>CM020024.1:58787795-59450295 GCA_009769605.1 Bucorvus abyssinicus | reverse complement strand
AAGAATATTTCGTATTTAGAAGAGATAGTATTCAAGGAGGTGGAGATCAGTATAAGATTCCCAGAGATTTTTCACCTGTTATTTTTAAGAAATTCCAGATGTATTAACGAAAGTGGGCCCAGCAAGAATCAACAGCTCAGAATACGAAAGTAAGATTCTGTAAGATCTAGTCAGAATGGAGGAGAACTCTCTTTCAGCTGGTCCATGTAATGAACTAACCCTTTCAAACATATCCTATACCTCATTTGCATTTCCTTTACACAAGTCTATCTCCTCAATATCTTGGAAACTCTTCTGTAAGTTGACCTTTAGGGTTTTGTCTTTACAAACTCAGAGATTGCAGCGTGTTTTCCAGAAGCTGCAGTTTGTTCTTCTTTGATATTTATCGTCCACAGTCTGCCTCAGCCCCATAAGACATGCATCACAGTCTAATCCAAGCAAGAATCGCGAGTGTAATAGAGCACTGGCCAAAATGAAAGAGAAAGTGAAAGTTACTGCAGAAAAAACCAGCCGGAGACAATGGACAACTTTCAGTGGTGTGGCAAAGCAATTTCATTAATAATAATAATAATTATTTGTTACGATATAACAATAGTAATTGTCATAATAATAATAATCATAATAATACTAACAGTATGTCACAGTATAGAGGGTTAGAAAGAGAGAACAGCTGCTCCCCAAAGACTTCTTGTCCAAACAGATGAACCATTAGGAGGTGAAACTTCACGTTCGCACTGCCCTGAGTCAGCCAAGTCTGAAACCCTGGCCCAGCTCTATGCACATCTGTTTCAAACTGTGGGACACCTGCAGAAGATGGCCTAACAAAGCTCCGGCGTCACTCGGTGTCACACCCATTCCCCAAAACAGTCAAGTTTCAGTTTCATCTCTCTGTTACAGCCACAGAACGGGTTTGGATTGAGGTCTGGCATGGACCTCCACACAAGGTCTGCATTCACACTCAAGGTGCAAGGTGGGTTTGGGATAGAGTCCTGTGGTCTGATCCACAGCTGTAGACAAATTGCTCAGACATATTGCCCGAGCCTGCACAGGAGGTCAGTGACAGAAACAGAAAATAGCATCCAGTTTGTCCATACCTTGCAAGCTCAGTACCACATGCAAGTAAATACCGTAAATAACTTCATACACTTGTCTGTATCTCTGGGGTGTAGACCTTGTGTCAGAAAAATCCATGCCCAGAGGCCCTCTTTAAGTTACTCTTGGATGAATGTAGAAACTCTGATGAGTTTCTTTAAAGTGCTTATTCCATGTTGAAAGACAAAAAGAGAAAGGATTCCTATTTTTCAAGCAAATTAGGGCTGTAGAAACATGACAACTGACTATGAAAAAATGAAATTTCCCACTAATTTCTCACAAAATAAGGAAGTTAATATATACTTTGAGTCACTTACTTGGTGTTTGTATGTTGCAAGCCTGACCTTGTGAAAATATATTTGAGGAGGAGTGGAGGAAAAAAAGTATCTTCTCTATGATCCTCCTGTTCTCAGCCCTTTGCTGACACAAGACTTCAGCAATTATCTTAGTTTCCTTCCTTACACTTGGAAAGTGGATTTCTGTTTGAGCCATTTAGTCATAAACCATTTCTGAAATCCTAAAAAAAATTTGTCAAAACACGTAACTTCCACTTAATTTACCATCCTTTCAGCACAGAATATGAGATTTAATGCTTTTTCTATGGAAAGACCAAGTCACAACAAAATTATTCCAGCTTGCACCTGATTAGATTTGGCACCCCAATTTTAGATAGCTAAGGCTAGGTGAGATAGCTCCCACTTCGAATGCCACTGAAGAAGGATCTGGCTGAGTCCAGCAGTTATAAAAGCACGGAATTTTTTGAGTGGGATGTAAGGACCTTCACCTTTCCCAGCTAAAATTTTATTACCGGTTCAATATCTGAATTTGCTGATGCTGACAATGCACTTCCATGTGGGAATTACTGGAGCTGTAAGTAATGCAAACCCTCAGTTACATGTGCAAAACTGAGAGTGAAACTACAGCAGTTCATTTCAGCATTTGGGGGCCAGCACGACTCGACGACCATAGCAGAGCCACTCCTAATCCCCAGCAGCGAGCAAAATCCAAACCCATTTTCTAAAGCAGTGAGGGAAGGCTTTGGCAGACCTCAGTCAGCAAACAGAAACCTACTCTCTCTCTCTCACTGTTGTCTTACAGCCCTTGACTTGCCTTTCTCCATCAACCTTGACAGGTTCACGTGTGCATACAGATGTATGGAAGGAACAGATCAGCTTTGGTCCCATCTTCGTGCTTTGGTTCGCCGTGGACTTCCTAGCTGCTGCCAATTTCAGCATGCGTGACGAACTGTGACCAGTATTGGTGCTGGTGACACAGCTGTCGTGGGCTTCGGGGTGCCAGAACACCCCGATAACACCCCTCAGACACCCCCAGGCTTTGAAGGCCTGGAGAAGGTGTGGGTAGTGAGTTGTCTCCACAACAGAATCGGAGAATCACAGAAGGGTTTCGGTTGGAAGAGACCTGTCTAATTCCAACAACCTGCCACGGCCAGGGACACCTTCCTCTAGACCAGGTAGCTCAAAGCCCCATCCAGCCTGGCCTTGAATGCTTCCAGGGATAAGGAATCCACAGCCTCTCTGGGCAACCTGTTCCAGTGCCTCAGCACCTCAGAATAAAGAACTCCTTCCTTACACCAAACGTAAATCTACTCTCCCTCAGTGTAAGGCAATTATCCCTTGTCCTATCAGTACCTGCTCTTGTAAAAGTGCACGTTGAATGTCATGTTTCCTTTCAGGGAAGGGGTGATGGGGATTCTCCTTACCCTCTGAATCTGCTTTTACCTTGGCTCCTTCCCAGGTCTCACCTTCGTGTTTCTCTGCTCAGGGAGTTGCTCGGCAAAGGAAAACGATACAGGTGAGAACGCTCACTGGTGTGCATCACCCATGTAAAAGGAGGCATCAGGCTGGAAACCGTGCACAAGGAGGGAGACTGATACGCTCTGGTATGACTACCATCAAGGCAAAAAGCAACAGCCACCAGTAGATTCTGCCTATGAACAAACCTGGGAAGAAAAGCGGAAAAAATCCCACTTTTCGTTAGCCTGATTGTCAGAAAAGACATGCAGAAAGAATCAGCTATCTACGAGGAACGAAGTAAGTGGTCTCTTCCTATTATAGTCAAGACACAGCGCCTGTGATATCTCTGGGAGCTCAATCTAAATAAGGCACTATCGTCTCGTCTCTTTCAGATTATGAATAAAAACATGAAATTAGTTTTATGTCAGAAGAACAACCCTTAAGACACTTGTAACTTATAATTATAATTTCTAAGCTGTTTGGCTTGTCAGTATCAAGGAACTCACAGCCCAAGACTTCCAGGACTTTATGGGCTGAGACATGCTGTGCTAGCTACTGAAAATTAACCATGAATCTCTCATCTGCATCCTGATTTATTAACTATGGTGAGAAACAGAAAGTTAAAAAAATGTACTGTATGTGCACAGCCTGCTAGCATGGAAGAAGTAGCTGTGTTCTGCTACTAGGCAATAAACTACTAGCAATGGATAAATGTAGGGGTTTTCTTCCTGCAAAGGTAATCAGACTTTTTTCTTGTAAACAAATACTGCAAAATTTACATCCTCACTCAAGGGCAGAGCTAACCAGTGCCGTTTCCAGGCTGCTGCTGGATTCACAGCTAGCAAAAAAAAAAAAAAAAGACGACCACGTCTTCAGACTCTCTTTGCTATGCAAAATTCCATTCCCTTTCTAGATCTGGCTGAAAAATGGTAACATCGACTGTGATATATTCTGAAAGAAACAATATTTTTTACATACTTTGAATAAGAATTCTGAGAGGGAGGGCTGTCCAAAAAAAAAAACAAACCTCAGGAATTGAAGTCCACTTCATCTTTATCAGCTTTCACCATAAAACAGAAAAATAAACTATAAAAATAAAATATTACTTGAGAAAAGAATAATATCCAGGATATTTCAAGGACAGTCTTCACAAAAATATTGTTCTTCAAAAAAACTCTTTAACTTGTTGGGGGATCCTATTCTCTGATTCTGCAGTTTTTCCAGGTTCTGTTTTCCTTCCAGGTTTGAAATTCTCTTCTTACAATAACACCACTGAAATTCTATCCTTTCTTATTGTTTTGAGGATATAAGGGTCTTGCGTGTATTCAGCATTTCGTTTTGGGGCAGGCAGAGTGGGGGGTTTGGTGTCAAAGTCAGCTAGTTCCATCTTGTAAGTGAAACACACTGCAATAGCAACACAGCCTTCAGAACACAGTAAATAATAGAGCTGCGGTTCCTAGAATAAAGGCAGATAATAATCATTCTCATCATTTTTGGATGGAGAAATGAGGGCACGTGCGGCTGAAATGGCTTGCCCAGCTCCTTACAGTTCTGAGAACCAAGGTCAAGAGAAGGACATACGTCTTTGATTTCCAGTCCAGTCCCTGTCCCCTGTACACTGCAACCGCCCCTCATGAAAGCTATTACTTTAGTGAAGTTCCCAAACCTTTTTTTTTTTTTTTTTTACAGCATTGTTTCTTTTTAGCAATGTCGCCTGTCTTGCTTCTCCCCTTCCCTGTCTATGGGCTTTCACGATGCATTCCTTCACTTTCTGAAATTTTAAAAATTTCAATTGATTAGAAATGGATCAAAGCCAAAAAGAATAATCTCCAGAATTTCAAGAACTCCAATTACACCAGATCCATTTCTAAATCACTCCCAATTTTTATTTTGCAAGATCAAAATCCAAGGGCAACAATTTGCATAATTGAATCACCGTTGTGTCACTTATGTGACAAAGATATAATTAGACCTGGGACACTGACCTTAATTTTCCTTTTTTGTGAACAGAGCATTTCTGAACTTTTAATTGCACTAGTGTTCAGCCAAACACAAAATAGAATTTGAAATTAAATTTTAAGGAGCAAAGAAGCACAAGTAGAAAGAATGTTCTTGACTCTGGTATTAAAAAAGGATTTTCAGAATTTATACATTCTGGCTGTGACAGACTTAAACGGCTGATCACAGATTTGTGATATATATTGACTGTACCAGATTAAAAGCTAGACTTTATTTGTAGCATAAATCTGGTAGATGAATATGTAATGAACGTTCTTCTTTTATCACAGGCATAGAATATCTGAAACTTTAACCTCCAGAATACTACCTACGTATTTCCCCCCGTGTTTTTTATTTACAGAGATAATCGCGCTAGTTGTTGGATACCTTTGAGTAGCCCACTTTTCGTAAATAAAAAAGACTGCCACTTTCCATCATTTCACAACACCTAGAAAGACAATAAAATCTTTGGAGCGCTTGCATCTTTCTGTTGCTTGCTCTCGTACACATTCCCTCCAGAGAAGCAGATGTTTGACTCGTCTCATGTAAAAGGCAAAAATTGAGTTACAGCTTCAGATTGCAAGATTTGCAATGTTTGCTACAGTTTATTAATGTTAACCAAATAAAAATGACATTAGTGAAAAAGATCTACATGGTACCTCAGAACTCCCAAGATTAGGCCAGATGGTCACTTCTAACTGATATAATCTCGTAAGCTCTGTTGAGAGACAGGCTATTGATTGAATTTCTGACTTTAAATGCAAGCCCCATATCTGCACATGTCCACAGTGATATCAGTTGCTTGAAATCCAATACACAAGTGTAGATTGGGAGATGATGTTAGTTGCTGCCTATTAAAACTGTCAATTCCATCTGTTGTCTAACACTTTAAAATACTGAGTGTAGTTTTTAATAGATCAGTATTAGATTAAGAGGCCATATATTAAGGCTCTTACGAGCTGAGAAGCGTGGGCAAATGTGTAATTAAATGACACAATGGAAAAGGGAGTCCTTTGGCTGGAACTGGCCCAAATTAGTATCAAGCAGGAAGCAAATGCTGTGATTTAGGATTTCTGCATCCGCCAGAACTCCCTAAAAATGAATAATGTGCATCCCTATTGAAATTCTCTTTACAAGCAAGTAAATCATGAAGTGTTGTGAGCATTATGGTTATCCAGCTTCCCGAACTGCATGACCACAGGTACTTCAGCGACTCTGTACATCTGCCAGACTCCCAGGCTCTGACGATGTTCCCAGAAGAGCTGTCTCACATGGCTGACAGCAGCCCCATCAAAGACAGGTTTCTGGAAAGCCATAGTCCTGACCAGCCCATATCCCCCAGAACGTGGTTGGAAACCAGGGTTGGGGTTCTCAAGGTTACATATGGGGTGGTGGTTCATCCTACCCCTTCCCCACAAATGCATAGCATCTCCGAGCACTGGCCAGGTTCCAAGGGCTGATGGGAAGGGAGGGCAATGGACAGCCACTTCCAGCACTGCCAACCCAACAACCAGCAGCTGCTGCTGCTTACATTTAATCGGAGAGCGAAACTGCCCTCCTCCAGGCATATGTACCAGTATGACCACAGGAAAGGCAGAGCTCCTGTGAGGGCGAGGGGCAGGAAAAGAGACAAAAATATGGGAATGGATCTTAAATGCAGACACATAGACAGACAGAGGAATTTGCTTGGGTTTTAGGTCCCAATATTTGTATGTAGAAGCAAATTAGTATAGCCAATATACTGGAAGAAAAGCAGTAGACTTCCTCCCTGGAAAGGGCCTGGAAGCAGTTTTCTCATAAAAACTGGTGGTTTATTTTTCTCGTAAGGTTTCTGTCTAGAACATCAGTAATCTCCCAACTGCTGACCCTAGCTAGGCCAATGTCTCCCAAAATAGAAGAGAATGCAGGTTAAGAAGAAACACCATCCTGGGGTTTTTAGTGCTCTTTTTGCATTAACTTTCAGAAGATGTTTCAGTTTAAATACAAATCTTGGGAGCAGCTTTATGGTGGCCTGTGGAAGATGCAGAAGATGTTTCAAGAAAGAAGAGTTTGGAAGCAACTTGAAAAATTCTGTTTGCAAACTACTAGTGAGCTGTAGTCAAAACAGCTTTATAAATTCCCCCAATACACCACAAGAAGAGTTTTGGAGACATAAAGTCTTATCATGTTATTAACCAGTACAAGGTACATGAAACATTCATGGAAAATTAATGTTAAGCGAATACTATGGTATACTCATAGAATACAAATTGTGAATTCAGAAACACTGTATTCCCAGCAGATACACAATTTGAAGAATTATGCTCATTCCAGATAGAAACAGAGACAATATTGTGCGATGTAGCTAATAAATTAACCAGCAAAGGTCTGGTTGCATGCATCAAATACTCAAAACAAATCTGTAGGACCAGAAATATTTCTGGGTAGCACTAAACTGCTTAGAATAACAAGTATCTTCAAGAAAATCAGAAGTAGCTATACAAATTATTCATAAAAACAACAAAAATGCAGCAAATGGATTATTTACTGAGTTCTGCTTGCTGCTTACTATAGTAAGAGCCAAAACCGTCCTTCATGAAAGAGGAACCTTCACAATCCTTTTTTTGTAGTTTGAAACACTTGCTGTCACACAGCAGTACAGATGTAGTCAGTATTTCAAGTGTTGAGAGCAGCAATTCTACTCTCACCATGGCTCTCTTGTAAGGGATCATGATTCTCCAGCCTGGCCACTTTGGTGGGACTCTCCGTTGTATGACCGGCACCACCAAAACCAGCAACAGAGCTTTTATAATGGATTTTCGTAAGAGCTAAAACTTTATAATGTGAATGGATAGAGAGAGGATGGGTGTTTCAAAACTCTCAACATGCTTTAAACTAGAAGTGCTTATTTTAATTCCTTCAGTAAGCCACTGAAAAATACTGATTCATAACCAAGACTTTATCAAACAGAAGGTTAAGAATCTCACATCCACTTAAAAATTTTTCAGAACCCAAATGGTAGGAAAAAAACAGTGACTGCAATAAATGCACCTTTTAAACAGATAATAGACTTTCTGACCAGTGTTGCCAAATGAGACCTGGGAAACAAGTCGCTAAACAAAAAAAACAAAACAAAAGAAACAACAACAACAATAATTTAGTATCATTTCTCTCCCTCCTTTCTTCAGCAGAAATGACAATTCACAGATGGAACCAGCCCTTTGGCTCAATCTAAGTCATAGCAAAATGTTCGCTGGAGCTCCAAAGGCTAATAAACACGTTAGCTGGGTTTTTTTAGGAAAGGATGGATTTAGCCACCGCGTTGATGGGCGGAGGCACACAAACTTATGGAACTCAAGTTACACCTTACCCTATGACACCCATCATGGAGGGAGTTCCAAGGTTTACAGACAGTGCAAGCTCCCCTAACATATGAAAGTTTGGTAGTTCCTTTCCTTTACTCCTAGGACTTTTAAGCAACTAGTTAGACTCATCATTCCCTCTAAGACTTATTATCCTCATGAGTGTATTTTCTTTCGTGTCCTAGTAGGAATCAAATGCTAATTGTAAATACAAAGAAAACTAGTAGTTGAATTTTCAAAATAAAATATTAGAGGAATTATGACAGCAGAAATCACAAACTGAGGATGGAAAAAAATTAACCCAGTATAGTATAAACTAATTGTAGTGAACTACGCACACGCAAACACATATACGCACACAGATATTTACAGCTAGCCACAAAAAAAAACCCCAAGTATATCAGCAGACCAAGGAAAAGCAAGATTCTGAACATTGCATAAGATGATTAAGGGGATAGCATCAACCATATGGAATATTCTCATGCTAAAATACACAAAGGATTCCATCACTATTGAATTTTCTCCAGCTGCCAACTTTACTAATGCTGTTACGAGAACACATGGATGGGACATGCTTCAATAGTGGCACCAAGGGAGATCAACATTGCTGACTGCAGAGTCTTTATCACCTCTTCCCAAAACTGTCCTAACTCATCCTCTTCTGCCACTGTATTTTCCAGACCCAGCTCGGAGCTGCTATTTCTTTCTAGTCGGACCTGTGCTGGGATGCAAGTGTTGTAACAGAGGAAGAAGAGTCAGTGGTTAAAAGAAGGGTAGAGGGGCAGAAAAGGAGACGGGGCAGCTGAAGGCTATTTCCTACTGCCTCCTCACTCCTTTCCTCCTCAGGCAAAGGGCACAATGTAGAAATCAGACTTTGATAAAGGATCCATCACCCAACAGACTCCACAGAGCACAGTCTGCCCCATGGGAGCCTCTGGGTGCAGAGTATGGTTGAAAACCTGTTGCCTTTTGAAGAAGTTTTGCTGGGTGCTGAGCTCTTTCCAAAAAAAACCTGATCTGAATTATGACCACTGAGGAATTTGGAAAACCAGTTCCCTGTGAGTCAAAAGCTTAATATTCACCAGCGTCTAAGTGCAAGTGCATAACGGAAGCTTGATCCTCACTGCTGGGATAACTGAGTCTCTGATTTTGCATAGAAAATATCATCAGGTCAATTATGTGCTTGTCCTTGCTCATCCTTGTGTTAGTAAGGCTTGCTCATGTAAGTAGCAGTCACTGAATCACACCCATTTTTTTCCCAGTATTTCCAATTCTGGATGAAGGAGAGGGTGACCTGCCTGATACAGACACAGTGAGTAAGACTGTCCTTTCTAACAAGTTATTGCAACCACTGTCCTTTTTGTGAGTTATTTGGGTTTACTTATTCATAATATCACTTAGCACAATTTTTTTCTCCACTTATATCATTATTGTAACAATAAGTGTCACTGATGCAGCGGCAAGAACAACCCAGAGAAAAGATTGCAACTCATTATCATTCATTACTGTAGTGCAGAGAGATTAGAAACATAATGGGAAGTGAGAGAAGATGTACCTTAGTGTCACTTACCTCATACTTCGCTTGGAGCCAGGAACTTCAATGGGCTGTGATAGCGGATTGGTCGCTGGCTGCCAGACGGTGACCTAGGGTGGGTCGCTTGACCTTCCAATGATTTCACTGCCCCCGTGCAAGCTCGGATGTAAAGTACAATCACATGGAAACCTGGCACTGTATTTGAGGAGAGCTATCCTGCTTTTACAGCTATATTTTTGAGCTTATGTAGATAGGGCTGCTTAGTGAGTTATAGTTACTTAATGCTTCACATTATAAGACTTCATTTGCAGATGTTGTAACTCTGCCAAATGCTAATAGTCTGAGCAAAAATGTTTCATGTTGTGTGACTGTCACCGTGTGACAAAAGAAGTAGTGGTAGTATTTAAAATTTTAAGGAAAATTTCAGAAGATTAAGAGTTTCTAAAGAGAAAAACTGGGCTTCACTCTGTTAAAATAATTATTACAACAGTCTCACAGACAAGCTCTCTGCTTTGATAGAGCAATATGATATCTATCAGGGAGTGCCATCTCAGCTGGGAACTCCTCTTTTGCCACCCTCTGAAAACCTACACTTTTTTGGCCAAATTATTCAGTTCTGTAAAAGATCTGTTTGCTAATGTTTGTTGGAAAATAATTTCAATTTAGAGGCTAAGTTATCTAAAAATTTCCATCAACATACAGAATGTCCTACTGTCTCATTAGTCTGAGCAGACTGAGGCAACACACAGGGGCTATGGCAGGACTGAGCATACTTCACCCCTCCACAGCTGCTGTGTGTGACAGGAGTGCCTTTGTGATAGCTCTGGTCCAGAGAAAGGCTTACATTTCAGTATCTCCATCCAATGTGGCCTTTGGTTTTTAAGCAGTACCTGAGCCATGAGAAGAGGAAACTGGTGAATGTTCAAATGCTTTTCTTTTTCTAGGCTTGCTATAGTTACACATTAGTTGACATTACAGTGAGGAAGAGTCCTGACTCCAATGAATATCTCATAAAGTTATTGTCGTAATGAAACTATGAACATGTCCATACTGTAGCTGAATGGTGTAATGATAGCATGTGAAAACATATTTGATCTACTTTTGTTTTATACCAAGGTGTCATACACTTCGATATCTACTGCAAGGAAGACCCAAGATGTGCATGGTCTACACTGATTCTGGGTGGTTTGTTCGATGCTGAAGGACATGCTGCTGCATCAGCACCTTTCTACTCCAACAATATAGATCAGAGCTGAGTCAGCCAGCCTCCATATGCCAAAATTCTGCTTCTTGACTATAATGCAGTTTCATCCTCTGAGGCCTAATGCTTCATCTGCACAGTCAGAGATTTCTCTGACAGCCAACTCAGGATATAACACAAGGCACAAACATCCAAGTGGTCTCTGCATGAGCTAGATGAAATAGAAGTTTATCTGCGAATGCGCATAGCTCAAGTTCTGCTCTACTGTGTCTACACTGATTCAGCTAGACTACCTAGATGAGTTTTAACTCCATTGAATGCCTCTCCTCTGCAGTATGCCATGTAGATTCATACAACAGGAAAGAAGGAGTGCCCAAAATCCAAACTACTAGAGATGAGCTGGATGAATGACATGCAGCACATGCTTTCCTTCGCCAAGTCAATGGCACTAAGAAATTATCTGTAGTAGTGGCTCCCAAATGCATGGGTGTGAAGATGGTGGGTGAAAAAATATCCCCAAAATACATTCCTGGTCTCGGAAATCAAAGCTCCAAAATCACTAAACACAGACATCCACCTTACATTTAGGATTTTCTGAGGGAGAAGAGATGCAGACTGAGTCTGCTGAGAAGTCAACATTAGCAGGTTTTTCAGAAGCTCTCTCGTGTGTTTAAGTGGGTGGTAATTCTCTTGAGAGCACAGACAGACAAGTGCTGAGAATGTTGGATCCCATTCTCAGTAAAAACTCATATTCGGAAATGTCCAGGAAACTCTGACAAAAATTTTCTTTAATATGAAAATGACTATGTGAGAACTCTTCATATAACACATGGCACAGGACACAATGGGTCACTGAATTCAGCCCCTTATTGTCACAGGCAACAGGTGCCCCACAAGCTCATCCACAAATTTACCAAGGTCCATCATGCTATTAATTCAGGTTGCTTGGTTTGGGATTCTTTTCGCTACTTATCCTATTAGAAGGCTGCTCTAAAATTTAACACATCGATAGAAGCCTTTGAAATGTCATGTGAGTTTCAATGAAACTTTGACCAGGAAAATCTTCACAGACTCCAGGCTGGAATCTCTCATCAAATTTCTGCCAGGATAGCAAACAATTTACTGGTGAGTAAGTTCAGACACGAGAGATAGACTCTTGGTCTGTGAACTCGTGAGAGAGGCAAGTTCTTGATCCAAACAAGGAAAAGCATTATGTCAGGGTTTCCTTCATCTCAGGGAGGCTGACCTGACCACTAAACCTTTGTCTAGGAGGGTATGAAGATCTTTTTTTTTATCAGAATGGGGCTTGGCTTTCCAGAGCCTGTTTGCTTCCTTCTACACGAAGAAGACTGAAAATTTGATATTCCAAAATTTTCAGCAGACAATTTTATGGTTCCCTATTCACATTTATATGTAGCAACAGAGGGAGAATATTGTCAACCCCAAGCTTTCAAAAATAATGAGTTGGGCCTTCAAAATCATGACTGGCTTAAAAATCCCCATCTTTCAATATAATATCATGGAGGTTCTTGTTTCATGGATTTGAATTTGCACTTTATGGGCTAGAAAACTTGGTTTATTAAACAACAACTGATCTTTTCACTTCAGTCAGTGAATTCAGGGCTTTGAGTTTTATACATTCCCAAGTTAATTTTAAGCCTACATTACATTGCAGAGATTTTTGGAGGTGCAAACACTGACAGCTTCAGTAACTTAGTACTGTGTGTGGAGCCTTGCAGAAATTGTTGTAGTCAAGGAGATGGTGATCTTGGGCAAGCCACACCAGCTCTGTTGGACCTCATACTTAGCGCTTGAGAAGATCGTATGTGGCCTAAGTAGCCACTGTACAGGAATTAGATGCGGTGCCCTGTGCTGGCCTGTGTTGCGTGCTAGTGGAGGTTATGACAGGTACAACCTCTCAGGACAAGATACATGGGTTGGTTTGCTCTACAAACACCACAGTACAGGAGGAAGGAGAAACCTCTCCGTGGACAGCATCTGCACAGTATGCTGTGGGAAAATCCATCTGGGGCCCATCAACGTTTTGTGAACACGGGGTTCCCAGCATCTGAAGTGCTGTAAGATTTAATCGTTACCTGTATTCCCCTTTCTATTCTACCTTATGAAACTGGCTATTTTATTAAGGCATTTGTTGTCAGGTCTTTCTCGCTGTGATTCAGAAAGAGTCTTGCACTGCGGTGCAGAACAAGTGTGAGCTTCACAACGCAGTGAAGTCGAAAGCCCCGGTCCAGTTCGGTAGCAGAGATGACCATCTTGCTTCCTCTTAAGCACAGCACGGATGTGGTGAGCTGTCTTCAGTCTGGTGAGCAGCCACCGATGTGGACAGACAGATTGCGAATCACAGCGTTTAAAGAGCTGATACCTGTTGTGAAACCCACTCTTTACTGGGCAGATATAGGCAGCACCCCCAAATACATTAGGTAATAAAACAAGTTAATCGAAAGTACTAGTAAAGAGTAATTAATTTAATATAAAACTGTTTTCCAGGTCATAAGTAGTTCCTAGTGGTTTCTGGTTTTGGAGGTTTTTTAAGTAGTGCTGTTAGAGGAAAAAAACACTGCTATTACTGCTTTTTTAAAAATAAAGTACTGCAGCTGCTCATGCAAGCTCTAATTAAATGCACAAATCTGAATTTGATATTTGCTGGTGTCTCATGCCATTTCTTAACTCAAACTGCAAGACAGACTCAAACCTGACACCTCCGGATCTTCCTCAGAATATTCTCCCCTCCGTACAGACTTCTCTGTCATCAAAGCTGTGGCTCAGATATTCGAGTGTGTATGTGTGGGGGTAATGGATGGAAATTTAACAAGCTTTTATTATCCACTGTTAGCATTAACCTGAATCTTTTGGTTAGTTGGGAGCTAATTGCCAACAGTTTTTATGGTGTATCTAATTGGCTCAGTCATCCCTCTACTCCATGAACCCTACCAGACTGCCAGTGCGCCCTGAACTCAAACAGAGGGTAGGAACCCATCAGTTATTTAGTATGTGCTAGAAGCATGCATTTTCTTTTCACCCCATGTGAAAATAGTTAACCACAAGGAAAGAGTCCCACCCCTCCACTTTGCAAAATGGTGAAATTAAGTTTTCCGTACAGCTACCAGGGGACTGCAGTAAATTACCCTGGTAACAGAGTTTACATTGATTCTGAAAAAAGCACTTGTCCATATGTAACAACGATAACCTTTTAGAAGGTTTGGAAAACAAATCTGACACCCCATTAAAAGGCAAATGATTTTTTCTCCACACAAGAAAAAGAAACTTTTAAGACATAGAAGGCTATTAATAAATAATGGGGCTTTTTTATAGGAAAGGCTGACATGAAAGCTTAAGCTATAAACTGTATCAGAGGCAGTATTTTGACTTGTGTGGTTTATTTGTCAAAGCAGTGAGATGGGATCTCATTTTTATTAGCTGCACAAAAGATATTTTATTGAATGTCACATTGTAATTTGATTTTAAAAGGAATAGAAAAAATTACATTTTCTCGGGTACGTAATACTGCAAAAACATGATAGTCATACTAACCACTAACCACAATGAGTAGTAATATAAGCCCTACAAAATACACACTAGTACCTTACCAATGCAAACGGGTATTGTGAGATTCCATGTACCAGAATATTTTTCCTGAATCCAGTTTAATTTACAACTGTCAGAATAATAAATAAAAAGTACACGCAATTTATTAAATGAGGTATGTAAACAACTAACATAAGAGTTAGATTTGAGGAGAAGGACAGCTTTTAATGGTTTAAAATTTGTCTTCAAGCTCATTCACGTAGTTCATTTCTTTACAAGAAAAAGATTATAGCTAAAAGCAGTAGAGAACAGTCATCAATACCGAGATATAATGGGAATAAGGATACTCAAAATAAAGTAGCCTGTGCAGATTATGTTCTCTTTCACTTTACCATTGACTCCCTGAAAGTTGTTTAGCCTCCCTTGGTCCACTCAATGCCCATGCTGGTGAGCACTACTGGCAAAGGTCATAAGGAAGCTCAAGGTCTGAAGAAAGATGCAGCTTCCAGCACTGTTTCTGCTGTCAGTTTTGTCACAAAAGACAGTGGTATCATTCCTGGGTGGGCAGCCTGCCTTTGGTCCCAGGATGAGAGCATTAATGTGGAGCGCTCAGCCCCTTCTCCTCCCCTTCAAAGCCACCTCACCATGCCGTTCAGCCCTGTCACACACGGGTGGTGAGCCCATACCAAACATGTGCCAACCAAACGCATTATTGCAGCTCACAGGTAACATCTATCACCACTTACAGTGATCACCGTTACACAACTCCCCATACAGAAAGACACTCTTCAGCAGCAAGGTCCTAGTGACAGGGATGAATATTTTAATAGTTTTATTAGCCTGAATTAGCCTGAACCCCTGAATTTTTATACTTCACACCTAGAGGCTCACTTTACGGCATCCATTGGAAGTACACAAAGAACAGTTTCCCAACTGCTCAATTTCAACAAGTAAAATACATTGAAAACAGAAAGAAGCATTAGTAGGTGAACCAATATCACCTTGAAAAACATAAGTAGGAAGATGCATGTTCTGCAACCACACTGCTACTCCACCAATTCAAATCCTGCTCATCCCACTGAAGTTGTCACTGTCCCCTGGACCATTAGCAATCCTATACATCTTGCAAGAGTCTCTAACTTCTCAGATGGAAAGAGGTTGCAAGTCATCAGCTTCTCCTTCAAGATTCAGTATCTGATAGTGCCCATCCTTGGATAATCTTATTTAGACAGCAGCAGTTCTGGCAGAAACTCAGCACAGTAAGCATGTCATGAACATTTATCAATTCATGGTCCTCACCAGGGTTACTTTAAAAACTGACATAAAACCCAGAGGGAGGAATGCAAGAAAGATAAATGCTACTCCATCCCAAAAGGTGGGATTAAAAAACAGCTAAGGATATTTCAGGGCAAAAGCCATATCCACTTGCAACAGATCTTGCGCTGTTAAAATATTTGAGGCCAAATCAGTCATGGCCTTTTTTGGCATCACAGTGTTTATTTTTTTGGACCTCACTAAAGTGGTGGGATGCAGAATGCGTGAGTGTATCTACAGCTCCTATAGAGGACCTGCTGTGAAGTCCACACAGGGCTTTTGAAACACGCTGGAGTGTCCTTCAGCGCATGGAATGTCTTTAATACTTCAGTGCAATCATATTCCCTTTCGATTTTAAAATCAATATTTTGTTCAAGAGATGGAATGGAGATTGCTTTCCCAAACTGCATAATTTGGTGATGGGGGTATTTTTCTGAGAAGTAGACGCTTCTGTAGGCAGAGAAAAAGGCTGGTCAAATTTTTTGGTTCTCAGGTAAACACTATTTCAAAATCAGATCCCTACCATTTCCTGTTCTAGCTGGCTTTGAAAAGACAGCAGTAGCTCCCACTGCCTTGTGTTAAAAGCTCACTCTGAGAGAGCTGTAAGGTATCTAACAAAGAGCTCGAGTCCTCGAGGGAACTGAGACGGGGAAATGCCAGTTTCTGGCAGCCAGTTGGGGTGAATCAGAAGTGTGATAGTAACTGATAAGCCTGACAACTGTAAAACAGGTCCGAACACACAGGAAGGCACAATTTGGGGCTCTGGGGACCTCTCCGATCAAACAGAGAAGTTTGCGGGTGTTCTGGCTGGTTCTGGGATTAGGGATGTGCTTTTGAAAAATCCTTATGTTCTGCATGAATGACCTTAACCAAGCATTACACTCTTTACTTAGACCTTAGAAATTTCTGGAGGTGAAATCAGAAGTGAACAGAAATTCAGTAGAGCATAGCACACAGAAGAAGCCTTCATAAGGAGTAGGAGAGATTTAGAACATGAATTCCAACAGCAGCCTACAGAATCCTCAATGATCCTTAGAAATGGCCTCACTTCAGAGGTCCTACAGTAGACCAGTAATTTTGCAGTTAATTCTACAAAATGTAGAAAAACGGGGTGGTTTTGTTTTTTTTTTTTTAAATACACTCAAAGGTAAGCTATTGGAGCTCTCAGACTTTTCAGATTTCTTGGGGAAAATTATCAACAGGTAACATTGATGTTAAATGACAGTACCACAGTACCTCCCATTTGCCTTACCTATTTGTATCTATCAAATCTGTCTTTGGGCACCAAGCAAGGGCCTCCGGTCTAACTGTCCATAAATTGTTTATAGAGAAAATCCATTTGTGGCCATCAATATTTTTTTTATGCTGTGATTGCTCAGACCCTCCATTGCACGTGTTTGATAGCACCGGTGGTTGGAATAAGCCACATGGCCCCTGTGTTTCCTGAACAGTTTAATTGGAATACCAAATATTCCTATAGCTGCAGCATGTCTGACCTTTCCTAGCCAGCCATGCTGGGCAGAGGAGGGCAGCTTGGCCCCGTCAGAGACAATATATTTATTCTGCAGGCAGGCTCCAGATGAGAGGGGTTCGGGTTACCACAGAGGTGCACAACGCCTCCCACATGCATTCCTCTAAATTACAATCTTGCCTTTGGGAACAAAGGCCTTCAGAGGGGTCAGCGGGCACCTCCCCATACCTTCACCTTCTTATTGTTATTTGCTCAAAACATTATTTTGCTACTTGGCTTTCAGGGTAACCATACCCCTGCCAATCTCATCAGCATTTGCTCATCTGATCGTTAGCATACTTAATTTGCCAATTAGCGTATCCTTATTATTACTGGACACTTGACAGTGCCCATAGCAAATTGTGCCAAGAAGAAAACAAATGTGTCCACCCTCCTGGCTGATTCCGCTGGAGTCTCCAACAGAGCTCCCTGCCTCTGCCTTAACTCTTCCTCTCACAAGCCTCTTCAGACAAGTAGACATGTCATGGCTGCTTTGCTAGGTGACTCTCACAAAACACCTGCTAATCCATCCCTGAAGCAGCTTTTGCGTGCCCAGAATGGCTTCAGCTGCGTGTGTGCTTATCCCTGGCTCTGGACCCACAGACTAGGCCACTGATCCTATGCCACTGCCTTGGGGCATCTCTCATCTTCTCATGCCCTGCAGTCAGCATGGGAATGGTCCTTAGCAAACACCCAAGCATTGAAGGTTTGGCCTGTATCAGTCATTTCCTCAGCTTCTCTTTAGAATGATATGATAAAAAACACTCCTCTTACAGCATTATAGTAAGCGATCAGGCCACTTTAGAAGCACTTTAATATCCTTTTAGGGAGAGGACCATAACAATACAGTGTAAGTAATGATGCCTTTGACATTTTGAGTCTAAGGGGGTTTGTTTATTAATTATAAGACAGAAATGAATTTCAGATTTTTAAATTCTGCAGATGGTGACTAGCACGCCAATATCCAAGTACTCATTAGATTTACAAGAACATTGACTTTAAGGGAATTCAAACCAGATTTCTTCTATTAATATTACATTGTTGTGCCAATCTCTCAGCAGTCGGTGTGTTACGAGGAAAACATCAGAGGGGTGTGGTAGTCCTCTGCGAAAGTTCAAAACAATACCATGGCTAAAAACACAGTATTTCTCATCTTGGTCTAATATTCACAACCTTTGCTTGACCCAGGATTCATAACCAGCAAAAGGAAAACATGAGGATGGCTCTGACAGGGCTTTTGTTTCACCTAAGCTTAAGAAGTCTGCCACACAGACATCTGTACCTGGAACAGTCATCACCAGCTCCCTCCAGAATCAGTGGAGGGACTGTACTTCCAAGGTGTAGCTCATTTGAACTATTTCACAGGCTGTCTTCTTGAGGATGAGACAAATTGTTCTCAGAAAAGCTGGCCGGCTCGTAGGTAAAACCCTAATTCATCCAGATGAATCCTGCCTTCAGTCTGTTCCTCATCAACTCCATTGATTTACAAAGCTGGCGTCTAGGGAAAGAGAAAGAAGTAGCTACTTCTGCACATTTGTACCATGAAATACAGGGTCTTGGCAGGAATAGGTGACTACCATCAGGTGACTGTCCCCCCACATCCTCACCCACCACAGTCACCCTTGGTGCATCAGCTAGGGAAGGGGGCAATGGAGCCTGCCAGCACCCATGCTGCTGGGCCAGACACGGGCACAGACCTCCCACTGAGGCTCCCTGGAGGAGCAGGGAGCAGGACCACGCAGGGTTTGTGGCGCTGGAGCAGGATGTCTTCTCCCCCTTCATGCAGGGCTCTGTTACCTTCTCTTACCTGCATCCGTAGAAATCATCTATGTTACTAATTACCGTCAAACTTTTTGAAGTAAGAACAGCCTTACCACATTATCCACAACACTGGGCTTCACACTATTGGAATTATAATAGTTATTATTCCTTTTCCACTTTAAGAACGTATACATTGCATTTTTACTAATTGACAGGGATTTGGTGGGAATTTAGTTGATTTTCTGAAAGTTACCTTTCACTGAGCTGGAGTGTATCACTTTCAGGAATGCCGTAGTGTTCTTCTGTCATGTGAGCACTATTAAAAAATGCCCCCTTTTGATGTGCAGCCCCTTTAAATCTCCCTATATATGTGAAAGCCGTCTGGCTCTTAGGCAGGGGTTCTTATTTGGTTTTTTTACAACCTAGCAGAGAATAAAACTAATAAGTATTTCTCATTCTTTAAAGATTGATTTATTATCAGGTCCAAAAACATGCCTTTTCATTTGGAAAGTCATTTGCTCAGTTATGATTGCATATAAACAGCTGCTAAGGGTCAGCGTGGGCCTTGGTGCTTGTTAGTGCTTGCACTCCTTATGATTTTAGCTCAGCATAACTAGCAGTGGTGTCCTGGGATTCCAGAGTCTGTACTGATTACCAACAAAAGCCTCTTTAAGATCAGCAGAAGCAGTCTAGGGACTAATGGTGCCAAGGCAGTCTGAGGCACTGGAGCAATGCCCGAGGTTATAAAATGAGCAATGACAATTGCCCTGTCCTTGCTAATTTTATCAGCCTGAAAGTTTTTTACTATCACACGGAAGACAAAAGGGATCTTTAGTCCTGAGTGATATCATCAGCTAACATGAACTGTTTGGGGCTTGTTTTTGGATTTTTGTTTTCTGTTTGGTTTTGTTGCTGTTCACTTACTGTGTTCAAAAAGGCAGGTGGATGTCTTAGTTATAAAATATATTATGGCTTTATGCCAGAGGCGGCTTCTTTCACTAGCTACTTTCTTAATATGTTTATTTTGGAGAAAAGAAGAATGAAAAAAGTGAAGTTTTACTGTTTTATCTGTATTTTTATATGTTGTAAAGTGCATATTATTCTTACGTATGAACGGCTAAGCTGTATGTCACATTCACTTCATCAGTTTTCATCCTGGCTTAGGCTAAAATGAAAATGATCTGCGCCTACCTCATCTCTCACTCCGTATGAACGTATCAGAAAACCAATATAAGACTGGGAATCTGTGCAAAATGCACAGGGATCAAATTGAAGGAGTGTTCAGACTCCTTGAGCTGCGATCATCTGAATGAAGAGGATTTCAAAGTATCGTGGGAATTTCCCAGAAGTTACAGCAGAGATGAATTTGGCCTTTAGAACGAGATTTTGTACATCTCGTTCACACAGCAAAACGTTCCATGGCAAGAGGAGACACTTTTTAAAAGAGTCTTAAAATTAATCCTGAATGAGGAAGCCTCTCTCCAAATGAGTGAAACTTGGCAGATCTACAAATTCAAACTGAGATGCATTAGCAGACCTTGTGTAAGGAAATTTGTATAATATCTGCCCACGCTGTACCTGTTTCAAGTCAGGGCTAGGAGTCGCATTTCTACTGAATTAAATGCATCACAGAAATAAAACTTAACAATAGGCAGTTCAGGTTTGCGGTGCTCTGAAGTACTGGCTGTTCCCACTACCAGTGAGTCCCGTATTTCACATACACTCAAATTCAGGTCCTCTCAGGCCCAGATTTACTAAAGTGCTTGGGCACCAAATTCTCTTGGCTTTTAAATAACACTTGAGACCCTAACTCACTTAACATCTTTGAAGGAAAAAAAAAAACTAAAAAAATCCTGAAATCAGCTTCAAGGACCCAAGACAGGTTTTTCTTCTGTATGTGGAACTCTCATTCAAATCAGAAAGAGCTTGGAGTGACCAAAAAAATGGTCTGGGACGGTGAGCTTGTAATTGCTTTGCAGATGATTTGTATTTTTTATGCATAATTGTAATGATATCTGGTACAAATCATCACCAAAGGCATTCCAGAGTCCAAATGGGAAGAACACAGATTTTGTGGCATATTTCTTTTCTGACAGCAGGGCAACCTTAAATCAAGATCCAGACAATTGCTTAAGCAGAGAGGAGACACTTTGTCATATATCACTTCAGTCTTGGAATTGCTTGTGCACTCTTTCAGCTACCTCTGTTGCTCACCTCTAGGTGTCCTTGCAGAGCGTCTAACAGGATGTTAATGAAAGGTCTCATTGTAGGTGGTGGGGTAGGCAAAAACATTAAGAACACCATTAAGCAGGGAAGAACAGAGAGGGTGAAAAAGAGGTAGAAGTAGAATGGCAAAAGAATGGAATAGTGAAAGTGATATCAAAGGAAGGCTTGGATAAAAAGGCAATTTCAACTACATACATATCCTTATGCTCTAAGAAGAAGAAGAAAGTTTTGTAGCAAAATGTCCAATTTCATGCAGAGAACTCTGCACATAAGACTCAGTATTATTGACATCTCCCTTCAAACTTCTCATTGGTCGACACACAGGTAGGGCCCTTTCACAAAAACATTCACTAGCAATTTATGGAAGGACTTTGAAGGTAAAGAGAAAGACCTCTGACCAAGGAAGACCAGAAAAACATTATAGATAGGGGGAGTTCGAATATTGGAGCTCAGTGCCAAGCTTATGGCCTTCCTATCTTTCCAGCTCCCAGTCCAGCATGCATTTTGTAGGCAGACAGTGGGTTGCATTAGTCTGTTAAATGGATGAGAGGTTTGTTTCTCCTGGTATATACACTACCACCTCGGTCATCTTTAGGAACTGGATCTAGCCCTATTGCTCGACCTAAAGAACAAAGGTTTCTTGCAGGATCAGGCAGACAGGAGAAGACACTGCCCACAGAATGCAGTTACACTCTCTCCCTCAGCACACCTATTGCCTGTTCACAGCCTGCTCTTTCCCATCTGCAGCAGGTAACACCCCTGAGAGGGACACAATACCGAAACATTCTTCAAGGGAGAAATTAGTGTTGGACAGTTCCTTATTGATATTTCCAGAGTGCCTGAGGGATGATCAGCCCATCATCTGTGGCAACTTTTGAGGTTCACTGTAATTCAAACAGAATCCTTCAAACAACTCTACAAAGTACAACTGCACTGTTTGGGGATATCGAAAGATAGTGCCGCTCAGATTTCCATAGCCCTCTGAATGAATAACAGTGATGATAACCGAGGAAAACTCAGGAGCCCTTGAGTTCTGTTTGTTGCTCTGTTTGTTTAGCTCAGGGCTAAAACACATCTAGGCTCTGCTGACTCTTTGATAACACTCTTGTGTCACTCCATGAGGAATAAATTGGCTAATATCAAATTATTAAGTGCCAGTAAGCATTCAGTCTTGTTATGTAGAAAACAGTCACGTATCTATGTTTTTGTTTGTTTTTTTTTTAATGGACACTCCTTCGGTTGAACACCCCACTACTTTTTCCATCAAAAATGGGCTGATGGAGTTGTGTGGGGAAGAGCAGGTGCACACCTGCTTGTGACTTTATGGAGCCAGGATGACTCACAGAGAAACTCCCAGTCTAGCAAAACATAACTGCAGACGCTTGTGTAATTTTGCCCACACCACAACGAGTCTACTCACCAATATGCAGATACCTGAATGTGTCTTCTGGATATGCCTCTCTATTTATATGCAATTGCATTTCTTTCCTTTTAAAAAATACAGATCTTGGCCAATTTAAACACAAAATGTAGCTCAATTATTTGGAGAAGGAGCATAAGATGAGTATAAAAATGTCTGTTTTACCTAGGAGCACCTAATAATCCAGAATTGTCAATCTATTGCCAAAGCTATTCATACCACTTGTAATTTTCTTTTCATTATTTCAAATACAGAAACCATAAGGACGTGGTTTCAGATGTGGTTTGTTTTATAATGCCTCTCTGTAACATTCAGTGCTACTTTAAAGTTGTGCCCAAATATGACAACATGTTGGCCTAATTTTGTGAAGACAATGATAAATAATAAATACTGGTGAAAGAGGAGAAGCAGAATATGAGTTGTTTCAGTCATATCCAGGATTTTCCATCTGTTTTTTTCTCGGAGACAGAAAACTGGAAATGCCATGAAAGTGCTTTAACCTTGGAGACACTTCTATAAGAAACAGAGGAGTGAAATATTGGTTTCAGCCAGATGTGCAACTTCTAAAGGACAATATTTATAAATGCTACCCCATCAAACAGCTCACAATGCCAGCATCAAGCAAAGTGATGTCTTCCAGAAGCAAAAAGGCAACATACCAGGAAAAACATTATGTGTCTAGTGTAGTTACGTGTCGCCGGTTGGCTGAGGCAAGCCAATCACGGGGACGTGCCCTTTCCTATCCCTGAACCTCTCTCCTCCGGGAGAGAAAAGGGTTAAAAAGCAGAGATACGAAAAGGAAAAGAAAGATTTTGTGAGACCTCTGAACGTTTGGAAAACTGAAACAAACTTTGTTAAAACTAGAACAAAATATATATAATATGCAGGGAAAAACCAATGCAAAATCTGAGGGTTTGTACAGGATGGAAAGGCAAGGGTTAAACGTGAGAAAAGAGAGAAAGGGGGACGGTGCCACGTGGAGTTTGAAAATGGCACCGGCCACGTGTGCGCTTTCGTGGAGTGAACAAAGGGAAACCGCGGCTGTTACGAACGCCGGGCTCCAACGTGCAAAGCGCTGTTCCTACCAGTTCTCATCGTGCAGTTTGTAGAAGCGAAGCAGCAAGAAGCGGCAGCGCTGGTGGCAGAGAGGGTACGGCGTTACAACAGCAGGCAAAGAGCAGCCTCCAGGCGCGGGTCTCCGGGCGGCGCGAGCAGTCTGTCCCAGGTGGCGCGGCGGGGGCTGCCCCGGCGCACAGCTTCGCTCCACTCCGGCAGCGCTGGGGAGCCGTAGCCGCAAGTCTGGAGAAAGCCTCTTCCCGGAGCAAAGCTGAGGTCCCGCAGCGCCTCTTGCAGCGCAGAGCCGGTAGTGCCCGGAGAGCGGAGAAAGCCGAAAAGCCGCAAAAGCCCCAAAAAGCCCCCGAGCCCATGGCTCTTAAAGGCACAGTACGCTCGCGAGAAACTTTCTCAACCAATGAGATATGCAATCGTAGCATGGGAGGGAATAATTCAATTGGTCAGTTTAAAACAAAAGCTTTCAAGCAGTTTTTTTGTCTTCAAACTGCCACATTACGTAAAAGTAATAGAGGATCTTGGGACATGAATCAGCAAGAAGCATCAATTAATTAATTGAAGATAACAGCAAGCAGATCCAAGAGTGCAGATTCGTCAAAAATAGATGACATCTTATCTCTAGAACTGGATGGATAGGACCTTTTTCTAACTCTGTTTTCTCTAACTGGACTCTTACAACGCACCACCTAATGCTACCCAATATAAGTCTGACCTACCATAGTCAGACTGTAAGCAATTACAAACTACAAAGCAAGGCTCACGCTTCATACCAGTTAATATATTCATCCTACACTGCCCTCAGACAGGAACATTGTGGTGAAAAGGCAAAAGGAAATAGGATAAAGTCTACACTTGGGAGGACAGACACATAAACTCCAGGAACTTCAGCACATATGTAGCTTGCATTTGTTGTGCAGCTTGTAAAATCTCTGTGATTGCAATGAAAGCTGTCGGTTTCTTCCGTGTATATCCCAAGCGGTAATTCCTAACAGAGTTACAGAGTTACAGAAGACACAGAAAGATCCTACATCGAGCACTACATAAAAATAACGGGATGTTCCTGTTGCTCTACAGGCAGTGGGTGCTGCACGCAGACACAGCTGTGACTAGCCCTATCTGACCACTTGTATGGGAAGAAGGTGGACAAATAGAAGCACGCGTGTGGGTCACGGTCCTGACATAATGCCCACATGTCCTGGATGAGGAAGGTCTCTCACACAGTGCTGTTTGAATTCTGCTTTCTAGAAAGTTTAATTCTGCAAGTAGGACCTTACTTTGAGCATGTGTAATCTTGGAATTGGAGTTCTTATGCAATTCAAAGTCTAACTTGATAGTCAGAAAAGATTTTTAAAGTATCTCTGCTTTTCCTAACGCAGATGTAGGAGAAGGATAAGTGGGACAGTGCAGGAATCTAAGGTTGCTGATGGGCAGTTGAACTGGGTGATGGCAGGAAAATGAGCAAACATAAGCACGACGCACAGCAGGCTAGTGGCTGTGAGGGTATTTGGTAGACAGAGGCACAATGCAGCATCTGAGTCTATAAACGCAGGCTCTTTTCTCTGAACTCAGATATTAGCGACACTTGGGGAAAATTAGCAGGAAGCACTGGAAGCCCTTTAAACCACATGTCAAACAATTTCTTCTGATGACTGTTTTAAAATAAAACCTCTCATCTAAAAAGCATATGTCAGGTACTTCAGCTAGAAGAGATGAGCTAAAATAAAACCTCTCATCTAAAAAGCATATGTCAGGTACTTCAGCTAGAAGAGATGAGCTCTGCAATTTGCAGCGTGACTGAGTGATTCATTTTAGGTCACAATTTAATAATGAGATAGACCAGAAGTCCTGATAGTTATGTCCAGCTTCTCAATAAAACACTAATCAATGGAATACTAACAGACTGGTACTTGATTCACTGGATTATCGGTTTGGGTGTATATACAACGTTTATTACGTAGAAGGACTTTGCAGAACAGAAAAGCTGAGCTATTCAATCTGAGAGACGGAGGAGAGTGGACTGCAGAATCAGGCAATGACCGCATGAGGGACACTATGGGTCCTAACAGTCCTTCTTCTGTGTGAACACACAGACCACCCCATGTCCTCTCCCACTCTCTGTCCACCCTGTCGGCTTACACAGTGAAGTCTTTAGTACAGGGATGCTGGGTCTTTTCAACTTCCACATAATGAGATCCTCCAAATTCAATTTTTCAAATGATGAATGCCCTTAAACTTCCCAATACTGGCTGGGTGATGAATATTCATAAAACTCTTTGTGAACATGCTGCCATTTTTCTCTGAATTTGATGGGCTTAGCTACTGGTCTAACATACAAATGGAGAACAGGACTGTCACCTGATTAGGGGCTAACTTTATTTTAAATAAATATATTCCTTGACTAATAACCTGGTCGCCATGCAACGTGCTACTGGACTCAGATTTGGCCCCAACTCACTGTAGACCAAGGCATGGGAGTCATTAGAAGAATCCCTCGGAATGTTGCACATGTAATTGCAGCAAAAAGACTACCTCTGTTTACCTCTCCTGGAATGGCTGTAGTGTAGACAAGCAGGCTCTGTTGACATTTCTCAAAACCAATTATTCATCTGTTAACAATTCCACTATTCTGTCTCTCCCGTCTCCTTTTTAAGGTCATGCTTTTAATGTAGATATTTAAAAGCATTGCTATGAAACTTATACAAAAACCTTATTGCTGCAAAACACATTAAATAAAATGTAGCAACAAATCACAACATTAAAAGAGGGTTAGATTGAATATTCCTATTGAAGAAAATGTCTGTTTGACTCCTTTTGAGTACTGGTGTACAAAACTTTCTCTCTAATCAATATTTACTTTAGCCTTCATCTTGACTACAAAAGGCAGTCCTTTCACTATCCATTAGTGCATCTCTAATTTAGGGAAAAGTCCTGTTTGTGGGACTTTTCTTCAAGGATGTTGTAAAGTGTAAACTTAAATTTCAATATTTTTATAAATGTGTGCCAGAAGTTAAATCAAATATATTAGAGATAGTTATTTTCTATTAGGTCAACTAGCTCATCTGTGCTGCCAAAAATAAAAGACGTTCCTTCCAATGCAGTCCCCAGTGTTTTGCTTGGCTGTGCTTCAAGTGACTCAAGTCAGAAATATTTTTATATAATTTTATGTTATTTATATCTTATGAAAAGTTGGACTTGCCTCTGGTAGGGAGAAATATACCAAAGCTGACGTAGGTGTCATGACAAAGACTATCCTGAGCATCACAGAAATCTGTGACCTTATGCAAAATACAGATCACCTAGTTCTTCCTTGCTACTTGAATTTCATTGTAAGAGCAGTACAGACCCAAACTGGAGCTGGCACCAGAATGGGACAGACTATGAGACTCTTACACCGAGAAGTACCTTACTGCACAGGCATGTGCCTTGACCGGAGTGGACCATCTTATTATGAGTCTGTATTTAGGATGAATGAGGACACTGTAAACTTTCACCTAAAGTGAAAGCTTTTTTACATGACATTTCCATTCAAAATTGCTGTAAAATGATTCTAACATTGGTTGAGACTCATAGATTAGGTCTCCAGATGAGTGAGATCATGTAGCAGCATCTTTCACACCATCACCTATAAAGAGAATGAAAAGTTACTAACTCAGGTGCAGATGCCTGAGCTCCTGTGAAATCAATCCCACACAAGACCACCTGCTGGAATACAGAGGTAGATGACATAGTAAATAGAATGGAATAAAACAGAATAGATAAATGAATATATAACACAGCAGTTATTTGCCACTCGACTGAAAATCAGAATGATTAGGTGTAAGACCACATGCTAGAAGATGAGCCCTTGCAGTATATATCTCAACAGTAAGGTGATGTCACCATCACTAAAATACAGTGGGTCTTCTTAGAATTAAGATTAGATTATGTGTGAGGAGGAATTCTGAAACACTCAGGTAAGTTTCGGGGGGGTTATTTTCCATTTGCGTCTTTACAAGATCAGAAGTGTGATGAAACTGAAAGGTTGACTGTTCTTCTGGCATTTCTGGTTGAGAGCAGAGGAAGCAGAAAGAGGTTATGCTCATGAGGTTTCCAGCAGATTTCATAGTCAAAGAAGCTAGAATAGTTTAAATAAACTCCACATAAACATCTGGGGCCAGATTCATGGGATATTCCAGCTGCTTTGGAGCAATCCAGTGACACAACGCAGCAGTAAAACCCACTTTACTGATCATTTAAGTCAAGTTTATGGCTGCTTTGCATCCCCAGAGCAGCTCAAAGCAGCCAGTACCAGTGGAACTCACTCTGAATTCCTGGGCTTTGAGTTAAGCTGTGACTTAACTCCAAAATTATCAAATGCATCCATTCCTAGTAGACATACATCCTAACTCAACACACGTCCGTTCATCATTGTCTTTGTTTACAGAACCTATTGTAATGACCTAATTAGGAACTTCCAGTCAATTAACACTCCTCGAAGACTAAGGTTTTTATTTAAAAACTGTCAAAGAGTTCAGATAAGTGTTCTGTAAAGAAATGTAGCATTTTCTTTCTAATTAATCTATTACCCAGGATGTACCCCGTAATTGTAAGCCCTATAATATGGTATTGCCATTGCTAGCAGCAGGCTATAAGCTTTGCACTGAGTTTCCCAGGCCTCAAGACTGAAGCTCACCAGGCTTGCTCTGTCCAGACTATTCTTGACCTGCTGGTGACTTTGTTTTTCTTGGTTTCTCTTTAACACCATTTTTTCTAATTTACCAGGTATCTCTGGCTAATTTTTTCTGATTTTGATTATCTTTGTATGGTACCTCCATGATTCTACAACTCTAACACATAGTGTTGCAGTACATAGAAAAGCAGACCTGGTATGACAGCAGAGAAGTGGAGAGACGGGAGGCAGTCTGGAGGAATACTTGTATGGGGATGATAAGAAATGTGTCACAGGCTTGGCACTCAGACGTGAGTAAAAATAAAATAATTAATAATAATAAAAGAAATAATAATAAATGTAAAAGCACTTGAAGAACCACAGCTATAAGCAGCTAACCAACAGTCAGTTAAAGAAATGCCGACCTGGGGCTGGACAAAACCAGCTTTGGATTTAACGGAGAATAAAGACATAGTACCTAGCTACAAAAAAGGGCACGTATGTAGCAAATTTGGATGTAACTTAAAGCTGCAGACTCATGAGGAATGAGCAAAAACGTAAATACGTGTTAGCAATGAAAAAGAAACCATCAAGATGAACATCGTATTTCTCCCAGTGAGGGGCTCCAGATGCTGACAAGTCTGCATTGCACCCGCAGCACCCTCAACAGCAGAATGAAACCACTGAGCTTAGGGCCCAGACGAGCAGGGAAACGGGTGAGCATAGCAACAGAAAAAGGAGTAGAAACTAAGTGTGTCTATAACAATTTTAACTATATTATTACTATTAATGAGAATTTCTGTGTGAAAATATTATGCTCTGATGTAATTAAATTTGGGCAAATGATTCTTGGATTATACTGTAAAGATTTTGGTTATGACAACAATAAATTCTTGGCTTTATATATAAAGTATGGTTCCTCTTTACCCATAAACAATACTGTGAGCATAACAATACTTATAACAAATAATAGCCATCACCCACCATCTCCCAGGATTTTACAGAAACGCATTATTGAATGTTCTTGGAGACATTGAATATTATAATGATGAGTACCATGAGTACCATTAACAGAATGTAGTAGGGGAGCTAGATGAAAAATTGTGAGGAAATGAATGACCCTGTACTTAGAACAGGGTTTGTATTTTATATGATAAATAAGGTTTGGGACTCACACCACCAGTGAAGAGGAGAACAGTCATGAAGGACCCGTCAGTCGTTCATTAGGTGAAGCAGGAGTCTCTGGAGCTGTAGCATAATGCTCTGGGCTGCAGAAGCTAAATTAAGGTTACACCAGGAGCCATAAATACAATATTTCCTGGTTTTTCAGTGCTTCATTTAGCAACCTTAATATTCCTTTAACCACAGGTATTTAGTGTAATGTATATACAATATCTGCTTTCTCATTAGATTTTTTTCCTTTTCTGCCTGTCCCTTAATAGGGATGGATGGAGCAATTAAAACACAACTCCACTTCAGAGCATACTGCAAAACCCAGGAGGAGCTTCTGCCTCTCAGAGTGCCAGAGGGCATAGCTGGCAGCAGCTGTGCCATTTCTTCCAAAAGTGTTTTATATATATATATATATATTTATGTATATGCTTTTCTGCATCTAGTCATTTCAGATGGACACTCGAAGAAGAAAGTATGACCTGGTTTATTCTCAATTGCCTTTAGTGTTTATTAGTACATTTAGAATATAGCCAAAATAGGTTTTGCAAAGCAGAGTGGAAGTAAAAGGGGGCAGATTGCTTAATCTCCACAACCTCGGTATACGTATAAGGAAACTAAACCCACTACCTTGCCTGTGTTACCTCTGCATGTAAGCTTTGTCCAATACTATACTCACATCTCTGAGCCAGTTTTCACTACTTCTTCCTCTCTTTTCTCTCACTGCCTTTTTTAAACAGGATATAAATAAGCCAGAAGTTTATTCCAGTCCTAGTTTTTAAATTCATCAATTTCAAGAATAATAGAGAAAAAATTGCTTATTTCCATTGTACATATATTGCAGCGGGAGAAATTTATGCCATACATTATCAAAGACAGAACACCTAGAACTGAATTTAGGACATTCAAAATTGAAACTCTTTCTGGTTTTCACTGGGAAGTTTCCTTCTTCTAAACCCTTAAGAAGTCCTGGGCTGACCTATGAGCTAACTTATGCTATGTTTCAACTGAATGAACTGCTTATTCAATGAGAAAGAACAATGATACTTTGTGGAAACCTCATCCAGCCGAAAAGCCCAACTAGACGAGCGTAGGAGTGTGAGCCACACCACAGAGCAGCTCCTCTGGTTTCGTGTGGTATCTTAGGGAGACACTGGTTCATGTTCAGCTAGTCTGAAACACACGCCTTGCATCTCTTAGGTAAATAAAATGTTTTTATTCAGGCCGCTCTGATTCCCCAACTAAATATCTTAATACGTCAATTTTTACTCACAGCATACAGAACCATTCCAAGCTTTTTTGAAAATTATGCTTTGATTGTTAAAAAAAAGTTTCTTAAAAATGTTACATTGAAAATTCACAACCAGCTCTATATTCGATCTATAACAAATGTCACATCAGACTTCGTTGTACCTCAGAAAAATACAGATGATTGAAAGGGTTGCTGTCCTTTCCATAGGTTTGTTATCATTTGGTTCATTAATTAATTAAAATAAATGAGATTCTCCCCTCTTACTCCCATTATCCTCCTCACTGCTTACCCTTTTATTACAATTTGTCATACTACAACACCAAGTTTTCTGTGAAGACAAATAAAATTTCAGACTGTTGGGAAACTGCAGAAAATTATTGTATTTTACAGTATTTAGTTCTCTGTGGACCAGATGCCTGAGTGTTTCTATAGTTTTTGCTCCTCCAGTTGTTTCTATGGTTCCAAGAACAATGATAATGAAAGGAATAACACAATCGCTTGTACTTACTTATTTTAAAATGCTTCTTTTTCTACAGCACACTAAAAACCAACCATGAACCTCATGAGTATGACACAGAAGACAGTATTTTAGTGCATTTCATGCTCTATTACACTATCTTATTTAGCTCATATATCAGATTTTAAAATTAATGTAACAATACCATTTACTTAAATAAGCAATGCCACATATACAGGAAAAAGCCATTGAGAAGGATTACCAGGGAGACAGCTTTTAGGATGTCTGTGTTAGCACAGTATATTACACTTTAAAATACACAAAATTAAGGACATGATGTTTTCTTCTTTATCATTAGCTGTCTGATAGGCTACTTATTTCAGAAAATAGTGATTGAATACTGGCTGCCAGGTAATAAGCTTGCTCTAGTCTGTTATAGGAATTAAATTATCAGCAATCAGTAGCACTCCTGGTAGCCATGTATTATATGTACAACACACTAGCTGTCCTTTCTTTTAATCAGATCTGTCTTCAATCCATAAAGAATTCAAAGTTGGTGCAAGTCCAAACGAAGTTAGAAATAAAGACAAAGGCCAACTCATTCATGAGTTAGCACGGCTGGTGCTGTTACTGTTATTTTTATGTCTATGCATGCTGGAAAAGAACTTCGCAGTCGCAGTGTGGGGTAGGACCCAGGGCAGGCTCAGGGCTCTGAGGGCAGTCATTCTCCCGTGCTGCCCTAGAGCTTTAGCAGGAAGTATCCAGCAAGCTCGGTGCACCAGTGCCCTCTTCTCTAATTTCACTAATGAAAGGGTCAGTCATCTTCTGGAGCAATGTACCACAGTGCTTTTTGCATTCTCATACAAGAGGCTAAACCTCTTGATAGGAATCCAGGAAGAGCCAGGAGACCCTTCCTCACACAGCAGCAAAGCAGATCACTGAAGGGGTTGGTGGGGAGCAGGGTGAATTCAGGAGGAGCTGAGCTTTGTGAGCTGCTGTACGGGGCAGTTTCATCAGGACTGCCAGCCAAGAGACCTTCCTTCACACAGGCATGCCATATCCAATTACCAGCATACCCAGATGGACACAAAGGGCAGGCTTCTTTCTTGACATAAACGGGAGCTGGCCTAATGAAAAAGGGCAATAGTACATATTAAGGCCATGGATCTCTCGTTTATTTAACGTAATCTTTTGTAAAGTGTTATCTATAATTTTTGTCTTTATGCATTGGAAAATTCATCTAGGGAAGAAATACGAGAGAACCTGCACTGACTTCAGAATTCATCTATGCACCGTGTTTGCTTAATATAAACTATTGATCTCTGTGATCCCAAAAACACATCCCACACATCCCAGAAATGCATGAAATAAATCCAAATCTCACCAATTTGAGGTGTGCAGGAGGAAGGACTACTGTAGACTTACTCACTCATCTTTCCCTAAATACTATCCACTTGTGGCTGTCAGGGACAGGATGCTAGATTAGATTGGTGGTTATTTTAACTGTTCCCATGTTCTTGAGACTTGACCTTATGATATTCTCAAAGATGTTAAAAACTTGACAGGACAAGCCCCTGAGCAACCTTTTCAGGCAGGAGTGCCGGACCAGAAGAACTCCAGAGGCTCCAACGAAAATTATTTTATGATCCTGATGTCTGGAGCATTTTTGCAAAAACTGCAGTCATGAAACATGATAGAATGCCATTTCAGGGCTGGAAAAGAGACTTTCCCCACATCCTGCATGGATGCAGGAAAGTTTTATATGCTGCAGCTTATGCCCAGTTAACCATTACTCAGACTTCCGAAATGAGAGGTTTAGCTCAGTTCCAAAGCATCATCAGGGTGGGTGCTGCAAGAAGGTGTTGTGCTTAGGGCTGACCATTCAGGATGGATTTTCATCTTCCCAAAGGTAAATCCACATTCAGCCAAGAGATTCCTAGAGTAGTCATGTCTGACAAAACTCAAATAAATTCATGCACTGCCACTCATTAATTGCTTTACAGACAGTACATGTACTCATAGAAGACATAACAGAAAGCAACAGGATCATTAAGTGGGAGGCTAGAGACAATTAAGGAGAAAGACAGACAGAATACTTGCTCTCAGATTGTGCTGCAAATAATTCCTGACGTAGATGAGAGGCTCTAACAAGGGAAGCACAAGGAGGGAAGGGATTGACCTGAAAAGGGGGAGACCTTCAGAGGCCTCAGGGGCTGCACAGGATGGGGCTCCATCATAAGCCACATCAGCTTGCTCCACAGACATGTTCAGAGACAAGATAGGGGGGAATGCATTAGGCATGTCCATTGCATAATGGATTAGGATCCCCTAACCACATTTCAGACCTCTGGGTCACCTGCACAACCTAATACCATGACCGCAGAATCATTAGATTCAGTTCTACATAGTCTTATGTCCTGTCCTTTTATCTGCTGCTTTTTATCTGCATTGCTTACCCAGGCATAAAGCATTGAGTACTCAACAGGCAAATCTGGAGCTGGTGTTAGTTTAGTGACCTATACTGTTCACACACAGGATGACAGGATAATTTAGCTTGGAAGAGATCCTAGATTTCTAGTCCAACCTCCTGCACAAGGCAGGAACAGATCTGAGGTCAAAACTGGTTGCCCAGGACTTTGTCCAGTCAGGTCTCTAAAACCTCCAAGGAACAAGAGACTGCACAACCTCACAGGACAACCTGCCCCACTCCTGGATGTCCTTGTTGGGAAATTTTTCACCTTATAACCAGTCTGAACTTCTCTTGTTTCAACTTGTGGCCATTGTCTCTTGTCCTCCCACCATGCACTGCTCAATAACCCCTTATACGCACCAGGTGGTCTGTTAGGTGCCCCTGAGGCCATCCGTTCTCCAGAATGATTCAGAGTAGCTTGCCCAGCCCGTCCTCAAAGGGCAAGTGCTCCAAAACTCCTGTTTGTCCCTGGTTTCGCTGTATTGGGGGACCAAACTGGACACAATACCTAGATGTGGTCTGAGTGCTGAGTGAAGCAGGACAATCTCTACCATGATTTAAAGTGGAGATTCTTGGCTTCCACATTGACCTATACATCCTAACCCAATTCCAGCTACTCTGCATGATCTCACAGAGAGCAGAGACCAAACAGTAGACATCAAGACATCTCATAGTTCAGACATGGAGAATGTACACCAGGTACATGGTTCTCTTTCCAGTTATCTGGAACCCTGTGTAGTTCTTTCCCCATGGAGCCTCAGAATCAGTAATTTTTGCTGTATATCTGAAAAATTAGGAGAGGCATTTGACACTCTGGAGTTCTTGTGTGTATCTCTGAGGTAGCACCTTCACCTTGTATATTCTTGACTCCTCTCTCAGCACACAGAGGACAGCAATACATCTCCACTTCATTAAATGCTCGGAGAAGTCTGGATGAGAACACTTCCTATTACTGCTATTATCTCAGGACACACTAAAAGGCTTTGGATAGAATTAGAAAACTGGAGGAGGCGAGAGATTTTGCTTGTTGGTGTTGTTACAAATGCGCATTATTCCATTTCAATACTATAAAGTACAGGATTAGGCCCCTTGTATACACATTCTTTTTTCTACAGCACTTGCCCTGAAATCAGCTAAGCAAACAAATAGAAATTCAAGACGTTGATGACTCCTCTGCCTACAGCCCCTTTGTTACACCACATATGGTTCTTCCTGTGTAAGTTATTTCCACACAACTCGGATTGACTACTTCCTGAAGGACAGCAAGTGAAAGACATCAAGAAGGGTCAGACTAGTGGCTGCCCCTAGCCATTTGTTTTCCCCAGGAAATCCCACTACTATTCCGTGGAAGCCAGCACCAAAAGAAATCCCAAAATGGCTAGGGAAAAACAAAAGGCGTCAAAACACCTAATCCTGCCTTTTCTCAATTTTGAAAACTATTCCAGTTTCTAGAGCAGGCATAAGAGAACAACTGATTTTCATGCTGTGCACCCCAGTCACCCCCTCTGAGAATCCCCCTGCATGACATTTGCTTTAATAGGTCTAATTATGAAGAAATGCACTTTTCAATCAGGACCGAAGAACCAGTAGGCTTTCTTCTTTAACAGGCCAACCAGCTGTTTTGAAAGGTACATCTCTAATCTCTTTCCTTCCACATGTTCAAACAGATGAAAGTAATTTTGTGCTCAACTGTCTATAAGTAATTAGACTTGGATGTAAAGGAGTCTTTATGTATCAGTTCAGAAAGAGCTACACTCTTAGCATACAGAATAATTATTAGCAATCTTCTTCATCTGTAAGGTATACCTTATGCATTTTACATGAGTCCCTATTATTAACATAACCTGACTATCAAAGCTTCATTGAAACTGGTGTCTTCTTTTTCATGTAACTGACTGAAATTCCCCAGAAATATAGTAATTTGAAAACAGCAATGCTGATGATTTGTTTCAGCTGTAATTTGGGGTTTTTTTTTATCTGCTCTTTGTTGTTTTCCTAGTAAAGACCTAAACCAGTGGGGCTCCAATATACACAAACAAGTGTTCTGCTTTTGCTACAAGATGGATATTAATATTCAGTGAGGGTCATAGAATGCTGCCTTTTGTCAGATTCCCAGGCTAAATTCCCTTAATCTATTAATTAGGAGGTCACAAAAAGAATACTTTATTGGGAAACAAAATGTGTGTTCTAAAGATAGCTTAAAACAAATCTACGAATTTACTAGGAAAGATGATGGCAGAATAGCTTTAGAATCTGCCTCAGGATTGTACTTGACTTCGCTCCAAAAGGTGTAGGGCCATTACTGGTAAGTCCGAGGGGCAGAGCCATCTTTTGAACTCTAACTATTAAACAAGTTGGACCATCTTTCATGAGAAAAGTGAGGACTTCAGGACTGGGATTGTACGCAGTATAAGGAAAGCTGGAGAAGGCGCAATAAGCCGTTGTAGGATTTGCACCCTTACGTGTAGGTACAGGCAAAACTGAACCAGGTTGGAAGTAATACACTGAAAGGTGTGGTACTTTCTTTTTGTCTTGCATAGCAGCCATTTTTTGAAAGCAGATTGCTTTCTCAAAGTAAATCCCTCACTCTACAGCTACATATCATGACCACACCTTCTCAAGAAATGGAGTCACAATTTTCTTGGAAATAAAGTTTCTCTGGAATCACGAGGCATCTTTGGGAAGAGTAGTCTGACTGTTAGTGGTTTTACCACCAAAGATGGAGGGGAGATGGTTATTTGCTGACAGGCAGGAGATCTGCATCAGGAGAACAGCAGCAGAGAGGCCAAAACTACCTCTTCTTTCTGTTGCTTACGAAGAAGCAGTATTTTGTCCAAACACACATCAGGTTAGGCGTGGCCTAACCTTCAAGAATTACATGCACTGCCTGTCAGTGCAAGCGACTCAGATACACGGTGTCCATGCTGGGGGCAAGGCATGCTCATGCTGTGCATACAATCAGAAGTGAGGCCCTTTTCATTTTTTATTTTGATGCATATAGCTCTGACGGGCACTGTACTCCACTGATGTATAAGAACAGCAGGCTCCCGCCCTGAAGAGCTAGTTGTCTAAGCAGACCAAAAAGCAGAAAAGGACCAAAAGTAAACTGAAAAGCAGTTGTGAGAAGTGGTCCAGTAGGACACATCCACATCATGATGAAGGTATTTCAATGAAACACTCTTATACTGGACCAAAACATTATTACCCCTGCAGCTCAGTGAAGTCTGGCCAGTCGTACACTGAGGAGAAAGAATAGCGACACACCAGAAAAACACACCTTAAATGTGCTGGAAAAGGCTTGAAAAAAGCCCAGGGGTGGACTTAGTCCATGTCTCAATGGCACTGTGAGGTGGTAAGGAGATGCACAGCCTCAGTGGGGTAAGCTCATGGCAGTCCATCTCCCAAAACAGACACACACTCTCCTCTAACCAGTCTGCTCCTGACAAACCTATGATATGTATTCTGTTTACTAGCTAGATGCATGCACCTCCAGCGCGTACCCTAGTAGAAAATGCAGCAGCAGCAACACAGGTGGATGTCTGCAACAGAGACAGCTCTTCACAAGACTGATTTTCAAAATTAGAAGTTGGGCACAGAAGGGATCCACCACAAAGCAAACCAAGGGGATTGGAAATATTACCCTATGATTCAGGTGAAGAGGAGACATTATATTTGCACCATTTGTATCAATGAGGGTAAAAAATGCTCTAGATTTAACTTTCAGACAGCTAAAAGATTACTACTCACTACTCAGGAAAGGATGTGTTGAGATGAAAATGGCATCAGGCGTGTTTTCTTCCATTATAAATCAATTAATCTGTGTCAGCCCCACAGTTCGAGTCATGTGACTTCATGCATAACACCCAATACATTCAAGAATGCAATGTAAGTATCCCATGGAGACATAAAAATATGGAAACAGAACAGGGCTGGAACTGTGATGATGTCAGGTGTTCTTACCCTTCACATTATTAGTTTTCTTGGAAACCAAAGGTGATACACTACCAATGTTGTCTCTGAATATCCAAAATAATAACTTCCTCATTATGTATTAGAGAAGTTCTTGGTTATTTTAAACACGTAGGAAAGAGTCCATTCCCACTGTCTCTGGAATGTCCTTCCTAGACGATTCCTCTCCTCGCAAAGGCTCCTGAGCGTTAGAGAGGGCATAACAGAAAAGATCACAGCAGCTGAATATATGAAAATTAATAGATTGTTAGAGGTCAAAGTTACCCACCACCTTCACCTGAATACAATTTCTTTGCTTCAGTAGGTTGTTGCCATTGATTCTAGGAAAAAATGCTATTGCTTGCGTCCGTTATTCCTAACTGCTTTGCTAAAACACTGGTTATGAGGCGAGCACCGAGCTGTGCAGGGATTTTCCATCATTGTTCACAATGGTATAACTAGAGATCTGGAGATTTAGTACCTTGTCAAAGAGCAAATAAACATACTGGGGCACATTCCCTGGGCATGCAGAGGTCTCAGAGAGGCCCCCAAGAACCTCTTCACAGGGTCTGTTCTCAGCTGGCCATGCCCTCCCATGTGCCTATCCTTACATCAAGAACAGGAGAACAGGGACAGAAGTTCTGCATGTCTTTTATCAAAAAAAAAAAAAAAAAAAAAAAAAAAAAAAGTGCTGCCAAAAGGGCAATGAGGAAGGGTAAAGGAAAAGCAAGATCTTCCCAATCACTACTAACAGGGACTGGCTAACATAGCGGTTCAGTCACAGCAGAGGAAACATGGCAAGCCTCTGAAACAACACAGCTAATTTCCCTGAGAGCAACTCACCACCATAGGCGTCTCCAAGAGTTATTAGGACCCTCTGAGATAAGAGGTGCTTGAAGAGGAAAATCAAAGAAATAAAGGACAAATAAAAGAGCCATCTAAACCCTTCCTCATTTAAAGAATGGCTGAAGACTCCATGACAGGTGAGAAGAACTTCTCCAGTTGTCTCTGACTTAACGCAAAGGTGCTCAGTTGCTGTGTGGATATCCTAGAAGAGGCAGAGAAATGCCAAAATACCCCACACATACCATGACAGCCTTGTAGCCATTCATCTGCTGTGTGAGACTGGCTTCTATGCCAGATAGTGCCCTAAGCCTCATTCCAAGTACCAGGGACTTACAAAGCTGAGTAAGTTGCATAGAGTAAGGGGAGTAGGTCATTAAACTGGGTAAGATGGAATCGGTAGGTATGCAGAACAAATGAAAGCTAAAAGGGAAACCTATTTTTTACCTCAACACACACCTCTAGTATTAACAGTGCTATCTAGATAAAGCCCTAGTAAGTCATGGGTTGTCTCTGAGGATAAGTTTCATCATTAAAAAAAAAAAAAGTTTTATTTTAAAAGCTGGAATCCTTGTTTATTATATCCAGGCAGTAGAGGAGGCTCCGCGGACAGGTCCTGCAGATACTAATTTTTATTAAGATTATTCTTTGCCAGAAAATGAGTCATTCCTCTTCCTCTTTTTTTGTTCACATTGTGGCTTTTCCTTTTGTTTACTCAGTTTGCATGATATGAATTACACTAAGAATGTACATCATGGGAATACATCTCTCGAAGAGAAATTATGAATTTTCTTTCTTTTTTTCACTCCTTTAACTGGGGTTCTGTGATTGTTTATTTTGTTTTCCCTAAATTCTATGAACACTCACCATGATTTTATGATGTATAGCAATCTTTCCATTTGTTACAATTTTAAATATATAAATAGCCTGTAAAACAATGAGCAAGATTCACCAGGAGGCTGACTGCCTGGTGCTGCTGTGGTGAGTGGATGCGTCCCTAACCCCCCACCCCGTGTTGGTTCAAAACAAGGTGATGAGCTCTCTGACCCCATCCAGCTAAGCTCTTAATTCCAGCACATTGTTCCCAAGTTAAAAAAAAAATGTCCTTAAGATGTCTTTTGGATTAGATTCAAGTTCCTGTGTCCCTGTGCCTCAAGCCCATTACTCACAAGCATCCAAACACAGACAGTTGTGTCCTCTCATTTTTAAGTCAGAAGATGTTCAATTTTCTGACAGAGGAAAGAAAAGAAACAGAGCCAACTATGCATTATCCCTGCTCATTCCCAAGAAGCAAAATAATGCAGAATATATTAAATGGAAACAAAACTTTCCATTAGAGTTCTGTCTCCTGACAATAAGTCTAACCTGTGCGATATAGCTGAACTACCTTGCCTTTTGAAAGCTCTCAACTGTTATTTTCCCCTTCGAGATCACACAAACTGAGGTCCTGTCCTGCAACACCTCAAAGCAGAATTTCTGGCGCTTTTTTGGAGTAAGGTAGAGAAGTGAGCAGTGCAGGCAAGCACTGTGACAAGCAGGTGGGCTCCTTTCTTCTGCGGGAGAGAGCTGGAGACCATGAAAATTACTCTGCAGTACCCTTGCTTCAACCCATTTAGCTGTGGCAAGTGGGAAAGCCCATTTTTTTTGTTTCTGTTGAGGAACAGGTCTCAGCTACTGATGATGATAGCAGAGTTGTGGAAATAAAACCACCAGGTACCAGCACTGGTCCTTTGTTTTCAGTAGCGTAATAAATACAAGTACCTTCGCTAGGAAATAAGCAGAATGTTGAAGCAATTCTTTTGACCCCTGTGAGAGCCCCATGTTTAGAGAACATTTGCTCTTGATTGCTCCATTATGGGTTCAAGCTCTTTCCAGGACACGTCATTGATCTCCTTTCTGAGTGTTCATCAGTGCTGTATGTAATTGTGAGGAACGGCCTGAAAGGAAGTATTGCCAGTTCGTACTAACCTCCTGAGTTCAAAGGAGGGATATGCTTCCTCTCAGTTGTTTGAATGTTCACTCTTCATTTCTGGTTGTCTTTGAAATTCACTTTGCTTCTTAGGGTTTGTTTTCTTTTGGGCATTTTCCCTTGTAGAACACAGCCCATAAAGAATTCAGAAGAAACCAAATTACAGTGAAGAAAAAAAACAGAGCAAAATCATAGTATTTTATCCATACTGAATTCTTTGTTGTCTACTGTGTTCTCTCTCTGTCACCTGAAATATTGTTCCTCCCTAGGAAAAAAATATTCAACAGAATTTTTAAGCAGCTTGGTTTTATTGGGAAAGGTGACGATGAGTTAGTGGTAATATGAGTCAGATTGAATGCTTTCATGTGTCATGTCTCATCCAGAACTCTGGTTTCCTTTTTCTTCCAAGAATGTATTTACAAGGAATGCACTTTTCTCATCTTCATTTGTGCACACTGCAAAAAACACCTCATTATTTGATAAGTTGGCAAGTGCCTGCACCCAGGACTGAAAAACAGACTTCTTGGGGGAAAGAGGTGTTTCTGGCAAAATTGCACAATACCTGCTCAGTGAATGAGTAACAGCCTCCCTGCATTCAATTTACCCACGTCTCCTTTGAGCAGTTCTCTTTGATATTTACTGATAGAATGCATCATGATCCCATCAGGCTCTGCAGGACATCAAGGCTTTGTCTATTGAGACACTCAACTTACATCCATCCATCCCAGCTTCAATCATCCAAGGAAGGCCCCTACCCTGGGATCTCCTCACTCTAGACTTCCTTCTAGATAAAGGGGGACTGTCATCTTCGTATGTAAATCAAAACTTAGGAGGGCTGAATCATCTTCCAGAAGTACATGTTTCTCTCCATTTTCCACAGAGGGGGTCTCAGGGCACTAAGGGAGCTTAAGCACTTCAGTTTGTGTGCCTAAAGTTACAGACAAGGAACTTGGGGCATAGAATCTACCCAGATTACAACCTGACAAACTGAGGGAAGATGCCAAGTGCCCCCTATGCTGGCAAGCAGATGAGGAGCACCAAAGGTTTGATATTAGAGAACATTAAGAAGACAAAAGTCACTCTGACACTTCATGCGCAGGCTAAGGATGTAAGCCATCTCTCTGAGTTCTTACACAACCCGAGTCTGCTTATGAAACCTTTAGTTGTCTCTTTCTTGGGTCCTCTCTTGTAAAAAATAGGAATAAACCCTCTCCCCCAAAAGTTTGAGGTGCCCTTGCATAAGCACTTCACCACTCTGCAGAATGAAGAGGAAAGACCCATCACATTGCAAGAGATGCTGGAGCTAGGTATGGCAGCCCAATCTGCCCCCCGTATAACAACCAGCACGATTGAAAAAGGGCAATGGGTGACAGCAGTAAGCAACTCTCTTCCAAGAGGTATAGAGGCACCACTCTGCCGACTTGATGCACTCTCTAGAGAGGGGTGCTTCTTACTAGGGGCTCATATTAGGGATGTCACTGAGAGACTACCAAGCCTTATACGGTCCACTGGCTATTATCTGCTGCTTTTTCTTCATGTGAGCATCAGTGATACAGCCAGGAGCAGTCTGAGGAGAATTTAGGAGGCTTACAGAGCCCTGAGAGCAGTGGTAAGGGACTCTGGAGGACTGGTAGTCTTTTTTGTCAATCCTTTCAGTCAAAGGTAAGGGGTTTGAAAGGACCAGTCGAATCTGGCAAGTCAGCAAATGATTACGGGACTGATGCCACAGCCAGGGGTACAGCTATTTAGACCATGGGACTCACTTTGAGAAACCTCATCTACTGGCACTGATGGGATCCAGCTGTCAGGGAAGGGGAAAACATCTTCAGTCTCAGTCTTGCCAAGCTGGGGAAGCAGGCTTTAAAGTAAAGTTATTGGAGGAGGGAAGGGTCAATCCATCCCACTCCAACCAGTTTGATGCCAGTGGCAGCAATAGATGCCCAGAGCCTGAAGAGGGATCACAGGTCATCAGGAGAGCACCTGAAAAGCAGCACAAAGGAATTCCAGACACTCCAGCCAGTAAGTCATCTTCATCGGGGATCCAACTTAAATGTCCCTATGCAAACGCAAGTAACATGGGGAATAAACAAGAGGAGTTAAGAAAAGTGTGCCTGCTTGCAGGACTATGATCTTATTGGCATCATAGAAACTTTCTAGGATGTGTCCTATGACTGGAATGTTGCAATGGAAGGATAAAGACTCTTTAGGAAGGACACAGACTCTTTAGGAAGGACAGAGAGGGGAGACAAGGTGGGGGTGTTGCCCTCTGTGTCAGTGACTAGCTAGAGTGCATGGAGCTCCACCTGAGGATGGATGAGGAGCCAAACAAGAGCTTATGAGTCAGGATTAAAGGGAGGGCAGGGACAGATGACACTGTAATGGGGGTCTGCTACAAGCCACCTAACCAGGAAGATCAAGTGGGTGAGGTGATCTACAAACAGGTAAGGGCAGCCTAACATTCACAAGCCCTGGTCCTCATGGGGGACTTCAACCATCCCAATAACTGTTGGAGAGACAGCATAGCAGGGCACGTGCAATCCAGGGTTTTCCTGGAATGAGTTGATAACTTCTTTCTATAAGTGATAGAGCAGCCCACAAGGAGAGGTGCTATATTGGACCTTGTTCTAACCAGCAGGGAGTGAGGAGAGTGCTGGGGAATGTGAAGATGAAGAGCAGCCTTGGCTGCAGTGACCTTGAAATGGTGGAGTTCAAGATCCTTAGGGCAGTGAGGAGGGTGCACAGCAAACACACTATCCTGAACTTTAGAAGAGCAGACTTTGGCCTCTTCAGGGATCTTTTTGGTAGAGTAGCATGGGATAAAGCCCTGGAGGCTAGTGGGGCCCAAGAAAGCTGATTCATATTCAAAGATCACCTCTGCCAAGCTCAGGAGCAATGCATCCCAAGAAAGAGGAAGTCAGGCAAAAACACCAGGAAGCCTGCATGGATGAACAAGGAGCTCCTGGACAAACTCAAACACAAAAAGTCAAACACAGAGAGTGGAAGCAAGGACAGGTAGACTGGGAGGAATACAGAGGAGTTGCCCAAGCAGACAGGGTCCAGGTTAGGGAAGAGAAAGTCGGGGTAGAATTAAATCTGGCCAGGGATGTCAAGACAACAAGAAAAGCTTCTGTAGGTATGTTGGTGATTAAAGGAAGACTAGGACAAATGTTGGCCCTCTCCAGAAGGAAACAGGACTTTTTTGCCTTGGTCTTCACCGGCGAGTGCTCCAGACACACTGCCCAAGTTGCAGAAGGAAAAGGCAGAGACCTGGAGAATGAATAACTGCCCACCATATGAGAAGATCAGGTTTGAGACCATGTAAGGAACCTGAAGGTACACAAGTCCATAGTACCTGATGAAATGCATCCACAGGTCCTGAGTGAATTAGTGGATCAAGCAGCTAAGCCACTGTCCATCATATTTGAGAAGTTGTGGCAATCCAGTGACGTTCCCGCTGACTGGAAAAGGGGAAATTCTTGAAGATAAAAAAAACAAACCTTGGAACTAGAGGCCAGTTAGTCTCACCTCTCTGCCCCTCGAGGTCATGGAGCAGATCCTGGAAACTATGCTAAGGCACATGGAAAATAAAGAGGTGAGTGGTGACAGACAACACAGCTTCACTTTGGGCAAAGCGTGCCTGTAAATTTGGTAGCTTTCTATGACTGGGTTACAGTATTGGTGGATAAAAGCAGTGCAATTGATGTCATCTACCTGGAACTGTGCAAAACATTTGGAGAGGCATGGATTTGACAGATGGACCACTCAGTGGGTAAGGAATTGGCTGGATGGGTTGCACTCAGATTTGCAGTCAATTGTTCAATATCTAAGTGGAGAGCACTGAGGAGTGGCATTCCTCAGGGGTCAGTACTGAGACCGGCGCTGTTTAACATCTTTGTCAGCAACACGGACAGTAGGATTGAGTGCACCCTCAGCAAGTTTGCTGATGACACCAAGCTGCGTGGTGTGGTAGACACGCTGGAGGGATCGCGATATGGATTATAGAGCAATATATAATTGCTGGAGGTTCGGATGGGAAGGGGTATTTACATTTCCTTAAAATATATGAACAAAACAGAGCTGTAGCTCTGCAAAACTGGCTTATTGCATCATTTCAGGAGTACATGAATCTTCTAAAAGCAATAAAGGACAAATTACATCTCCAATAGCACCCACTTCTCAAAGAGGGTACCTGCAACACCCTACCATAATCAGAGCTAAATGCAACGACATGAGCTGTCCCACACTGTACATAAGCCAATGTAAATTACGTGTCATGGACTTCACATAGTTAAAAAACAGAAGTGGGGGATGGGATAAGTAGAGGCAAGTTCCATCTTCATATTTACTTTGCTTCATAAATATTCATTCACCCTATGACCTTCTATGTCCCGGCACAGAACTGTGCTGTTTTTCATTTTACCATTAAAGAATGTCACATCATAAACAACCAGTTCCAGCAGACATGCATAAAATCTCACACTCAGCTGAGCTCATAACTTACCATGAATAATCAAATGCTCTATGCAATAATTTTTAAACCCACAATTATGCACTATTTGATCAGCATTTATGTTAATATTTGACACCTGATTAGCAAACACTGCAGTGTTTACTCATTATTTTTCCATGGGCTGGCTATCTATCTATCTAATCTCTATCTATCTATCTATCTATCTATCTATCTATCTATCTATCTATCTATCTATTATCTATCTAATCTATCTCTATCTATCTATCTATCTATATCTATCTATCTACCTACCTATCTATCTATCTTCTACTTATGCGGTTTCCTACTATGACAGTGTCTTAGTAATTTCTATATATTTAAAAACAGAAATAAAATTGTATTTCTTAATTTATTTCTTACTTTCTTTTCCCAGCTTGATTAATTTGTGGGTTGACCAATTACTTATCTTATACTCATTTTGCCTTAAGACTAAACAGGATTTTTATAGTAAATGCCTGCAGAATTTGAAAGCTAAAGCTGAAAATAACTTGTCTTCTGCACTTGCCCTGAAAAACTAGGAACAACTGCTGCCCTCTTGATGGAGGCAGAAGATTCTGTAGTGTTTCTGCTCCATCTCTTGAGGGCACTGCCTGGGAGCTTACCCTGCTAGGTAAAGTCTTCCTGGCTCTGTGGACCTTATCTGCCATGAGAGTTTCTGCTTAAGGAGACACAGTCATCTGTTGATAAGACACATGACCTCCAGTCATCCTGGACATCTTCACACGGTAGATACTATAGCTTATGCTATATTTAATAGCAGCAGATAGTCATTACATAAGGAAAATGGCATGAGCATTAAGGTTTCTTCATCTCCACCGTCTTGTATTCCCAATATTCTGCACCCCTAAATGGTCCAAAGACTTCACATCAGCTTAGCTATCTGAAGGTGAACGTGTTTAATACAGGAAGGACCTTGTGCCAGAGGCGCAGTCCCCAAGCACCTCTTCCCATTATTGCTTTGGCATAACTTTAGTCAGCTGTTCTTGGCTGAAGGCACAGAAAATAGTGTGTTGATCGCTCGACACTATTCTCTGACTCACCAAAGTGCTATTGCTGAACTCATCTTCTGGCTTTCACTATGCACAAGCACAAAGGAGAAAGAAAGAGCAGGACTGCCCTGCTCCCATGATAGTATCAGTCTAAAACCAAGCCATAACATTCACTTAGTGCCTCTTTAGAAGAGCTAAATGGGTTTTGTAAATTCCATTGGTAAATTAGTGCTAGTGTTATTCACATAAATCTTGCCATTAAAATGATTTACCTCAACTGTAGCATTATTAATGTTCAGTAAATTAGGTCCATAAAATGACATTTGCCATGCCATTAACTGAAGATAATCCACAAAGCTCATTTCTAACCCTCTTTATATTTTTTATAATGCTCTTCATAAACACTACTATAGATCTCTTAGACACATGCATTCATCAGGATATTGATAGCTCTGACACAGCATACGCTTCAGATCAATTACTGAATCAGGAGACTAATTTAGACAATCTTTACTTGTGGTCAGAAAAAGATTCATTATTTATGAGTGAAAACAATACAGTATCATTGTTCTTCAATTCAAAACACATGTTCCCTGGAACATCAACCATCTTCAGACTTTCTTTAGTCAAAGTAGGTTATAGCCCTAGAAAATGTTGGTAATTTCAGAAACTGGCTGAACAAGCATCTTTCAGGAATGAAAATAGAGCCCTGGAAGCAACCAAGAAAACAAAATTATTTCAAAAGACTTTATGGGTTGGCCAAAAGACAGATTTCACAAAGCGTTATAAGCTTATTAACGTATTTTTTCATGTTTATATATAGTAAATATTTCCATTAAAGCCCATAGTGGCTGAAATCCATTCACAACACTTACCATTTTATTTGAGGAGAAAAGGTCTTAGAAGGTATAATTAATTGGTCTGATCTTTCAATTGCTTTATTTTGCAAATACAAAAGATTTCACGCCTAACCCTAGCATTACCATTCCATGAGATACTAAGCATCCTCTGTTCTCCTCAATGGCATGAGGATGATGTCATTGAACCATGACTCGCTTGATGGATTCGCAGAGCAGTTCTTTTGTAGGTAACCTCACTGCATAGGGAGAGAAGAGCCAGCACCCGCCTAAAAAGTAGAAGAGCTACATGGAGAAAAATCCAATCAAGAGCAAGACTCCATTCCATAAAATAATAGTTTCTGTTACAAGAACAAAAATATCCAACTTCCTTTGGTCAGTAGTGTTGCTTTATAGCAAAATGACAAATTAATTGTTACGGTGTTTATTTGTGACACCAAAAGGAATGCAAGCAGTCTGCCCAGGGAGTTTTGCTTGCGACCCATTACTTGAAGCTACCACAAAACAGAATCAAAGGATCATGATCCAGCAGTTGAGGAAGTTACTGCCTTTCAACTGCTCGTAGCTGGCCCCCATGTAAAATGCAGTATTTAGCTATGCTTGCACTCCCCTTTTGCTTCAGAAATAATACAAAAAAGTATTCAGCTTGAAGGACCCGTGTTAAGTGTTCTGGCTGTTCAAGTGTGACTCAATGATGATATTTGATTGCATCCTATTAACCTACTGATCTTTGATGGAGCTCCCATCAGAAGACCACCTCCTAACCCTTTCCTCCAACTGTGTATTGTCAAGTTTATGCACCTATTCAGAGGAAATAGCAAAGTCTCACATTTATCTTTTCTTAATCATTTTGAGATGGGAGGATCCAATCATTGGGAAGCATTATAATGACAGCTTTGTTACCTACCTAGCTATTGATACCTAAAAAGAATATGAGCAGCTTGATCATACTTAAATTCATTACATATACAAGGCAGAGCTAATTAGATCCCAAAAACAGGTCAATCTTTTCACTGCACTCAGGCTATTCAAAGAGTGCAACATGAAATGGCTGAAGAGTACTTTTGTAGCGAATACCAGGAGTTGTCAGAAAATCTTAAAAGGGGTAGATTGGCACACCAGCCAAAGTACAGACATCAGGATGGTCATAGAATTCTTCCCCTCCTATACCAGAGGTACCAGCAGTCCTAAGAATACAAAACAAAGACGAGGCTACAAAATATCTAGAGATTTTTGGGTGTTCTGGGACATGAAATGTGTTCCATCTTCAGCCTACTGAGTTCAAGGTACCAGGAACCAACTGCTGCCCTTCATGGATGCTCACTCTCAAGTAGAATGTCTTTACGTTGCTACCACACCCTTGCTGAACTTCTCTCCTTTAATGAGAGGAGTTTATTCTTACAGCTTCTCCATGAAATGTGTCTAGTGTCCACCCGTTCACATAGAGAAATCATAAAATATCAAGTCAGGCATAGTATTTTTAGAACATGAAAGTAATAGAACATGAAAGTCATGATTGCCACAACAGAAGTCCAGCTTCAGCTCTAATTAATAATGCATGCTGCCCCAGACACTTCTCAATTTCTATATGTGAAGGCATGCTTCATGGGATGTGCAAGCTAGCTTGATCCAACTCTTAATGAGTACAAGATGCTATTGCGGCTTTTGTTACCTGTTCTTCATTAGTTATTAGAAACAAATCACTAAAATTTATTGGGCAAGACTAGCTAATTGAAGGAGCAAATCTGGAAAAAACAGGATATTCTTTATTGTACAAACTATACCAAAGGGTTATTTGTGGTTTTATTTTGAAAACTCTTCTGTGGTAGAAGAACATAGAAGACAAAAGGAATTATTAGAGGATTCCATATATCCAAATCCTTCTGCAATAAAGTTTCCTTGAAAAATACGCAATACTTTAACTTTGCCAAAAAAATTACCAATGTCCCCACAACCTAAGCTTTACACATTTAAAGGTTAAATTTTGTTTTACTTATGGCTTTTTACTGTTAAAAAAGGAGAAAAAAACCCAGATTTTTATTGGTATAAATCTCAGCCAGCTCTTATAAAATTTTTAGTTTCTCTAAGTCAACCTTCCTAGTAGGGCAATACCTAGCTCCTTGCAAAAGCATTAGAGAAGGCTGGTTTTATTCCCTGAAAATAACTGTGCTCATCGTGGACCTCAGTAATGAGATGAAATTATAAAACTGAAGTATTATTAGCTCGTTGATGAAATACTAGCTCTGCAGAAGATATTATAAAATGCATAACAGATACCAGAGGTAAAGATTTCTTTAAGTCTTGCATATACAATGTTATTGTACTGTCATTTCTCTAAGCCCTTGTAAAATCATTATTATATATACCCCAGTCAAAGAAACTAATGGTATGACTATTATCGTCATCACTCAGGATGATTATACGCAAAATGGACAGTCATTTGCACCTCCAGCTGATCCTTACTTGTGCTACACTATCCGCACACCCTGCGATATTCGCCTGTTTTAAATAACGTACATCTAACCTTACTTTGTTGGCAGTCACAGCAGTGTGAGCTCAGTGCAGCCAGCTGTGTTGCAACAGTGACTGCAGAGCTTGGTTCAGTTTCTCCTCATGTCCTAGAACAAAAGGAGTACATGCTATTTTTAAAGGCTACATTTTCACTTGTTCTTGTATTGATAATCTCAAGGCAGATTTAGTACCTCACTTGTAGAGTTCAACTCAGATATCTAAAGATAACCCTGAAGCAAGCTTCCATATCACTAATATTCTTCACATATTATTTTGCTGATCCCGAGAGGGAATCTATAATAATACAAAGGATATCTGGAAGAGTGAAACTGCGAAAGAAATATACGGTACTTGTGGTCTTGAGAATTAAAAACAGCATTAGAAGTGTTTAGCCTTTGGCCAATACAAAACCTATGGCCCTGAGCAGCCTTTTACAGAAAAATTAGATGCATTAAAGAGAATCAGAGGAGTGATTAGAGCTGTTTGTATTTGGAGTTGCATCAGCTCAACTCAATCAATTTTTTATCATTCTTTTAATTAACCAGGTGCAAAGGTGCACATGAACAATTTTCTATCTGAAAATCTAGGCTTAGCAAACGGCAGCTGAACTGAAACAAAGAGAGCTTCGGCCAAAGCTCCATCTCTGCAGTGCAGTGTGTGTGTCGGGGACATTACGACGGAACAGGCTTCTCACCCTCTCCTGGCAAAGGTCAGCCTGGAAATACAAAACACCTGAGCAGGGAGGGCCCACTCATGAGCTAAAGCTCATCATCCAGGCGCTCTGCCGATGGACAGAGTCACCCTGGGCTATAGTGGTGAGGTGAGTAACCTTCTGGAGAGTCCTTTTTCCCCATTGAGTTCCGAAGGAGCCCGTGTAACTAGATCGGCATAGATACTCTAACTTCAGACAGCTAAAGCTGAATGACTTTGATCCAAAACCAAATTAAGTCATCTCTTAATGGATGGAAATCATCATTTTAGAAGTTATGACGCCAGAGGCAACCTAAGGAGGCTGACAATGGGCTGTTGGCTACGAAGATCAGTGTGTTTCCACAACGGACTAAATAAACAATAGGAGATGGAGGAAGAGGCCTGCATTCCTTAAAAGGGCAAGATATATGAAAAGTAAACTCATGGTTTTAAAAAAGAAAAAAAAATGAAAAACAACTGTTTCTAAAAGTAAACTTGAATCGCCAAATGTGTTTAATGTAAAGAACCCAGCATGTGGCTGCATCAGAAATATACATTACGGAAAAAGTATTGTGCCTGGAATAAATTTCCAAACCATTTTGTTTCCTTTAATAAGAGAACATACAATATAGAGCGGCGGGTCTGGGGACATGACTCTGACACCACAGCTCTGTCTTTTCTCAACTGTGCAAAAAAGATTTAAGGGCTGAACACACTTTAGAGAGTAGTCCTAGTGGAGGAAAGGACCTGCATTTACCCACGTAACTTCAAGAATTTAACCGAAGCACCTACTTTCTTGAATTACTCTACTCAGGCTTCCTCCAAAAACGTACTCATCTGCAAGAATCAAGTTTTTAGATGGACTACATGTCCCTTTGAAGACCTGTAACTCTTTCTGCTCATCATAGAGGGTACTTGTGGTGAGGACACTCCTAGCAGTCACCAGAGATAAGTAGTATATAAGTGGGTGTCAACACCAAACCTATAACCAAACTGCGAAACTAGTCTTGAGAAAGCACAGAAAACCACTGCTGGTTTCATGTAAGTGCTGATGAACAGCATCTGTGCATCCCGGTACCTTTGGCAATGGCACTGGCACACCACTGCATCCAAGTGAGAAAAAATTCCAGAGCAAATGCCACAGTCTTTACACATCTTTGACACGGGAAGTTAGTTGCTGTTTTCTGCAGGCCATACAGCAGCCAAAATCAGCATTTTCCAAAGAAATCAACAGAAAGAGAGAAATAGCTTATTTGGAGGACCGCTACAAAATACAGAATGTATCTTCTGCTCATCTAGCTTACCTGTAATGTAATGTGATATACATTTTTATGGAGCACTGCTTTGTTCCTGGTAACCTGTATCTTGCCAATCTTTGTGCTGGTTTCCTACGCGATGAGGATTATTTTTCTGTGTGATAACTTAGACCTTCTCTCTAGACAAATTTCTACTTGAAATATCATAGAGAATTGTGCATAACTGCTTGATTTGCTTGCCATTTAACGTCATTTTTTCTGTAAGGTAAAAAATATCAGCTCTCTGGCCAACAGGTTTCAACAGCTTTGTCAAAAACAGTGGTGTAGGAGTTCCCAAATAACATAAAAATTAGTTGGGTAGCAAAATGCTGTTGGCAACAGTATATTCTACGGGCTGACCGGAAATGCACTTCTGTTATACTCAGATCAAATTGAAATAGTCCTGCAAATTTTACAAGCCACATTTTTTTCATCAAAATTCCTGCAAAACTAATAAAAATGAAACCTTAGTACTTGTTTCCCTACATAGATATCACAGTATTGCTTCTACATACTGGTATTTTACCTGGTAATTAATGAAGGTGGGGTATTTAGCAGCTAAGCTTAACCATTAAATGTCAGATTGATTGTGTGGAATTATAATAACATCTGTAAATTTGTTTCTTTCAAAACGTACGCTCTTCCGTTTACTGTAGGATAACGCATATGGTGTACTTCCAAGACTACTGCTTAGTTTCCTACGTAAGCAGACCTGCAGCAAGTTTGAGTTTCTAGTGTTCACTAAAAAGAGACAATACAGAAAGGCATGACTTCTTAATCCTAAAAGTCTGCCCTTAAATTCACTGCTCTTTTTGAAAACAAAAGGACACCAGGAAAGGACAGTTGACGGAGCCGTGTACGCTGTGTGTACCACTATCTTTGGTGTGAAATAAGAGCAGAAGGCAAGACCATTCATCAAGCATGTATCTTCCTGGGCTTTTCAGAAAGCAGGTGCAGTGAGCCAGGCTGTGGTCACCAGGTTGTGGTCACCAGGCTGCAGTCACCAGGCTGTAGACAGTCCGAAAACGAAGTAGTGCTGCAGCCATGTGGCAGTATCATCAAGACTGGTTGCAAGACTATGTTCTTTCCACTGAAATGCCGCATCTACATGACTGATAGACGCAGGTGATGGATAAAAATGGATTTCCCAGGGTACCTTGTATTCTTTCTTTCCTTTCAAAAAGAGCACTTTGAAGTGAGCAGCAGGGAACTGGTTTGAGTGTTTGGCTCTTTGGTAGTCAGGTGCAGAAATTGTCCTGCACATTAGCCTTATGGTTATGCTTTAAGCATCTCCACACTGGCATTCAGGGAAACAGTTTGCAAATCATTTGTAAAGCAGGAAAGACGCAAGTTTGCACTACCGAAGGATGTGGCACCAACAGCACATGAAATTGTTGTGTAGTTTTAGCATGAGGTTCTGTATGCCATTTGTACTTCTTCACTGGATGCAGGTCCAACATTGCTTTGAATGGCTTTAAGGGTGAAGTAATCTGTCCTATGATCTGTTCCACATCTCATACATGAGTTGTTTTATTTGTGTTCATAGTTGTACAGTTCAAAAATATTGGCATATACTTCCTACTGTTAATGCTAATATTCTGACTTGCCATTTCCGTTTGGAAGTGTTGCTACCAGTCCTGAGCATACTGAGCCTCTTTCAAAAACTCTCCCAAATGTTTTCCTTAAGTTTTCTCTATCTGCCATCAAAATACTCACATTGGAACAGTGTGAGAGAATCTGAGGGTTGACCTACTTGCCCACATCCTTTCCAGCAGTGTTTTTCGTTTCTCTTTTTAAATTCATATGTTGACACTCAGCATAAAAAGCAATCTTAAAGGTGCATAAGATATTGCAGGTGGGTAATGTGGCAGAAATAATTTCCTGACCTTTTGGTAAAAAACTTTAACATTTCACAAATGTAAGATCCTCTATTAATTTCACAGCTGCCATGAAGGCTCCTATTACATTATTACCTGGGAATATTCCAGTAGATATTTACAGCATGCCAACTGCACTGGAGAAATAAACAAGATGCCTGTAACACCATACATTTGGAACTGGAGGAAGCATAACTCATATTGTTCAGATAAATCCTATTTTAGATAACAGCCAGCCAGCCAAAAGAGTATATGAACAATTCTTTAGAGTATATTACAAGTTGTTTTGCGCGTGAGAAATGTCGAGAAAGCATTAAAGAGCGCAGCCTAGGTAACTTTTTTCACCAGTTTTAAAGGCATAAATGAAAACAGCAAGTGCTTCTAATAGGTTAGTTTACGGAACTGTGATACGTATTTATAGCGATTGGTGTGGATGCTTTTCCATTAGGTACAGTACTGTACAGGTTTTGGCTCATACTTGAAGGAAGTTATAAACCAAAGTGGGTTCCTCATTCCTCAGCGTTTGTCATATTCTGATTGCAAAACATTTGGGGTTTTACACGATTTATTGTAAATAATCTCTCCTATAATGTTCACAGCACAATAATTCACAACCCTGAGGCAAGAGAGTTCTGCAGAAATGACATTATACCGAAGATAACTTTTCAGAATTTACCATTTGCACATCATGTTCAGAATCTATAACACATGTAAAGAGGTCAAATCCTCATCTTTCAAATATTTTTTTGCTATCATTTTGTGGTATTTTATTAAAAATGGTTACAGCCAGCCTAATAGCTTGACTGATAACTCAATATGTTACCACATCCCACAGTAGTATAAAGTGAAAGTGGTGAAACAAGACAAGTTCTGCAGTATAAGATGCATACCCTCAGGTGCTGTGCACTGAGAACAGGCTTGTCATGTCTTAACAGCAGATAAGACAAAGGGAAAGGCTAACACAAAGAAGAAGCATATGCCACTAAAACTATGTTGTTAAAATGACACAATCTCTTATACAAGAAAAATTGGTTTGCTTTTACTAACCTTTAGGTCAAATCTGGAGTCAGACATTCGCCCTTATATGAACCTGTTTTCACCTGTCTTGTCTCACTTTGAAGGTGAAATTATTATAAATTATTGTTATTAATATTTCTAAAGGTAGAAAGAGCAATTTGTACCGTTGAACAATTGGAGTCATAATCTGAACAGTTGGGCCCTGTTCCAAGGTTTATGACCAACTCAAGATATAAAGGGTAATGTACAGATTTAATTAAAAGACTTCTTGCTCTTTTCCCCACCTTTTCCATCCAAACGCCTATGTCTGGAATTTTAAAAAGCTGTTAAAGAAACTTAGATTCCCGAGCGTAAATCTGTTATAACTAGTCAGTAACAACTGTAATGAGATGTCAGTTCCTTTTAGGGGAAGGAGAGGGGTGTCTATGAGAGGCAACCCACTCTTAAAGGTTTACAAAGGGAACCCTTTTTAAGGCTCTCGTAGCCCTGGAGGAGATGAGCACCTAGGAGAGAAACAAGTCAGATGCTGGGACAGGTGCTGTGGTCCTCAGGAATGGCTACTGCTTGGGGGGAAAAAAAAACCCCAAAGCAGTCTCTGTAAGACCCTGTGATTTCTGTAGTCTTATGACAGAGGCTTTTTTAAGACTCAGCTTTCTCCCACTTGCTCCACGTTTTATAAATTTCTGTCATCCTATGGGAGATGTTGCGAGGGAAGGCTCTCTAGCTTGATGCCATTCTGCAGAGATGGTCCAAGCTTCCCAGGAGCCAGCTGGGTATCCTGGTTTAAGGCTACCGATAACCTGACTCAACGCTGCCTGAGGAAGGAGGCCAAGGACACTTCTGAGCCTGCCTGAACCAGCACACACCCCTTAAGAAAGGCTGAACACCTCTGTGCCACAAAGCGTGGTCTGCCTGGATCAGTGCAACTCCCACAAGGTGGCACGGGACTGCAGAAGAGAACAGGTCTGCACTGGGGGAAATAGTAAACACAGAGTGGTCTGACTGCAGTGGTTTGTACTCAAAACCCTAGGACTGGAGCCCACAAGATGCTTACAGGCAAAGACCAGTGTTATCAAACGATAGCTGTTCATGATAATCAACAGCCTGAGCACAAGTTACCAACACTGTTTAGTGTGGCTCTAAAAGGAGAAATCGTCAGCATTCTTCCAAAAGAAAAATCTTTACAGAACGGTTTTTATTTGCTGGCTAATGAGTCCAGTTTCACCTCCTAGGATGACACTTTGCCTGTCCAAGCCTTTCCTCAAAAGCAGCTTCCCTTTACGTCCACCTATGAAAGATGATGATATTCTCCCTGAGGTTTTACCTTTATTCATAGTTTAATTCATGCCCTGGCTTTGCACTGAGTACGAATAGATCTCTTTGTTCTTGAAGACAAGCGTTTCTTTTACCTATCATAGAGTGCAGTGCTAACAGGTCAGGTCTCTCGGTGGAGTAGGGTTCCCTGAGTCATTTTGATAATGTTTAGGAAGTTCAGGAATAGCAGAGAAATTAAATCTCAATGATGTCTCCTTTAAAATTGAGAAAGAGCTATTAGCCCAAACACAAGAACCTGCACATTTTAGTATTTCATGTGAGGAGGAATTCTTGCCTACTCCCAGCAAGAACAAAAAACATACGTGAGACTTGGAGCTTTAAAAGTGTTGCATCTAAATCCATATTTTGCATAAATAAATAGCCTAGTTTACAGAAGGATTGAAAGAACAGACACGCAGTGCTTCCACTTCTACAACTGGGAGCCTAACTCCCAATGGGAAAAAAAAAGACAAATGAAAAAATCAGATCTTCCAAAGCAGATCCTGCTTGTATCCTATTCATGGAATTTGACTGGCCTGGTGTTTTCATGATAGATGTTCTACAGAACCTGAACTGTTGTTCTTTTTAAATGACGCACAAAATTACAAAAAAAAAAAAAAAAAAACCCACCTTCAAAAACTGAGCAAGTTTTAAGCCCTATGGTACTGAATATGCAGAAAACTAAAGACAATGCTCCGCAAGCCGTGAGCTCCCCGGGCTCTGTTCCTCCCGAGAGATTAAGCCTAACCCCTAGTGATAGCACTCAAAAGTATCAACACTGAGGATTCAAATTCTGATCCTCCCAGCCTATGAGACAGGGAGCTGCCGGAGAAAGGGAAACGCTGAGGAAGGAAAAGCGTTAGGAGGTGGACCAAAACGGGCGGAAGAGAACAAAACAGGAAAGACGATGGGGACAGGAGAGAAACACAAAAAACAAATAGCGCTCCACAAATCTGCATTGTGAGCACACGCTAAATCCCAAAAGAAAGCACCTAAATAATGGCCGTGTGTGTTTATTCGGTTCCTGTGAAGAGCTGTTTGCTATCCTTCCTCTTCGTGCGCAATTTTCCGGTGACACCAGTGGGGAATACTCTGTGGATTGAAGCGGGACGAAGCCCTGAATACAGATACCTGCCCACAGGCTGTAATTAGAAATGGAAATTGGCCTTCTCCTGGTGACGACCCGACCTCTCTGAGCTGCAGTGAGCGGCCAAGCAGAGCTGCACAGGCTATTGAAGAGGTCGCTTACAGTCAGAGAGCTGGGTCCAGACACTGAAGGTTAAAGCAAGGATCCCAAGCCTGGAAAAAGAGCACCGCTAGAAATAACGAAGGCTCTGGGTGAGGTTTCTCAAAGCATGCGGCAAGAGATGAACAGATGGAGCCTCCGTGTATTTCCAGTGTCGTGTTTTGAACTTTCAGCTCAAAAGGCCTAGGGGTAAAATTAACACTTAATAAATACGAAGTTTTCAAATATTTATTGCTTTGAAAGAAATTGTTCTGAAATAAAAGGAAAAGTTGACACCAGTCAAAATAATCCCAGAGAAACATCTTTGTCCGATCCTCAGGAAACCTTGCCATTTTTCTTACCCCTCTCTCCCGCCTTTCCTTGTCATTTCTTATTTGTTTGCATATTGATGCTCATTTATTGTCAGCACTTAATAATTCATCTCGAATTACCAAGGCCCCATCATTACAAAACGTGCACCATGCCTCTGCAGATTGGCTTTGCGGGCTCAGACAAACCGCACAAGAACAAACAGCACGTGTAACGTGATTATGCTCTAAATTGCCTTGGCACTTCAGGTGAAACGCACCCCACACGGGGTAACAGAAGGGTAGGATAAAAACCTAAAGGTCTGGATCCTGAGCACCACCAAATGCCTGTGTGCAAAGGAGACCTGCTTTGGTCTTCATCAGCCACTGCAGTGACAATTCTGAATCTTCCGAGCCACAACCAAGACTGATCCTTGAAGACAGCAGAGGATTAATGAGAGCTTGACCTCTCTGAAAGTCAGGCACAAAGAGTTCATTGTCGCAGGACTCGCTTGTCAATACAAACGTACAATGCTCTTCCGTCATTATTTCGAGCAGGGATCAGTGGGCTAAATCTGAATATCTTCAGCATTATCACCAGCCGTGCAGTATTAATCAGCCTAACTATATTAGTTAATGAAAGCTGGGGCATGTCTTGGGGCACGCGGCTGCACAGAAGAGCCATGGATAAGCAGAATCTACCCGTGCTCTGGAACAGCCAAGCAGGGGGGTGACAAAAAGGCGCGACTGCAGCACAAGTCAGTCTGACAAGGCTGCCCTTAACCCTGCCCACACAGGCAGCCACAGGGCATGGGAGGAACTGAGGTGTACAGCAGTTTTCTGCTGGCTCGCTGTCCTTACTGCAGGCAGGGTAAGGGGAAGCCCACTGCTCCGTTTGGTCAGGAGAGGCCAGCACAAGGCCTGACAGCTCAGGCATTACCCAGGTCTGATGGAAAAGCTCTATAGGTGTATGCCACAGCAGCCCGAGCTTCATCTCAAATGCTAAAAGGACAGTGCAAGACATCCATCAAAACACAAATGCTGGCTGTAAAAAATTATGGATTTGAATCCAAAATGTTGTAGGCATGTTGATTCTGCATTAACGTTGTGACTCTGATGCCATTAAAAAAAAATTACATTCAACACCCCTCCCTAATGTTTAATTATCACAAGCATTGAAGCAAGGCACTTAAGACCACATCCCATAGCACTTAATGGGAAAATAACATATTGTCACTGTACTTACTGCAGTCTGTTGCAATTTCATAACATTTTTAAATCAGCAAGGAGGAGGAACATGAAAAGAACTGAATGGTGCTGTCAGCGTTAAATGGATGCTTGCCGTTAGATCTGCAGGAGTGGTGTACCTGAACACAGGACAGATTGCTGCTTTATAAATATGTATAGTAATAATGCCGGAGAATGTGTTGTGCGACGGATACTTAGACTGGTCAGCTTTTTATTCCTTGATTGAAAAAATAATGAGCTTTTTACGATGGTTTTCACAGTGGCAAAACCACATTCATGCTGCGTCTTTGTGGATCTAAGTAAAACAGGCTTGACCCCTGAAGTCACTTTTTAATAATTAACTCTCACTAAGTTCATTAAACACTAATTGAAGCTACAGAAGAAAAAATTGTGAAGTATATGCAGACAGACAGAAACACCAAATGTGATTAAAGATACTAACTGTGGTATATATGTGCAATACAGTACACATTATATAGATTTCAAACTCAGTTCCAGAGAGATTTTTAACTCCTTTGTCCCATGATAAATTCTACCATGTTCACTAATAAAGAGTTGATAGTTAAATGGAATAGTCACCCTAACCAATAAAATTTTGAAAGATCTGGAGAAGCAGACTGCAGGCTGTCCAAGGTGAAGACCCTGAAGCATCTTTCAGTGCTTTGAAATGACATAAGCAATGGAGAAAGAGATTCAACAATGTTGAGAGTCAAGTTTTCAAACTGAATGTAATTTGCTGGTTTATATTAAAACAATAATTTAAATACATATATTTGATAGTTTTCAGCGTTCAAAGTCACGTTACTGAAGTTTCATTTTATTCACTCAAAAGCTGAGAATTAGAGGTTTGTATAATCAATAAAAAAGTGTATCTCATTACAACTAGATCAAATAATATGGCCTGAGATTATATTATATCTCAGTGCTCTCCAACCTTTTACACTTCAGAACCCAGAACATTTCAAGCGTGTTTTCAGACTCCAGCAAAGGTGCCACACTTGCTCTTCCTAGTTAATGTGCCCGCAGACTTATCCCACCCACCTCCAGAAAGTGGAAACGGCTGTTGAAACGGGTTCTGTGAGTGGCACAGACAGACAGAAAAGGACTGAGAGTCTAAGTCTGGTGTCTCAGGAGGCAAAATGCGGCCACAGCCTGCTGCATGACTTAGGGCAAATCACTCAACTCCCCTGCCGTAGCGTTAATGCTAGCGGTAACGAGTAATTCTGCTGTGCTAGAATGTCCGGGCTCCAGATCTGAGCTTCCCGAGGCCAGGTGTTTTCTGTCCAGTAAGATGTCTGCAGCAGAGTTGGGTTCAAAGCCTCGCTGCTCCGCCTTGGCATGTCTCCAGTGAATCCAATGAAGCTGAAGATCTAGCCAGCACTGCATAGGCAATGGCTAACAGAGTGAGGTTCCAGTTTCATTAGGCTCCTCTAGGGATTACTGCAACACAAATAACATAGAACGAGAGCCTTAAAAAAGTCGGTGGTATTCTACCCTTTTGAAAATTCACTTTGATTTCAATGGACTTCCGCTTTGCTCTTTGATCCTGCTTCCACAAATTTGTCCTTGATACTTTTCAGTCTTTCTAGTTCCAGGGATATTCCAGGGAAAGAAAAGGCAAGGAGAAGTAAATGGAGCTGAGAAAAAGCTAGGGAAAAGTAATAAGCCCAGAGGTTTTATAGTCTATGCCCAAAGAGGTCTACCAGAGAGTGCTTTAGAGATCCCTGGTCCAGGAATTTATGCCTCTTCCATCCCAGCCCAACATAGAGGCAAGACCTGGTTCTGTATCAGCTTTTCCTCACACTGGTTTCTGGTTGAAGAGATAGCGGTATACAGCCTAGGTATAAGCACAGCACACACTGGAGGGTCAGTTCACCAGTCTCCAGGAACTGCCGTTGTACGCATGGCAACTAAGAGTACTTAAAAATATGCTCCCCTATTTAAGAAAGGCTAGACAGAGAAATGGTTATGGTACCAGTCTTCAGGGACCAGGAGACACTAGGCACGCACTTTGCCAAAAACTTGAGTAAGTCATTTGGATTATGCCTATGCAGATTGCTAGGTCCCCCTCACATCCATTCCCTCTAAACCAAACTATACTGTCAGCCTTTATACTTTCCCCAGCAGCCAAAGAGTGCAAACCTGGCAGTTCTGCTGAAGTAGGAGTTCTCATGCAAACAGGAGGTGGGACATTGTGTTCATGCTCACAATCGCCCCACCCCTCCCGCTCTCCTTCTGGTCCACCACAGGTAGAGACAAGCCCATGAAGGTCCAAATGGACAATGAAGGACAGGCAATGTACACTCAAGATTCATCCCAAGTCTCACTACATTATGCACTATTCTCCAATAATGGGAATGCAGAATTACTACTGGAAACACAGCTGTATCAGGAGAGTAACTTTTCATTTTTGTAAGTAAATTGGATCAGTCATTCTTCCCATTAAAGTTAATATATGTCTTCGGAAATCTTAGAAACACATCCGAGTTCCAAGAGAACAAAAGTATGTCCAAATCACAGTCTTTTTATTTCCTTCAGATGGTAAACAACCAAACTTTTCTTAGTTTTTAAAAATATCTAATTTATTTCTGGATTTAGATTTGGTCTGCCACATTGGGTCAGTAAAACCACTGCTAATAACAGCTGGGGTCTCACCACTTAAATAAAAGAGCTTCACCATAGTTCATAATAATAGCACAATAAAAGAAAAAAAAATTAAAAAATGAGATACAGTGATTCCTTGGAGGTTATACATGCAAATTGCCCTGAATCTGAGCAACAGTTCAACAAGAAAAGCAATATTTTGGGACAACAGTTCTGCTTTTGTAATGAGCCTGTAAAATTCATTCCACTCAAATAGCTACAGGTATATTATACCCCATGAACTATTACAAAATTAAACTTCATAAGCAATATGCCCATGCTTTGTGTGATACATTTGCTAAAAGAATCATTCAATTTATCATGTTTTCCTGAAGCGTTATGAGACAAGGTCTTTGAATAAAACTCATTTCATTACGCTACCTTGTTACATGGGAAGATAAGATCTACACTTGACTAAAGACATTATTCCATCATGCCCATAATCACCCTACCTGGAGAAGTAAACATTCAGGACCTTAGAAAAATGGCATTGCACTGCCTCACTAATGGTACTGGAGGAATACATTAAAAAAAAAAAAAAAGTCCAGATGGACACGGTGAAAAATTATCTGAAAGCAAACTCAGGTACACAAAAAACTCTCTGTACGTACTGGAGGCAAGTCGTTTAGGCCAGGCATTCACCCCAGCCTGGGCAATCAGCGTGAGATGGTTAAAGATCACATCAAGGGACGTTCACTGCATGACGCCTGTCCTTCTTTCCTATGCCAGTTTGAAAGGTACACCTCTGAGCATTTCTGCTTCTCCCTTCACAGGGATGCCACTATGCTCCTTATCGAGACACGCATGTTTACGTAGCTTGTTTTGTTACGTATTGCTGAAGGAGATCTGAGATCCAGCACAAATTTGCTTTCTGGTTTTGAGTTTAATTTTTCAGTGCTTCAGTTTCTTAGCCCATATAAAAGAAACAGAACTTGTAATGCACACCTGGAAGGTAGGTGCTGTAGTGCTGTTTTAGAAGGTTATTGGAAGTGCTATTTAGAAGGTAATGTGTTTAAATACCTGTAAGCAGATACTCAGGAGTTACAGAATTTGAAGTGTGGTGTAGTTTTTTTCCAGTTTCCCTTTGTGAAAGTGTTAGGAGGCTCAACACCAAATATTTCCTCACCTGCTGTGATGTGAACGAGACAGAGCTCCAGTGAAGTCAACGCATTCAAAGTCACGGCAGAAGCAGAGCTCTGGCTTAACAAACTGTATTGCCTGTTTCATATGAAAATGTCCTGTGCCAGCCCCATGTCAGGTGGCATCACGTACAATGCAGAAAACCCCGTTTCCAAAATTTCCCCAGGTCAAGTCAGCATTGCAAAGACCTTCACTGAAACGTGGGACAAGATCTACACACAAGGTCAAGATGTTTCCAGACAGAATATTTGGTTGTTCTTTTGTGACAGGACTCACACTGATGGCCACGCAATAATTGGGTGAAAAAACTGAAAACGTCTTTTTATTTTCCTGGTTTAATTTTCAGCCAGATAAGTTCCTCAACCCAACTTGCTATGCAACTGCACAACTGCTCTGGCCAGTCCCAGATGGAGAAGACAAGAACAAGTTATTGGGAAGGAATCTGGGGATGGGTTTATATGATATTATAATGATTTGTTCTCTTGCAACCTTAAACAGGATTCTAAATGGATAGTTAAATAACTTCAGACAGGTTTTTTCCATTGCTATTTCACACCCAATTTGTAAGTCTCTACCTTTTTCAAAACATTTTAAATTATGTGATGGTGCTGAACACCTTGTTGATGAACACCACAAATGGGCCTGGTAAGGGAGAAGGTTTTCTATCAAAACGATTTCTAGATAGAAAATAAAAAGTATTTTCATTTCCTTCAGAAGTCTTGCAGTGAAAACAGGAACATTTAAATTTTTTATATATTACTATTTTTACATTTCCACATTTATTTCTTTCATGTTCTTCCCCTCTTCCTCCTTCATGTCCTTTTTTTCTGTTTCATCAGCAGGGGAGAGGGAATGCAAAAGACCAAGTATCCTCCTTTCTGTGGAAAAAAAAGGAAAGGTTGTGTGGGATATTACTTCTAATGAAGATGTTGCCATTTTCCTGCTTAAAATGGGCAATTTTTAGCTATCCTTCTGTCTTGGTAAACACGCAATTAAAAATATCACTCTATTTGATCAGCTATTCCTGACACCTCAGTTGTGGAATACTTTCATACCCCTTAGAATGTGGCTACCCTGCTAATAAATGCATTTCACTTACAGAAGCTGTGGATGAAGCTTCAGACGTATTTTCTTATCTTTGCCTTCTACCCAATTCCTTCACAAATTTTTGCTCCAGACTGAAGAGTTCTTCGCAGTGAAGTTTCTCCCTTATAATCAATGTAAGAGTAAGTTACAATTCTGTTAATGATATGTGCATTTAATCCTCATTGCTAGCCATCCTGGTCTTCATGATATGGATTTTGAGTTCAATAGTTACATATGTCAACTGATGTGAGAATCTGTCCTGGAAATTCTAAATTGATTCCAATTTCAAACTAGCCAGTGAGAAGTGAGCTTTTTTTTTTTTTTTTTTAAGTCCTTGTTTGATGAGGTGTTTGGAGGAAATGCATTCCCTCTGTTCCTGCTAAGCTATCAGTATCCAGGGAGAAGCAAAGGACAAAAAAAGCAAGTGAGCAAGCTCCTTCAGAGGGCTGCATGCTTTGCCGATGGAAGGATTTGGACAGAGCACAAAGAAAGGGCAGGGGGATAGAGATTTTCCATTTACACAGGTCAGCGGTGTGTCAGGGAGCTGTTAAAGGCACTTTGTCTAGACTGTACATTCTCTGATGAAGAAATTCTCTTTTTACTCTAAATAAAGCCTTGATTTGTCAGGATGGGAATATCACATCTGGACAGATGACTCTGTCCTAAAACCTTTCTTCAGGTGCCACCTCTGAAGGTCACTTCTAAAGCTCTGAGAATGGGGATTGCATCTTAACATTCGCTGATGCCTTGGTGTAATTAGATAGATAGATATATTATCAAGACTCAAGATCCTGTCTTGTAAAAGGAAAGAAAACATAAACACACCATCAGGAAGAGACTGAAAATTAAATAAGAACAGAACATGAAGAAAAACAATAAGACAAAAAGAAATGTGAGCTCGCTGAAAGCACTTTCCAGCCTTTTACAAATTACAATCCCCAAAACATTTTTCAGTAGTGCTGCACATCCTTGCATGATGAATTCGAGACTATTAAGAATAGGTTTGATTTTCTTAGTTACCTTTTGTGCTTCCCTTAGAAGTAGTCCACTGGCCCTCGGGGTCCACTGGTAACTGCTGTGACAGTATAATTATGATTTACTAAGTACGCAGGGACAAATTTTCGAAGAGCAGGGCTGGAATTTCACTTTGTAAATGGAAGTAATAATATTCAAAGTAACACAATTACATCCACACATGGCATGCTTAGAAAACGCAGGCACATATAATTTCTTCATAATTTGCTATAAACGTCTTCATACAGGAACAAGATCTTCCTACAAAGAATTCTCTTTTACTTTCATACTGAACTCTGTTTCTGCCTGTCTTGTACTTGGCAGCATTATATACTTTTAACTTAAAAAACGGCCATATGATATGAGGCCATATCCTCAGCTGGAGTAAATCAGTTTTACTGAAGCAACAGAGTTGTCTTGATGTACACCAGCTGAAGTTCTGGCCAATTTTTCAAAATAAAAGGACTTTGAAGTGACTCGTACTGCAGCTTCCTAACAACCCTGTACAGCAGATGAATGTAAATCTCACGAGTCGTTGCAAGACCCTGATCTCCCATTTGGACTGAAAATAGAGCCATCACAAAAGTGATGTATTACGTCTCATTTTGTGTCCGTGAGGAGGGTGCAGGTGAAGGGAAGCAAAGGGCAGCAAGGGTCTGGGGCTAGAGTCTGTTTCTGAAACTGCCAAGACAACAGAGCTGTAGGTGTCAGCTTACCTCCAGTTCATGCTGTCTCGCACCATCCGCCCGACCCAGGTGAAGGTCACGTCTCTATCACTTGGCACTTCAGAGTCATTTACATTTATATGTAATTGTTTTTTGAGTGCGTATGTGTTCAGAGGAGGTGGACGGCTTGGGAATTGGTAATAGGATATCAGAACCTGTCACCAAAAGGCCACTAGTTCAAAACCAGAGCAGTTGTTCGAGCAGCCAAAAGGTGCTAACTTTCTGATAGCTGCTCAGTGGCTTAAATGAAATGAGTTGATGATTTCAGCCTGGACATGTGTCCCTATCACAAAACGACTTTGTCGCTGCAGCTGTCAAAAGAACACCTTATGGATATTGTCAACAGAAAGGTCAAGGACTGATGGTGTGTGTGTGCAGATGAGCTCTTCCTCTCACCCCAAGCAGTTTTCTAGGAGGAGTCAGAGACACGGTGCTGGAACAGTGTGGGAAACATCAGCCAGCTGGTGCCCTTGCTATCCTCTTCTGGAGGTTAAAGCATGACATCAGACCTGTGGATGTTAAACCTCATGCCTTTCAGAATCATTTAAAAAGGCTGAATGAAGTGCTATGAAGACAGTAATAAATAAACATGCAGAGAGACCTGTAACAGCCTTCAAAAAAAAGCATTTGCAAAACCTATGGCTCAGTACACCTCTCTTACTAAATTTTGCTGACAATGCCAGCAGGTGCCTGGTGGCAGAATTACTGATTTGTATTTACATTTTTTCCCTAGCATCTATTTTACTGAGTGCTTTTTGGTTTCCACCCCCCTCCTCCACCCCACCCCAGCTCTGTAGGATTTATGCCCTTCACTAAGCACCTGCCTCCCACCTAGGAAACAGTAAGCATGTCTGCCCTGCAGAGGGATGGAGAAAGGTGTGGATGTCCAATGCACCTACTCAGCTACGAAGAATCACAGTATCACAGAGAGCCGTAATTAATCTGCTTGCCCTTGGCAGCACAAACTGAGGGATAAAACCTCTCCGTGCTGCAGCAACAGCCTGAGCCCAAGTCCTCTTGCACTGAGCAGCACCTCCAGAAGCCAAGCGGGGCATGAGGAACACAATTTGTCAGGTGTTTCACTGCTCTTCTCCCAACACAGCGTAAACTCAGCTGGGAGCAGGCTCATGACCACCTGCGTGTGGATGACAGCGCACACGTTGCTCACAGAGGGCACAGGCGTATCTTTAAACCAAGTCGCTGAGGTGGCAAGGCAGCCATCTAGCCATGACAACACAGAGTTCACAGCTGGGTAGCTCGTGAAGTATGCTCCCCATTACTTGCAGCGATTGTTATTACAGCCAGGTCTGAGTTACCTCTTGCTCTGGCTCTGCAGTTATTGGGGCACAAGGCGGGTAGGTAAAAGCGGATGTGGATTTGTGGAGGAGCTGCAGTCATCCCTCTGACCTGAAGTGCACCTCTACTGGCAGAGGTGGGGCGTTATGCTGCTGAAGTACAGAAAGGGGATCCAAGCCCTGCACTCCTCAGACCTCAAGAGAACTTGGACATGAGTCAGAGCTTTGTGTCTGATCTTGTTTCAAGTAAACAGCCATCTCTCAGAGTTTCCTGTAAACTCAGAAATATCCTTTCTGTGCCCACAACTGACCACCTAAGCTCTACCACACTTCAGGTTTCGGAGAAAGTAAAATATCTTTCTTGTCATTGCCTTGGGAAATTTCCATTTCTTCCATCTTCCATGGTTGTTTTTACACCTGCACAGATGATCAAACACTTCAGACATATTGAAAACACCAGAAGCTGAAACACATGCACTGTGGCAAGGCAGGTGGGTACTGTTATTAACCAAATCCGGTGTTTGGAAGGAGCTGGCAGGCACCTCCCCTTCTGAAAAAAAAACATCAAAATAGTTCGCTGTTTATGGTGATTAGCTGAGCCCAGACTTACACAGATTTAACCAAAAGACACTTAATAGAGTAAAAGAACTCACAGCAGCAACGACTGACATAAGCAGCTGTATCCCATTCTTGTTGAAAGTCCCAACATCAAAAGTACCTACTTGTTTGCCAAGTCGCTTCCAGACAGCTCAGGGGCCGACAGTTAAAGACTAGTTTACTTTCAAGGGGCTTTCCTAATCACAGGTTTCCCCAGGTTCTGAAACTTGCATAGTTTTCTTCTGCAGCTGATATACAGTATTGTTTTGTCACCTGTCCATGGTCACTACATCTTCTGCATAATTATTTGGAGGCTATGGTGTATTGTATGTTACAGCATCTCGCATCCTACTCATTTGCTGAACAACTCTCCAGTAGGTGTCTGTGGGAGGTTTATTAGCATGCCTCGATTTGCAGTGGTATCTACAGGCTGTTATTAAGCACTATTCAAACATGGAGCAAGATGAAGTCCCAGCTCTTATGTTTCATGTGCAAGATAGTTAGAGAAGCACTGGATTGGGAGACTGGACAGTGGCAGAGGCAAGGAAAGGCCCAAGAGCTCCTGATACCTACTCAGCATCCTCACTCCTGAGCCTTATCCATGCCACTGAGTCTTGCTGGAACATCTTGTCCTGCTTATATGTTATTATTCTGTCGTTAGTGTAATGCCTAGAAAAGCCACAAGTGGGGTGTGAATAGAAAGTTTTGACAAAGAGAAACTCCTGTTCTCTTTTCTCTGCAGGTGTTCAAATACTTGCAGTAGCATAGACAGCTGAGTTGTCCACCCCACCACCTTGTCTGGCTCCAACCCCGATGGAGCTGTGGCCACAAACAGCAAAAAAACAGTCCGTATTTCTCCAGCTCACAACTTCCACTTGCAACTGCTGCATGTGGGCAATGACTGTCCACTCCTGTCTGAAAAGTACTTTGTGCTGGTCACCTCACTGGACGCAGCTTTATTTAACTTCAGGTGGACTTTGAAGGGGTAGGGCTCAGTCATTCCTTTGCACATTTCTCAAGCTAGGACAAACTTCAAAAATCCACTGGTGGGAGGTCGTATGAGATGTTTTGTACCTGACCGTGAAAAGTGTTGACCTATCTAGTTTTTGTAGGCACTTGCAGTTACAGACAGGTGACTGCTATAGGCATGGGTCTACTTTTGTAGTTATCTACCTTGTGAGACATGAAAACCTCGGTGCCAGCACGCACACTTGAGGTCATGAGCACATACTTGCTTTGTTAGGAAGCAAGAAACATCACTGGAAACATGCCTGTTAGTTGGCAAGTTCAAAAATTGCAGCAAAACACTTTCCTTTCTAATTCAAACGGACAGTTTTGTACTTTTTCCCTCCATTGTCTTTTACTTAATCTATCACACAGGTGGTGCGACAACGGTTTGAAGGAGTTGAATGGTGTGTTCATCGCATTTGACTGGTGACTCTACAGTGAAGATGGCTGGTGTGTGGTTTAGAACAGTACACTTGAGTTAATTCAACTAACCATTCACCCCTAGAGATGGGTGGTGACAGTTTGATCGAATTTAAAGAGAAAAAAGGGGTCTCCTCATAGCAGATGTTTGCCAATATATCCCAAACATGCAGCTATCTAGTTATCCTGCTTTGAGGCAGAGAGAGAGGAAAGAAAAGAGCAAATATAAAGCCAGTTAAGGCTGAAGCATGAAAAGGGATCTAACAGGTCACGTCCTGGTACCAAGGACTCTCCCAGCAGCAACTCATTTTCTGGACCCCTGAACAGAGAGCCCAGGTTAGTTCAGTATTTCCTGCCACAACCAGATTTCCCAGGTGGTTCCATCTCCACATAGGTAGAATTTCAAAGGGCTTATCACATTGCGTATCAAAATCTTTGGATGAACTTGGCCTCACTTATCCCGAGCTACTCTAACACCGTTATGTGCAAGTGGGATTTCCTCACGTACAACCATGATCAGGACAGAGCTTCCCAGAAACTGATGCTGAAAGCAGATTGACAACACAGGAATTGAAAACCAACTTTTTCCTCACTTTGGGACAGAGGAAAGCTATTTGGTTTAGGCTCTTTTCAAGAATAAATATACGTTTTATTTGCTCAAGTTGAGCTCATGGTAATAGTACTATGCTAAATATTCTGCACAGTTAAAGAAATTGCAAAGCTTTTTTGGCAGCATGTTATAGAAGATAGGAACAGCATGAGAGAGTGAAATGGCCATGGATGAGCTAAGCTACTCAAGGACACTCAGCTAGAAACTGGCAGATGGTTTATTTCGGGAGTGTATTCGTAATATTATCAGGAACTACCAGCTTTGAATTAAGATTGGGGGAACAAGATCACGCTATTCTGAAGGAAGCAAGCAGTGTACTGGGCTGTATGTAAGAAGAAACACTACTCACAGAATGTATGAAGTTTTCCAGTTCCCTTCACATCAGTAAGCAAGTTGCCATAGCAGTCCTGTATTCAGGTCAGGCACTGCAAGAAGGTATCGTTTAGAGGAGAACAAAGATGAGCCTCTAGAGGACAAAACCTGAAATGGAGGAAAGATGGAAGCATTTAAGAAATAAATCTGAGAAGAAACTCAGTAATAGTCTTCAAGTGTATAACAGTTCTCCTGCAAAAAGAGGATCATCTCTTCCTCGTGCTTGTGTGTGATAACTTGAGCAGTTGTGGCTGAAATAATGGATGGGACGATTCAAGCTGATCTAGGAGAAGCTCTCTAACCGTAGGGACCATGGAGCACCAATACTGACTGCTTGGCAAAGCTGTGGTGTTAGCATCACTGCAGCTTAGACCAACATCCACCAGAATGAGACAGGTACCAGGGACCCACCCCAGGGTTGAAGAATGCACCAGATGACTTCCCAGGATCCCTCCCAGCTCTGTGATGTCCAGACATCTCACAGCAGGTTAATGTATGTCCTCAGTATTACTCACCTAATTCAGCAAATCTGTGGGTTGGCCCACGCCATGTTACTGCCCAAATACATTGCTGGGGTGGTGCTGCTGTAACCTCCTTTTTCTGACTGTGCTTGTCAGCCAGCTGTCTGTGGGAGGTCCATGAATGCAAAGAGAACAAAAATTCACATCCCAGAGTGTCTCTGTTTTACCCCAGTAGCGCATTTCAGGAAAACATTCTTCAAAGGACACAGTCAAGATGGACAAGTGAGCACAGAAGCGTTGTATCCGTGGTACACCATGGAAGCATTCATATATGGTGGAGGTTTCAAAACATTTGAAAGACAAGAACCTGTGAGATCTGGCTACTTTTAATACAGAAACAAGAGTCTGAATTTGTTAATTAATTAGTGATTAATAGAAATTCTTTCATGGGTCCTAAATCAACTGAGGTGTAGATGATGCTGAATTGTTTATTGCTTACTACTAGAAAGTAAGCATTCTGGGAGCTGGGAATAAAAGACTTGCTGTCAGGCTGGTATTCACTGGTGTCACCATTAGTTCTGCTCACTGTTACTACTCCAGCTATTTTTGAGCGATACTGAGAAGATAATTTAACAACAGAGTGTTTCAAGACCTAATTCCCTAGTTTCTCTCTGTCTACTTTTACACTATGGGATGTGCATAAAAATAAAACAGTTCTCCAGTACGAATGAGGAGAATATGCTGTAGAGCATGGAAGTGCTGTTAGGAAAAAAATTCCCTTAAATATTAAAATGGTCTTCCACACATGTTCTCACTTTGGGACAAGAAGCAACCAGCTGATATGAACATTTGCACTTTACTCACAAATGCAATAGGAAGTTCCTTGAGGTACTTCTGCAGAGGAGTGACTAACAGGCGTAACAGACCCTCCTGAGATAAAAAGAAACCAACCCAAACTTTCATATGCAAGACTAATCCAAAATAAATTGTTTTCTAAGGCTTATAAATATTTAACTTTTTTCTTTAAAATATTGCCTAGCTTTGGTGATGGCAGGGACCTGAGATTCCTTCCAGTCTGACATCTTACCTTTCTTATATTCGATGTTCTCTTTCTCTCTGACTTTTCTACGTGCAACATTAACCAGAGGTAGGAGAAATAAAACGTCCACAAGCAAGGGGTTAATGTTTTCAGGACTTGCAACTTGATCAAAAGCATAAGGAAAGTTACTCCCCAGCTAATTTATAGGCTAAAAATCTGTAAGTATTTGAATCAATTCTTGAATGTTTGAATGGTTACACAATTACCTGAGATTGCAGGGGACTGGGCTAGGGGAACTGGTGAGCTTGCGTAATACTATGGTGGTTCCTATGAATGATAGTTCAAACACACCAACTAGAACCTACAAACAGACGACATTTGCTCATCAGGAACATAAATGCACTTCTTCATAGGACAATACAAGCTATTTTTCAACAGTCAATTCAATGAAAACAAGTACATTTTATGACCTATGAGACTAATAAAAACTAACTCAGCTTGAAAGATGAATTTCAGTTTTCAAATAATCCCAGTGAAATGAGTGTGAAAGACCTACAGATCAAGAATTATTCATAGAAATTATTCAGACAATAGTTTCAAATAACCAGCAAATGTGAGAAAACTGCAAGCTATTAACATGCAATTCACACGCCAGAAGAAAGGCAGAGTATGAAATAAATTATTCAAGACAAAGAGGTTTAGTGCTGTTTTTCTCCAAACAGCGCTTCACCGGCAGCACTTTTTCCACAGACCAGGTCACCGATGTAATATTTTTGGTAGCACATAACGTACAGAGGACAGTCACTCACACTGGCCTGCAAACACGAGGCACCAAAATTCAGCACTTAATTTAGGGTATGACTTTTCCTAGAACCTCTTTGTAGACAACAGAGGGGGTGAGAGTCGCTGCTCCAGAGGACTACTCACAACACTAGTTTGGGTTCGTATTCTGGTTTGCCATTTGGAGGAGGCTACAGAGGGGAACATGAATCTAAGCTACAAACTTAGACACTCACACTAGCGGTGTAGAGTGAGATGCTGTGAATATTCATTATAATGACATGCAGCTTACACTAGATAGCAACCATGAGGGACAACTGCCATAGACATGTGGGAACAGAGAGAACCGCTCTACAAGGACCAGCAATATGCCACTTTCAGGCAAGTATTCTCAGCAGAAAGCTTCTTAGCCCTTCTCTGGGGAGGACCACTTTCTAGAACCTGGAAAGTGAGTCGGGAAAATTACTTCAAGGTTTAGCCAAGTAGCAGAGGTACTGAGCTATACAAAAACAGTAGCAAAATCCTTCGTCTACTCATAGGTAGAGATGTAGTGGTTAGTAACACCACCATTCTCCAAACTGCTGAATGCTTGATGATTGAAATGGAGGCATTCCATTTTCCATCTGAGACTTCCTCTAGACTCCCAACACAAGCCTGCTGTGATGTGATGCGTGGAAAGGAAGACCTAACAAACTACTCACCTGCTGTACTGTGCTCATCACTCAGACTTGCTTTGCTGATGTGATCGTGACTGGAAACATGGTGTTGGTAATTACGCAGAGATCACTGGTGATACTCCTTCAGTTCACCTGCTGTTGTTGGCAAAACTATTTTTTGTCTTTGACGGCTTAGGGTCACTTAATGATCATGTAGATCTTCACTCAAGAAGAGCTGTACTAGTGGTACCTTGGCCAAATTTCATGAACGTGGTCTCACTAAGGACTCCCTGCAGAATTGCTGGAGGGGTTGTTCTTCCTCACTTCATGCCTTAAAATGGCATTGGAGGTTGCTCTGATCTGCTAAACAAACCCCTACATCTACCCATTCCCTGTTAGGCAGTGAGATACTTCTGCTTCTGTTTCAGTGTCAGGACAAATCCAGCATGACAAGGCTCCAAGAGCTCCAGTTCCCTTTCCGACACGGTCCAAGAATGTAGAAATCCCTGAAGGTGAGCTGGCTTCTTGAATTTGTGTCTGCTAGGGAGGAAACCTCACAGAACAGATTGCCCTGTTTCAGCACTACCAAACTTACTCTGCACCTCAGCTTCAAACCTTGACTTTAAAACAGACCTTAAACCTGACATAGAAATTGACTCCAATTTCTCCTTCGTGTGCAGGCTGGTTTTTATTTTCCCCAAACCAGTTTCCTCTTCTTTGTTAGTGGGATCTGCAAACGCTTAAAGAGCCACCTAAATTTGCTCGCCAGGCTCAGCTTAGCTAGAAACAGATTAGGCACAAAGAAGTAAAATCAACCTTTTATTTTCCAGAAAGATTATCTTCATCAAGCTGTCCAGGAAAGGTGGGATGCCAACTTCCAGCCCTGCCACACACAGCTGGGATTACAGCAAAGGAAAAATTCACAGTGTCCAGTAGAGAAACACTTTAAGGCGTTTAAGGCATCCTGCGAGCGCCAGCTGGAGTTTTCAGCAGAAGCAGCTGTTCCAATATGTGGGAGCGGGAATTGCAGATTAAAATGGACAGGGCAGTTGAAGGGAGCGTTTGGAGGGAGTTCCTAATGTAGACACCCCTTCTTCATTTTCAGCTCTTCCTAGGGCGGAAGAGTGGAGCACGCACTTGCTCCAAAGCCTGGGATGCCTGAAAGGAAAGCAGAACAGTGTCTCGAAATTGCCACCTAGTGCTACTGCTGTCTTCAGATCCTGGCCAGCCTGTCATTAGGGATCGCCACATGTGTGTGGCAGACATCGCAGCAGACACAGCTGTTGGCAGCTCCATGCAAGTGGAAGGCCAGTGTTGCTCCTCCGGCGCTTTACCTGGGAAGGGATGAAAAAGGAGGAAACTCAGTTTAAATGCCAAGTACACATGCACATATCTTTCAGAGGGCAGGAAGTTCAGGACCTTACGAGAAGCCTCGTGCCTCCCCTTCCTCTGTCCCCTGGAGTAATACCTTGTTGCCGTGCGTTTATTTGCTTCCCAAAGACCAGAGGATGAACACAGCTTGGAAACTCTCTGTGCACAGCAATTGTCCTTCATGTATGCAGCGATAAACACTCGCTGACACTGGTGTGTGTTCCCACACCTTGCTTTTACACCTACACAGAGACAAAGGTTGGAACTAGGAAGAGTGGCTGTCTAGACAGGTGGACAGCTGAGCTGGGGAGCACAGAGAAACCTGAGCCTAGGCTAAAGTCCCAGGCCCCAAAGGACTTCTCCATCCATCATCTGGGCTGGAGCCCAGCCATAGTTCAGATTCAAACTAAAGGCTGGACTCGAGGAAAGAGATGAGCTCAGCCTGGCAGATGTTTTCCTGACGCTATTCTGCCAACCCTCCCAGGGCTTCCGGCAAGAGCATAGACCGTTTGAACAAATCAGCCATGAGGTGGGTCTCCTTCTCAGCATGCCCTGTGCTGGCAACAGAAGAACATTTTACACACTTTCAAGGGTTTAAAGAAAAACTCCGCTCAAGGTCAAGCTCAACTGTGCAGACATACATAACAAGTCTTCATGTGAGCATCCTTCACCTCTGAGAATTTCCCAAGAACCAGAGAAAGAATTTTGCCCCCTCCGCACCATTTGCCCTGGTGGGAACACCTCAGATCCATGGAGCTTTTTACAATCAGTGCCAAGTTCCTCTCACAAAGGCAGAGACTGTCGTGTTTGCTGTGATGTAAGACACACGGCTTCCCACAGTTCAAACAATGTGGCAGAACTTGGCCTAGTAACGCTGTCATCAACACAAATAAAGCTGTTTGATTTGATACCAAACTTTTCATCTACCATATTAACATCACTTTTTTTCTCCCTGGTCTTATGACTTCTTACACCAGTAGCAAGGAGAAGCCGCAAAGTTCCTATTGTGCTAGATGCTATGCAAACATATGGCAAACTTGCATTGCCTGCCTTCAGGCTTTCTGCAATCAGAAAGCAAAACACAGCATTAACTTCCCAGTTCCAAAATTCTGCCCTAAATACCGCAGTAGGTTATTGCGCTGCCCAAAATCACCCAAAAGCACGTAAGAAATGGCTGGGTATTATGGTTCCCTACCTCTCCTGTAAAAATGCAGTGGTTATTTATAGGGAAGGCATCACATTCGGGCGTATCGCAGCAGTGCTCAGTCCCCCTGCTCCAAAGGCGGCCAGTGATGGTGATGGTACTCTCTCCATCGCCAGGTGAGTTATTGCTCCATTACCAGCCTGAACTTGTAACGCTGCTCAGACCACAGCAATAACAAGACAGATAGGTCTTTATGAAATCTATACTATTAACACTATTTGTTTTGCCATGAGTTGACAACTTTAGTAAATTCCTCATAATTGGCTATCAAGGAAAAAACACAGCTCTGCTCGCCATTATTATGGTATTGATTTTCAATAATTGCTTGGGGGGGGGTGGGCAGAGAGGAGTGCACGCATTGCTTTTGTGTTGTGAGAGAGCCTAGAAAGAAACAACTGGCAGGGTGGGTCTGCTCTGTGCCTGGAACCTCACTGTGGCAAAAGACACATAACGTGCACACCAGGAGCAGGAGATTTTTTTTTTTTTTCTTTTCTCTGGCATTATATTTTAACATTAAAAGAAATGAATGGAATTAACCATGTAGCTAAACACGATGGTAGCCCTGTAGGATATTCGTGATAGTCAAAGGCTGAAATACATTAACATTAAAAAACTCCATAGGGTTATTTTAAATATTCATTAGGAAATTTACAAGCTTTGGTGTAACAACTGAGGACTCCAGTGTTTTTATAATTGGAAGCCAGGCCAGTGGAAACTTTCTCAGCCATGGGAAAACAATGTGGCCCCGTTTCTGTTGCTATGTTAGAGATTCTGGATTATGCTCTCTAAATGCCAATCCCCTGAACACATCCACACACATCCACACCTGGTATTACAGTATTGTTATGAGGTATCATTCATTACCAGCTCTTCTGCTTGGAGTTCCTTTTTTCCTCCTTTTTTTTTTTAAATATGCAATCATGCCCATGGCCCAAAATACAGCACTCCACTCTTCTTGTTTCAGATGAAAGGGACAAGGTTGCTGGGAAGAATGTAAAGTGTGTCTGGTGTCTCTCAACAGGTAAATGATTCAGAAAATTTGCTGACAAGCACAAGCACTTAACATAAGCCCAGGAAAACTGTCAGCAATCTTATGACTCACTCAAAATTCAATTAGCATGAGATTACAGACAGATCCAAGAAAAAGGGTATCTCCGGAACATCTTTATTCTTTTTCTTCTCTCTCTCTCTTTTTTTTTTTTTTTTTTGTAATTTATAGTTTTTAAGCTGTAAGCTAGCTAGAAAGTCAGCATTCCTTCAGTTTTCTGGCCTCCTATTTCTCTGGGCGTAGGAGAACTGCCTGAATTCTTGCTTCCTCACTTTCTTGTTCCATAGATGTCAAGCGATCACCATGAAAGACTGGGAAAGGAGAGTTCTGAAGATTTACCCCTCCCAGGAGATCTTTGCCCAGATTTGCTATAAAACTCAGTGTAATCTTTGATCTTCCAGAGACTTGTACTCTTCTCTGTTACTTGAAACCCAGCATTATTATTAAGCTTAAGTAGATTGCTTTAAACTTCTAAAATATTTACTCTCATGCCTCCCAATGGGATGTTAACAATAAAAAATAGCGAGGGCTTCTACATTTGTTTTTACTTTACATAAACGAATTAAGCAGTCTCTAGTAGACTCGTTTAGACCCACAATAATGTAAAATGAAGCAACACAAAAGAGACTCCACTTCCACGTTTACAGACTAGAAATCCTACAGTTTTTAGAGGGAGAAGTTTAGAGAAGGTGCCCAACTCATCTTTACTCTCCCGACTGTGAGCAAACCTGGACAGGCCTCTGTGCATAAGGAGAACGTGTGACACTAACAGCTTGGTTGTTTGCTTTTGTATTTTTTCAAGGGAGTTCAAAGGGACTCACTTGATTGTATTCCTTCCCCCTCCCCCATCCTTCATCCTTCATAACCATTGTTTAATGAATTTTTATTAGAAAAGTATGGCTGCACTTATGAAAAAAAAAACCTTTCTTTGAAACCAGGAGGAGAGTGTGTTTTCCCTGGCATTAGCCTGTTAGTTTTTAATATCAGGTTTGCACTGGAGTTGACTCCTGGTGCATTTTGGAACCATAAGCCAACAAAGTGAAGCTAATGGGAAAGGAAACAATACAGGAGAAGAGAGCCCCTTTTGAAGTGTGGACAGGAAATCTACACAACTCTCTCTCCTCCTCCTCCTTCTCCCTTCATCTTCCTCTACCCCCATCCCATGCAGTGTCCTCCTCTCCTCATAAAGAGTGACTTTTGCACATTTTCTTGTTTAGAGGATGGGATCAAGCAAAAACACCAGCTTAATTTCAGCTTCTCAATTAGCAAATCTTCTAGGAAAAACATTTCCCGGTATGAAGAAGCCAAACAAACCAGTAAACCTAAGGAATGAATAAACTGAGGATTCATTTCTGTAGTTTGGACAAGGTAAAAGATGCTGCCTTCCACCAAGCTTTGTACTGCAATACGCCTCCCTAAAGCCTCTGAGAACCAGCAACATGCACAGTACTTCTTGGTGCAGTGAAGATACTGGAGCATGTCATGGGTGTCTCAGAGACCTACTCATGCTCCATCATGTTAAAAACATGAAGAAGACATTACCAGGCAGAATCACCTCCAGCTTTTAAATGGCATGCTGGTGACACAAAGCATTACCAGCTTACAGTCACAGATTTGGTCCTAGCTCTTTATTGTATCTCTTCTCTGCTGGCATCTCTCATGAAACTCAATTTCTTTGGTGTAACCGTGAGAAGTCTGGGGTGATGTTGGTTTTCCCTTCTCCTTTTCTCTTAGTTATAGCTTCAGTGTTTCCTGAAAGAACAAATGGTGAGCAGGAAGGCCTCTAATTTAGGATTTGGAGGTTTGCCTACTTTGCCTACACAGTTGCCTACTTCGTCACTGACCTTTTTGTGACACTTGGATAAGTTATTTTATCTCAGATTCTCAACTATTTAACAGAAATTGGGCTCTAAAATGTCTTCATGGGTTTGTTTGTAGCACTGCGGCTTAGAAAGCCGTAATTACACTTTCCCATCATACAGCAGTACCTAGTGGGAAAACACTGGGGGAAAAAAACGCCAGATTTGCAGCACTGGGGATCACCAAAATATCAAGAGACTTGAAAAAAAGATGCGATGGAAAATGAGACATTGCAGGTTTTAAAAACAGAATACAAGAATCACTGAATTTCTCGTGCCCACTAGCCTTCAACCCAAAGGCTGTGATAATGTGAAATCATATTACTAGAACCATGGAAATGGCTAAGAATAGACTAGAAAATGCTAGAAATGTGACATATGCCAATAATCAGGGTTCATATTCTGCCACAGTGGTTCAAAATGGCATACTAGAACCTGTTTTCCTCGTTGTTAGAAAATCATCACCTCATTCTAACACAAGCCAGTATTTCCTCGAGCGTATTTTCTAGAACAGAGTCACTTGTCAGTTTTCTTGGGTGTCACAGCAAAAACATACCTGGGGCAACACCTGATCAGCTAGTCCATGTGTGACAACCATATGCAGGAAATACACTATGAGTACAGTGTGTTCGTGGGTCACAGGATGCTGGCAGTAACTCTTCGCTGCAGTTCCCAGTGGTACCTGGACTTCTAGCTGTAACAAGCATGGAAGAAACTAATGTGATCAGAAGATGGAGGATAACTGCCTCCAAATGTCACGGTCTTTCTCAAAACTGGTTCCTTTATAACACTAACATTATGGACTTGTTTATTAAGCTAGGTAAATACCTTTCTCTGCAGCAAGAGCGTGAGCGTGAGCTGAGGAGATAACCCCTTGCTACGTCTTATTTGCTGTTTTTGCAAACGACAAGAGAAGGCCAATGGAACAGGGCATGGCAGACTTGCTGAAATATTCCTCTATCCCTCGTGAGAGGCTTGACGAATTATTAATACCACGATCCAGTGGTACACTTCTCATCAAGGACTGAACGTGCCTATACACTACAGGAGTAACAGAAACGTAGTATGGAATCCGTATGTAACAGGTAACAGCCCGTGCAGAAAGCGTGCTAGGTGTACAAAATGCTACACGCTTCACCTTGCCAGGTGGTTTTACAATCCTTCACAAAAAACATCATTATGCAGCGGTTGCGTGGTGGTTTTCATATTCGGGGTGTTGAAATAGCATTGATCGTCTTCTGAAGTATGAATTTGTGTCAGAGTTAGCTACCCTGAATTCCTGCTAAAGCTGATGAAAAGAAAATGGGCGCTTGTAAGACCCAACTCATTTCCTCCAAAAGCAGAAGCCATATGAATCACATCCTAAAAGCACTTACTTGTTTCCATCACCAGAGAGAGGAGTGAGTAACCAGCTTGGACGTAGCTGTCCACAGAACAGAAGGTTGAGGCAGTGATTCCCGTCCCTGGGGAACAGAGCTAAGCAAGGTTTTGAGGATCAGTGCAGGAAGGACACCAGGTGCTGGGAGACACGTGGCCTGAAAGAGGATGGAGTGTTGGTGGGGCTGGGACAGCAGAGTTTGATCCAGACTGTGGAGGCTCCATGTGCACTAGCAAAATTATAAAAATTACACAGGCAAACTCCTGCTAACTTCCACATGTGTGCTCAGTGTCAAGCTTAGCTTTAACATGCTAAGCCGTCTGACCCCATCTGCCTCTATGGTGGCACCATCTCCGTTTGGGGCCTTGGTGGCAGCCCTGTGTGGCACTGATTAGCCCTTCTGTCTGCAGGAACTGCAACCAGCAGGGTGTGTGCAGGTCTGGAGGGAAGCGGCATTGTTTGAGGATCACTGTGCCACCACTGACTTGCTGAAGTCACTCCTTTAGCCAGGAGACCTGAAATCCAGGAGGCAGAAAAATCTAACCACGTGTCTGGAAGTTTTTCTGCCATGGCGGGCAGCCAGTCCTGCCAGACCCTGAGAGAGAGCAGCCCCCATCTTAAAAGGACTGCTGGCTTCTTGCACATGAGGCATGAGGACATCAAACCCATCACTAGGGAGGGACTAACTGAGCTTCCTTGTGGAGATGTTTGTCCTTCTCACTGACTTAACTCAGAGCCTCCTCCTCCTTGACCAGATGACAAAAGTTACGTAGGAAATATGCAGTCTTGACATCTTGATTTAAACAAAGCCCACTGACAAAAAAAGCTCACTCCTTAATGATTTCAGTAGAGTTGGGACTTCATTAACTAAAAGAATAATGGCCTTGATACTATGTAATCCCACCACCAGCGTATCAGCTAGATCAGAGCCAATGAGTTTGACTTCAGACCAGAGGCAGTTATGGCGTAGCTGCTGAGCACTACAACAGGAGGTGGAGACCCTTGGCGGGAAGGATGTGGAGTCCCAGGCACGAGCTGAGAGTTGGCCCTGCTTTTCTGTCCCACATTTGAGAAGGAAAGCTGTGTTTTCACTCCTTCTGTGGGAGGGTGAGTGAATACGGCAGAGTTATTGCTGGGTCCAAGACTGCAACCATGTGTTCTTGGTAAGACTGGTTTTGCAACGCTGCAGCATTTAAAGCTTGTATGCATATGTTATGAAGCATGAGAGACCACGCGCCACTGTTCAAGACAGCATGGGGAGCTGGGTGAGGGTGCTAAAAGACCTGCTAGGAAGGCAACAAGAATGTGTACCTGCAAGCACCCACAGTGCTCAGTGGCAGGAGGCATTTACCTTCAGGAGGGATGCTGAGAGGACAGTTGCGCTCAGCCCATGGACACAACTTCAACAAGCTCAGGAAGGCAAGCTGAACCAGCTGCATTTCCTGGCCTCCCTGTGTTACGGAGCAATCTGGATTTACCTTATATGATTTCCTTATGCCTTGGTTTCTCTTTAGCAGAAAGGAAGCAATAACTCTTTCCATCTACCCATGATGCACTGTCAGTCACGTTTCTCAGGCAGGTGGAGCCCTGAAAGTTCCTCAGCTGATAATCTTCAAGTGGTTGACGTAAAGTTAAATATAGGACAAGAGGTGAGGTCAACCTGCCTCAGAAGGCTGCTTCTCCACCTCTCAAAGAGGGACAACAAAACAAGTGGATCAAGAAAATCATATTGAATCAGAGTAAGCCTGAAGGTCACCTTGGCTGAAACAGGGCCATCCTCTCAGAATACCAGTCAAAAAAACAGTTTATAAAAAAGTGGTAAGGTAAACCCTGCTTCCAGAAGGAAGGGGAATTTTTCCACGTTTTTGGCTCCAGGAGGCTGAAGGTACCCACACCTGATGTTATTTTGAAGTGCTCTGCAAATACCCTAAGGGGGTGGGGGGGGTGGGGTCAGCACAAAATGAAAATTTATATGGTCCCATAAAAAAAGCCAAACATTAAACATGTGAAGGCTTATGAAAAATTAGATGATGTGAAAAACACTTTAAATCAAAGCAGCAGGTAAAGCTGGAAATAAGTTATCTTCAGTTAAAATCTCTACGTACCACACTGACGGTAATGCTTCATTTCCTGTAGACTGTAAGTAAATCAAAGCCTACTTTGGATTTCCATATCTGTCTAAGATCTCATCTCCAGGAATGTATTATTTTGGCATTTCCCACATTGGAATTACCTCTGGTCCAAATTTGGGTAATAGAGTATAACATATTAACAAGTAACAAGCATGAAATTTTTATCCATTTTAGAATGTATTACTGAGAAAGAAAACAAACACATAAAAAATCCAGCATTTCAAAAGTAATCAGCAATAGAACCGAGAAAACAAAAGACTTAAGTCACAAGAGAAAAATGAAAGGAAAGGAAAGTATAGCTAATTGGTGGCACTTTAGCAGAGAAAGAATGTTAGAGAAACTGCATACCTATTCAGGAAAAGTAAAACAGATGTGTGAAGTGTCTGACTGAGCTATTGTTTTAATTTTGTAATCTAAAATAGCTGATTTGATTTCATTTTAACAAGGGATTAGTTTAGCAGACAGTTTGGATTAGCAGCCACATATATAAATAAATATGCTACTCTTAAAATTTAAATACTCAGCTTACAAGATGCAGGACAAGTATCAGGAAAATGATAGTCTTGAACTTTTAGATTATAGAGCCAAAACACATGCCCATTCCACAGAGACAAGGAATTAGCAAGAGCCCTAACACTGAATAATGTAATACAAGAAATATTTGTGATTATGATTTCACTGAGAAGCAACTCAAGCCCTGCTTTATTCCCTAATTGCAGGGGATTACAAATATTTTGCACCTATGCTATTTTAAGAAAAATAAGGTTCAACTCCTACTCTGCTATTCACATGAGAAGGAACCTGACACAAGTCAGAATTCGTGGGTTGGGTTCTATGTAAAAAAAGGTACGTGTTGCTTTGGCCATAGGAGGGGGGGGAAATATCTCTGTGTAACTAAAGAAAGCCCTTTTCTAATATGCTTTTCACACAGCAGCAGGGATCAGGATTAACAGATTTGAGAAGGAATGGTGGCTGGGCTGGTAACCAGAGAGAAGATGAGACTGGGAGAGAACCACTCTTCCTTCCCGGTAGGCAGGCAGCTGTCTTTCAGTGAGCGGTCTCAGAGCCTGCACGAACTTAGAAGTCATAAACATTCACAGCCATTTGGGGATGTATATAGGATCTTGTATAGTCCCTTCCAGCACCGCCAAGCCAGATGTGATTCTAATGTCATGGCGGGTTTTGTAGCATCTGTTAGAGGTCAACACTAGTACATGTCCTCTAATTTTTTTAGGTCTCTTAGTAAAAGCTTAAGCCTGCTGCTAATTTCAGTGCACTTTGGCTCTTGCCAGCAGAGTGAAGACCTACACTTGGATATACAGAATCACAGAGACTGTTCACTTTCAGGAGATGAGCAGGGTGCTCTCATGAGTTACAACTACCTTGGTTGTCACAGGAGTTTTTGGTTTTCCCTGGATTCCTAAACATGCTGCCTATAGGGATAGCCATGCTGGAATGGTCTTCCTTGGAAAAGAGTACAAGGAGGAAGGGGATATGCTGTTCTCGTTATCCGTGGCAAATAGGCTGAACCCAGCAGGCTTTAATTACAGCAACAGAAGTTTAAGCTAGACATTAAAATCTGTTCTAATGCCACAAATGCAGAAATGTTGTGAAGACTTCCCAACTGGAGGTCTGTAAAATGCGATAGACATGCATCTGTGGGGGGTGGCTTAGGAAGGCAGAACCGGGGCTTTGTCTAAGGTTCCTTCTTTTTTCACGGAAGAGCATTCATCTGATCGAGTACTGACAAATGCATTGGCTACTCACCATCAGGTGTATAGCAGACAGAGCCCGATGTGTATTAAAGCCAGAGAATTTACGAGAAACATTCCAATTCAAGAACCTTTAGCAAGGATTTGCATTTGTCTGGAAACATGGCAGATATTTCTGCCGGGAAAGCAGAAGAAATGAGAGAATGCCAGACCGGAGACACAATCTCCTAGCAAGATGCTTTGCAGGTAAATGCACAAGATAGCAAAGAGGAAAGCAAGCATGATAATACAGCAGAAGCACAACAAAGGTCATTTGGGGGACTATGTCCTATGACGAAGGAAAAAAACAGTGACACCGAAAAGGAATAATAAAAAGAAAAAAAAACCCACCAACCGACAGACTCTAGTGATAGGTAGGAATGCACAAATGTAACTTTTGAAAGGTCAGTGGGAGTAACATATCTGATATGCTTTTTCTTCTAGATCTGTCACCAGTCATGACATTTTTGTTCTTCTCCAACACAGAGCATATTTTCATGGAGCTCCAAAATCTTCTCAGGGTGCTGGTTCAGAGGGAATACGAAGCAGGGTAACAAGGTCTAGCCTCATCATTTTGGAAAAGGGAACTAGGAGAAGTGAGCGGATGGCATCCAGAGGGAGGCCTCTGGCCTTAGTAGGACCTTCACATCTCATCTGAATAAAAGGCAGTATCTGAGTCCTCTTCCATCAAGGAGAACTGACCTGACAGAGAGAAGAGAGCACAGATAAATGTATCACGAGCAGAGTTATTTCATTGCAAACATAAGCTTGGGCTGTGGCTGTGCCATCCAGAATATGTTAACAGAAGGTTGAGAAGTGAGTTAATTGGGGAGCATCCTGATTAGTATGTGAACTCATAAACAAAGGGATGCTCCTTGGCAGAATGGTGTATATCTCTGAAGAGGAGAGAACGGCTGGTGCTCTGTACAAAGAGCATCTCTCCTCTTTGGGAGCGAAAGGAACGCAGAAAGGTTCTTCAGGGAAGAAGCTGCTTCTGACAAGAGAGGGCAAGGAAACTGACTGTTATGCACCAGTTAATCCTCCCAAGGCAGGAGCCTGCTGCCTACAGGGTGATTACACAGAAGCCCTGGAAGTTAATTGAGTTTTGAAGCCCAGCAACGTGTTGCCTGGTAGCCCAGTAAGTTGCTCGTAACAGGACACAGGCTTCACGCTAACTCGGTAAGGTCTGAAGACTCTTCAGTCTTCATCTGGACTTGTCATCACCTGCCTGAAGCTTTTTTTTTAGCTGTATTAGCAATCATCTGATGACAAGGTGGCTCTTGTTGGATTTTCTCTCATTTGCTAAACCTCTGTTTAGATTTTCATAGTTGTTTGAGGTAACCATATCTTTTTTTAGATATAGTAAAGAAGTTATTCCCGGAGAATGAAATATCTATGAACCTAGGATAATGATGCAGTGTAGAAGAATGTAGGCATGAGATGGTAAGAGAAGGGACATGGGAGAGGAAACTGGAGACCCTCAAGCTATTCATTAATCAGTGGTCAACTACTGATGATTAACTGCAGTTCTTTAACAGTGGCGGCTCAGGCAATCACCTGGCCAAAACACTTCTGACCTCAAGGCCATGATGGGTTGGTACTGACCAGGACAACTGGCCCTTCTGCAGCTTCTTAACTCTCCTGTGCCACAATCACCAGCAGAGTGAGAATAACACATCCGTGCTGTTGTACAAGGACTAGCATCACCCAACTCAGGTATCTCAAGCAAGTGTCTTACGCTTCCAGGCCACTCATTTGTCATGACGGAGGCTATCCTGGGGAAAAGGTAGTGGTTTAGTCTCAGTGTTTTCCAAAATGACAGTTTCATTGGGAAATTGCCAGATGCAAGATCATATCTCCATGTGGAAGGTTGGGCTTTTGAATCTTTTCTTCCTGTAGTGGCAGACGACTGTTTTCACTTTCTGAACAAATCCTCTCCCCTCAGAAGTGGGGCAAAGGTCTGACTGTTTGCTCCAGCAAGCAGAATCAGAAGAGCCATTAGTAATTTACAGTCATCTGTTTGCCTATCCGGTTCCTCCAGACACGAAATGCACTCAATGCAAGAGGACCCAGGAGCAACACCTATCTGGAGAAGGCAGGGGCTGAAAGTCACCCCGGCAAAGAGGAGCTTGGGAAACCAAAACCTGAAGCAGATCCTTAAGACTTTTGTTTCAGTTAAGAGCAAGAGGACTTTATCAGCACACCCAGGCTAAGCTTCCCTTATATCCTTGGTCCACCCCAAAATCTCACCAACCAGGCACTTGTCCAAGCACAGCTGCCCTTGCACTCATATACCACGTGTAGTGGAAGGGCATCCTTCAAGAAACAGGAGGATATGCCTGTCCTCAGGCTGGGAATCTTCAGTCACATTCACATGTACCTCACAGTATGATGAGAGTGGTGCTGAGGGTCTGGCCTGTGACTCAGCCCTGACCATTTCATCTGTGGCACAGTCTTCCGTGGTGTAACCTTAAAGTGTCAAATAAAAACACGGAGCAGGGAGTGAGGCAAATTTTGCATGTTCTGCCTGCCTACCTTCAGCCTCGCCACTACCTGGCAAAGCAGAAAGCAGAGGAAAAGCAAGTTTTGACTACTCCAGCACATTTTGCCTGAGTAAAGACGGTGAGATGTGTCCTAACACTATGTTAATTAAAATGCAATATCAATTTGATTTGAACCACTACCTTTGATACCAAACTCAGCAACTTTATGTAGTAGGCTTGAGTGAAGATAAAAAATTAATGTGTTAAATAATTTAGGCATCAGAGAGAGTCCCATGACCATAATATAAACATATTGATGTTGGCAAGAAAACATTCATTATTAATTTTACATAAGAGCTACAAAGTTCCAGGTGCATTTCCTGATTCATGTCAGACTTTGTAGCCATGCAAAGTTTCATAGTAATTAGAACTTATTTATTTATATCAATTTACATTTATGTTAAGAAAAACAGTAATTAAACAAAAGAAGGAGGATTGTTCTAGATTTTCTATGTATATTTGCTCTGAACAAGCATTCCTAATAAGTTTTCGCTGCTGCTGCAGTAAATGAGTAGGTGTTTACGAGAATACAAAAGGTATTAACTGATGATTTTTGGAATTGTCATGGCAATGCCCCAGATTTCCTATAAAATCCTGAGTAGGTACTGACTAAAATGTCAGATACCTAGAATGCTGAACCCCACCTACAGAATATATATGTGTGTATATAGGTATCTATACATACCTTAAGTACAAACCCACGTGTGTGAACATATGTTCAGGAGGCTATATATGCATGTAGGATAAACAAAAGTGTGGCAAACACCAAATTTGCAAGAAAGAATTTATATATTTTTGTTGCTGTTAGTAATCACTTGGCAAAGGGTGTTTCTTGCGGTTTCTTCACATTTTCTGAATAGTGCAACTTTGAATGAAGAAATCCCTTTGCCTACTCTCATTTAAATTCAAACTCTCATTTAAATTCCAGCACAGATATTACAGTAAGTCACTGTGTTTGCTCTTTTAATGATCTGGGCCCAAATTTCCAAACAAAGATTTTCATGCCAAAATTTTAGACCCCTAAATTTGGAGAGAAAAAGGGCGTCGTTATATTTGTTTTTCTAATTCAGCATTTTTCTGTTGTGAAATAACAGCAATGGAGGCAGACCAGACTGGTCAGTGCTGAGTCCCAGCTCTGGCAGCGAAGCAAAGCGACTCAGAGGAGGGAGTAAGGCAGTTCTTAGGTGGCATCAGGCTGCTGGGACTGGCTCCAGTGAGCAGAGCAGGCTGAGACTGCAAGGAGCCACAGCTGGACCTCTTTGAATTTGGGTGCTGCCTGAAGGGTGTTGCCTTGCCACCATCACTGAGACTGCTGTAAATGCCAGCGGGAACCTGGAACGGAAGAGCAAGAGACTTACCTGGAGCTGCTCTCCTCAGCCCCAAGCACAGCACCGCGCAGCGCAGCACAGCGCAGCCAGCCCAGGAGAGCCGTCCGTCCGTATTATGCGGCTTAAAACATAACTCACGTGTTTTTAGGTCATCAGCTGCAGTATTAAAACAGGCACCTTGCTGAGAAAATAAATACAAAAAACATGACTAGAGGAGATGGAACCATCATAGATCAACTGAAAGCAAAATCAGGACTATTCCTTCTTTTTTTTTTAACTAATGTAATTAAAGACTTCCTCAGCATGGACACAAAGGGAGTATTTAATGTGAACTTTAAAAAAATAAAAAGATTTAAAGGTTTAATATACCTCCAGGAAGCAAAAAAAAAAAAAAAAAAAGGCAGTTAAAAGATTTCCTTAAAAAAAAAAAATAAAGATCCAGAAATGGCTGGTGAAACTCCATAAAGCAGCTGGAACTTGTTAATAGTCACACTCTCCTGTGACCCGAGATGCAAGAATCTAACTATGAATTTTTTACAGATATCCTTTAAAACAAGTGCTGGCTGGCATCACTGTGGCCTGCTGGTCTAAAACATTCGGAAGGCACTGTAGCACCTAGAGGAAATCAACTCTCCTGACATTTAGGCTTCAGGAAAAGAAATTTCTTTTCATTTCATAAAAAGAAACACTTAATCAGTAGCAGTGACTCAGTATTAAAAACCAACAGTATTCTTTTCCCTCTGCTCTGCAGACATGGTTCCTCCGAGAGACCAGAGCTAATGAATAATAACAGTAATTTCTTCACTAGCCATTGCTAACCTGGACAGCATGTGAAAAAGGTTAAAAGCAGGGAAGTCGTTTTCCACAGAGATGGGCCAGCAAACCTTCTGGACCTACACAGCCAGAATTTTGCAGGGAGTGGATACACAGGGTCTAAATATCTCTGTCTTAGCCGCAGCCCGAAACAAATGCCCGGAGAACACCTGCTCAGAGCCGTGCTTCCAGGCAGTGAAACCAACACCCAGACTCAGATTTTGGTCACACCTCGCTGGGAAAATGGAGCGCTGTACTAGAGCAAGAGTCCCTCCGAACGCCGCTAACACTCCTAGTTCAGAGCGGTGCAGAGATAAAGGCTGTGCTGCTCTGCAGGCTTTTCCCCGGTGTGCCACGGACGAAAGCCCTCCCGTGGACCGTGCGGTGACCTGTCTAATCTTCCCTTAGAGCCCCCCACTTCCTTCCTCACGCAGGAGGAAGAGAGCACGTGCCGCTTCAAGCAAGCGGCTCGGCATGCCGACGCACCAGGAGCTGGCGTCAGACAGGGTCCTGTTGGCGTTCTGGTCATGGCAGCACACTTTCAGCAGGACTTTACTGTATAAGCTGGAGGACCCCACCAGCCCCAGGAGACCACCCGGCTCCTGGACTAAAGCACATTCGCCTCGAGGTGCCGGGGGAGCAAGAACAGAACTGTTTGCAGTGGCGAGTACACCAGCCCTGCGGTGATGTCAGGATGAGGTTTGAAGACATGGTGCCTAGACTGAAGAATCCTTGTTAAGAAAAGTCATGGGGTGGCCTTTAGTGAGTCTTCGCTAAAGCAAGTTAGGAACGGGATCGTCTTTTCAAAAACCCTCAAAACATATCAGAATTTGGGGGTGCGACACAGTAAATATCTTCTGCCTGAGCCATTACATACTTGCTGGAGGTAAGCTCAGATTCTCATCACCCACCTTCAAAACACGGGAGGACCAGTGCACTGTGCTGGCCAAGAGCAGGTGAGCTCTTTTGTCCGCACAACTGCGGTAGGAAAAGCTATTTTATTTCCCGGTGCCTCTGCTCCTTTATTAAAAAGATGTGGTAGCGGGTGTGCAGCTTTAAGCATTTCTCCTCCCACATTTCCTTCTGTCTTGCTCTGTGTTTGTACCAGGCCCAGCAAGTGTTAGAGCCCGAGTACGGCTGTAATAGCGGAGCCCTTGGGAAAGGTGGCACTTCCATGGCTGCAGGTGTTGAAACACTCACCCTGAGATCTCCACCTCATTCGCCCTGCTCGCCGCCCTCCTTATTACTGCCCACGTGAAGGAAGTTGGGCTCTGATTTGGACACACATCAGCCTCCCAGAAGCACCGCCACATTTGGCACAGTCTGGCTGTCAGTCTTAGCAAAAAGGCCAAGAACTGGAACGACACGAAGACAAACTCTACTGGGCCCTGCAAAGGGTCATTCAAGGTCAAACCGGGGTGGTAGTTTGGGGAAGCTCACTCTGCTGGAGCTCACCCCATGCCCATTCTGCAAGGACAACTACAGTCTGTAGGGCTGTCGTTTTCCTTCACAACCACTAAATTCAGACAAACATTTTTTAAAAAAACAATCTGAGAAAAAGTTAAACTAACAAGCTTTAAATAGGGAAAGGTGTTAAATTATGTGTGGCCTCATTCTTGTGTGCTCCATGACAAACAAAATGTGGCCAAAAGAGAATTACAAGCTATGAAGCTGTTAAACTTTCCTTGGACACTTTATTTCAGATTCCTTATGAAGGAGCTGATAGACTGGATACATCAGCATGCTGCATCTTAGAGGCCATGAGGAGAAGGGAGAAGAGTGATTCTTTTCTCTCTGCATACACACAGACACACAAAAATATGTGTACACACATTGTCATTGAAATGAATGAGCCCATTTATAGGAAACACAAGTTCTGTTGGTTTATTAGGCTTGGAACCAAGTCACACCATCTCAACCTGCCAGAGTTAAGTTGAACATACCAGAAAAAATGTCTCACCTGCAGTACCTGTCAACCTATTTCATATTAACATAAGCCTTATGAATTCTACTCTCCATGGATCAAATCCTGAAGGCCTTTCATAGCCTCAAAAATGGGCAGAAGGATCTTTTCTGCCTTGTATCGCAGTCGTTGGGACTTCCCACCTCCTTAGGAGGCAGGCGGTATTTCCCGCAGGAATGACTGCCAGCGGGAGGAGGGACATGGCTTGAGGTTCCCCTTTCAGAGACTTCTCAGAATCTCTCTCCCTGGGTGGGTTGGCATCCCCACTGCTAGCAGGAGCAAATGGCCAATCTCCCACAGGGTCTTAGATCAACCGTAGATAGAGGGCAAGCTGCCTCTAGGCTGTCTTCTGGCCCTCAGTAGCTCTTCCCCCTGTGGTCTTCAGGGCTACTCAGCAGTGGAGGTGCTGGGAATACTCCTCTGTCTGCATCCTGCTGTCTGTGCGCTGCAACAAGAGCCTCACAGTGCCCTGCCAAGCTGCTCGGCCTTTGAAGGCACAGCCCCAAATACCACACGTTCCATTCCAAGGCAGAAAGTAAGGACAGCTATAATTAAAACCGTTATTAATGCAAACACATGAAGTCACGATAATAACTAAACTGTCCAACAGTGTCTGAGGTGGTGTCTCACTTCCTCTGGAAGATCAGACCTGCTCCTGTCAGAAGATAGGACGGCTGCTGCTCCTACCTAGTCCACAACCTGGAGACCTATGGTCTAAACGCTCTGGACTTATTTCCTGTCTCACAAATGACTTTTCACCCATCTACTGGACAGAAGCTCACTGGGACTCGCACATAGCTAGTCAAGCCAATAGTGCACTGTGAACTTCTTACATTCACACACACCCCTAACTCTGGCCCATTGCTGACGAGTAAGGTGTATTAGGGAAGAAGTGATCTTTGATGTCTGTCGTCAGCTCTTTACCTGCGTATCTCAAGAATATTATCTCAGAGGAGTCAAGAATAAACGTAAATGCAGAGTTCATAGGGTTCTGTTTTGGACTGTTTTTTCCCCTAATCGATGTAAATAATCTATGTGTACTTTGACTTGGCCAGTTTTTTCTCTGTACCATCAATACAACACTTTCCTACACCTGGATCTTTATTTCTGCCATGTGCAGCAAAACTTAAGAGCCTCTGTGACACTACGGTTCACTTAAGGTCAAAGTAACTCTCCTCTTTCCTTTAGAACTTTTTTCCTCAAAAAAACCCCTACCGATCTCCATGACTACTTTTCACAGCTTAGGAGTCACGATTCTTGAAACAGGATTTCATGCAGTGGTAGCAGTATCCCTTACAGTGACAATAGTGAGGAGGAATATGCTGGTTTTGCCACTATCATTTTAATCTTAATTTCTTTGGGCAAAGCCTTGTCCTAAGTAGTCAATCTGAAAGTCACAATCCTTAGTTTACCTCAGAACAACAAGTTTGTTTTTATAAGCATAGCATGCTAATGCTGGGCTTCGCCACCTCTGTCAAATGCTTTAAAGAGTGTGTCTGCATCTCCAAATCTCTTCCAGGTTCAGATTCAAGGGACAAATCATCCATTTGTAGTTGAAAAAAAAGTAAGTTGTGAATTCTCTGGAGTGTTTGCAAGGCCATTTTCAGTAACAGCAATAAGCAGTTTGCAGTCGATTTCAGCTAATAAAATAGTAATAGCTAAGGCCTCCCACAACTAAGACATGAAGTCTTTTACAACTGTGCCAAAGCCTCCTTCTCTATCTGAGCTTATTAAGTCTCACTTCCTGTTAGCATCTACTATGCATAAACAACTGGTCTCTATCTGTGACCACTCTCTACAAGAAGACTGCACCATAATCCTTCTTAGTGGCTTCTATGGACAATACAGTTTTATGCATACCATCCTCTCAAATTAATTCCTTTTACTTCTTAGATTTTGTATTAAGGTCAGACGATGTCATTGTACAGGATCATTCTCTATTTATTTATTCAGGTAGCAGTATAGTACAATAGTCCTAATGTAATCCATCATTCCAAGAAATCTACTACTTCTTTGTCAGCTGTAGTGGTTTCACTGCTACCTATAAGTCTTGCTGAATAACATATCTCAGGTGTGTTATTTATGTTATGGAAAATGCCTGTTTTGGTGGCATCACACTAATCCAGCAGCTCTAGTTCTGTTCCAGGATGCTCAGAGATTCCAGTGTTTCTCTTCTGACATTTCAGTTTCTTTTACCATTTTTCCCAGATTAAAATGTCATCTACGGTGCTCCAATTCCTTCTGCACTATCAAAACTTTTTTGTGTTTCCTGATGAAACAAATGCAGTGCTGTGCATAGCCTAAATGGAAGTCTGAAGAAACAGGGTTTTCTCAATAAGACGTGGAAAACGCACAAAACATGGGCTGTGTTTTTCCAAAGACATTCCCCAGAACCCTGCTGACACATCCAGTGTATAAAAATACCTGGTATTTAGACAGCTTCCCTGAAAATTATCCCTAACTACTGTGACTTTTTTCTTATTTCATATTTATTCAATTCTTCTGCTCTATCTAGACGTAAAACTTTCTTTTCTTCTCTAGAGATGAACAAAGAATGTGCACATTTCATTCTCCTACTCATTTTGTGATTCTTGGGGTAATAAACTCACACAGCTCCTCTTTTAGGCTTTTCCTTAAGAGGAATGGAATTTGAACAAGAAGAGGGACTGCAGGGAGGCTGACTTTCTCCTCTGATGGTGTTCTGCTCAGAGACAGCTTGTTCCCTAGCTGTCCTCTAATGCTTATTCAGGTATATGGTCCTCCCATCCCCTCCCATGAGCACATCGTCCTGTTGAGAACAAAAGCTCGACACATTATTTGTTCCATAATAAATGCTCTTCTCCATAAAGTTAATACAGAGTGTGTCTGTCCACTTTATTTACCCCATGTTAACTTTAGCTGCTATCAGCTTACCCCTGTAAACCTCCCCTGACTCTCCATTATCTGCTTCTTGTCAGGAGGATAACATTACTTCAATCAACACACCATCATGTGCACCAGTATCCAATTTAAAATGAATAAATGTCTTACTTGCTTTCAGGGTGATAGTCCATTCATCTTCTGATGAATTGCTCTTATGAAGAGTCCCCCAGAGCAAATGGTGCTGTCATTGATCTCTTGTATGCTGCTTCTTACAAACTATTTCACAGTGATGTAGTCTAGCGCATACCTTTTTCCTTCCAGTTTATGCCTTGCACTACTTTCCACACCATCTGCAGGCCCGGATACTGCTCTGGTCGGACTCTGATTATTACTTCCTCAGGCATCTTGCTTTGCACTATTTTTGATTCTCAGTTATGTCCTCCCCTTCATTCTGAACTGGGGAACTGCATAGTTTTACAAACTCTAACTCCTTTGTGAAGAGTTTGTTCTTAATGTTCCAATTATTTGTTCTGGATCCCAGTCACAATCTCCTCTGTAATCAGGGTCTTGCTCCATTAAATTGCAAAATATTCTCTTCAGCCACAAAGACTTTAACTGTTACAGATTTCACCTTCTTTTTTAATACGTTCTCATTTTTAAAAAAGTCCTCGTGTGTCATCATTTCAGAGTAAAACACCCCTGAACACTTCTACAGTTAATTCTGACTGCCTAAGTAACTGGAAACCAAAGAAACCTGTCAGGACTTCAGTATCACGTGTTGTCAGGCAAAGCTCTTATCTTCTAACTTCCTTCCTTTTTGCAAGCAGATAAAGAGTATAGGGCCATTCACATCTTCTGCTGTTGCCTTCTGCACACCCAGAGTTTTCTCTGCAGTGAAATTTTTCACTGCTTCATTCTTCCACTCAAGGTACTTTCTTCCTACCTTTTTATTACCAGCACCATTAGTTACCTCCTGGTTCTTAATGTGTGTACAAGAAATTGATCTGATATCCCACTCATTTCCGTCGCTCTGGATAGCTACACCAGATCTACGGTCCTCAACCAGACTGATCACCTGGGATCCTTAGCCCTTACAGGCTGGAGATCTGACCTCACGCCCCGCAGCTTGCTGGCACAGTGGTTCACAAGTGCCACACTGACAAGGCTGACACCTTGAAGGAGCTTCTAAGGCACAGAGCTTGCTTTGTTGTCTCGGGAGCTTATAAAGCCTGAAGCCGAATTAACTGCTGAACAGATTTCTCTCTCAGATACTAAGATTTCTCACAGTCACTGGATTTGTCTCCTGTCCAAAGTTCACAGAATAAGCTTTCCAAATGGCAAAGCACTCCTTCTTCTTGAAGGTCAGTTTTCCTACAGCGGAAGACATTTCTCTTTTTCCTAATCACTCAAAAGAACCGGGACTAGGCTAATTCCCCTCATCATTTCCCAGGTGTGTGAGCCACACAGAAGTTCAGCAAATCTAACAGTACTGAGAAGGACTGGACCTGTTACATATGCAGGGTGCAGACGGTCTGCACACATCCAGTAAACCGGCTGCTCTCAAGACACACAGGACTTAGCACATCTGGTCCACGATCAGTGGTACAGTAATAAATAAAAAGTGCAAATAAAGGGAAACAGGCAAATACCTCAACAGATACATTGAAGTCGGAAAATATCTTTTCCCTCTGCTTGTCCTTGACTACATCTTCATCATACGCTCCATAGAAATCCCAGGTTTGCTGCTTCTAAGACTGTCCCTCCCATGCCCAGTATAACAGATCTCTGAACATGATAAGCAAGGCTTAAACCACACTCTAGGCCTAAGCAGGTTGTCAAATATCTGAAAATCCCTTCTAAATAAAGGCAGTCTTCAAATTCCATGCGGTTAGAATTGCCGAAATACAGAAGGGCCTCATCCGGAAAGCCTAAAAAACCATGGCTTTAAGCAGAGCCAGGAGAGAGGAAAAAAAGGAAAAATTCTCTAAGTTACCTCTTATCTTGCTTTTTTTGGTGAGAGTTTGATTGTGTGGTACACCTACCTCAGTGAAATGCCAGGTGATCATGAAATATCTTCCATGTGAACATCATACATAGCCGTATCTGCAGATTTGTAGGTCTGAGGTTGCTGCAAGAGCTGACCCAATGAGCAATGCTGCAAATTGTTGTCTCTTTGTCTCCCAACCACATAAGCAAAGCTGTGTCTATATAATTACTGAGAAAGATGCATCATCAGCTCATGAGCTCCTGCCAGGAGGTAAGATGTACTCTCAGATTTTGTTAAGGCACTTAACAAGCCAAAGCTGAATCCGAAGTTAGAGCATGGTAATAACACGTTTATGGGAAGACCTGATGAATTAATAACAGGTTCTCAAAACACCCAGTTTTGACTAAAATCCTTACAATCCAGCAGCAACACGGTTTAGGACAGTGCAAGAATTGGTAGAAAAGTTTTCATCTTCTGTGTTCACGATGCATATATTTTTTAAATAACTGCTTACTACAGTTTTGGTCTCCCAGCTATGTAAATTTGGTAGGAATCACACATAAGGGCTGGTCTATTGCCTGTTTATGGAATTTTCAACTGTTGCAGGGGAATAAACCATCTGACATAGCCGAATTTTCCTCTCCAAATTCCATGTTCTCATAATCCCTGCAGAGCTACAGATTCCAGGAGAAACGTTGCTATCACAGACCAATGTGAGGCCAACCCTCACTCAGATCAGGGATCTGGAAGCACTTTTCTTAATCCAAAACAAGAAGTCAGATTAAACTTTTCCTCCCAAACCTGAGGAAATCCATCACTTTAAAACCTCACAGCTTAAAACTATTAATATTTTTTCCCTTTTGAATTTGGCAGGAGTGTCCTGAGTCGATGAGAAAGCTGATTGTTTCAAGTTGGTCCTGCATAGATCATTGTGTCCTCAACAAAAGCAAAAGCGAGTGCTTTTACTGACATCATCCAAGGTATATTGTGGTCACACTGGCAGAAGATATAGCCATATATTTAACACTATTTCGAGTCATAAACCTTGCTTGAAATTTTTTCTTTTTAACCTGAAAAGTTGACTGACTGGTCACACGTGCACAATTGCAAAACAACTGAACAGATCTTCCAAATGATAATTTTCTTTTCAAAAGATATTTGTCATTAAACTGAGATGACACATGATCATTTTTACTGCCAATGGACCATTCTAAAGAAAATGTGACTGAATGAAAACAGGATTACCTCAGAGATTTTCTGATCTACTGTAAGCATTACAAATACAAGAATAAATTGTTCTCCCTTATTGATTACAAGGAAAGTTTCTGAAAAGTTTGAGCTAAAGGCTAGAGACACCAAAAAGGAAGTTGAGAGTTTTGTCAATTGCTTTCTTTCTGAAAGGTTTCTCTGAGTTGGGCTTTAAAAGAATTTTTGAAAGAGTAGACACCGAGATACATGGTATGGAAAGCCCTGTATATATTCCAGTGGCGGAACTCTCTGTCAGAGTTGGTAATTGTAATAGATAGACGACATTGACTAGCCAAAATTCCTGTGATCCAACTCACTTACAGAGATAACCGCCAGTGCAGCACAGGCCTTAGCTCATTGAGCAACCCCCTCTCATAAAAGCCTGAATTCATAGGGCTGGTTATGATCAACACGAAGCACCTTCCCCACCTTTGCTGGTGGTGTTACAGAAAACAGGACACTGTGTCTCCCTATAGTTTTCACTCAGGAAAGCATTTCAAGGATCGAGGGTTCCTAAGATATTTTCTAATTAAATACAATAGATTAGGAGGTCTATGGCATTACAGCTTCATTTGGCCATCCATCAACATTCCATAACCCTAAGCGCATTACCTTGACTAGCAATGCGAAATGTGAATGAACTAGAATACTGACAAGGTTGAGTCCCAAGACAGAGGCTAGAGGAGATAGAGAAAGAGAATGGATGATGAGAAAAAAGCTTACTGAAAAAAGATCTGGAAGAAGAAATAGAATTACGTTTTCTAATGTTGGCAAATAAGGTAAATAGGCATCAGCATTGCAAGTTTTATTATCTTTAAAATTTTGAAGCAGAATTTATATGGGGAAATGCCCTCAGATCAGGATATGTTAAGATGCAAAATATGACATAATAAGAAAAGATAAGCGGCCTTTCAGTGTTGAAACAATGTCTGAAAAATTAGGCTTAGGTCTCTTTGCTGCCCTCAGGGTATTTTTTCTGAATATTATGATCAGAAGTGTTAGCTCCAGGGAGGGAAGTAAAGTTAGTCCTAATGAGGCTGAGGCCATGTGCCGCACCGTGTGCCAGAATGAGAGAGAAGCATATGGCCGACCTACAGACCACTGGTGTAATTTTGCTTCCATTGACTAAATTGTCTCTTCTTGAATCACGTCACATTCACGCCCCAGTCAGCAGAGAGTCAAAACCCAGCCCTAAAGCAGGATGCAAGGTAACAGGTTTTATTAGTAAACATATTGATGAACTGCAGCTGGCAATCCGACCTGGAAAAAGAGACTTCAGTAGCTGACAGTCTAAGAGTCTACTCCAACCCACAAGTGCTTCAGAAAGCCCCAAGAGAGCCCCGGTTTTATGACAGGGATACCCAGCTCAACAGTCTTCTAGGCAATTCATTCAGCCTTGGTCGCTCCCAATCCTTTATAATTGAACAGAGAAGGGTCTTCAGGCAACAAGATGCTTATAGGCAATAGGCATTTTTCTGATCGTAGTAGTCTGCCCTCACTCACCTTCTTTCCTGGTCCCCTCTGAAGCACGTAATGTTTTTCCTGAGGCATATATATGTCGTTTAGCAGAGCCTTGGCCAGCCCAACAGTTCTGGGAAGCATCAGCCTATTACCCTTGTGTAGTAAAGCCAGTATTACCAAGTGGTGCCAGCTCCCGTGCTCCCGTACAGCAGATCCCATTATGACAGGAGACAGGATGCAGCCTGCAGTCTCATCTGCCACTAGGAGAAGCTACTTGGCTTATCTGACCGGGAAAGAAAGGCAATATTGGTTTATGACATATGGAAAAAACTAAAGGCAGGAAAAGTACGATTTAATGAAAAGTGATTTCTGGAGTGTCCGCCACAGATGCGCTCAGCTGCATCGCATAAATTGCAAGGAAAGACTCTGGATTTTTGTGCTTTATTGGGCTTTAGGGTTTTTTCTCAGCCTGCTGGATTTCTCAGTGCAGGTTTACGCTGCTTCAGAGATTCAAATTTATGTTTTAATGGGGATTTTTTTTCTTATATGAAGTTAATTTCTATGAATGCAAAAAATATTTTTATTGTGGACTTTTCTTTCTAGAACCAATATTTTTGTGTGTCTATGAGGAGTATGACAGATGCTTCATTATTGGCCTCATCAGCTTGAGAAGGTGGGCTTTCCACCATCAGAGGGTTATATCTGCTGGTGTGAAATGTTTAAGGCATCCCTGCTACACAAACTAGTGCAGTCTGGCAATTATGCTATTTCCAGGAATCAAATCATATTTCAGCCACATATATGCTGATCTGATTATTTTGAGGTATTACTTCCAAAAATCAATGTTTTGTGTGCGATCTTCAGACACAGACTTTTCATTGTAGGAGTCTGATGTGAAGGGTATGACAACCAGCCAGGGTTTTATCAGCACCCTACCATCACACCTGTCCCCCAGTACATACCAGAGGTTTCTGTAGCTCTGTCACTAACCACACCCACAGCGGGCATACTGTAGGAGTTACCTCTGATAGTCACAGATTTTGAGAACCCGACAAATTGCTTTACGGCTCTTATACATTTCCATACTGCCTGGCAGCATGCTTCGTGGCCTGAAGCGGATCGAGGATTTCATGTGCTCTCTCGGGATGCTATTTTCTCTCTCTCCATTTCACTGCCTGTAAAAGATGTTATATTTCCTACTGAAGGATATTGTTGTGATTATTGTGAAGCATTTTGAAGTTGAAAGGTTTGGAATGGTAGTTTCTGGCTCGTTTACCTTAAGCAAAAGTGAGAGTGTGAAGAAGTTATGTTGTGGCTCCAAGCAGCAACTAAGAAACACTACAGCAGTTGTGAGGAGAGGCAGGTGATATAGTGAGAAAACAGGTCCCTGAACATAAATTCAGATAACAGCTGGAAACATATTTTCATGGCATTTCAAGTCACTTTAGTACATCGAATGCAAATATTCATACTTCTAAAAAGATAATTTTTCCAAAACCATAGACTAATATAAACATCCAAAAAAGAACAAATTATGATCCATATTCACAATATAAGCTTTTAGTAGTATTTATTAAAGTCTCTACATCTTTGACAAACACCAGTTATGAAATCAAAAGGAATACCGCTGAATGTGTTTGACTAATCCCATATCATATGTCATAGTCAACATGACCAAATTCCAGGAATTAATCATGGCACAGCGACTCTGAAGTGGGGATTTTGTTCAAGATTCAGACACCTAAATTTAGGTATTAACAATGTAGATGGCTACAAAAGAATGAGTGTGTCAATATGCACAATGGGGAGATCTGTGGCTCAATCAGCTGCCATTTCAGATGCTCTAGGGTATCCTGTGAGGTGCCAGCTACCTCTCCAGAAGCTCCCTCATACCTATTACAGCAAAACACTTGGAGGTCTCGGGCACCCTAGAACATCTCCCCTTTGTGAGTGACTCAGTTCCTAAGTATCTGCTTTAGTCTCCATTAACTGAATTAACTAGAGCTCCATCTTCTTCAGCAGGAGGTTTGGGCACTGAGTTAACACAGAAATGTACGTTGCCAACAGCTATACGAAGGCCAAGGTGTATCCTGCTCCAAGCTGTAACCAATCCCTGAGGCTGAAGTATGTTATTGTTTACATAAACCAGCTTTCCCACAGGGTGGTCCTTTGACCTTTGTTAAAGAACTAACAGAATAGTCGTACTAGCACTGTTCCTGGGAGATACAAACCATCCCATTTATTTAAAAGTGGTTCTAACGAGTTGCTCTGAAAAACCCTTTTGACACCCTTAGAGGAACTGTATGAGGTAGGGAGAGTGCAGAGGGCCTAGGAGGCAGTGATGGGGACTGATCTCCAGTGTTTCTCTAGAAGTGGCTCTCCTCCAGAGAGAAAGGGTTCTGCTATTCCTGCCAGTTTCCATGAGGAAGGGTTCTTTCTGCACCACAGCAAAGGGGAAAAGGGGCTTCCCACCATTCTTCCTGCTGTATAGCATCTTTCCTCTGCAACTTCCAGCAGGGGGGCAAATCGTAAGAGTTAAAATACAGAAGGAAATCTTATTGCGATACGACACGGTCTCCTAATTTCTGACACAGTTATAGGGTAGTACAATGTAAAGAGAGAGAATTTTGTGCCCTTCTGGGCAGTCTTTAAAAATTTCACTTGTAATAAAGTTCTGTTTAGTAAGGGGCAGTCAGCTTTAGAGGTTTCAGCATCGTGCACCGAACAAGTGGCTCAAGAGGTGTTGCCATGCTAATGCTGTGTCACTGGCAAAAGGACAGCGGGAAAAAAACTGGTGGAAAGCAGGCACAGAGCAACTACTGCTTGAGCCCCAGATATTTACCTAGCCCAGTCCCACCCAGCAGTGGCTCATGGCACCCATCTCCTGCTATACCCCGTCAAGAGACCTTACTTTGGACTAAGAATTGGCTTGTTAGATGGCTAATGTTACCTGAAACAAATTGCAGCTGAGAGGAGCAGAACTTCACCACCAGCACAAATGGGAAAAGACGGGTGGGATCAGAAGTGGTAGGGCAATCGACATGAATTGCTGATGATTTCTGTTCAAACTTGTGCTCGCCAGAGGTAAGTGGTCTTATTATTCAGTCCAGCAGGAAAACCTAGAGGAAAACTGATGGGAAGCAAGACCACAGAGGCTTGCTGTGCAGGAAGTGATGAATTTTGCTCCTCTGATAACTTTTCTAAATTTACAAATACCAAGGAGCAAGAAGGCACTGAAGTACTATTCCACCCCCAACGAAACTATAGTTCTTATGGCCAGTGGAACACACTCTTTCCTCTAAGAGTCACAAATGCCATATTATGCAGACGGCGCTCAGAGAACGTTAAAGGCTGTGAAAAACCACATGCAGCCAGACAGCTCCTGACTGAGTACCTGTCTGAGGCCCTAGAGTGAGAGCTGTTCAGGGAAGCGATAGAAGATAAAAAGTATTTGTTAAATTTGCCTGAGATGTCATAATATGAATAATCACAACGACAGAAAAAGGATCACCCTTTTGTTTCAACTTCATCTATTTGGGGAGGGGTATTGTTAGCACAAGCGTCAGGCCTGGGACATCTCTCAAGCTACCGTACGTTTTAGTAGGATGTCAGAAATCTCCAAGAGCAACAGCAGTGCAAGGGAGCTGCTGATAGCTCCTCAAATGCATAGATTATTCTATTTTTGATGATATGCATATGTCAATCTCAGAGCAAAATTGAGCCCTTAGGGCAAAATTCTCCTCTCAGATCCACACATCAACAGGATTTCCCCTCGTACAGGAAGAGCAGACTATTGAGGTTGAGAGCTGCTGTGTAGGTCAAGATGGAAAATTTCGTCTGTGGAGTTTATTTTTGAAATAGTAAATTTAAGATACAAATGCAATTTTCTGTCATAACAAAACATTTGAACAAAATGGAAATCTGTCCTACCAGCATCACATAAAAACCTACCACATTCACAAATGTAAACAAATATTTAGCTCCAGGGTTTTAAAGTGAAAGAGGAGGTAAAATTATGACTTCAGAAAAACTGAATATATTAAATTTTTCCTCTACGATGGTGAATCTCTTCAGAATAAAAGTGTTCTTTATCATAACATCCTCACTGGGGACAAGGTGCTTGAAGAATCAGTTTTGTGTCATCCTTCATAAGGTGAGAAATCACATTCCTAGCGCCTTCAGGCCTTTACAGACTGTCTGGGCACATATGTAAAGAAGAAAAGCTTCATTCCACCACACTCGCCATGAAGCATGTCCAGCATATAAATGGAATTCCATTTTCCAAAGGATATGACAAAGAGGAAGGGCCACTAATCTAGATTAGCCACACTGGAACTCTAGTGCAACCTTCCCACATCTGCACAGGCCAATTTTCTAGGTAAATTTTGGGTTAAATGTAATAAAATGTACGTGTACAAAGAAAGTAGCCAGTCAAGTATTTAGCTTTGGAATTGCTGCCAAAATGTGTATCTGAGCCAGGTCTGCGCTCACTTTACACATACTTTTCTTTGCCTGCTTCTTTAATGATAAAATTAGCCCCTTCACGGTGAAATGGTACAGAACCTATAACTCCTTTTAATTCCTAATTCTCTCTAATTGCTCATTTGAAAACTAGCAACCATTAAAACAATGTTTAAAAGAGTAAATTTGTGCGTATGTCCTATACTGATCCTCTGGATGGGTGAATTTCACCTGAAAATTCGAGGTTGCTTCTGTCAGGCTCTAATGCCGGTGGTCTGATTTAGTGCTCAAAGGCTTTCTTCCACTCTCCCTTCTGCTATTTAGTCTCCTTCAATATCCTCTTGCTTGAAAACTTCGGTACTCATTAGTCACTATTGAGATCATTAGCAGGCAGCCTGGGCTCTCTGTAACGACTGTAAACAAAGACATAAAGTGCTTCCTCACATTTCTTACTGCACTTTCTGAAGCAGTTGATATTGGAAGAGGGTAAAGGGACTTGCGGCTTCAGATAGATATGTCACAAGAAAAACAGCAGCCAGGGATGCCACCTAAGGCTTTGAAAAGATGGCACACTCTTTTGAATTATTAACAAGAAAAAATCTAAATTAGAAACTCCACTAATATGCCTGTAGGAACCACATACCCCTAACACAAATGTTTATGAATTAGGTAAGCATTTAAGTACTAGTTAAATAAATATTCATCTATAACCCATTCCGCCTGTGGACATGCAGTTAGAAACCTTTGTTATCTTGCTAGAGACACCATGGATATAAAACGGTAACAAGGACAGCTATAAAAAGTTTGCCTCCTATTTCCGCTTGATAAATGTCAAACTTCGGTTTTGATCGTGGCTCTCTGGGAAACATTTCTCAGGCAGTTTTTTAACCATAACCTGAGAAGAGTGTTTAATTGCAGGAATAATCACTGTTGAGTATCAAAATTAAGCTAATACTCATTAGCTCGACTCTGTCAGTACTCCTTAACTTGACTTATAAAATCCGTGCAATGAATTATTGAAAAGCCATTCTTGAAATAACCTCTTATTTTCTAACATGGCTGCCGATGCTTCCCAGATGAAATACAGCATGCATCTGTTGCCATAGCTACAGTTAGTTTCTGAAATAAACATTACTTCTTTCTCATTCCTACGAGCACATACAAAAAGCTAAACTGTGCCATCTTTTCCAAGCGTATATATTGTATGTACCACAGTCCGTGTAAATAAGAATCTCATTAAAGTTAAAAACATAGCTTACCGCAAAATGCAGACATTTAAGTGACATGAAAGATGGTAATTCTCAAAGTTTATAAACACAGCATGGCATGTACGTATACAATCTTCAAAGGAATGACCTTTCTGAGACTCCTGTCAATGTAGAAAACACGAGGAGGAGGAGCTTCTCTAACAAGATGTGGGGGGCAAGGAATGGTTTAAATAAAAAGCAAGTGGTACCTCTTGGGTTCTAGCTCTGTGATCTCTAGAGGCTTGGAAAAGAACCTTCTATTCCATGGCTGAATGGAATTTGGGATAACTTGATTTCATTAATTGGGCAGTCCTTTTTAACCTTGTCCTCCTGCAGCGCAGAGAATTTGAGTAATTTTCAACTGACTCATATACGACTTCCAAAAATAACACTGAGCTCAAGGAACTTAGAAGACTGTTCTTGGGGGGTCAGTCTTGTCATGTCCAGCCTCACGCAGCAGTCCTGAAGGAAATACAAGTTGCAAATAGAACATACCATACTTCTGGCAGTAGGGAGGAAACTAAGTTTCCAGAGGTTTCTTCTCTGTCAATTATTACACGTGCAAAGCAGGTGAGTGAAGACCAAAATTAAAATGACAGCCCAGAAAAGAGTCGAAAGATGCCCATACAAGTGAGTAGACAAAGCATCGTACTATGGCCAGGGAGACAGGCAAAGACAGAGAGACAACAAATGCTGATACCTCAGACCCAAAGCAAGGGCCAGGAGTGTAGAGTGTATAAATCAGCAGTTGTCCTGCACCTTCAGTAGAACCACACTGAAGTACACAAGCAGTACTAAGCCCATGGTGTTGTACAAGGTGTGTGGATATTCTAAACATTTGGGGGCTTTTTTAAGAGCCATTCCTTAAAGCATAACCAACACAGAGCGAAAGCAGGCCATATCAATCCCCCAGAGCCTAAGCAGACAGATGTGCCTTGCAGCATACCTTAAGGGACAAAGCACTGGAACTATCTGGGACCACTGCAAGAAGCAGATCCCAAAGGGAATACCTTGACAGCAGACTTCTTTATGCACTGACGGGTTTTCAGAGTAGTCGTTCTTTACTGACCAATAGGAACATCAAGAGAGACATGGTCTTTTATGTAGATAAGTCTGGAGCCACCCAAGGCTTTAAATACTGAAACGTGTTCAGTATCACCAGAAAACAGACAAGCAGTCACTGTTTAGCACAGAATAGTAACTACTACAAACTCTAAACTGCACAGGTTACAACCCAAGTGAAAGGCTGAGACTAGACTAGCTTGTGACCTGGCTGTACTGTGGCCCATGGTAACAGTATGGCTGTTACTCTTCCAAAATTCTGTCTTGGTCTGGCAGTGAGGGACCCCTATAACCATTTTTCAGAAAACTGTGAAAACTGAAGTAATCTTGGTTTAGCCTATTTATAGAAAGGCCTCTCTAGATTACAGTTACCTAGCAAGATTGAATGTGGAGCAAGCATCCAGATAAAAGGAATAAAGGAACACCACATAACTAAGAGAGCAGATAAGTTAAAGCAATTAAAACAATCTAGGAGAAACTATGACCCATCAAGAAAAGCTATGCCTTTCTGCAACAGCAAAAATCATGGGCACCAAGGCAAAGTGAATGACCCCGGAAAGAGACATTTACAGTCATAGGTCTGAGGACCTGACTTTCTCAGTTCTTGTGTTGCATATAGCTTTGCTAAGGAACTAGAATTTGACCATCTAGAGGAGAAAATTGATTTAAACTGAACAGCATCTTCTCCCTTATTCTCCACTATTCTTGTTTATCAAAATTACTCCAGACCTCACAGTATCATCTAGTGTGTCATTTATTCAGGAGGAGTATTCATGGTAAAAAAATATCCTTCACCATGAATAAAATGCTGAACCCGTCTCAAAGACAAAGTATTAGACACCATTCAAGACCTCAATAGGCTTTATTTCCAAACGGAGCATTTCCAAATGCTCCCTACACAATTCTTTAGCAACAAGGATAAGGGACAAAAAATTGCAAGGCACTGATATATTAATTGTGTGCATCTCTGATAAGCAGAAGGGTTCCCACCCTAGATCAAGCCCTGGCTCCCATGATGACGCCAAGCTGGACTTTCCAAAGCCACAGGCATCTATTTATACTGGCGAACGTACCTCTGCCCATTACCAGTCAACAAAAGCTGTGTGCCCCTCTAAAACTGCAAAACTCAAACACTAAAGAAAAAATATTTGAGACCCAGAAATAAACATACCCAGAAAATCAAACTCTATTCTAATTCTACCACCACACTGAGAAGTAGCTCAATATTCTATCAACACTACAGCTTCCCCTTTATAGCAAAGTTAGTAACTACAGGAGAAGCAGTAGCAATCTCTCTATATTAATAATGGCTGTCACCTCTTGCAAACTTTTTGTCGTGATCAATAGTCCTAGGGCTCAGATACACAGAAAGTCAGCTTATCCGCAAATATCCATATACATGTTCACAGTCCTTGGCAAACAATGGCATAAACTAAATTAAATTAGCCCTTGAAGAAAGACCTCATTTGTCAACAAGTGATAAAACATTCATTCATCTCACCCTTTAATGCCAGGTTAGAGCTTGCGCATCTCCTAATGAAATCACTTCAGATTTGGCCAGCTTCTGCATTTCCCAGCTGTTCCGTTTGCTTCGAGCTAGCTTAGCTTCTGCTTGCAGCCTGGAGCTTTCTACATTCTGAACAACGACCTATTCAGCAGCACCGGCGCTGGATCACAAGTGATGGTGGAGAATATGTCACAATGAATGGGGCACACTGGATGCATCTGGATGGGATGAAACCAAAAGGGGACTGGGGCTGGTTTTCACAGATTTCACACATTTGGCCTAAGGTGAGAGCACAGTCTGTTGGCCACAGTTAGGATCTGTGAGCCTTTCATACCCTTTGCTGTTAAGCAGAGATTGACATTGCACTGAAAGCTCACGTGAACTGAGAACCTGCTTCTTACTGATGTCTAATCAGAAGCACTTCTAGACCCTTTTCCCTCAATCATCCCTCGTATCAGAGGGCTCCAGTGCCCGTAAAATGCAGTCTTCCGTACCTCTGGTGTCAGTGAGTTCTACAGCCCTTCAGATGGCCAATGTAAGCTTAAGACACCACAACCATCTTCCTCTTCTTATAAGCGTAGGTTCTCTTGTGGATCAAATGATCTCTAGACTTCAGCAGAGAGTCCAGTGTCCCAGCCGTAATGGTTCTACAGTGTATGTAATACGGCTTTTTATTTTTAATTTGAAAAAGGATAACTATAGACAACTGCATATGTAATTGTTGAAGGAAAAGATTTTTAAAGGTGAAAAAAATATATGTTTACTAATTAATTAAACACAGAAAAGTCAGGAAGTGCCATTACTGGCGTTTACTGTGCAATTAAATTCTAGTCCCATGCGTATACACATTATGATACATTCTTTAATTATACAATAAGTCTTCTTTTTCTCCGCAGGACCCCAGCTTTATTCAGTGTGCAGTGTTCAGTGAATACAGCAGCTGCTCACTATTTCTCTTTACCCTCACGCTTTATTTACTGCACATCCTCTGAACATTGTATTGAATACAGTTACTTGTTGCCTCATGGGTTTTGTGCTGATGATCACAAATCTAGTATATCAGTGTAGTATAAAGATTAAAGATTTTGTCGTCACAATCCTCCTATGTACACACTTGGAGAGTGTAATTCCTATGTACACATTAGGAGAGTGTCATTAAAGCCATTTTGCAGGCTGAACCAGAAAGATACAATGACCTGCCTAATGTAAGACAATAAGTCAATGGTATATTGCACGAATCCACTCCTCTATATAATGCTGTCTGCTTCCACAAAGACCCAAACCTACATGGCTTATGTTAATTAAAGTTGTGACAGTCAGCACTGAGCATTTCTGTACACCAGACTACTGGTTTTGTGACTTTAAACCCCAGAAAACAGAAAGCACCATTCAGTGATCTCCTGGAAACCTCTTACTACCTTCAGTGTATCAGCTTGAAAGTCTGCAGAGGCTAGATCTACTTCTCCTACATCATCATTAACGGTACTAATGACGAGGTCAAACTTACACTGATTGCCAGGTTTTCCCCTCATTACCTACACACAGGCACCTACTGACACCTCATGCAAGTGAGGAATAATCCTAGGAAACAGCTTCCTTCTCTTCATAGTCCCAGTTCGTTCCTTGAGTACAGTTTAAAGGTCCTGTGGTAAGAATGCACATGATAACATAGGATGGAATCATACGATTCCATAACACAGGGCGGAATCATATGAGATTGCTTCATTAAAGACCCTAAGGCTAGGCATGTGGCAATATAAATTCTGTCAAGTTTTGAGGGATTTATTAATGTTTATGTGTATATGTACATCTATATCCCTCCTCTCAAGCGGTCTTTTTGCAACCAGGAAGAGAGGAAAACTGGAAACTTCATGAAATCTAGGAACTTTGCTGTGCAAAGCTTATATATTTAGGAAATATTCAAATATTACTGTATTGAGACCCACCTAGGGGAAATGGTAAGATGACTCTTCCCCAAGAATCTGTAGGAAAACAATTTGCACTTTAGTTGACTATAACACCAAAAAACACGGTATGTAAGCTAGTTAGAATGAAAATCATAGCAGAAAGGTCATTTGTCTGCTGTGCCATCAAAGTGGCATCAACTACAGTCAACTCATTCCCAAGAGATCCATGTCTAGCATGTTTTCTATAAAGTATTGCTTCAGGACCAAGAGCTCTGCCTTTTCAGCCACCCCATCTATTCAAGAGTCAGGAAGGCAGGAAAATCCAGATTTTAGAGTCCTGTGTGAATCTACTAGTCACTGAATCGTTGTGTAAAAGGAAATCTCCTACTCTGAAGAAAACAAAGTGGTGGAACCACTGTCACTTGTGCAGTAGAGGACCCATGAAGGAAGCATGTGGAAGATACTTGCCACAGAATTGGACATGTCTGTCCAAAGGGAGTTGTCTGCAGAGAAGGTGGGTGCATCTGATGTAGTCTGCTTCTAAGGCACACCTTAATAAGTATATTATTATTATTAAGTATACCTTATTAAGTATATTATTTGCTCAAAGTATCTGCTTGCTTCCACTGACAGGTTCTGATGTAGACAACTGAACTGTAAACATCTGAAGTTAAGCAAGATGGAAGTGATGCCCTCTTTCTACAGCTCAGTCGGGCTAAAAAGGGAGCAAGCCTTCCAGCCAGAGATCTGTCAGGTGCAAGGCACACACAAAGGTAGGACATTAGGCTCAGGGAGAAATGTGTGGAACTAGAGGAGATGCAGACCTCTACCTTCAGCAGAGTTGGAGAGGCAGCTAAGAGTCCTGTGTCAAGGTTTTGGAACTAAGTGCTTGAATTCCTCTGACGACTAACTTTAGGGTGAGGCATTAAGACCCTTTTTTGGATCCAGCTTTCTGACCCTGTATTTTTACAGCCTCTTGGTAGCAATTATAAACCAACAATTAAAAGTAAGAGTAGGATCATTATCCTTAATCATATTGGTAATGAAGTCTGATTGTTTGATTTGGGGAAATGAAATTGCATACATTTCCTTTTTTCTGCTGTCCAATCTCCAGTCATTTACATGTGTCCTTCAGTGTAGAGCTGTCTTTCTGTGGTTGCTCCCGCAGACTTGAGTATACAGATTTCTCTTTTATTTTAACTGGACTTTTGGATATACAAGCAATATAGGTCTGAGCCACACATATTCGTAAAATCCCCAGTTCATGGCTATTCACGCCAGCAGATACTCAGTCCTGTTCACTGTGTAGCTGCTCATAATTTTCTTTTCAGATGCTCAAAGCTCAAAAAAATAATAGTCTAAGAGAGAAGCTACTCAAGAAAGAAAGGTAAATTTTACTGACAATTCATAAGGAATTTGTTTCAGTGTTTATTCTTATCCAATTCAGTTCAGATGCTACAGAGAGAACTAGAGATGGTAGACAAAAGTGCTGCTGGCAATGCGGTCAATGTATAATTTTTTTTAGAATTAAAAATAAATTTTCATGCAAAAAAGAAGAAAAATATACCCAAAGACAAGAGAGAGGAAACCTCCCTAAGAACTATCAGTCATTTCAGAAAGCAATAGAACAACCAGCCACTGGAAATACAGGCTAATTAACAAAAATGAAGAGAGGAAAAAAATCCCTTCCTAACAACCAAATTGCCAAAACAACTTATCTCTCCTTTCAACATCTGAACTGAATAGGAAAAGACAAAAAAATAGGAGTGTTAAAACATATTTATTTATCGATTGCTATTAGATGGTCTTCTGGTGAAGCTAATCTTTCAGCACATGCTGTTATCACTTATATTTTTCTGATTGCTCTTACAGTACATGCTTCTGACAACCATTCACTGCCCACATATCTTTAAGAGACAGAAAGGAAGGATTAATCTTCTTATAGTAGCTCGTCTCTTACATAGTTAATGACAGGAGAAACAGGATGTCAGTTTGTGGTGTTGGCTGAGAGAGACACAGTAATCATGATGTGGGAATATTGTACCAACTTCTTTCCAGCTATGTTTCAGGTCAGAGCTCCAATAGACGTAAACACTTGCAGAAAACGCAAGGTTAGAAAAGATACATACAGGCTCTGACTTGAGCTTATACACTTTATACAGGCAGTTGCAGACAAGGAAGAACAATGCCATGCCTGAGAAGGGCTGGGCTATGGAACTACCCATCTTGTAAGGTTGATGAAGTTTAAACGCAACATACATGTCAGACAGACTGGCATTCAAACAAGACAAGTCTAACATCACTCTTGTGTCTAGTTTGGAAGTTTAGAACCTGATCTACAGGCTGTAACCGAACAGAAAGATTTCCACCAACCCAGATTGTTTTGGTGCTGTTGGTGAAACAACACGGCACACGGGAACAAGAGGATTCCCTGGGTATCCTTTTCAATACCAGAATGCCAAATTACAGCTAGAGAGAATAAAACTGTAGAAAACTGCACCTAACATACCAGCAGGCAGGGACATGGAAAAAACTCCTTAATCACCCGAAAAAGAAGAGCCTGATCTAGTGCCTCTCCTATTGATTTGAACAGACCACAGATTGGAACCATCAAATACAATCCCTAGAACGGTCCAGTGTGAAGACTCCTTTATTCCTCCTGACTCTAAGGAAAAATTATCAACCCTTTAAAAAAACCAGGATACCAAGCAAAATTTCATCCTGGTAGATGGGATGCAGAAGTCGCTTCTGATCAGTCATCACTAAGCTGTAACTTGCTTTGTAAAACTTACACAGACGCCAGTGAGAGATCTGTAAGTGGAATGGCTACAGAGGGAGATGCCCAGCGTTCATTCCTTGCAAGGAGAAAGCGAACGAGGTGCTCAAAAAAGAAAATGCATTCAATCCAGAAGAGAAAGCTCTGCTTTAACGGGGGGAATGCCTTGTTATTAAGAGTCCCTTTGGTAGTAGTTATGTTGGGTACCTGTTAACACATGGTTACAAATATTTATAAGTTTATTCATATCTCACTTTTACAAGATGTACATTCATATCATGTGATTCAACATAATACACTCTGAAACTGAAACTCAACATGTCTGGTGAATTCATGTAGGAGCATGCTGGCATAACCGAAACCTAAAAAAAAAAATCATTTGCTTGTTTGTTTTTCTCTTCCACAATAACAAAGGGGTACAAACTTTTAAGACGAGTTGGTTTTTGGATTTTTTTTTTTTCCGTTTTAGCAATCCCTGAAATGTCTGTAAACTCAGACACACCGTGTGTACATAACCAAAATACGCAATGGTACTGCAAATCATACTGGCTGCTCGTAGTTTCGCAGAAGCAACAGGTTTAAAAAATATAAAAATAAATGCAAAGCATTGTCAAATTTACACTCAACATAATTAAAATAATACACATTTTAAATTTTCAAAGAAAAAATAAATAAAACATCCACATACATTAATACAAAGAAACAGAGATATTTGCCTGTCTGATGTAATTAATACATACCATAAGCTTAGATTGATGAAAGTATTGCCTTTCAATAAATATCTTCAGCTTCAAAATCTGATATTTTCTACATTCTTCAACTGGTCTTAGTTAAATATCAATTTTCAGTATAAGGTGTATGAACGGCATCAAGTTTTAATTGTTTATTGGAAATCAGCAAGTTTATAGGCTGATTTACTAAAATTAGGCACCAACTTGTAGCATCAAATCTGTCTAGCAGACAAACACACCGCCGGGGATATCTGGTACCACGCCCCTTCTGATCACGCCTCACACACCAAAGCCTACGGCCCCCCGCTGACCTGGCTGAAAGGCCAGCTAGCAAAAATACCCAGACAAGAGCACCCACGGGGCTGCGTTGGCGGGACCCTCGCTGCACCTTTGGGAGACGTGTCTTAGAGACGCACGTTTACCAAAAGCGTGAGTCGTAAAGCAGAAGGCTCGATTCTTCTCTTAAGCAGAGGAGGTCACACGCTGTAGCACACTGCAGCTCGTTTTGGTTTTTGGTTTCCAAGCCGTAACAAGCCTTCTCTGGCCCGAACCACGTCTTGCTGCAACCAGTAGAGATTTTCAAGTGAGTGAAGGAGAAGCTCTTGCCCTGTTAGCCACAGCTGTTCGGAAACTCGTAAGCCATGGGAGTTCCATCACATCGGGGAAAGAAAACAACATAATGGGGTCAGTAGGCTGCTTACAGATGAAGAGTGGGGCATTCGACCATCCTTTTTAACTGGGAACACCAAGAATTTCCAACCGTATTGGTTGTGCACACTTTATAGACTTGATTACAACGGGCAATTACAAGGACAACACCTGGGTCATTAGATATTAGCTACTATAAAAATAAACACATTTCTAAGAAAGATGTGCAAACTATTTTTCCTATACTTTGAAAATCTTCCTCAAACTGAAGGGGGAAAAAGCCTGCCACCTCCAAAGTAATAATGTCTCAGAAAACTAAAAGTATCGTCTGTTTAAAAAAAAGAAAAAAGAAAGAAAGAAACAAGCTATTTTGCCTAGCGCATTTAAAAGAGCAGAAAACATGCGTATTTTTCGTCACAAAAAAATAATAATAATTCATAACCTGGGTTTGCCTTAGGGTTCTGGATTTCCATAGAACTACATGTCTGTTGTATTTGAGTCAACAGTCCCAACGTGTCAATGTCGTGTTAATTCAAAATCCTGTCTTCTTATTATTTTATAGGCAAACATAGGACTAAACAGTATAGCAGATAAAGCATGCAAAGAATTGACAGCAGCACACTTGGTCTGTGTGGAAAACCTATAGTAAGGGAAGCTGGAAATCGGGGTTTTCTAGCAATCTGTGCATGCTGGTGGGAACTCGGAGTTCTGGTTCTAGTCTTAGCACTGCTGCAGCTTGGCCCTGCTGAGTCGTAAACCAAATTCCAGCTGATGCGCAGGGTCAGAGGATCGGGCAGTAACTTTGTGTTCTGTGGAAATAACTCAGACACGTTCTGCCACTCTGAATCACGTCCAATGTTCCCTTTAAGACTTCTGCTGCTCAGGTTCCGGGTTTAAATTTCTCCGAGCAGGGCCTCTGATACCTACAGTTTTGAAAGGTGTCTAGCACCGCAAAGTTCATGTCAGATTGTGATCTGGGGGGTGCCGCTACATTACAAAACCAAAAGTAGTAATACTCAGTGCTGACAACGAGTGATGGAACCTGGCCCTTGATTTGTATGCCTTAGTTTCTACAAAAATGGGGATAATAATTCTTACCTACTTCATAATGGGTGAAGATTAAATAATAAACATTTACACAGTGCTTTGCAAATAAACATTATATAAGTGCTAAATATTATGATATTAACCAAAATGTCACTACTTCTATAGGATCCTATTAAGCAAAAAAAACCTGCAGTATAATTTTTTTCACACATTTCCAAGTCAATAAAAATGAACCATGGAGTCTGCTTGCTATTTTGATACAAACGGATGAAGTACTTAAACTTATTTGGCAGTTGCAAAAAAAATCAGAGACGATTTTTTCCATTATAAAGGGCCCCATGTAATGTATAAAGCCTTTTTTTATAGACTTGTTTATAAAGAGCATTATTCATCTGGCATTCTTTCAAGTTATTTTTCAAATACCAAACCAATCTTTTGAGGAAGATTCCACATACACTAAATGAAGGCCTCCTCCAAGGGAATTCTGCCCAGCAGCCACTGTTCTGATGATCTTGGAAATCTCACACTTCCCAAAGGAAAGATTGCACAAAGATCAGGCTGAATGATGGTGGACAACAAATGAGGCTTGGCATGCCTGAGAATCTAAAACAATTACAATGCTTTTAAACTTTGATAAGCACCTCAGGACCTTGACTATCTTATCTTCCACCTCCAATCTCCTCAAGAAAAATAATTAAAGAAATGAGGGAAAAAAAAAGGAAAAGAAAAAGACCACACATTAACAGAGATGGAGCAGACACTTTGGTCCGGATCCTCAACTTGTACGGATCACTGGAGGTCCACACGGTGAATGGAGGGAGCCACAGTGATTTATGCTTAGTGAAAAATACAGTCCAGTACATGGTAGCCCTAGTAGGACTTCTCATTTCTTCCCAGTGATCTAAGCACGACAAGAAGAGGAGCCCATCTTCATGCATCATCAAAAAAATGCAAAGCTTTTACACCACCACTAAATGCAATTGGCCCATTTGAGAAATAAGCAAAGCAGAGCCGGTTTGGGCTACGACCATTGCACAGTGCACCTTTCCGTTTCCTTTTGTGCTAAACGAAATGTGAGAGCAGCATGAAGTGCCTTGGTAGATTCACAGCAACACCCTGCCCCTTTCCCCAGGCTGATCTTAAAATAGGCTAAACTGGTAAATCTGGCCATCTTCTTCCCTTCTGCAGTAGAGGGCAGGACTGTCTTTGAGACAACCACTGAAAGCAATCAGAAGAAATTAAGAGTTTTTCATTCTGGAAGGATGTATGCCACACTACCAGCCTTGTTTCCTGTTAGCAGGGAACTGTGTTCATGTTACCGCTGTTTTTTGAATACGAGAAGAAGTTGTGTGTAGCAAAATTTCTGAGAGGAACATAGAAGCGTTTTTGCTGTGTTGGTACCTAGTAAAACAGCCAAGGTGGAAAAGTTGTTCCTTCCAGTCTGAGGTGGATGCATACTGTACGTGCATCCTGTAACGCTGTAAGATGAGGAGCGTTCCACAGCCTCACTTAGAAGACGCCTAAGAAAATTCAAATCCCAAACCTAGAGCTTCAACTGAGCTTATTCTACGGAATTGTTTGAGGGTGAAAACCACTCCTTTGCAGGAGTCCAGAACAGGACTGAAAAAATTGCATGAGCCTCTCTTAAACTCTCAAAAGAGGATTCGAAGGGGTAATAATTAGATGACAGGTACAGACAACAAGCAGTCCCCACTCAGTCAAACGTTCTATGCCCTGGGTCTTCAACACTGGCTATCAGATTGCCCTTCGACGGCTGTGGGTATCCAGTACAACAGGTTACTTGCTATGGCCTAAAGCATCCCTGTAGTAACGGTTATTATTTTTCAGATCTGCATGTTAGAAGTGCTGGAACCACTCCAAATATTTCTTATTTTATCCAGAAATTCATGAATAACATTTTACTTGCTAGGTAATATTTTGTTTCAATATGAAATTGTTACGTGCCTGAGATTTTTGTCCGTATTTCTCAGCAACAAGTAACACTACCTTAATATTTTGGCCTTGCTTTAAAAGGTACTGGGCTTTCACAGAGAGGTAGAAAAGGTAGGTAACATTTATCAGCTCTAGCAAATCCAGAATATAACTGCTTCTCATGCAATAAATAGAAGGGAAATGGCGCAACTTTGATATTTCAGAAATTTTGCTGGCTAAAAAATACCAAAACTTGAAGGAGAAACAAAGAAGACAAGGATCTAAAGTATATCTACAGCATGATTTTTTTGTCCTACAGTAATATTTGGATTCGATAGATATCAGCCAAAGCCAAACCTAGTAATGGATTGCTAACCAAGACATAAAAAGCAGGCTTAATAACGGCACTATTGAGAGGATAACCTTCCATCAATACTGGCCTTGGTAACAAAAGCAACAAACAGCTGTCTTCTTAGACGTAGACAAGACCAGTATTTGTACCTTCCTCTCTCCTCCCCACCAAAAAAACCAAAACAACCTACAAACGAACCAACCAAACAAATCAAACCGAACAAAAAAGCCTAATTTGAACTGAAGAGCATAAAAAGTAAAAAGGGGGGCAGGGGGGTGCCAGTAAACCCAGACACTTTGGCAATATAATTTAAAGGATGTCCCTACTCCCCATCCTCTCTGGATTTGTACTAGTTACTTTGCTTAAGCGTTAGCTTAGGACTCGCTATCTAAATGACAGGCAAAAATTAAAATGGCCAAATATTGAACCTGTCCACCTCCACAAAACAATTCTGTGGGTTGTTCTTTTTGTTTTTTTCTTTACTTAAAATGATGGCAAAACTGTCATACCGACATTTCAGCTTACTTCCCAGAAATATGGCACATTAACTCAACTAGAAATCACGGCATCTACCTTTGCCCGTGTGGGGTGCACATAACCTTATCCCTTCGCAGAAGACTCGGACTGTCGTTTTGGCAAGAAGCTGCAATGCACCAGTCTGAGCAGAAAGGACTTAAGTTATGGTTCTTGCAGAATTGGTTATTAAGAGAGTAAGTACGCCTATTTTTTTAATCTATAATATTTACAGTATTGCACTTTACTGGACTCAATTGCATTTCACTAAAATTAATGCTGCATCAGTATTATGCCTTAAAACCACATGTCCATCTTTGTTGTATAAGTCATTCTTTCTACATCCTGTAAAACAGCAAGATTTTGATGCAAAGATCCAGACATTTGGAAAAAAAAAAATTAATTAGAAAAATTGACCTGTTTCAATGGCACAACTCATCTCGCTGAGTTGAGGTGATTCTGGCAAAACAGGTGCATTTCTTATTGTTCCCGTCTTTCAAGTTATCACTAACGATTAGTAAATTCTACGCTCTCTCTTTTCTCCTTTCAAAGGACATAGCCGTTTGAGACGCACATTTTTTATTATTGCTGCTTTTTTTTTTTTTAGGAAAGAAAAGGGGGAAAAAAAACTGCCTTGCCTCAGATCTGAAATTCCACATTTAAATTCAAACCAGTTCTGCAGCAGCAGCTCCTCAGTGATGGAAGAGATTCATGGCAGTGAAATAATACTGTTGGCAACAAAGAAACGTCATCTTTAATGGAGACCAGCCCCAAGGATTTATTATTTATTATTATTACTATTTGTTTTGTTTAGTTTCGTTCTAATATATTTCTGATCTTCAAAACGTGTGTAGTTAGACACATGCACAAGGTAGCAAAACTGACAGCAGCAGATGACGTTATGCTGGAGCGATCACTTTTGCCAGGGTCAAAACTCCAAAGTGTCCCAAATGTTCACAGATTAACATAATTTAGACATCGTTGCTTTTTTTTTTTCCTTTGTATGTGTGTGTATGGTTTGGTTTTCTCTTTTTAACTCTCCTTTCTCTCTCCTCCCACCTACTTCATCCTCCGCGGAGTCTCTGACTCGTGGGTGCGTGTTCACCGCGTGTGGGGCTGGGGGCTGGGGGGGGTGGTGGGGCCCGTGCCCAAGGCAGGAGCGGGCGCCCTCGCCCCACGGAGGTTCGCCACCGTGCCGCACAGCACCGACGGCCTCAAAACGGCCCTCGGCGCCTCCCTCTTCGCCCGGCTCCCCCGGCCGCCAGGTCCCTGCGGGAGAGAGGGCGAGGAGAGCGGCGGCGGGAGGCTGCCGCCGAGCGCTCGCAGACCTTGGGGACGGGGCGAGAAATAAAAGAACAGAAACAAAACCAAAAATACAGCAAAAACGGGAGGGGGCGGCAGGGCAGCACCGGCAGCTCGCCCTGCGGCCGGAGGAGGAGGAGGAGGAGGAGCGGGGTGGCCGGGCGGCGGTCCGTGCGGGTCACACGCGCTCCGGCCGCGGCACCCGGGGCGGCGCGGGGTGGCGGGGCACCGGCTGAAGCGTGTCAGAGCCCCAGGGCCTCGGCGTGCTTCCGCGCCTTCAGCCGCAGGTCGGCGATGCTGGAGTTCTTGCTGTTGCTCTTGGCGGCGGCGGCCACCACGGCGGCGGCGGAGGCGGACTCCGCCAGGGAGGCGATGGGCAGCCCGAAGGGCGGCGGCGGGAACATCAGGTAGGGCGCGTGGGCCGCCAGGTGCGGGTGCAGGTGCGGGTGCGCGTGGGCCACGCCCTCCAGCTGCAGCTGCGCCTGGACCTGGGCGGCGGAGGCAGAGACATGGCGTCAGCCCCGCGGCCGCGTCCCCCCGCGGCCGCGTCCCCCCGCCGCCCCTGCCCACCGCGCCGGCCCCTCCGCCTCCCCCCGCCGCCGCGGAACCGGCCCCGCGCCCCGCCGCGGCCCTTCCCGGGAGCCCGGCGGCTGAAAGAGCAACTTGTCAGCGGAGCCCCCCGCACGCAGGGGCGGGACAGACGCGCAACGCTGCACAACTCCCCTCCACGCTTACCAGCGGCACGGAGACACACTTAACCCTCCTCATGTTTAAAAAAATAAATGGATTTAAAAAAAAAAAAAAATGCGGCCCATCGCACAGGCGCCAACAAGTGCTAAATGGCTGATTTTTTTTTTTTTCCAAGAATGTTTATTTATACCTTGCTAAAAACTCTTTGGCCGCGGGTCCCTTACATAGAGGGTTGGTGTTTGCTTTGGAGCTTTCTCGACCTACACAAACACGTTGGGTTGACTGAGAGATTTCAGCTCCGGGTAGGTTCGGGGAGGAGCGGGGGAGAGTTTATTTATGTATTTAATTATTTTGGTCCAAATATGTCTTTTAAAAATCAATACAATTAATCTGTCAGCTCCACGTGTCTCTGAGACGGAAAAGGTGGTGGAGGGTCCCTTTGCGCTGAGAAAAATCGATTCCCCGATTAATCGACAAAAAAAGGGAGGGGGGAGTTACACGCGGCGGCGAGGGGGTGGCTGGAAGCGGGGCGGAATCTCGCCCCTCCCTCGTCCCGGTTGACCCCAGCGGCCTTCCCCCGAGGGGCTGCGCCTCTCTGGGGCAAATACCCGGGCTCCGCAGCAGCGCCCGTGCCTGCGCTCAGCTACTGCCCCTGACCCGGCTGGCCAGCGCGGCGGGGAGAAGCCTGCCTGCCTACCGACCTCCCGGGCGGCCGCCTCCAGCGGAAAAAGCCGGGCCTCGACAGCCCGCCTGGGAGGGAGGAGGAGGAGGACGACAGCGCAAGGGTGCACATATTGTTTTCCCCCTCGTGGTTTCGCCCACCGGGTGGGAGACGCTTCTTCCCCCGCAGCGCTCCCCGGAGCCGGCCGGAGCCCGAGATCGCCTGGGCGGCCCGGGAGCGGGGTCTGCGTCCCCGCGGGGCGCGGGCAGGCTTGTCAGGGGCCCCCCACGGCCCTCCCCGCCCCGGGAGGGCGATGCGCCCCCGGGAGGCCAGCCCGCCTTTGCCACGTCTGCGGGCGGCCCCGAGGCCGCGGCCAGCCCATCGCACGGCGGCGGGGGGGGCCTCAGCACCGGCGGCGCCTCCCGGGGCCGCGGGAACGGCCGCTCGGCCCCCTCCTCAGGCCCGAGGGACGCTGCGCTCCCGGCAGCCGGGCGGGGGCTCCTTCATGAAGTTTTACAGCCTGTTTTTAATACGTGCCAACTTGGATATAAATGGCACTTGTAAACGTGTCCGGCTTCCTCCCGTGCAAACGAAAGGGAGCCGGAGCTTGCCGGGAGAAGGGAAAAGAGAACCGGAGCTAACTACCTGTTGGAAAGGCATCCTCAGGGCTCCCATGTTCACATAGGGGGCCACTCTGCAGGCGTCTAAATGGCTGGCGGTTCCCAGGATCACACCTGCGGGAAGAGACAGGGGCGGGTGAGCGGCGAAGGCGGCCCGGGGCTCCGCAGCAGCCACCCCCACCAGCCCGCACCCCTCACCCACCTTTGTGCATCTGGTTTTCCTGCTTTCGGCACTTTGCTCTCCTGTTCTGGAACCAGACCTGTGAAAAGAAAACGCAAACAAAAACAAAACAAAACAACAACAACAAAAGGAGGTACACTAGGCGGCTGCTATGAGAGGATTCTCACGGGGGCTAGGGATGGAGAGGAGAGGCGAGGGACTTCGCACAACTTTGCCGAGGTCTCTCCTCGGAAGCAGCCGAGGGAGAGAGCTCAGCCCCAGGCGGGGTGAGTCCCTCTGCGTGCTGCGGTGGGGCTGTTTTGGAGTGGGGGTGGATATGCTGCCCTTTGGTAGGGTTTTTCAGTGAGAGTTGAACCTAGGAGATCAGAAAAGCCCTTGCATCCGGGGAAACGGGGAGCCTGCAGCTTCGCACCGAGGCTCCGCGGCCCCCGACCACCCCTGGCGGGCAGCGGTGGTCCTTGTGCCACCCGGCTGGACCGAGGGGCCGCTCCCGCAAACACTTAAAGCAAGCCCACACGCAGGCCCGGTGGGACCCTCACTCGCTTTCGAGTCACCCCTCAAACCTCCCCGGGACAGCTACCATGGGCCGAGTCAGACCCTGAGGGCTGGCCCCGAAGCGACAGGGCCGTCTGCTGGGCTTGGAAACGATGAAGATCTCGGAGGAAATGAGAGACACTCAACTTGCACCAAAGGAGCCGAAGCCTTCCCCGTTCCCCAAACGTTAAAAGGAAACAAAACCCGCTTCTGTAGCCTTCTGGACAGACAAGAGCAACATCTTTGCAGTCTGGGATGTAAAGACGGGCTTGTGCCCCTACCCAAGACATGCCTGTAATCCAGCCCTAATTCCAGCCGCTCCGACTCAAACAAGAGCAGAACTTGCAGCTGCCGCTGCGCCTCCCCTGCCTCTTTTCCAGGGACATTTCAAACCTTCGTTACTTTCCCTCTCCTGAGGTGAGGTGCTTGGTTTAGCAGCTCTCCCCAAAGGATCGGCACAGACCAAAATGTTTTGCGCACCCTTATCCGTACACCAGAACCTACCGAATATGGACAAACATTGACTTTCACCGCTGATAAAATCTTGTCGTTAAATAAACACCTACAACCTTTGATGTTCTTGCACTTGCCAGGAGATCATACGGTTAATTAATACTAACTGCACTTCCTACATCAAATTTTCCCTTCCAGCTTTCCTCAATTGCCTTAATGATGGTCATTTACAACGAAGTAATTAGTGCAAAGAAAGGCTTCCAAAGGCATTAATTACCTCGGGTACCTCAGTGATTTTCTTAAGTAGGAATTGGCCTTCTCCTATTCAGAGCACCGTTTTTCCTGGCTAGAAGTGGCCGGGGGAACAGCGCCCGGCGGGCGAACAGCTGCGGGGACGGACCGACGGCTCCCGGTCCCCGCTCCCCGCCGCCTGTCGCTAGCGCAGCCCTCCCCGCACGAACCGGACATCGCTGCCCTGAAACGCCTGGCACGGCACAAACCTGTTTTTCCCTACGAGCAATACGCAAATATCAAGAACATGCAAGGCTTCCCCGTCGAACCGGGCCTGTCGGGATTTACATACTTTTTGTGAACATGAGCATGCAAAATATCATCGTGCAGTAGCGACAATAAGACATTTTTTTACGGTTGTAAATCCTCGCAGGAAATCTCCTTGTGTGTGTTCCTAACACCCCCACCCCCCCAAAGGAGTATAAATTGTCAGGAGGAATTTAAGCAGCGTTTAAACAACTTCTCTTGCAAATCAGAACATCTTTCAAACAGAAATTATATTTAAATCTGGAAAACGAAGTGCCCTTTCCCTTTAGCTACGAAAAAATAAGGTTATGAGGAATAAAAGTGATGAATTAGCCTCTGCGTTAAGCGATAATAAATCAGGCTTGGTGTGATTCACGATCAATTCCAATTAGTCATGAATATGCTAAGTAAAGCACAGTACACTGTTTTAGACAGTTATTTCTTCATTAAGGATCACTCAGTGATTTCTTTCACAAATGCTCTAATCTGATTTCCTTTTGATTTCCATTAGAGACAGTGAATAATGACATTTAATTTAGCCCTGCACCATAAACCCAAAGATATTTGTTGTAATTGAATTACTGCCTGCTCCTCACTATGGTCTCATAACTTTCAATTATAACCCTGACAGCTGGGTGATATGAGTTTCCAGTACAACACTAAAAATAAAAGGTTAATAAGGACTAGCTACCATAGGAGTTTCAATTTATTTACAGCAAATTTCCTCACTAAATTGAAACTATATCCTTTAACAGCAAGGGACAAGCGGTTCAGATAGGAATTAGAGAACAATTCTGAAAGTATTTTTTAAAACTCTTTCCCTTCCCCCCCCCCCCTTCTCCTTCTCTTTTTCCACTTCCATGTGTTGATGGATATCAAGCTCTCTGATTATTTCCTAATTAATTACCCATTTCTCTCTTGATATTTCTTTTATTTACAGTGTTATTTTTCATCCATGCAAACCTCTTCTGTAAGGTGATCAAAATTATTACATTTTTCTTTACTAGCTCATAATCTCTGACTGAATGGGTATCTTTTTTTTCTTTTCTTTTTTTTTTTTTTTCCTCTGTGTGTGTGTGTGCGTGTGTGCTGTTTTAAGATCTGTAAGCACTTGAAGCACCAATTTTCCTGTAACTATGAACATCCTGTTAAGGTGCTGCTCAGTAATAAAGTACTTGAAAGAAAGAGTGCAGAATTCAATTACAAGTAATTTATTTTTATAGAAACAGTACATCAAGGCCTTGGAAAGATATTACAGAGCCCAAGTAAGAAGATCTGGGAAGATGACATAAGAGTTGATGTCCCCTTCAGCAAAAGTTTAATCTTTTCATTAATTTATATGGTGTGGTTAGATCAATCTTCCAGGAGAAAGCAGGCCAGCAGCACTCTGAACCCCTGCAATATCCCCTGCAAGCCGCCCTCCCTAAGGCATGTGCCCGGCACCATCCCTCGCCCAGCTCGGTTTATACTGAGAAAGGCAGGAGCTGAGCCTTGAAAAAAAAGGGGGGAAAAAAAAAAAGAAAACAAAAAGAAAAACCCCCCAAAACAACCGAGGTACTCTATTTATTTCGGGAAATGCCTCCAGGAGGCAGTTTTTTAAAGCGAGAAGGTCTCTTGCTCGGGCAGGGGCTTGCTGAGCGGGATCCTGCCTGCTCTCTTGCCACGGTGGGTCGTGGTTTAAGGAGGGGGACAAGCCGACTCCTCTCCCCACTCTAGCTCGGGGCTGTATTTCTTGTCTTCCCGCGGTGCCCCAGGGGTGAGGGTCGTCACGGAAACGTCCACCCGTACCCACGGAGCCAGCCACACCCGCACCCACGGGTACAGTCCCGCACACACGTGTAGGCGGACATACATATGTATGCGCGTCCCTGACCTCCGCGGGGTGAAGGCGGTTTGTTCAGTGCCGGGCTCGGCTTGGCGACTTGCTCTTCTTGGGTTTTGTTTTGTCTTGGGACTGTCAGCCCAAGCTCGGAGTTATAACGCAAGGTTTCTCCTGCTCTAGGCCTGCTCGGAAAGCCACAGGTTGATCTTATTAATTATTTCTGGGTTTGTTTGGGTTTTTTTTCCATACGACTTGTGTTTTGGGGAAGCAGTCCCCAATTGGCTTGAGGGGGGTGGTATTTTTCACCCGCATCAAACCAAAATCGAATTTTAAAATAATCGATGTGGAGCCACCCAAACAGACGGCTCCGACGGCCCCAGAACTCCAGCAAGCCGGCCCTATTTTCAAGGTTTCGAAGGCTAATTGGTATTTAGCTGCATCTGAGGCGGGATGGGAGGGCCGGGAGGAGATTCTACCAGATGGGGTGCCATGCATTCATAGGCTTGCTGCGCGAATCAGAGAGGGCACCTTTCCCCCGGCTCTGGCTAATCCTGTCCCTCAGCACCCAAACCGTCTAGCCTTACTCACAGCGATTGTTTTCTTTTTCCATAACGGCCCCATAAAAGAAGGCGGGGGAAGAAAGAGAGGATTAAGGGAGAGTTAATGGCACGTTTGCAAGGAAAAATACAATCATTAAAAAAAAATAGCCAGTTGTTCAGTTACGAGAGGCTTGTCAACACTATCACCACCACCCTTCAAAAAAAAAAAAAAAAAGAAGAAGAAAAATTGAACCGCCTTCCTAGGAAAGGCAAGGCACTGGCCGTTATTCCCAGAGCAGAATTACTGTTTGGCAGGACAGGTACGGCGGAGTTGCAAACAGCTTCCCCATCACACGTGTCGTCTCTGCCTTCACCTCCCCGCTTCGGATGAAGCGGGGCACTGTGCTAGGATCCTCTGGCAGTTAGGAAGTGAGGTGAGGACGTTTCCAGGAACAGAGCCTTTCTCTTACCTGAACCCTAGCTTCAGACAGTCCCAGCCTCTGGCTTAGTTCCTCCCTCATGAAGGCATCCGGATAGTGAGTCTCATCAAAAAGTCTTTCCAGCTCATTCAGCTGCTCTAGTGTGAAATTGGTTCTGCTTCTCCTTTGTTTGAGCTTGGTCTGTCCATCTTCATCTTCTGACTTCACATCTTCCCTCTTCTCTTTGCACTCGTAGATCCCTGCCGGGAGGGGGAAGGGAAAAACGACACTGAGCCTCCTCTCGTACCTCTCCGAAGTTTCTCTCCGCAGCACACGAGGGGATCCCCCCTCCTCTCTTTTCGTCCCCGAACTCAGCACAACCTTTAGGGGCATTGGCGGGCGGGAGCGGGGTCCCCTGGGCAGCCTCGGCGGGCCGGACGGGCGAGTGGGGCTGGGGGCCGGGCCGGGGGGTACCGGCTCGGTCTGAGCCTCGCTGCCAGCTCCGAGCCGAGGCAGGGATGGAGAGAGACGCGCTGCCTTGGCTGGCTGATGCCCCATCAGAATGCGTATATAAATACAATTTTATTTTATTTCCAGGGTGAGGAGGAAGCCATGCCACCGGTTGGCAAGGGCAGTTAGGGGAAGGGGCTCTTAGGAAAACCGCCGCCCCCCCCCCCCCCCGATACCTCCGGGTGGCGGGAAGAGACGGTGGAAAGGGGTTTCTCCTTCGCCTTTCTCTCCCAAAGTAAAGAAGGAGGGTTATGCGGGAAGCTCTCCACCTCTGTCATGGTGAAGCCATGCTGAAAATATTTGCCTCGTAAAACAAACTTTCCACGGGCCTGAGACCGAGTCCGTCCGTCCCTCTCCCCCATATCACCGCTCCTTCCCCGCAGATACCCTCCGGCGGGCCTGCACGGTCCGGCACGGTCCGGCACGGGAAAGCGGACTCGAGGAGCGGGGATGCGCCCCAGCCCCTCCAAAGCCGCCCTCACGGAGCCCCAGAAGGCTCGGGGAGATCTTGCGACCAGAGGCAGCCGCTGTGCACAATTTTTCCTGGCGTAAGGGAGCAGGGTTAGGGAGGCGGCGGGGAAAAACAGTTGCCCTTTTTTTCTGTCTTGGGCAGGGGAGATTTCTTTTGCTTTAGCAAATTACCTTTCTTTCCTCTTTTTTTTTACATTTTTTAAAATTTTTTTTTTTCCCCTTTTCCTTAATGACAGGCGGCCTACCACACCGGCGCCCTTTTAAATCTGGCTAAGGAGAAGAGGAGAGGCGCCGGAGCGGGGGGCACCTCTGGAGGCTGAGCCACCTCCCTCGCATTCCCCCTGCTCCCCGGCCGCTCCGCCGGGGTGCGCACCTGGAGCCGACACCAGCTCAGTCCCGGGACCTGGAGCCTGCTCCGGCTGCCGCATTTGTCCCGCTTCACCTTCCGGGCCGTGTGGGACTTGGGGGGCGAAGCCACAACAGCAGAGGATCCCGAACTAAATCCGTTTCCCTACACCAAATACTATGTATATGTACACAGGCAAATGTGCGCATGCATGTATATATTAACCTATATACCTAGGGGCACCCCAAAATGCAAGTAACTATCTGCAGAGCGTAAGTTAATTGAACGTAATAGAACGTCCTGAACTGCATCTGTGCTTAAGTAAGGCGGGGACCCCAGCCGAGTGCTCGTTCTCACTGCTGAAATGAACACTGTCCCCGGCCGCCACCGCTCCTCCGGGCTTCCCGGCTCCGGCTCCGGGCTGGATAGCGGTTGCATAAAACTTTGGGAAGGGTCTGGCCTCCGGTGGGGGCTGTTCGCCGGTTGAGCTTAATGACGTTTTTGTTCGCATTTCTGCTGTAAGGGGAATCCCTAGGAAAAGACGAGGGTACTAACCCGGCAAATGCCCAGGGAAAATGAGGCGCGTTCAAAAGCCCTGTCTCCTTTCGGAGATCCGAGGCTACAGCATGTCCGTGATAGGTATAAAATATTAACTAGTGTATCCGCGGGACCGAAATCACACGCCGAAATCAGTTGAAATTAGACTGAAACCTGGCATGAATTTAAACTGTCACAAGCATCTCAGCTCTTTCCAACTCCTCCCTTCCATCCCCACCCCCAGCCTCTCTCCATAGATTAGATTAGCTAAACATACAAGCCAGAATTTCGATACACAGGGAAAAGGGAGAATATCAGAGATTTTTGTTGTTGTTGTTGTTCGTTCGTATTATAATTTTTTTTTTTTTAGATTTCCTTTTTTTTTTTTTTTTTTTTTTCCCCTGGAGCATGCCCTGCTTTCATTTTTTAAAACTACCTCCTCCGCGAATGATTCCTCCAAAATGAATCTTATTCCTTTGCAATCTCTCGATCAGAGAAGGAAAATCAGCAGTGCTGAGCGGTACTGGCTGGTGCAGAAATACGGGGACCCGAATATGTGATTACACTCGGTCCTTCTGTCTGGGGAGGGGGTGGAAGAGAGGAGGATATTAAATAAGCGTTTGGGCTGTAAATTAAATTACCTTTCGCCCAATGTTATATTAAACAAGATCAAACAGTAGGAAACAGCTGAAAGACTGGTTGTTGTTCCCCAACCTATTAACCGTTTTTTATTACCCCAAACTAGCCAGTAGCTCCCCAGGCAGGTCCACCTGTCTAACTTGCCTAGAGACACTTTCTCAACTTTCTAATCCCCCCGCCCTTTTTATTCTCTCCTTCCCTGGCGGGATTTATATCTTGCTTGGTTTTAAAAACATATTTTTAATTTGAATTTCTTTCCCCTAAGAGAAGGAACGGCGTTTGAACCGTCGGCCGGCGGTCACCGCACCCCGGGGGGATGAGGTTCTGCCCTGGCCCAGGCGAGAAGGGCACGCAGGCGGTCGAGGGACCAGGCGGAGGAGCTGGCTGGTGCCTCTCTCCGCATGGATGCTCCATCTCACCCAGCTCGGGCAGTTCGCCCACAACCAGGCTCCTCTCCTCCTCCTCCTCGCCGGCCGCCGCTTCTGGCTAGAACAGGCCGACCGACGTAGGACAAAATGTCCAAGGAGAGCCCTCTCCACATCCAGCTTTCTCCCAGGAGAAGCAGCAGCATCCTGACGGCCCGGAAGCAGGAAGAACAGGTCTCCTAAGGCATTAAAACTCCCCGGACAAGGTTTCGTCGTACAAATATACGCAGATAGACAAAAATATCTGACGTCCTGCTCTCCCCGCTTCCCCCGGGCCAGCGAACGCCTAACGGCACCGGATCGATTTCGGATGCGAACGGGGGCTGGCGGGGAGACGGGGGAGGACCGAAGTTGCGGCTCATTTTTCACGGCTATGCTCGCGTTACACATGCAGGCATATGCGTTTCTAAGCGTGTGTTCCCGCCGCTGCGGGAGGGAGGCGGCCGAATGAGGGAGGCAGGATGCGGGAGGCGAGCCCGCTCTCTCCGCCGGGGCCGCGGCCGGGGCCGGGCCAGCGGTAGCCGGTTCTCCCCGCTGCGCAGCGTCGGGGGCTGCTGGGGAGCGGGACGGGGCTATCGGCGAGGGGCGCGGGGCGGAGGACGCCCGGCCCCGCTCTTACCTTCCGCCGTCCTGCCCGTGCTGAACTCCTTCAGTTTGTCCTTGTCGCTCTCTACGTGGTCTTTGAAAAGGTGCACCGGGCAATGGTTGCTGCTCTCGGTCATGTCCTGCAGGTTAGAGTCGGAGTTTCCAAGCTCTCTGGAGCGAGCCAACCCACTCTCCAAAACTTCCCTGTACGTGATCGTCTCCTTCTTGTTGCTGCTGCCACTGCCGCTGCTGCTTTCTTTGCTTTTCTGGTCAAAAGATTTGGATACAAAAGCCGTAAGTTCTTCCATGGCTGCCCGGTGATCTTATCCACAGAGATCCCCTTGTTTTCAGTCGGAGATGCGGCCGTCCTCCGCACGCTGTTTTTGCACGTAGAAGATGGGCTGTATAGGGTTAGATCACTCCTGCTGTTATTTATGCCTTTCAATTTGAGATCACACTATTTATACATGGCTACCTCAGCCCAGCCCCCCGCTCTCCCTGTCTCCAGCAATTACTGACTGCTCCAGAGTCGCAGGCGGACTCCCAGCAGCTATCTCCCCCACCTCAGTCCAGCAATTGGCTTTCTTCTCATTTCATCACTCTTTGGCATCTTTGCACCTTGATTTAGGGAGGCAAAGAGGCAAAAGCGAAAAAGAGGGGGAGAGAGAGAGGGGAATAAAGGGGGGGGGGCAAACATGGAAATAGGTATGTGCATTCTGTAAATGGGCTGCAGAAATGAAAGTCGAGGAAGACTTAATTGATTGTAAGGACATCCTGTGCGTGGCAACACTGTGAGTAAAAACGGACCAAGCTAATCACATAACTGTGCTTCTGCAATTAAACGTATCGCTGTCAGGAGGAAAAAGAAAATGAGTATTCAATTAAAAAAAAAGGTAATGAATAAAAAGCTGGAGATGTGCATTTGTTGTAATCATTGGAAAGTCTACCTGATTTGCTATTTAGCTAGTTTTGCTTCAGTAAATGGTCAAAATAATCGGCGAACCAAAAATGCTGCTTTAAAAGTGTTGCCTGCTCTGGCGGGTGGGTGGGCGGGTGGGTGCGCGGAGGGGGACGTGTGCGGCAGTTAAACAAGTTGTGAGGTGTATCGGAGATCCGTGTTGGTGTGTTCGAGGATTTGGAGGGGGTTGCTTGGCTGGGGGCCTTATCCACAGCTAGGGGGGCTCTCCAGATGCGTGCCAACATCGCAGGATCTGTTTTGTTGTTTACCGTTGTTGTATCGTCTGAAGATACTGCTGGGGAAAATTAAAAACCTAAAATCTTTCTTTGGATGTAGAGCTACCCTGCTGCGTGCAGCAGAGGGGTAATTTGTTAACATGAGAGGTTGTACACGACAAATAGAGCATTGAATCATATGTCCTTTTTTTTTTTCTTGGTTTTTTTTTTCTTTTTTTTTTTTTTTTTCCCCCAACGAAACATATCCTGGCGGATTTAAGACAGGGCTGGCAATAATTTCCCCACCTCGTTCTTGGTAGACTGCTGTTATTTTTGCTGTACTCCCGGAATAATAATAATTATTATTCTGTGAGCTTGAATAGCTGCCTGAAATTTATCTCCAGCTAACGGCGCCGGCATTCCCAGCGCCTCTCCGCCCCGTTTGATCCTCACGCGGAGCCGCCTTTCCAGCTATTTATTTCTGCCTCCCCTCCTCGGGTTTAACGCGAAGGGCTATTCGGTGTTTGGAGGAATTTTGTCTTCTAGTCGACTGGCTTTTTACGTCCTTCTAATTCCCTCGTCTCGAGTTTGAGATAATCAGAACCCATCATCACGTCTCCCTCTGCTCCGAATCGCAACGAAAGGAGGCTCCTTGCTGGAGCAAGGGGCCATTGTTTCTTTTCCGGGGAAGTGGGGGACTGCTCTGAAAATTAGCAGAACATTAAACTTCTAAAAATACGTTTAATTAATCTGAAGGTGCCCCCAGCACCAGAGTTAACACCTCCACAGGAGGAGGGGAAAAAATAATAATCGAGGAAGCAATTAATAAAGGGCTTTAAAAAAAAATCAATCTCCCTCTGTGCGAATTTAAAATGATTATCTAGGGGACAAGGATTGATCATTTGATCTCGGCACTGCGGATATCCCTGACATTTATTATATTGCTGTGTCTCGGTGGCATCCTTCCTCCAGAGTTCATTTAACAAGCGAGGGAGCCGAGGAAGCCCTACAACTTAACAAACAGGTCTTGTCATCGCAAACGCCAATCAAATCCGAGGCTCTAATGTATATCACACGGCACCACATAAATAATAAAGGCAAACGATAGCCACGGAGGTAGCGTATGGCTCAGAGACACGCTGCCTGCGCCTCTCATGCTGCCCGCGTGTGTCAGGGCTCGTGGCGGGTTGCAGCACGCGCTGGTGGCGCGGTGCGAGGGTGTCACGGGCCCACGCGCGGACACTGGCACCCGCTCCCGCGGGGGAGAGGCTCCGCGTTGCTGCGCCGGGGCTCAGCCGCCGCCGGCGAAACTTTCCCTGGTCCCTCGGCTCGCCCGGCATCGATCGCCCCGCAGCCCACGCCCAGCCTCCCTCGCAGCAAACAGCAAACACGGACAGATAGTGACTGACGCCGCTTCCCAGCCCCGGCGCGGCACGGCGCGTTTCGGGTCCACCGGGCTGCCGGAGCCTGCACCCCCTCCTCCGGATCCTACCCCTTCCTCCCGGTCGCCCGCGTCCCGCTCTCCTCCCCGCGGCTCCCCCCTGCGCCCGGCCCCACGCGCGCAGCCCACGCTCCTCCCGGAGACTTCCCGGGCCCCTCCTGCCAGCGCCACGGCTCTTGCCCCCGAGGACAGGGGCAAATCCAAGCCCTCTAAAACAGCGCGGAGAAAGCCCCGTTGCCCCCCCATCCCCATCCCCATCCGTATCCCTCCGTCCCTCTCCGCGTCCCGGCAGCACGAGGGCGCCCGGTGGGAAAGCCAGCTGCCCCCCACTCCAGCTACCTCAGCCCGCGGGGCGCAGCTCGGCCCGGGGCAGCCGCCGGGCGCGCAAATTGTGCGGCCATCCACGGCCCATCACCACTCGCCCCCCTCGACGGCAGCGGGAAGGCCGTCGGAGGGGATCCCTGCAGACAGGGGAAACTTGCCTCAGACTCGCTCCGAAAGCGAAAAGCGAAACAAAGCACCGGAAAAGGGAAGAGGAAAAAAAGGGGGAAATAATAAAAAAAAAAAGAAGCAGATGTGCAAATCGCAACGCTCCCCGGGGATCCGGCCGCCGCCCCACGCCGCGGACGCCCCCGGGGGCAGCCCCGAGAGTGCGCACGGCCTCACTGCGCGCCCCGCGCAGCGCGGAGCTTTGCGTGGGATGACGAACCCGTCCCGTCCCGACCCAACGGGGCGGTGGGGAGCGGGGGAAGGCGGGGAGCGTTCCCACCGCTCCTCCCTCCCCCCCCCCGCCGCGGCAGCCCGCGGCCGTGGGGGCACCTGGAGTAAAGTGGTGTGGGTGTGGGCAAAAGCGGGGGGCACTTTTGACCCCGCCACAAACTTTGGCTGCGAGTTCAGAGGGGAATTAATGCTTATTGCTGCTCCTGATAACGGGATGGGAAAGTGGAGTGAAGAGAGGGAGCGAGGGAGGGAAAGACGGATAGAAGGAGCTGCCGTCCCAAATCCGTTCCTTTGCAGGCACGGAGCTCCTGGGACCCTGTCGCAAAACTGAAATGTCACCAGCGCCCCTCAGAGCTGCTCCCAGCCCCCGGCTCAGGTCGGCACCCCGGGCACCGCTTTGCCGCGGCACAAGCCACTGGAGTCCCCTCGACTCCCTCTCGCCGCAGTCCCTTGCAGGAGCGGCCGTCACCGGCATGTTGAGGGCTCCCCTGGCGGCACGACCTCCCGGGTCGCCTGCTGGGCAGCGTGCCCCCAAACCGTCCTCCTTCCTCCTCACTGCCCCGGGGCACAGGGCAGGAGCCCTCCGCTCTGCTGGGCGCCCTAACTTGACGAAAGGGGGGTCCCGCTTCCCACTTCCCACATCCTTCCCCCGCTCCTTGCTTGCCCCACCGACGGTCCTAAGGGACTGAGTCGCCTTCGCAGATTCCCGGCCGCTCCCCGGCCGCCCCCTCCCCGGCTGCCTCTGCCAGCGGCCGCCGGGGAAGGGGCGGCCCGAGGGCAGGCCGGGGTCTGCGAAGGGCAGGAGGGTGTTGCGGAGGCCGGGAGAGACCGGGGCAGGAGTGCGAGGGGACATTGGCGAGCCGGGAATCTGGCCCTGCCAGGGGGCAGCGCCGGACCCGGTGCGGCAGAAGAGCGTTTGCTTTGCGCCGTATCAATACGTGTAGGGTTTTTTCCCTTTCTCTTTCAAAAGGACCTCTTGACCATTGCGGTTATCCTCCGAGTTAAACGAGAGACATAATTATGAATGAGTTGAAGCGTTGCATTAGTTTTAAGCATTTCCAAGGCAAAGTATTGGATTTCGTATTTATTAAGAGGACTTTGCATGTATACATTGACTCGTGGTATGACGTAGAGGGAAACTGATTTCCTCCCTCCCCCCGCTTCAGCTTATTTTGGTCAAAATGGGGCAAATAAGCAAACAGAAAAATCATCGGTTTAATCCATGCTTTAATAAGCGCTGACCCGAAGAGCAAGATTTTGTTGAGTAGATAACTGAGTCCTCTGTCTCCATCTCCTTCCCTCCCTCCCCCCCCTCCCTCCCTCCCTCTCTCGTGATTAATTCAGAGACTGTAATCATGGACATTGTACATCAAACCTTTCTGCTCACGCTACAGACTCCTGCAGATTTTTATTGGTTTACATGAAAGCGAGTAAACATATTTCAGAGGATGCCCTTTCAATCTGGCTCCATTTCCACAGCACATAATTCCAAGGACAATTTGTTTTAATAATAAGAATGGATGCAGTGTTAATGGTTTTCAATTTGTGTTTTTTAAAAAAAACCATTAAATATTTATAAGTATCGATCGAGGGTTTCAGGATTTTACAGACGTCTTAACACATTTCATAGATGGGATTTTTTTTTTTTAATTTAGAAACCTGCGCCGTATACTCTTTTATGCTGTTTATTGATTTAAGCAACATCCGTGTCTCAAGCGAGAGACTAATAGATTTTCATTAAAATAGGCTCTCTTAATCCTTATTGTGAATGGATATGATTGATCCATCCAGCACACTACACATCTATAATATTAATAAAGGACATTATCATGGCACGACTTGCTTTTCCGTCATCAGTGCACTTTTTTCTTTTCGCCCTCCCACCCCCCCACCCCCCCAACTCCGCCGCCTTGAAACCTTAAAGATTTATTTGGGAGCCGTAAAATGATCCACAGGAGGGAAACGCATTGGAAAGAATACATTTTTATATTAGATTTTTTTTTTTTTTGGGTGGCTTCAGTGGAAAGATTTATTTATTTGTTTGTTTGTTTTAAGTCTACAAGCCGCTGTGGCAACATATGGTGAAAATTAAACTGCTCCCCGCAAATCTGATCTTAAAACATTTATGTTGAGTTTCATTTTTAGAAAAACATTTTTAAAGGAGAGGAAAACAATCTTGTCTGAAAAGTAAAATAAAGAATCTTTGAAAAGCTATAGCTTAAACTAACAATAGCCTGCTCCCCCGGCTGGGGCTGCTGGACGGGTATCGTACCTGATGAGTATCTTACGAAGCGGTCGGGACAGGAGCGGCTACAGTAATTAATGGAGTGTGACAGAAATGCTAAGAGCTTAATTGTCTTTATTCTGACGTGTAGCAACGTAACCAAAGGGATACATTAATGCAATACAGACCCACACAAATACTCCTCTCTCTCCTGCACGGAGGCACAAGCAAACACACTCTCTTAACACACAAGCACAACGTCTCCTCTTTATTACTATTTTTTTTTTTTAAAGCTGCATCTTTCCAGCAACATTAATTACTTATATATTCATTGCAGGGAGCCTAGGCGCTTTTAAATCCTCATCTACTTTTGCTTCTGTAAAATTAAACACTCACGAATTACAATAAGCAATTGCCTCCGTGTGTAGTTAATTACAATTTAGTGGACGAGCGTAACGGGCGAGTAGCCCCCTTGATTTCAGTTGCCTTGGAAAACTCGACCAGAATTGGAAGAGTCTATCAGAAAAGGAGAGGAAAAAAAAGTTTCGAGCTCTAAAGTTTGTACTGATTTTAGCAACACAAAATACACACAGAGAGGGTTGTTTGTCTCCTCCGGTAATGTGCTAGGGACGCTGCAATTTTGAACTCTGTAATAATGATTAATAAGTCAAAAGGGCATATTTTTCTTGTACGGTATGCAGCGCTCAAGGGAATATTCTGCGTATGTCTTTAAACCGAAGTAGGAATATTTACACACATGCACAGAGTTAGCAACAGCACCAAAGAAAGAAAAAAATCCACGAATATTTTAGTGAACTATTACATTTTTCAATTATTTCTCAATGAGTATTTCAATGAACTGTTACATTTTCCCAATTCACAGGGAAGATTTATGGGATTATTAAGATTTCTAGTGGAAATATTATACACTGGAAGTTTATCGTCTCTCAGGGATTGCACACCATTTGATATCAATTTCCAGATGTTATGATCTTTTCCAGAAAATAATTGAGTATATTAACTGCTTTCCTACAGAAGACTATTAGGGCTTCATTTATTTATTTATTTATTCTGTTAAGGGCACAACTCTCTCTCCCCCCCCTTCCCCCGGCCCCTTTTCCCTTAGCAGAATGGAATTGTTGAAACATTAGAGTAAACTTAAATCAGATAATAGTTCAATACTCAAGAGAAAGAATAATTAATTTGCCAGTTTATTACAAGCGGAAGCCCGTGGATTTACCTACATTTTTAAAGAAAAATAAGGTACAGCCCGAGAACACCCGCCTGCCCACGGGCGCGGTCAGCGGGGAGTCGCGGTGGCTCTCGGTGGGTGCCGGACCCCTCCGGAAGGTCGCGGCAGGGAGCCGCGGGCAGCTGCCGGCCCCGCAGCCGACTCGCGCCCCGCCGCAGCGGCGGGAGCCCCGCCGTGACCGCACGGGGAGAGCAAGCTGGCAACGACACGCGTGTTTCTAAAAGGTCTTCTCGAGGTGGTGCTCGCGTCGCCCGGCGGTAGGTCCCGAAGCCCCCGCAGACCTGGCGAGTGCGCACACGCGCGGGCGCTCACGGACGCGCGCACACATTCGCGGGAGGATCCGTGCACACGGGCGGGCGTGCACGAACACGCAAGCCCAGCGACACCACCCTCCGCGTCCCACCTAGCGATCCGGTGGGAGCTGGACGCCCACCCGCTCCCCGCCCCAGCCCGAGCAGGGACCCCGGCGGCACCCCGCTGCCCCCGTGTCAGACGTGGGAGCGGTGCTGCCCTGCCCGGGGCCGCCTCCGGCAGGCCCGGCCCGTCGGGGGAGCGGGGCACAGGGCAGCGGCGCGCTCACGGCAGATTCGCCGCTGTGCCCCGCAGGGGCGAGGGGCGGACGCCACCCTCGAGCAAGCCGCGCGTGGGCGACGTGCGCCGGCCGGTCCGCGCTGCCGAGCGCTGCCCCGAACGGCCGGGCGGGAATCGGGGGGGTGCCGCAGCGGCGTCTTCCCCGAGGAAGGGTCGAGCTGCGTCCTCACGGTCCCCGCTGAGCTGACCCCGGCCCTCGGCTGCCGCCCCCCTCTGCCGCGGGCCTCGACGGGCAGAGATATCCCCCGCCCCGCCCCCGCCGCCCTTGCCCGACCGCCGTCGGAAGGGCTGAATGGGGCCGGCCGGAGCGAAATTTCACCCCAAAAAGGGATTAAGGGCTGCGGTGGGCTTCGCTGACCCTGCACGGCGAGGTGGGGAGCGAGGGAGATAACATTTCACAGGTTACCTCTCCTCACGTTTACCGGGGTAGTTAAAAGGGAAAAAAAGAGGTGGGGGAGAAAGAGAGAGAAAGAAAATCAACTTTAAGAGACTCCGGGTTTAAATAACAGCCTTTGATATTTTGACAGTAAAATGGAAAACACTTAACAGGAGTCAAGTTTTGATGTCTGAGGCTGGCAGCGCCCCTTAAAATTATATTGTCTTGCCTTCTGCTTCAAATTGGACCCAGGACCTTATAACGTCCCTCCAGGTCTTTATCTGCAGCCTTTCTGATTGCAAAACCATAATTGTATCATTTTACACCAGTCAACTAAGCAAGTGCCAGTGGAATAAAATCCACAAAGTGCACACACATACCAGTTCTCCGGCTAAAGCAGTCTGTTCTTTGCAAGTTGTAAAGGCCTGCAAATTAAATACCAATTACTGGAAGCAATAAAATGTTTTTTATTGCACAAAATCTACTTAAAACAGAAAAGAATAGTCGTTTTATTTTTGGGAGGGGAAGGGGGGGGGGGCGGCTCATGAAGACATATATTGGCAGAGAAAGATTATATACAGCGCCTGCACGGGGCCACAATGGAGACATTCTACCGTCGGCAGCAGGCCGGGCTTCCCCCCGAGTTATACAGAGGAGGGTTATGCAGAGGTGCTTATGATAGGGATTATTGTAGGTGAGACTTGGGAAGGCGGGAAGCCCAGGAACAGTAGCTCTAGGAAGGAGCGAGTGAGTGGCGCAACCAAGTTATACAACAGAGTCTGATGCGCTTTTAAACAAACCCCTTGCCAAATGAGGCTCTGAGGGGTCGGTGGCGAGAATAACACGGGGCGGGGGGGCAGTCTGCAAGGTAGTACAAGAAGCAGCCTGCCTTCTCCTTCCTCTGCCCTCTGTCCCTCCCCTCTTTGGGGAAAGAAAAGGTTAATGGCTTTCTAGCTTTTGAGCACCGGTGTGAAAAGGGGCCCAGTTCCCTGCAGGACTCTCTGGCCCTCTCGGTGAGGGAGCCTCCTGGGAGGCAGCCTGGGGGGTGCAGCCAGCAGTATCCCCTAGGGTACCAGCGCCGCAGCAAGGCTGCTGGCCTCCCACAAACATCCTCTGCTTTCTACGGAACGAAATTACATCAGCAAACCCGCTGGCGGGAGGTATGTTTACCCAGATTAGACACCCTTGGCTTTGCCTGAGTTTGGCCGCCCTTCACCACAACACAGTCTCGTGTCTAGCACAAAAAAAGAAGTGTGGAAGTAGCCAGAAAGCCATGCTCTGGCAAAGGAAAAACAGTGGGATAAGCGATGTGACAAACTTAATTGAATACGCTCAGGCGCTGAATTGCGCAGCGAAACCTCTCTCAGATACGTGCACCCCGCTCCTAATCTCCCTGGTATTTACGGCTCCCAGCACATCTTGTCCTTGTGATTTCCCCTCATATTGTGCCCGCGCTTCACCGTTGGCTTCACTTCGCGCCAGGAACGGCCTGTGGATGGGGCAGGACACAGCCTTGGGGAGCACCTACCGCACATAGCGGGTCTTGACACTTATGCTGACAGAGGCTTGCGCTGTGCCTCTGTAAATAGGATTTGAAGGAGCGGGGTTTGGTTTTGTTTTGTTCTGTTCTGTTCTGTTTTGAGGATTGGAAGTCTGTTTCTTAACATGACCTTGTTCTGAGTGAACTAAATTCTCCGCTCACCAGAGCATATTGCACAGAGCCAGGCTGAGGCAATGAAGAGATCTTCCAAGCTAATTACCCACAAGCGCGCAGGCTTTCTGCAGATGAAATGGATTTAGAAATGCTTGAAGACTAGACTTGGCTAGACTTGGAAACACAGGGAAAACTGAAACTCCGCCATGTGTTTTACCGCTTTTTCAGTGGTTCCCTGCACTTGCCGTGTGAAACACCCAACTCCTGAAAGGACCGATTTAAGCTGTCCTGCTGCTGCTTGTGCTGCGAGGAGAGCATCGGTGCAGGCTGGGGCTTGGGGCTGCAGGTCACTCACAGCCTTTGCCTGGCCTAGGGTAGCCATCGCCCCCAGAGCCTGGGCGAGGCAGAGGACCCTGGGCTGGTGCTGGCCTCCAAGAAGCCCCCAGAGGAGATGGTTGGACTGGAGAAGGTGGTTGTCTGGGACACCTAGAAAGTCGAGGGCCCACCCTCCAGCACTAGTGGGGCTGCTGTACTTGTGGGAATACTGGTACCAGAAGCACCAAAGTAGAATATTTTCCCTTTTTTTTTTCCACACTGGCGGGGCTTTGGCCTTTATTTTCCCAGCAGATTTGTTTTTTTTTTCCTGGGGTTACACTTTCCTCCCACCTCTGCAGGAAGAAGTGCTCTGCCAGTGGTTTGCCCAGGGTTCACTCACAAAGGCTCCGCTGCTCGGCCGTGAAGACATGGCCTTCAGAAATAGTTGGGTCTCCTGATATCAGCCCCAAGGCAATGGAGGCCCAGGGCTGACATCTGCAGGTCCCTCTGCTGCCCTGGGTCCTCGTTTAATGCTGAGTGAGGAAACGCAGAAGGAAGGAATAGGTTTAATGGCATAGTAATGCTGCTCCTTTTGAGGCAGAGGGCGGGAGTCACAGCCAGAGAGAAGAGCGTTTATTTGTTCATTTTTCCTCGAAGAGGGAAATTCTCTCCTCAGTGTTGCTAAATAAGCAGGACTTAGGCTGCTGTGTGCCCAAATCACACCATGTGCTCCCATTTACACCCCTCAGTGCCTGTCCACATGGGCAAATATTCCCCCACTGACGAGGCTGTGGAGGTTGCTGGTTTTGTTTTAAAAATTGGCCGCCTGCAGCCTCCCCTTAGCTCCTCTGGGTATGCGTGAGCAGCTGTGGAGAGCTGCGAGGCTAGCCAATAGACACTGTAGCCCCCACAGAGGTCAATTAGTTTCTCTTGGGCTTCCTTTGGAAACACTGGGGTCTTGAGACCTCCATGTGCTGACTTATTTGTAAAGCATGAGTTACTCACTAACTCCGTGTTATTAATTAGAAGATTATCAGCTCTCGGTGGTTCGCCTGCCTGCTGCAGGGGGGTTCCAAGGAAACCCTCTTAAGGACCGGACCACGCTGAAGGAGAGAGTCAATTGATTACTATGGTGGGACACTCCTGTTTTCTGCATTAAAGAGCAACTGGAGGGATATGAAAGGCTTTGGAGATTCTGAGTGCCTTTCCAGGTAACCCAGAAAGCAGCTTGCCGCAGCTGCATTGCCGTGGCTTGGTGAGGGCTGTCCGAGCACTCGTGGAGGCAAGCCCAGAGACGGGGGCCAGAGGTCTCAGGAAAACGTGCAAAGAGCCTGGGTTGGGCTGGGGGTGGGGGTGGGGTGGGGTGGGAAACCTGCATAACCCTTCTGGCAACTAGAAAAAGATGAGGAGCTGGGTACTAGGAGTGCAAGGAGGAAGGGAACAGTTAAGTACATCGCCCCTAGACACTGCAGCTTTTTAAACTAGTTAAACTGACTGCCTTCCTCTGGGAATCCCTTTTAGAGGAGGCAAAATTGAGCGCATCTTTAATTTGCCTAATTTTCTTCATCCTATATATTTTTGGATCCTCCCTGCACTAATGAATCCTTGCTGTGTTCACAGGGAGTGAAACTTGTTAGTATTAGCAGAGGTCATTGTGGCCTTTCTCTGAGCCATCACTGTCCTTCCCATGACTTGATCAAGCATTCGGGAGGGTCGTGCTGGGGAAGGAGAAGGGTCAGCTCAGCCCGCCTGAAGTTTAACCACTCGCCTTTGAAAGGAGGCACACTTTGATCTAAAGTGTGTCATCAAGCACAATATCTAGTTGTATATATATGAGCTTTTTTACAGAAAAAATGAAATCAGGAGGCCAGCTATGCAGAGAGAAGACAGCCTTGGTGCAGATAAAAACCACCAGTAAAAGCCAGAAGGAGAAGAGTTTGGGTACAAAAGAGGATTTGGTGATGCTGCTGCTAAAGGCCTGGAACACCTGGGGTTTGTGATCTGTGGCTTTGTCAGGGATTTCCCATGTGCTCTTGAGTGAGTCACTTTTAAATCTTTCTCTTCCTCAGTTTCCCACCTGCAAGATGGGGATTAAACAGAACATTTTGTCCTCTCTTCATTTGTCTGCCTCATCTACACCGTCTATAAAGTTTAGGTCATTGCTTCTACTTTTGTTGTGTCTACTGCTTGGCAGTTTCATGTTTCTTGGGACCTTTGGGCATTTTCCATAACACAGATAATAACTTTAACAGGTTTGCTCTTTTTTTCCTGACTTTGGCCACAGAGCTCATCACATCTTGTTCTCATGAGCCAAATACAGCAAAGTATCTTCACAGCATCTCTGTGGGGTCTCTGCCCCTCAGCAAACAAGGTCGAACTGGTTTACTTGGAAAATAATAATTCATGATCAGTGCTGTCCACCAAACTGACCAATCTCATCTGTGCTGCTTGGCAGATTGGTCTGAACCACCAGTGACCCCAAAATAACTGCTCTTTTAAAGCAGGGAACACTGAACCGCAAAGTGGTTCCTTGATTTTTAGAAGATGATTCATGGAAAAAGTGGACCCATGCAGAACGTAGACCTCAAGCTTGTGTGACGAAGATGCACAAATCCGTTACCAGGGTGGCTGGGAAGAGCAGAGCCCAGGCTTTGAAAGCAGTCGGTCATTTGTGTGTCTCCATTCCTTCTCTAATTCGAGGCAACACATCCAGATTTGAAAACGTGGCGTGTGTTACCAATTCCGGTTGTCTCCAGCCCTGATAAGTCATTAAGTACTCTGCTCTTCAAAAAGTCATGTCCCCCATATCTCCTAAATCACCAAAAGGTGAGGCGCCTCAAATTAGCGAGTGCATTCGAGAGGGTAGGTTTAAGCAATTACAAATTGGAGTCTTTTTTTCCATTACAGCAAAAGTGGAGTATGATTAGATTGAATTTGGCAGACCTAGCTGGAACAGTTTAAGAAGTTACCATCACCAGCTGTTTATTGCCGTTCCTCTGCCAGAGGTTACCTCCTTCTCCCACCTGCAGGAAGAATGGCGTGAGCGTAGACCTTGGCCAGTGAAAGGCGCGGGCAGCACCTTAGCTCAGACTCGCTTTCACTTTGTGAGCCTGCGCAGCACCACGCACAGGGAGTAAGAGTCAAGGACTGCTAGATTTGGAGTTCCTACAGTTAAATGCATGCATAAACGCTTGGGACTGACTAATTCCTACTTTTTATGAATATGCGAGTAAAATGCATTGGAGTCTTCTGAATAATATTCCCTATTTAAATTTTGATGTGATAGCTCATGTGATCATTTTTTCAGAAGCACACAGACACGACTAATTTTAAAAATAGCTCACTGGTAACAATTAGTAACAACTAGTAAACATGGTTGTGTATTTTGTCCCATACTTTCTAAGATTTTAAACTGATTTTTTTTCTCTTTGTTGTTTTTGTTTTCCCACAGCAAATATTCAGGTTCCATGGACACAGGCTTCATGCTGCTTGAGGGAGGAGATATAAAAATGGTCTTGTCCCCCAGAGAATAATAATGTGACCGATACAGAGGAAAACTCCTTTTGGGGACTATCCGTGCATTACCAGGCAACCTCCCTAGGCCTCAAAGTCCTTCGTGTTCAGATATATCATCCTGACGTAATAGACAGATTGGATGGAATGTCAAATGTAAATCCTGCACACTTCAAATTTCTATTACTTCTAAAGAGATTTTAAAATAAGGAGTGTCCATTGGGAGAAAAATTGTATATTTGTTAAACCTAAACTGTAGTTTAAGAAAGGTTTTTGGCAAGAGTAGTTGAAGAGACATTTCTTAACATTGCTTTGATTCTGGTTTTTTTTTTTTATTAGACCATCGATCAGTAAAAAGGCTCAAGAGTAACCAGTTTTTCCTGTCCCTGAGTTAGATGTGCGATGCAATCCAGATGACTTCGTGTGGTTGTCCTGCTTGCCAAGTTGAGCAGAAGATGTCAGAGTTAGGTCTGCTACTGGAAGCCAGTTTCAACGTAAAGAATGACAAACTAATTACTTTCCAAAATGAATATTAAAAAAATATGGAATTTGTTTGCCAAGCGAAACTATGTATAGAATATTAGCAATGGTTTCTCAGTTTGTTAAAATTACACTTTTATAAGTAATAAGTAGTACAGACTCCTTAATCTGCATTTACCCTAGAATTAAACATAGGGTATTGTACGGGGGAAAAAATCAACATTAATTAGGAATTACATGACATAGGCAACTGTGTCAACTGTATATGGGTCAGTTGCAGAGCTGATCCCATTTACAGCTGGACTAGGCTGCCTACTGAGGTCCTTTTCTACCTGATTTATCCGAAGAGCTTAGCATTTATCACGGCTCACGATTAACCATGCTTCTGATGCACATGCAGGCCTTAAATCCCTGATGTAAAATTTGAAGGCCACCAGTATCACCACCGTCGCCAAAACAAGGCAGCGGAGTACACTCCATCCCTGAGTGAGACACTTGTGGTGGAACTGTCCGACGCTTGTCAGTGGGAAATGAAATCAGATGCATCACCACACTTTAACGGCTTCATAATTGCCTGCCTGCTTAACGAGAGGTTTTCAAAGGCCTGACTGTGGGAATTAATTTTCAGATGAGATCACATGCCGGTTCCCCCATTTATGTTTAAGAGTCCAAGCTCTGCACCTGGATGGTCATCCGTGCTGCTGAGTGTACCACCATGCTTACGTTTTTAATTTGTAAGGATAGTTGCACTGCCTCACTGCCTCACCTAGGGCTAGGGGCAAGTTGCTCAAGGGGTCTATTCAAATAATCTGATTTGGGGTCTTGTTCTGAATCTCCCTGATCGATAGCCTATAGCTATCAGCCTCCTAATGTCAGTACTTAAACTGGATGTCTACCATAGCCCATATGAAGAGCTCCTCTTCACCCCCTCCACTCATAATCCCTCTCTCCTTCTCCTCCCTGCTCCCTAAGAAGAGGATGCTACAGCTAGCCCATAGCAGGCACAGTTGGGTGTCCACACCAGCCTTTTGCCTCAAATCAAAAGCACACTTGTTACATAAATCCGATGACCATTGGGCACCACTGGAAGCTGTGCACCAGGAGCTGACTCAGGTGTGCACCAATCAATAGTGGAAGTTCATTCCCTGGGACTCGACTAGACACAGACCAAAGTAAACCCCCAGAAATGCAGATGACCTGGGTGTTGGGTTCCCAGCACCGTTTTGCTCTAGAGATAGCTCCTGCTGGGATGGGCTACTTGCTAATGTAGACATTGCCAGGATACACTCCCCTGTTGTGCTAGTCCGGGTACCTCTGTCATCCCTGGCTGCAGAGAGGTCAGATGCCCCCCCCCGAGTTTCTGCACAAAGTACTGAATACCAGAAAACTGTAGGAATATCTTTGTTTATTCAGACACTGTGCTCCTTACAACTGTACTTGTCATGCCTTTCAGTGAATCCAATGAGCAACGATGTCTCATATTAAAGGCAACTGAAGACACCCAGTAGCAGTACACTCTGTAAAAACTAACCAGTTCTCCCCTATGTCAAGTACGCAGATGATGCTGGTCAGGAGTGAAGTTTCCTAACCCCAAAGCAAGGTGCAGTGTAACTTTGAACTCCTTAAAATTGAGAAACTGAAGTCTGTGGAGAGATACCAGAAGTGGGAAGAGCTGATTGATAAGTGTTTTAATAAGAAGAAATTAATTATACACGCCCTTTGCCAATGGAACATCTACACTAAAGTGACAGTTGCACTAATAATTGCTATTTCTTTGACAGAATCAGGGTGGTGGGACTGTGGAGAACAGTAAATAAAAGATATTGCAAGCAGACCTTCAAGGCCAAACACACAACTCTTCCACTGATGCCAGATACTTTTGGAAAATAGCGGGACAAAACACGAGGTATAGGGCAGAATGGGACTGGAGCCTCAAAACATCCAGAAAAACAGGCAAAGGAGAAAGAATAAATCCCAATGATGCCAGAGGTGGTATAGGAAGGAAAAAGAAAGAAGGAAAAGGAGAGGTAAGAGGGTAATCATTGACAACTCCTAAAAGGGGTTACGTCCAAAACCAGAACACGACCACCAGTCTAAAATCCCAAGAGATGTAAAGAGGAGTCACCAGGCAGTGCCTCTTCTTCTGCCTGTCCGGGAACTGTGAATCTGGGAACGCCGGCCAGGCTGTGTGGACCCAAGACTTGGGGCTTGAGAGCCCGAGCGTGTGAGAGCATGAGCCAGCCATACAAGTTCCGTTGTGAAAGAAAATCACCTTCCCTTCCTATAAGGTCTCCGCTTGAGCTCTGCTACATTGTTGCTGCAAGACTGCAACAGTATAGTACCTTAATTAAGGTAGCGGGAACAAATAGACCTATGTTTGGCATAGGGGTTTTAAAGGGAAGTTTATTCAGGGTCCCGCATCCCACGGACCGTACCGACTGAAGGACGGAAGCCAAGAGCTACGGTGAAAGCCAAAGCCAAATCAGGCATTTCTTCACCCCTAGCAGCAATATACCACAAAATTAAAAGGCTGATTAATGAAGATGACATTACGATAGGCAGCCTTTACAACTCCTACATAATTCAAAGGGTAAGTTGAGACACAGGCGTTGACAGCTTAAACTCACACTGACACAGAGTGTACCAAAGCGCTAATGGAAAGGAGCATACATAAATGCTGAAAACAAACCCTTTCAAACGCAGAACTGTAACTAGCTAGTGGAGCGCTGGTGTTAAAGGCAGTGGGAACCCAAAGAGACTTACCTCGATAGCTGAGGAGGCTTCAGACCATCGGTGCGGGTCCACACACCCAGGACCTCCAGGGCCAGGAGCGAGCAGTCGGTGCTCAGGCACCCAGAGATGCCAGAATTCAGATTTGGAAGCTTTTCCTGCACAACCGGCCTCTGTCAGGGACAAAGAAGGCTACAAACCAGAGGTGTTTCTGGTTCCCACTGCTCTGCTCAGCTCCAGAAAGCCTTATTTTTAATGCAGTTTTCCTTGCTTATTCATTTTCTTCAAGTTTAACCGTAACCGAGGTTTGTTTTGACTATTGGGCATTGGGAGTAAGCTCAAGCAGATGCATGGGGCTTAACTACAGCTTTGACACACTTGGTTATATATGGGTATGTTAACAAAAAGGAAAAAAGAAAGAAATTGCAAAAAAATGCAGGATCGCAAATGTTTTACTGTTAGGCCATATGTCCTTAATAATTACTTTTTGCACAAGTTATTGGAAGTAGTCTGGAAGTAAAAGCATTGAACCACTGAGCCTGACAGTGAATCAAGTGAGACCTGACAATGGAACAAGTGCAAATATCTGTAATACTTCTGTACTTGTAACTCATCAGTAAATAATTCTTAATTTAAAAAAAGAAGGTACTCAAAATGACAATAAAGCTCAACTGTAAAGTGGTTCTGAGAAGTTTCATTGGTCTGAGATTTGCTTAGATGGCTGAAATAAGTAAACTGGTTGAAAAGTGTCTGGATTCAAAAACAGAAACAAGGCAAGGAGGATTTTAGGTTTATTTATTTTGTGTGTGTGTGTCTATTATTTTTGTCTCATGTCCTTCTGACAAAAATCACCTTTTTCGGGGTCCCCTTTTTCCATAGTTTTCCCCTTGTATGGTCTGATGTCATCCACAGCCCCTTATTCATTCTGCAGCATTTCCCCATGCTGAATGTGTCTTTACAAAGATTTCAGGGTTCCACACACTTCCAGCTGCTCTTTAGGGAGAAATAAAAGCCTTAGCTACTCGAACAATAGCAAATTCCATGGAGTTCAATTTATGTGAGAGAGGTGTGACAAACAAACACATAAGATAAAATACTCCTCTTTTGAGTACCCGGGAAAAGATGTAATGAAATTCCACAGGAATGAATGGAATTATTCCACACTGTATTCCACAGACTCCTTCAGGAGGCCACAACCTGATCCCAAAACGGTTAGAGTAACTCCTGGTTATTCCGGGCACACTCTGCCCTGGCATGAACAGTCATAATAACGGTAAGTCCAGGAAATCTGTAGCCATTTTTACAGCGTGGACTTTTCCTCTCAGCACATGGCTGTTTGATAACACCCAACGGCAGCAGCAGGTTCTGGGTGTGTGGACCGCACACACTGTTTCCCCTCAACATTAAAGCGGGATGCTGTTCTCAATCTCCAGATGTTCCCTGAACACAGCAGAGCTGTGTTTGAGCAGACAGTGCGCTCCTCCTTGCTCACCGCTGTCTGCCACCTGCTACCCAAATTCAGTGTGCCCACCCAGCCAGATTGACCCAAGAACGCTTCCTCACGTAGGATGTACACTTAGGATATATCAGCTAGGTACTACATGTAAAGAATAAAATGTAAAAGTGTCCCATGGAAAAAGTCCAAGGAGCACTGTGCCATGGAATGGAACCAAAAAGAGGAAATTATTGCATAAAATAGAGACTTCGGCTGTTTATTTTGCCTGAACTGAGTGAAGCGTAAACTGAGAATGCAGCTGATGAAAAGTGAAGTTGATTTTAAATTAAAAGCATAAGTGAATAACATTTTAAAATGCTACACTGGAAGTATTGAGTAATGAGAAGTAGAACTGCACTCGTATCACTTCAATTTACTTACCTAAAAGTTAGGTGTCTGGTTAAAGCTGGTGGTGTGGGCTTCCTCTCCTATATTGCACGATTCCTCCTTCTGCATATAGATTGCATATGTATTTCTCATATACTGCAAATTCCTCCTTCCTATGGAAGAATTTGTCCTGTTTCGTTTATCTCACCCGTCTCAATCCATGCTGCCTGTCTCAGAGGGATAGCTCACCTTCACTTTCTGAAGGTTCCTCTTTGCCAGAAGAATTCCAGGCAGCTCTCCTGGAGTCATGCTTAACTCTAGAGTAGGATACACTGAGTCTTAGCCTCCTACGCAACACGATGGAGTCAAAAGTTATTGCCTGCAGTCTTCATAATTTATTAGGAGTAGCTCTAACACAATTCTATGCTGGTCACTTGTGCATGGCTGTGGCCCATGCTCTACCAACGATAACATCACATGGTTTGAAAACAAACCCCTTCAGTTGTTATAGTAAATGTAATGTACCTATTGTAAGACCTCCTCATGTACATATTGGTTACTACACTGCTAACTGCTTCTGCGTTGTTCATACACAGATTGCTATGTGCACGTAGGCATAGAATAAAATGATTGCATTTGTATACCTTTACATCAAGTGTCTCTGAGTGTGACTAAGATAAGGGGAGCTTGCACCCTATGGACTAGTAGCTTATAATTTGGAAGTATCTAAAAAGGTAGGTAATTTATCCAGTGTTTTTCAGCAATAGCTGCTTCACAATCTATGTGGCTTTATCTACCAACCAGCTTGTACTGTCGGCTGTTGCTGAACAAATATCAGCTTTGCTTACACCTTCTTTTTCTGCAGTGATGGTTTACAATAAGGAAAATATTAAAGGCATGTGACATTTAATCAGCGATTTTGCAAGTGTTTTACTTATGTCAACAAAGAACAAATTGTTTTTAGCATCTGGTATCTAGAATGCAGTAGGCAGCATAAATTATTCAAATCAAAGCAACACAAATCTTTGTACAGCAAAGGTGAAGATGCAGAATTCATTGCTGTGTGTTACAGCTTTGGATAGGACAATGACCCCTAATCAAAACTCCTCAATACAGTCCTTACACTTAAGATGCCAAATTGCCACTAAGGACCTGATTATCTATGAATTTATGGGAACCTGCAATAACTCGTGTTTGCCTCCTGATAATGTGTTCTGACACATATCAGGAGATTCAGCTGATCCATGTTAGAGATTATAGTACAGAATCTGCAGTTTATCCAGGCAATGAGTAGACAGAAGGTCCATTTGAGACCTTTAGCGATAGAGAAGCACGTAAGGAAAACCGTTTCCATAGAAACATGCCCCACAGCTGTAGTTAGTATAGGGAAAATACTTTTATGACTATTTCAATGAAGTTCTACCTTTTGTTTTCAGTGCTGTATACTGTAGGAGGTTTCATAGTGTGATCTCAGTGTAGCTAAGGTCTTACATGTGAAATTCACCCCAAAGTGAAGGACCCCACATTTCTCTTACGTGTTCCTCAGAGTTTTATTAGATCATGTGCACAGTGTCTGCAGCAGGATGATTTTTACATAAAATCGCATTGCTTCTCGGTGTACTCTACTACTTTATACTCTGCACGATAAATGTTTACTTTTACATTAACTCACAAAACTGTACATAAATTTCTCAGAAATTCTAGATAAAAAGCAACGGAGCAGATAAGCTTCTAACCAATCCAGGGGAGGGATGTCCAGTGATTCCAGGAGAAGATGAGTCGGGTCGAAGGAGAACTATAGGAAAACAGAGGGCCGGCATGGATAATTTGCTAACTGTTTGGCAACATTTTCTTTCCATTCAGGTAATTTCTGATTTAGATGGAAAATTTCTAACCAGTTCCCTGGAAATGACAAAGTTGGCTTATCTCCAAACTAGTTAATCCAAGCGATTTCTAGGAGAGATTGCTATCCTGCTTCTTTGCTTGGCTGCAAAGGCACACGGCAGAACCCATCTTGTAGTGGTAAGAAGACAGATCCACACATCCAGTTGAGATTTTTCTTCCTCTCATTTCAAAAGTGTTAACAAGGCTGCTAATTTCCCCTTCCTGCTCGGGCATGGACTTTATTAGCTGCTTCCAAGTACGTATGCAATGCACAGAGTAATATGATGCTTGAATTTTTGCTTAATGAGTTTGGAATTAGTATAGCTGAATTGCACCAAGTCGCACTATGGGCTGAGAGATGCATGACTAGGAGCTGGGTTTTGAGCACGAGTGGGTGAACAAGCCCAATAAACAAGGATTCAACACTGAATGTGTTGAAATCTGTTGCCATGCCAGCAGAGGTTTTGCGTGTTCGTGATAATAAGAGTGGTTATTTTGTTTAATCTCTCATTTCCAAACAGGATTGAGATCACATTCTCCTGGACAAATTTTGCTTGTGGACTTCATACCCTTGCAAAAACAATGCAAGTTGGACAGGTATCTGTCTCAGTGTCTCTGGAAGGTAGTTTCCAGAAACCACATTCAGTACAGTGACGTTTCCTTCAGGTAAAAGAGCCAGATAAAAGATATTTAGTCAGTAAAGTGTAATAGCTTGCAGGGAGCGGGGAAAGGTTCTTAAGTGAGATGTGATGCCACATACTGCTTAACAGAGCTGTGCTTCAGGGGTTCCATCTGTCTGCCAGTGGTTTCTGATGGTTACGTTTTAAAGATACGTGCTTAAGTTGGTGACGAAAAAATAGATATTGTTAGCACACACAAATGACTCAGCCTTGCTTCAGAAGTGAAGTCCTACAATCCACCAACTCAATAAAAATCAGGTTTGTAAATTCCAGGCAATAGATGCAGAAACTGGTTTTGGTGGAACCTGTAGCATTGCTGTCATTTTAGGCAAGTAACTTCAAAATCTATCTCCTTGAATTGTAAGAAGAGGCAAGTGGTGCCTTCACATTTGTTTCTTCTCCAAAATCCCAGAATAGCCCTATAGAAAAAGAAAAAAACCCATTGGGTAACATTTTATGTGCTGTTTTAACAATAACATACTAAGACCATACCAGTGTGAATTGGTTTGGCCACAGAGGATTTGAAAAAGTACTTCAATAAAAAATAACTTAATAATCCACAGTTCAGTAAGACATAACCAAGTAATTCACATATACCAGACAAATAAACACCCCCACATGCCTCCAAAGCACCTCCAAGGAAAAGTTTCTTTCCAAAACAGAGATCACTAGCTTAGTCATTTTCTTTTCAAGTTTGCAATACGATCCATCTTGGCTTCCCAACAACTATAGCAAGGCTTCAAGAAGATTTTCCTCAGAGCATTTAATTTGTTAATGGGATTTGCATGCACCCTTCCAAAGAAGTATGAAGAAAGTTGGCCTCATTGTTCGTGATGGCCAGAGAAGGGGAAGAATAATGGTGTCATACAAAATCTATCCATGTTCTCCCCACAGAGACATAATTACACATTCAAAACTTAGAGAGGTGGAAGAGCCAGCTCATATTCCACCTAAGACTGAAGGATTAATCTCTATGTCAATTCTAATGGTACAAAAGATCTGAGTGCAATTTCCTCTTCTGCCTTGCGGTATACCAGATTGCAGAAGATTGCATGTATTATTTTAAGGTTCTCCAGAGAAAGTTTCTCCAGGCTTCCCTACAAGGACTTTCAACCACAGTACAGCATTTAAGGGGAAGGGCATTGGAAGAAACAGAAACGCACTACTTAAAGAGTGTAAGAAGCAAGTTTCAGAGCAGACAGAGCTGAAAAAAGAGGGAGAAAATTCATGACAGTGTCTGAAGATGACAGAGGAAATCTTGGCCTGTTGAAAGGAAAAGGCAAAATTCCCACTGACTCAGTGGAGCCCAGAGTTTACTCCAGGAGGGAAAAATGTGCTGCGAGGGAGAACAGTCAATAAAAAAACTGAGATAAAATAAAAATCTGAGATACATCAGCAAACTGAATTGCCATGATTTTGGACGAACTTGAGTGCCAAGAGCCAACGCTGGTAGAGGCACAGAAGAAGGGAGCTGCAGCGGAAAGGGTCGGTGTGAACCGCTCCTGCTGCTGGCAGAATCACCTAATACAGGAAGTTTGATAAAAAGTGAAACCAGAAAACCAGCTTTGATTTGGGGGACTCCGGGTGCAGGCAAGAGATAATCTTGTCCTCGGTGTAAACTGCCAGGGCTGAGGGAGCTGCGAGGGAACTAGCATGGCTTAGGGACGAGCCTGCTGGCGTGCCTCAGCCGCTGATCCGAGCATGGCTGAAACTCGTGTGCCGTATGGAGGAGCCAGCTTTGCACCCACAGCTGCCTCAGCCTAAAGAGCTGCACTGTCACAACAGAGGTATCTTTGGCTACTCATTTCAGGGGGGTTTCATGGAGGGGGGTGGCTTCGCTGCCTTTGTTTTCAGGAAAAGCGTGAAGTGGCTTTCACCCCACCCCATATTTTACAGAAGGGAAAGAAAAAGGAGCTCTGTAACTTGGATCAAAAAACAACAAGTATTTCTAAAGCTTCTGAAATCAGTTCAAGTGCTTAGGCAAAGCTAACACAGCTAGAGGCTTCCAAGAAAGCCACAGCAAAAGGGGACTTTACCCCCATCAGGCACATGTGACAGTCCCCCCCAAGGGGAGAGATGGGGAACAGCCAATGAGTTTTGTGGTTCTTTCACCAAGCCTTCTCCTTGCTTTCTATTTTGTTTGTGTTGCAGGGGTCCACTTTGACATGCTGGTTTTATTGTTTGGTTTTGGTTTTTATTTGCAGTGCTATCCAGTGCCCGACTGGGTAAGAGAGAGAGACTTGAGCAAGGCGAACCCGTTTTGCATCTCTAACAAAACAGCACATTTCTAAGGGAAGGAGAACAACCGCTTTTTAAACACAAGGCTGTGCTTGTTTGTCTGTTGGTTGGTACCGACGGGTTATCAAGCCAGAGGAGTCCTGGTCATCCTGTTCTACCAGCACAGACAGAACAAAGGGTTATTAAAAATCATATAAACCAACGACGTACGTTACCAGTATTAAAATTGATGCACATTCCTGCATGGCGCAGGGGAAGACAGGAGCTGGATTTTATCTTTAACAAAGTCAGAAAATAAAAGCAAACCTTTTCAGTCTATTACCTCTAATGGGGAGGTATTTCTTCCTGTCTGCTTGGGGAGGAGAGGTTGGGGGGAGCAAGGTTTGGACAAAACTCAGTCAATCTTCCCACCACTCACCCAAAAGTAGCTTCAGCTTGACACAGGTACTTCTGCAAATATTTTCCCCACAAAAAGGTTATGAACTAAAGGCAGGAGCAACCAGGTAACTGTCAAAAAGTTAGCAGGATCAGACCCACTATCTTCAGACCCAGAAACACATTTCATAAGACATTTTCATATCAGGTATTAAAACTTTTTCACAGTGGTTGTACGTAGACATTGCAACCAGAAATTGGGGTCCTTGTGTTCCAGCCACGAGACAATTAACTGCACAGAAATCCGTCCCTGCTTCAGAAAGCGCTCTTGCCTAGACTACAACTTCTGTACCACCATAAGCAGTTTGAAGCCGTTCACTGAGGTCTTTCCTCGCGTCGCCCCTTAACGCATACTCACCTGGTTTTTTGCACGGTCTGGAAATCTTCACACGAGCCCAGGTTTGCAGTTTCACTCTATGCCTGACCTTACAGTTCCCACAAAGTGAAGAAACTTGTTTGTAAAGCTCGCACATTACGCAGGGATGGTGCGCTGTCAACACATGCAGTGTTAGGGACTGGAAAATCCAAATACAGTTTGCAAAGCCATTGGAGGTTTTCCACAGAGTACTTGCAAGGGCCTCTCCTAATTGAATTTGCCAAAATTCACATGAACTCAGATTTAATCCAATCAGTTCTACATCACATGTCTTTCAACATTGGCAAAATATTTTTTTCTAATTGTGACTCTCTTATGGAATCAAATGAATCAGAAAGGGACTTAAATGAAAACCAGTCCAGATTGTTCTACACTTTAACCTTACATCTGTGCTTAATTAGGATGCTCAATTTCCCTAAACTCGAGTCATAAAATGGAAGTAATCTGTGGCCTGTTTGTCAGTCATTATAGGGCAGCAGACCTGCAAATCAAGGCAGGCTCAAACGCACAGGGTCCTGTTCAACATGGCCATGGAAGGAAACACGGGAGATGTTATTATGCAGCAGGCTGGAGGGGAGTTGGGAGAAAAGTTTTGCCAAGAAAGACGCATGTGAATGACCTGCGTGCTGAGAATGTGGCTGAGCCTTGAAGGAAGGGAGCAAACGAATGTGGAAAACATGTGTGATTATTTAAGGCTCCCCTATTCTGACCGCATGAGGTTCTTATGAAAGGCCTGATAACAACTGGAGCTGGACAATATCTTCAGCCACAGAAAAGGCAGCAGCCTTGTCCTCAAATCAAAACTGCTCTCTTAGGAGTGCCGACGCCTTTGGCTGCTGTAACCTTTTAGGGTGTAATTTTGAGATGTTCCAAGGACTCGGTGGCCATGCCACTTTCCCAGCCCTACTCTCTGGTTCTGGCCCTGCACATGCATCCTGCCCTCCCGGTACAGTTGCGTGAGGGGCTGCGCTGTAGAGCTGAGCAAGAAAACCATCACACAACCCCAGGTGCTTCTTTCCAAGGGCTTTTTTAAGGACCTGGATCATATCCCTGGCTCAGTCTCACAGCCCAGCCTCACACACTGCGACACCAGCTGGAACCGCAGCAAGGGATGGCTGGTATCTCCCAGAAAGGCTCTGGCACCAGCGGTGCTACCGCTTGAAGCGACACCCTCAAACACTTTGTCTCTTTGCAGCCAGCAAAAGTAGCTGCAATTAACCCACATCCTTAAAAGTGTGAGAAAGGCTTGTCATCTAGCGTTGTTAAAGACGCACTATGCAGGGCTATGGCAAATCGCTGGAGGAACAATAAAACCCTACCCCACACAGCAAGGTCTGTCATCATTCATTTCAAACATGCCCTTCAGAGTGTTGCTGTTATGTTGTTTTTTTGACATCTTGAGATCTGCATGAGAAATCCCTGTGGATGTGCTGTAAATCCATATCTACAGCAGTAAGTTTTCATTGCATCAGTGTTATTAAATATATATATACACTTATATATGTATTATTTGGCGATGCCGAATGAACAATTGGCCTTTAACTCCTCCTAGACTATTAGGTCGCACTACAGGTCAGTGAAAAAGTAATTTTGCCTAGATTTGTAATAAGGTCTGGGATTTGACCTATGACCCCAATGTCACAAGGTATTCATTATCTCCACACAGATGATATACAGGCAAAGAAACATATATTTTTTATAGAACTGGAAGAATTATATTTGATGGATACGTTTTATTAGATGGACTTTATTACCTGGATAAACTCAATTAGCAGACCTCATTAATTTTGAAAATGTAACTTACTTACGTTGAGTTATTCTTCTTGTGGCCATTAGCATTCAAAACATATAAACCTGAGCTTAGGGCACAGTAGAATTTTTTTTGGTTCAGTGGACAAATGAAAAAAGACATAAGACAGAGGAAAAAAATCTTCTAACCAGAACAGAAAGCTTACTTTGTATCAGTGCAGAATGTTTCACTTAACATATAATTAAAACTTTTTTTCCTGGTTCTTAAGCCATTTTTTTTCTTTCATACTCAAAAAATATTAACTAGCATGCAAAACATAATTTCCTAATGAGAAGCTGAAATGTTTTGCTTCCAGAGCAATAGAAAGTAACACTTTTTGGGTGGGGGGGTTGTTTGCTTTGTCTTAATTTAGTAAATAGTTCCAATCTCCTGCCTCTGGAGTCAGGAAACAATTTCACTTCTCCACGAAAACATTCCGCCCACACTGAGTACCCCTATTTACAGGAAAGTGCCAGCACCCTGTAGTAAGCAGAACGTAAAATGCTAAAGACATCGTTGAAATGTGTCTGCATAAAATACACCCATGTCAAAACATACGTGTTGCGAGAGTTTTTGAGAGGTAAAGGTCAAGCCTGTGAGCCACTTGCCCATACAATATCGTGCCTTAGCCGATTCCCAGGTACAACTCTGCCACAGGCACAAAAATCCACCCCCTGTATGGCAGATGTGCCTCTTTTCCCACCAAAAAAAGGGGAGCAAGAGGCCATCAGCAGAGGATGGAGTTCATTTCCTAATATTAGGCTTCTTAAAGTTGCGAGTCCAGATCAAAGTAAGCTTTGAAAAAGATAAAGTGCTTCCTGAGACTGAGCTACCACACACCACAGGGCAGGAGTTGGAGGCGGCTGGGGAGAGTGACTTGCCTGCTGGGGTCCCTGCTGCTGTCCCCAGTGCAGCAGTGGCCAAGGCATTGTGCCCAGACCAGATGTCTCGCGTGAGTGTGATTTGAGTTATGCGAGGCGAACCCCATCCACTTGCATCCTGGAAAAAGCGAGCAGTGATCGTGTTAGCGCAGACATGAATATTCAGGATGATGCTCCCTCAAGCTCACCTCACCCAGCTCCTGCAGCCCAAGCTGCTGTGAGCGGTGAGGTGGGAGCCCCTCAGCACAGGACAAGCTCCCAGAGATAGATGAAGTCTGAGTACAGCTATACTGGGAAGAAAGGGGCAGAGGACAATGGTATTTCTGCTACCTCCCAAGGCAGAGCACCTCCTCTGAGGGCTTCTCCAGATAATTGTACTTTAGAAGAGCCCTTAGGTTTTAGCAGCCACTGGTTCGGCTCAGACTGGCAGGGGGGTGGCAATGAAGCATGAATAACATCCCAGTGATGCTGAGGATTCAGCTGCTAGAGCGAGGTCCACTATTATTTTTAGCATCATGAGGTAGCTTTTATTTTGAGACTGAACTACTTGTGTGTCTGTCCAATGAATTCCTGTTAGAAGACTAAACCTGCTAGGGGATAAAAAGCCACTGCAAGTGAGAAGCAATTTACAGTAGAGAATTGACCTATAAAACCAACGCATTTCCATTGCACTAATCCAAAACATATTTCACGGGACGGCACTCTGAAATAGGTCTTGTTAAAACAATCGACCTGTTAAAATCATGGGTTTAGTGCAGCAAGCCGGTACATTTTAATAGGATTTTCATGTGCTAGGCCATAGTCCTAGGAAATTTTTCTAACAAAGTGATCTCACTCCTCATTCCTCAAAAAGCAGTGGAAGATTTAGAACCAAGATACATCCCTGGGACTTCAGAGCGAGCAGCTTACAATGCTCTCTGCCTCTCAGACTTCTTCCCCTCCCACTCATTTCTGCATCGCCTCTCACACTGTCCCTTACACCTGGAACGTTTTGGCCTCTTCCTATCTGCCAAATATTTTCCCTTCTCCATTTCAGACTCCTCCTTAACTCACTAGCTCACTTCCTCCTGACTTCTTGGACCTGGGGCCCCTCTTCTCCCACGCTGAAGCTCCCTCACTCAGGGAAGAAAGCCAGACGGATGCCGTGCATGCTCGGCAGTTGCCCCCTGAAGCCCAGGAGGTGTGCACAGATGCACGGTGACTGGGCAGATGTCTCCCTGCGGTCAGGACAGGACCGTCACGCATTATCAGGGAGCATGTCTCTTTTTTTTCAGGACTGGCCCACAGTACTTGAACCAGGATCCTCCAGTGCTTGTGTAGAAGTCAGAGGCTTGGAGCAGGAAGGAGCAGCATCCGGTTTTTCAGGTTTTTCAGCCATGAGTATGCAAGATTTTTTAAAAATGGTAAACGTGAACAATTTTACAATAAAGTAATTAATGAACGTGACAGATTACTTTACAGTGACCTATTTTATTAGTATACAGATAGCAGCCCAAGGGTCAGATTCAGCAAAGAGGCAGATTCAGCCTTGCCTGTGTCCGCCGTCACTAAGACATTCCCTCCATTCATCAAAGCGCCCACATTTTCCTTGTTCAACCTTTTACTCCCAATGCAGTTGTACAAACCCTTGCTATTATCCCTGATGTCACTTGGAAGTATTACCTCTAGGCAAGGTTTAGTTCCCCTGACACCACCCCTACATGCCTGGGCAATATTTCTAAATTCCTCTTTCAAATCATGTCCCTGCTTCCACCCTCTGTATGATGCCTTTTTGCATTGGAGGTTCACCATGAGCTCTCTGCTTACCAAAAGCAGTCTCCTGATACGCCTGCTTGTCTTCACAAGTACTGGAATGGACTGTTCTTGTGCTTGGAGCATGGATGTTCTTGAGGCCTGCCAGATTTCTTGAGCTCCTTTGCCTTTCAGATCTGGCTGGTGTCCCCTGGCATCCCACCTACCAGTTTCCTAAATGAGCTGAAATCTGCTCTCCTAAAGTCCAAGGTCTGCTCTCTGCTACTCTCCTTCCTCACTCCCTCCAAGACCTCACACTCCACCATTTCATGGTGACTACAGCCAAGGCTGTTGCTAATTCTCACATTCCCAACTTGTTCTCCCTTGTCGCTGAATAGCAGATGTAGCTATGTACGTCTTTCAAGAAGTTATCCCTGATGCCCTCCAGAAACCTCCTGGACTGCTGGTGTGCCACCATGCTGCCTTTCCAGCACATGTCAGGGAGGTTAAAATCCCCCATGAGAACCAGGTCCTGTGCTTCAGAGGCTTCCTCCAGTGCTTCGAAGGCGGCTTCATCCACATGTTCACCCTGACGGTATGTCTGTAATACCCTCCCATCATGATATCCCCCCTTACAGGACTCTCCGCTGACAGGCTCTCCATCAGCCCATCATCTATCCCACTGAACAGTTCTTTGTACCTGGGCTGCTCCTTCACAGGGATAGCAAGCACCTTGCCCCCTCATCTTCTCCGTTGGTCTCTCTTGGAGAACCGGTACCTGCCCACTGCAGCAAGCTGCTGCAGGTGTGCAAGCTGGCCCATCGCTTCTCAGTATTCCAACAACATTGTAGTTAAGTAGAAAAAACTCCTAGTTTTCAGTCTCGTTACAGCATCTTGGAGTCTGTTCATTTTTAGGTCAGCCCCTGCAGGAAGGGACTCAGGAAGCAAAAAACCATATGTCCTTTGGGTACAACAGGAGGACCCAGCACCAGCCACAGCTTTTGTCGCAAACACCTGCCCTCCGCCTCGCAGAAAGCATAGACGCTGCTGAGTAAAGGCAGCAACAGCATTAGTTCCTGGGACAGGGGGCTCTGCTGGGGTCTGCCTGTGTCTGTGCCAAGATGCACCTGTTCCTCCTGCAGGTCACCCATGGCTCCCTCATGGCCTTGCTCCTGTCAGAGTGGTCAAGGATGGCAGCAGGGTGTGTAAAGCCAGAGAGCCCCAGGAATTTCCAGAGGCAGCTGGCGAGGCCATTTGATGCTTGATGAGGATCTAGGGCTGAATAATTCAAAGCTGAGCGTGCTGCTGGAGTCAGCAGAGACCTTGCAGAGATGCACAGGCCCTGCTATCAAACCACTGTCTCCTCCATGGTCTGAAGCACACGGTACAACTTTCGATCGAAAAGCTCTGAACTCCTCATCCTTTCAAATGGCTAACAAATGTGTTTGATTAAGAGGCAAAGCAGATTTTCATATGTTGACAAAGCCTTGTTAATCCGGAGATCAGGGTTTTATCTAGAGAGATATAGAATACACAAGGAGAAATTTCAACACCTCAGTAGAAAAATAAATTAGCGTCTTTTCTGAGACTGTGTCATGGGCAAAACATGTCCTCATATGGTATAAACACTGAGTGAGATGAGCTTCCTAACTTTATCATGATTTCACCACTTGGGAGTGAGGTGGCCATTCCAACTGACACAAAAAAAAAAAAAAAAGAAGGTAGTTGAGGAAAAGGCTGAGGTATTGAATGCTGCCTTTGCCTCAGCCTTTAATGGTCAGATCAACACATGGAGTGCTCAGCCTCTTGAACCAGAAGGCAGGGATGGGGAGCAGAGTCGTCCCCATAATCCAAGAGGAAACAGTAAGTGATCTGCTGCACCGCTTAGATGTGCACAAGTCTACGGGGCCAGATGAGATCCATCCAAGAATTCTGAGGGAGCTGGCGGAAGTGCTCACCAAGTCACTTTCCATCATTTACCAGCAGTCCTGGCTAACGGGGGAGGTACTGGAAGTTAGCCAATGTGATGCCAATCTACAAGAAAGGCCAGAAGGAGGAGCCAGGGAAGTACAGGCCTGTCAGGCTGACCTCGGTGCTAGGGAAAGTCATGGGGCAGATCATCTCGAGTGAGATGTGGCATGTATGAGACAACCAGGTGATCAGGCCTAGTCAACATGGATTTATGAAAGGCAGGTCCTGTTTGACCAACTTGATCTCCTTCTATGACAAGATGACCCGCCTAGAGGATGAGGGAAGAGCTGTGGATGTTTTTTACCTGGACTTTAGTGAGGCCTTTAACACCGTTTCTCATCACATTCTCCTGCACAAACTGGCTGCCCATGGCTTGGATGGGTGTACTGTTCACTGGATAAACAACTGGCTGGATGGCCGGGCCCAGAGAGTGGTGGTGAATGGAGTTAAGTCCAGTTGGTGGCCGGTCACCGGTGGTGTTTCTCAGGGCTCAGTGCTGGGGCCTGTTCTCTTCAGCATCCTTATCAATTATCTGGATGAGGGGATCGAGTGCACCCTCAGTAAGTCGGGAGATAGTGTTGATCTGCCTGAAGGTCAGGAGGCTCTACGGAGGGATCTGGACAGGCTGGATCAATGGGCTGAGGCCAATAGTATGAGGTTAAATAAGGCCAAATGCCGGGTCCTGCACTTGGGCCACAACAACCCCCTGCAGCACTACAGGCTTGGGGAAGAGTGGCTGGAAAGCTGCCCAGCAGAAAAGGACCTGGGAGTGTTGGTCAACAGCCAGCTAAATATGAGCCAGCAATGTGCCCAGGTGGCCAAGAAGGCCAACAGCATCCTGGCTTGTTTCAGCAATAGTGTGGCCAGCAGGAGCAGGGAAGGGATTGTCCCCCTGTACTCGGCGCTGGTGAGGCCAAACCTTGAGTACTGTGTCCAGTTTTGGGCCGCTTACTTCAAGGATGTAGAGGTGCTGGAGTGTGTCCAGAAAAGGGCAGTGAAGCTGGTGAGGGGTCTAGAGAACAAGTCTTACAAGGAGCAGCTGAGGGAACTGGGAATGTTTAGCCTGGAGAAGAGGTGCCTGAGGGGAGACCTCATCATTCTGTACAACTACCTGAAAGGAGGTTGTAGTGAGGTGGGGGTTGGTCATGTAACAAGTGACAGGGCTAGAGGAAATGGCCTCGAGTTGCATCAGGGGAGATTTAGTTTGGATATTAGGAAGAATTTATTTACAGAAAGGGTTGTGAAGCATTGGAACAGGCTGCCCAGGGAGGTGGTGGAGTCCCCGTCCATGGAAGAGTTTAAGAGACGTGTAGATGTGGCACTGAGGGACATGGTTTAGGGACCCTGGCATTGCAGGGTGAATGGTTGGACTCGGTGATTTTAAAGGTCTCTTCCACCCAGATGACTCTGTGATTCTGTGAAATCAAAACTTTTTGCTACCCTACTACAAGTTCTGCCTCCTCGTTCTTCTCGTGATGATCTCCATCAACCATCAGATCATATAATTTAATACAACACAAAATCTGGACCTCTTGACACAGATCCCCTCTTGCATCCAAGGCGGAACAGCTCTAATTTATACCAGATGGCTTCAGACTATAAGAAACCCCGTGCCAGCTCAGGGGTAGTCAAGTACAGATGACCCCCACCCTGTCCCAAAATGACTTGCCTTATTCTCCTTCTTTCCACCCAGGGAGGATTAAATGTGGGAGGAAGCCAGTAGCACTGCTCTGCACCAGCTGAGAATGATGCCAAGCCCAAATTAATGCACCCAGGGGTCCCAACTAAGACACTCTGTAGAGAGGTGAAAGGAAGAAGAACCTGCTCTTTCACTCTAAGAAGGAGTCACAAATAAAGGAGAAAAAGAAAACAGCAAACTTTAGAATTAAATGCATGAGAATGTTTAATATATTGCCAGAACATCAATGAAAATGAAGAAGTGGATTCCAAGGAATCTAGAGAAAAAGATCCCTTTGAGTCAAACATTAATAAAAGTCTGCAGTGATATAGAGATGATCTCATGCTTATCATTAGTTCCCGCTTGCAATTTTTTTTCTTGGTATAGCTTGTTTTTTTTTTAACTCCCAGATGTTGTAAAGTTAATTACACAATCACTTGTGTATTACCAAAAAATGAATAAAGAATACTGGCTACATGAGTCACTACAGTGCAGCACAGAGTGAAGCAAAATGATCTTCAGAAAAAGGCAATTTATGTGGAGTACTGGAGCTGAAATTCTTCAGTATCTTCAGCCAGATCCTGTCTTTTGCAAGGGAGAAATTTTCAACTCGGGCTGAAAGTTGCTGGGAGCCTCTTCTGTGCACAAGCTGCGAGTAACACCAGCTGGAAAGTCATATTTGCCAGTGAAGGGTGGTATAAATACAACCACCACTAGAGGAAAGTCTTTTGCAGACCAGTATGTCATTGCGCTTCATGGTCCCACATGCAAAGAAAGACGTAAGGATCCACGTTCCATAACGCCCACTTGTTTTGGGAAACACGTACGGTTAAGTCCCATTGGCACTTACACAACCTGTCGGTGCAGTTGCAGAGCTGTGCCATCAGCCCGGTGCTGGTGATACATCGAGGGACTCAGCGTGACTGCCGATTTGCAGGACTTGCCTACGTAAATGCGGGTGTGCAGGTTCGCAGGAATGTTTGGAAAGTGTAGGTATTACTCTTCTTTTTTAAAAAGTGATGCATTAGAAGTTATTTAAAAGGACTTACAGCTGGCTTCAAACATGAATCAGACTCCTTAGCCGGCTCTTCTGAAAACATTAAAAATTAGTCTGGTCCACTTCCTCAGCAGAAAGCATATGCTTGTGGGCAGAGACCAAAGAGATCAAGCACAATTTATTTACTTTAAAGAAAACACCATGCCCGTTGAAAGGCAATCAGCCATCCTGATTTGGGTTATGCTGTACACCAATTTTTCAGCTGTAGCACAGGAACGAGCCTCTTCCACAGAGATCTCAACCATGCAGGTCACTGAATACCCATCAGAGCAGAGAGAGATCGATGCTCATGCTGTCACGTGGTGTCACCTGCCATAGTTGGAAAAGGCACTTGGGTGCAAACACCAAAAGAGAGGACAGACTTAATTTAAGGCAAATTCTGGAGGCAGAGAACATAGATCTGACAGTAGCATCTGGCCTTTGGTGGCAGCATTAAAATCAGGAGATACTTTGTCTAATAGGTACTGGTGAAAGCCAAGGGATTCCTAGAAAATGATAATCCATCGATTCAGAGAACGGGAGGCACAGAGTTTCTCGTGCCATTGCTCAACAACCATTTCCCCTGCTTTTTTGTTCTGAAGGCTAATGGGTCATCTTTCAGCACAGAGCATGACAGTTCACCGCCTCTGCCTATTTACAGTTAACTCTTCCCGACCGCGCCACAAAGGGCTGGGGGCATTACTTTGTAAAACAGAGTTTTTAAAATACTCCCTACTAGATTTGTCAGGTGACAAGACATTTTATTACCTTTGTAGCTATGAATTTTTATCAGTCCAATAAGGAATATTCATTCCTAAGGGGTTTGAACTAATAAAATTGTAAAATGAAAAGCTGTAACAAGTGCTTCATCCCTTGATCGCTGTGTTTAACTGAACCTCATCTTGTGGCTAATCCTGGCTTTTTCTGCTTTTGAAAACACTTAGGTTTGCCTTTGTTGCACCACGGTTTTTAAAGCCCTGACACCTGGAATCCTGTGAATGTGCAGGAAACCAAATTTCAGCACAAAACCAAAACGAAATTCTTGAAGTCTTTTACAAAGAAACTCATCAACCTGTGATTCACGTAGATTCCTAAACTAACCAGTTTCAGAGCCAATAGGGATCATTGTGATTGCCTCACTACTTTCCATACAATCGACCCCCTGGAACTTCCCTATATTAATTCATGCTTCGAGATTAAAAGCTGTGCTAGCAGCAGCGGGTCTCGTTTCAAAAAGTGTTTCATTTTGATTTAAAAATCTCCATTAATGGAGAATCCAGCACAATCCTCTGTAAATCATGCCAAATTATTAATTATCTTTGCTGTTAACAATATGCATGTTCTTTTTTGGTCTGAATTTTATTCGCTTCAGTTCCAGCCGTTGGTCTTATTAGTCTCTGTACCTTTGTCTGCCAGGCTGAAAAGCCCGGTATTACTTATATATTTTTCTTGTGGAGATACTCATGGGCTATGATCAAGTCACAGTTCACCTTCTCTCTTGAAAGTTACTTAAATCTTTTCCTATTAGTTATCCTTTAATTATTCTCAGAGCTCCTCTCTGAACTCAGGGCAGGTTTTTTTTACAAGCTTCTTGAATTTTGGACACCAGATCTGGACACAGAACACCAGCAAGCACAGTGCCACTAGCTAGAACAGTGGAAATAGTCCCACTCCCTCTTCGTTTCTTTACACCGGAGGAACTGATCTAGCCCTGCTGGCTGTAGTGCTGTGTTGGGTGCTCGTGCTCAGGTGGTTTTCATTCTGACCACAAATACCATTTCCAAAATTTTGTATTTCCCCAAGCAGAGCTCCTCTGGAAGTGTGACCTGCACGTGCTGTTCCCAGTCTTGTCATTTCACATTGGGTCACCCCAAAAAACTTCTCATTTGACCAGGTCCAGAAATTTCTCTCTTCTCCATCTTCGACCCTTAAGTTATTGCTAAAAATGGGAAACAGCAAGAGAACCAAAAAACAAGGATGCCTTCTTGATGGAGACTCCCTGACTACAACTAGTTTTGGACAGACCGCTGAGCTCAGTTTCAGTCTGTTTAATGTGTGACATTGATTTTATAACATTCTGCTTTGTTATTCAAGATATGTAGTCCCGTATGCAATAAAGTCAGAATTTTATTGCATTGCAAATACTATGACATCTATCAACCAAAGCTGTAATCACATTAAAATTTATCCTGAGCTAGTCTGACAAGATTATTCTGTAAATAATTTCTGATGACATTTCCTTCCATTAAATTATTATTATTATGGTCCCGTATCTGCTATTCCACCACTTTGTCAGGGAATGCTATCAGTCACTTTTGGTTACTTGAGACAAGTCTTCTGCTTTTTCTAAATATGGGTGCATCTGCTTTTTTTCTGAAGTCTTCCTGTTCCCCAGAATTTACTGAAACTCAAAATCAATGATCCACCGCGTTTCTCAGCTCACAGCCTGAAACTCTCAGACATGGTATTTTGAAAAGGTCCTATTTTGGTATCTGTAATTTAACACCATCTTTAGTCACTGTGGAAGGGGGATATATTTTATCATCATTGCATGACCTAAGTCCCCTATCTGTTTTCTTCTTCTCTCTTCCTTCAGCCAGGGTATAGAAAGATTTATTGAATATTTCAGCCCCTTATCGACAGTTCTGCCATGTCTAACTAGTTCTTAGTTCATGAAACAACACTTCTATTGGATTCCATTTGCTCTTTAAATACTCCAAACCTCCTTCCACTGCCTTACATTCTGCTGGTTATTGCTTTCCCTTTGTATCCTTTTCTCTTCCCTCGCCAGTTTTCTTAATACCATATTTTACCCTTACTGCTATACACTTTTCCTCTTTCCCTACGCTGTTTTTTGATTGCTATGCATGATTTCACTTCCCATATGCAGCTGGTTGTTTTTAAGCCTTCTTTATCGACTTCAGGTTTTTAGCTCTTGGATAATTTAGAAAACATTATAAAAGAGTTCAATCTTTCCTATTTTACCATTTCAGTTCTTCCAAGCTGACACGTCTCAATTAATCCAGTTTTGTAAAACTGGACTCTTAGAAATTCCAAGTACATATATTAGTGATGTGAACTTCATGTGGTTCGCATAAACAGACATAGTCAATCTGAGCCTAAACAACTGCTGACTTCCAGTTCTCCGTTCAGCTTCTGTCTACGTGTCAAGACGAGGCCTGATCCCGAATTGTCCTGTGGTTGTTGCCGCCCTTTCTGAGCTAGAAAATTGCCATCTATAATTTTGCAAAATTCCAAGTGTATTTTAATTCCTGGCAGCATGAAATTTCTAACTCGTATCATTTGGACCGAAATCATCCCCGACAGCGTAGCTTTTCTTTTCCTACACTTGACAGACAGGTGTTTAAGCTGTCCTGCTCTCTAGTGCCCTTTGGCGGGCAGCAATAGGCACCTGCAGCCCGCCCATCCTCTGCTTTAGGTTTCAGAACAGTAGCCCATAAGCTTTATAGAGCACATGGCAATGATTCAGAGATGCCATTTTCAATGTAGACTGCCATTCTCTCTCCTTTCATGTTGATTTGATCAGTCCTTGAAAAGAAGTTCCGTAACACTGATTTTTAAATTCAAGTTTACATTTGAATTACACTTCAATTTTCCTTCTGGTGGCTTGTAATACCAAGTGGAGTGTGTGTGCGCTAATTAGTGAGCAAGTCCCCAATGTTTTGCTTATTGCTGGGCTCCTTGCAATCCTTGAAGGCAATTAGAGACTTTTCTTCATGTCTCTGGCATCTTGATTAATTGTGTTCTGGGTATCTCAAACTTTCTGCTTTCGCTTTCCTTCGCCAACATGCCCTTTTGTTGTTGCTTAGTTGAATACTTTTCAGACCAGTCTAAGCAGCTTGGATCTCAGAAAACCAGTTTCCATCTGATTACTTCTCCATGATTACTTCTTCAGGTACTAGTTAACCTGCCTTTCCTTTCCTCTCCACAAGAGAGACAAAACATCTCTTGAACAAAAACACTCTGCCCTGTGCCATTTGCCTCACTGGTAGTTCCCTTCACTTCACAACTTGGGTGCATCTTCGGTCTATCCATGGTCTCTGGAGCTGCTGCCAGCTGGTGAGACATGTTGTCCTGGGTCACAGGCGCTAGGCACGGCACAGGCAGCAGGGCTGAGAGGGTGAGAGCCTTCCTTGGAAACACATTCTCCTCCTCTGACATCCCACCCATCCAGCCCTGCTCCAATCTGGCTCTTTGTAAAAGAAAGTGGCACTTTGCAACCTTTGATTCTTAAAAGTTTAAGTGTAAGACTTTACACCCCGGCCATCAAGAGCTACAGCCAATTTGGTTTACCTACATGACCTATTGTGCTGGACCAGGGAGACGCGGATGTTGTGGGCTGGTACAGCCTGGTGCTGAGCTTCTCAGAGCCCTCAGAGAGCAGTTAGGGGGCCGCAGGCTCGTTCCTTCCCAAGCACAGTCCCCATTTGGTTGTTCTGCAGTGGGATCTCCAGCTCCTCAGTGGGGGTCTCTGGGAATACCATGTGCGGGGATGTTGGGTTGCCCTCCAGGATACAGGCAGCCCAAGTCCTCCCTGAAACATATGGTGCAAGTTCAGACAAACAGAGTTAGAAAATAGGCTTCATTCCTTCACTTTCCTCTTGGAATTTTAGAAGAGATTGATTCAGCAGAAAGGCAAAAAGGTTTGTGTGTCCAAGCAGCTTTACGGCCCAGCTTGTGTAGGATGAAAGGTTGAAATCCTGCTGCTTTTGTAATTGTCATTCCTTGCTAGGTGTACATGGAGCACAGCGGGTCCAAGTGAGACCTTTCTTACTGTGCAGGAAGTTTTCTTCCTTGTTTTTCACCTACACAACAGCTAGCCTGTCCCCTAGGAGCATTCTTCCACTTTTATTTGTTTTCATTCGGCTATTTATTCGTTTAGCATCATCCCATACCAACTTCTACGTGCTGCTCTGAGAATTGCTGGGCTTTGCTGGTCATCACTGACTTCTCTGCCGAGCAGAGTTGAACCTCAGATTCTTTTTGCCCCCTCTGCTTTGTTCAGTTGGGTTTTTCTGGTGGTGGTTTTTTTTCCCCCCCATACATTGATTCTATCAGCAGAGTGAAGGAAAGTATTACAGGGAAAGACAGTGTGGTAAGAGAGGCATAGGAAGGTAAGTCAGCATATATTTGTGCTGTCAGTTTTAATGCATCATTTGTTGACTCTGTATATTTTATGTGGTCCAGAAATAGTTTCTGCATATCTGGTCCATCTTCTGATTTATCCTGCAATTGGGATGTTCACGTTTCAAGTTCTTTATTGAGTTTAGACACCTTTCTTTGATTCTTGGGATGGATACTAGTTTCCCAGGTCTGACAATTGCAGGGGGTTTATGGAATGGCTAATTCTTTCTCCTACCAGGACTTTTTCTGTGGTATTTGATGAGATGATCATAATAGTGCTGTTTCACCTTTCCAATTGTGTTTAGTAATTTCTTTCCAGAAATTGCACAGCACAGCTAGCTCCAGAGCAGAGATGAGGTGATTTTGCAAACTAAATACTGACAAATCTTACTTTTCACACACACACACAGACAGAACTCTTTAGTCATTAAAAACTGCTGCTTTGTCACTTTTTTAAATGGAGAATGAGGACTGAGACAGGAGGTGGCTTCAGGAAGTGCCTCTGAGCTGCTGGCACCGCATCCTTTAAAGCCGATGTGCACCAGCCCATGGCCAGCAGAGCTTACACCCTCTCACACAATGCTTAACAGCAATGCTGTAAGACCTGTGTTTTATGTACACTTTCACAAGTCTTTTTCAAGGCGGTCTATTCAGTGTTTTAACGTAATCAATTTACAGAGGGAGAAACTAAGTCAAGAAGAAGATACAGGATTTTCTACACTTCATACAACAGAGCCAAAAAAGTAGCTTTAGTTTCCCAAGTTCCCTATAAGATAGTCAAATTGGACTCCTTAATATTTGTACTATTCAAATAACAAAAAACATTGTCAGCTCTACACATGGGCAATGGGACAGAGCTGCGTTGGTTATCCTAAAACCACCAGCCCCGACACTCCTGTTAAATCACAGAATCACAGAACGGTTTGGTTTGGAAGCAACCTTAAAGATCACCTAGTTCCAAACCCCCTGCCATGGGCAGGGACACCTTCCACTAAACCAGGTTGCTCAAAGCCCCAACCTGGCCTTGAACACTTCCAGGGAGGGGCCATGCACAGCTTCTCTGGGCAACCTCTTCCAGTGCCCTCAGCACCCTCACAGTGAAGAATTTCTTCCTAATATCTGATCTAAATCTACCCTCTTCCATTTTGAAACCATATTATATGAAACCTTCATCCTATCACTACATTCCCTGATAAACAGTCCCTCCCCATCTTTCCTGTAGGTCTCCTTTAAATACTGGAAGGCTGCTATAAGGTCTCCCTGGACCCTTCTCTTCTCCAGGCTGAACAACTCCAGCTTTTTCAGCTTGTGCTCACAGGGGAAGTGCTCCATCCTCTTGACCATCTTCGTGGTCTTCCTCTGGACCTGCTTGAGCAGGTCGATGTCTTTCTTATGCTGAGGACCCCAGAGCCGAACGCAGTACTCTGGGTACTGTTTGTTCCTGTGTTTGCCAACTGTCAAGACACTTTGACATGAACACTTATCCCTGTCCAGGTGACAGAAATGTGTTCCACCTCCTGGAAAACAGGCCAAGTATTTGAAAAACGAATGGTGGGGGAAAATTAGGTCGACCAGATATTACAAGAATTTTCTGGAACTTTTTTGGTATTGACTGAAAAATTATATGTTTACTCCTCTGAAACTGAGTGTTTCAAACCCAGCAAAACCAACATGACAAGAAACTGTTGGGTGATGTGGCTCACATAATTCCCCTATAAGACAGCAATTCAGAAAAGTTGCTTCTAGTGTACTTAGAGTGCCCCAGTGGAGAGCTATTGACTGGGGTAACACAGCTGAGCAGACCACATGTAAGGGACTGGTTTGTAAGCCATCATAGGCAAAGCAAATATATTTGTCCCTTTCAGGAAAGGACTAGAAGAGGAGCAACAATTTGCCTTTGTATTTCAGACAAACCAGTCACATTGGTCAGGTGCTGCCACGCAGCTTCTGTTGGCTGAATCCTGCTCAAGCACATGTAGGGGAAGCTGCCTACAGGACAGATACGGTGGTGTAGAAGAATTTCAGAAATTGATTTTGTTTTGTCTTGCTTTCTAGCTTGAAATGCTCATAAGACCAAATGGAAAGGAGGAGCAAAGTGGGTAGTATTTATGCCTGTGGAGGTAAAGCAAGAGAGTAAGATGTCAGGTGTGGAAGTTGCAGACTACGTTTTGGCAACCTTTGAAATACATGAGTCTCTCCTACATGTATGGACATCCAGGTAACCTGAAGAAGGAAACTGTGCAGAAACTGAATGAAAACAAGAGAAACCCATCTCCATCAGAAGCTGGAGAATGAGTGAGTTGTTGGAGCCAAGGCTACCAGTCCCTAGTCCCTCCTCTCCTTTTGATGCACTGTCTGACCCTGTAGAGATTAATGCCAGAACCACGCAGGAACCTGAGCGCTCTCTTCCACTGATTCAGTAACCTGGAATCTAGTAAAGCCTCACAGATCCATGTTGGGGTTTTTTTTCTGCTGTATTTGTAGGATCACAAAGAAATTCAGTGTGAGCACTGTAGATGTTGCTCAGAATTTAGAAAGAGCTTCCAGATATGGTAGATTTTCTCAGCAGGAAAAAACTAATCCCAAATTGCCAATATTCCACTTAAATGAGGTAATTTGGAGGTTTTCTTGATTCTCACAAGCAAGTTGTTTTTGAAGCACCTAAGAAAGACGTGCATTATCAACAAAACCAGAAACAATGTAGGAGGAAAGAAAGCATATTATTCTTGTACACAATTAAAAAAAAAAAAAGAATACAACACTGAAATGGACCATCCATTATCGTTCACGGTTTGCAAACACACTTACGGAATAAATTCTCATTAAAGAAAGGGGAAAAAAAAGAAAAGAGAAGTGGAATAATTGCCATTATGTGTCTGAGAGAGTGTTTTTCCATAGCTTGCAATTAATACAGTAATGGTAAATGAAAATAATTTCCCATTTTGCACTTATTGTGAGGAACCATTAAAGAGAAAAAAAAAAGAAAAGTGAAATGAAAGAAAAACCAAAGCCTAATAATGAGTCTATTGATGATTTGGTATCATCTCTGAGCTGATCGATCATCATGAGGTTTGGGTTTTATTTAATTAGCGTATGGTATTTCATGCAGAATCCCAGTGTGCCGATGAAAACTGGCAAGTGAAAACACTGACCTTCTGTCACATATGCAGCACCTTCTCACAGTGCTAACAGCCTATATGTATCAAGGCTTAAAAGGCTTCATCTCACAGGACAGCCCCTGCATCGGGGGAATATCATCATCGCCTACAGCGAGATCAGAGTTTGGCTGTTCTTGGTGCATAGGAGTCTGGGGAGGGAAAGGGACATCGGGTTTTTGCCAGAATAATAATTGGGTGCTCTGAGCTCATGGAGCGGCTGCCATAAACTGAAAATGAACAGACAAGGTTTCTTTTTGTTTGTTTATTAAATGCTGTTATGGTATTTAGTATGTTCTTAGTCATCAATTTTCTCGGAGTTGCTAACGAAGTGCTGCCATAAACCCAGCCTGTCCCTTTCTGACCCTTATAACATCATGCAATTTTCCTCGTTCACCCTTAATTCGAGGTATAAACTAATGCGAAAACATGTCTTTTATTAAATGCAAGTTTTCTACTAAATAAATTTCTTTTGCAGTAGGAAGCATCTGCATTAGAAATAAATATCTCGGCCAGACCTCCTGCATACTTATCCCAATACATAAGCCAAAAAATATGTTGTGGTCAAACCTACATTGTTCCATTTACCAACTGCAAAATAATAATAATGCTTCACGGGCAAAAACTCAGCTGTCAGGAGAGAGAAGACAGAAGACTTCTGCTTATTGATTGCTATTGACTTCATGGGGCCAATAAAACAACTTGCAAATAAAGAAGAGGAACTGATTCATGTCCGAAGATTGTGTGACGTAGCCTTTTTCTGATTGTATAATGTTGTGATTAAATATGGTGGGGCCCTAGGGAGCGACTTTTTATTGAAGGTTAAGCCAATATTAGCAAAAATAAAATAAAATTAATCAAATGGCCCAGAGCATCGCAGCCACAGTCGATTCCAAGAATGTTTGGTTACAAAATGAGCAACTGACTAATTGTGTAAATGCTGTTAATTAGCTGTGCAGAGCCCCTAACTGGGCTTTTCCCTGTAACTAATAAGAAATCAATTAGCTAATGAAGTGGCCATTAAATGCTATGCTAATCTTAACTGGGGTATTTTTAATGTTCTTCTTCTTCTTCTTTTTTTTTGTCTTTATGATCCTTCCTAATTGCCATTGCCATACGGAGCTCACAGCTTTCAGCATGTCTAATGAAACATCATTATATCATAACTGGCATTCTTGGAAGAGTTAGTGGCAAACCTGCTTCCCAATTATTTTTAATTGCCAGACGTACTCATAACTGGGCCTTTTACCGAGTAGTTCAGATCCCTGCACTGTCATGTAACATACCAAAGACTGTGTTTTCTTTTCCGTGCGTACGAAGCGTGGTGGTAGCGCTGGATGCCACAAGGAACGCGCGTAACACCCTAAACAAGGAACCCAAGCGGTTGCCTTTGCTCTTCCTTTGATTGGAGCCTGTGGAGACTCAGCCATCACCTCCCACTGAGCAGTTAAAACTGGACAAATCTAGAGGAGGTTCTACATGATTTGAAAACTTGTGGTGCCCCGGTAAACATTTATCACCACCAATCATTCCAAGCTAAAAAGGCGGCTGTAGCTTCTGGGCACTTATGCCAAAACACTGCAATTTAGCGATTATTATTAGGATTAGCAATCGGGGGCTGTGAATGCCTTCAGTAATTCCCACAGATTTTGCCGCTTTCTAAAAGAGTTCATGATCAGCAGTTATTTCTGTCTGTTAATTCCAACTCGAGAAGGCATGACCTGTATCTTCTCTTGGGTGGCATGGCTGCAAAATCAGCACCTCCTCTTTAACAAAGCCCGTTGTAAGAGAATGGGGCAACGACCCGAAACCCCGGTTTTAAAACCCTCCTGTGGATAAAGCGTTTTTATTCACCAACCCAGCACCTATCTGGTAATGGCATCGTAGTTACCATCTGAATCTCAATGAACTTCTCTAAATCGACTTGCGTTGAAGTAGGTTATGTGTCCGGATTAGACTGGCTCTTCCCCACCCCCCGCAACACAATAGTCCTCAGGACCATCTGTGCACCAATACGTGCTTTTTAAAAGAATGTTTTCAAAAGGGAGTCTTCTCGCTCGCTCGCTCTCTCCCCGTGCCACCCCCCCCCCCCCTTTTTTTATTTTTTTTTTTGGATAACATGCAAATTGAACTGGTTAATTCTGCACCCCTGTTTCAGGAAATCTGCCGCCAGCAGCTGCCACTGTTTCAGATGTCAGGAGGATGCAGATACACTGTGACATTTTGTTCATTAAATAAACAAACCAGGTTCAGGCTAACAACATTAGGTAGAAAGGCCCATCAATTCTCGTACATTTAGTTCACGTAATAGGAAGTGACAATGTTCCTTAGCTTCATAAGCACTATATTGAAGAACAAAAGGAAAAAGCATACATAAATGTGGCAACGGCAACAACAGTTGCCATAAAATCCTGCAAGGTTGATTTAGATTAATGAGGCACATAACTTTTTGCCCAAGGCTACTTAAAATAAATATGGCTACAAAAGTGGCTACTAGGGGAGAGAAAAAAAAGTCAGGATTTTTTTTCTCTTACATACAGTTGGTCTTATTTGATTTGAATATCAAATAATAAAACTACTCCAACAGTAGCCCATCTGTAGGCGAACAAAAAAGATTGGCACAGTGTTGTAGTATAATAACAAAAAACCCCCTAGAAATCCCATTTTTATACATTTCAGTGGTGTAATATTTTACAAAAATAAATGTTAACGATTATGTTAACCTTAGGTTAAAATGATAGAGATATTAAATCTCAAATTAAAAGCTTATGTCTTTTCCAGTGTGACAGATCAAGCTATCTGAAATATCAATATTTCTTGCTTTTGCACAATCAAATGTATTCTGGCTTTTGCCTCTAGGAATACAAATATTAAATAGCCAAGACAACAACTACATTTGTCAGCTCTACATCGTATAACATAAAAGTCACTAAAACTGGGAATTCAATAATACCAAAAAAAAAAAAAAAAAGGCAAAAAAAGAAAAAAGGATGATGCCAAAGAGAAAGAGAGTGGCCTATCTAAAAATCAGACCATCCTAAGGCTTGGATAATATAGATAAGGCTGTCAGTCAGTCTTAGACGGAAAGGTGCAGACAATAGGAAAAAAATCCTTGCACATTAATATGTATAGCCCACGATGTGGCTTTTAATATTCAAAGCGACTTCAGCAACTCCATGGGAAAAAAAAAAAAAGCCAAACCTGAGGCTGGCTCGTGCAAATCCTGGCTGATGGCGGCAGCCCTGCTGGAGGACTCACTTTGTGCACGGGCAGTCAGACCTTTGCACAACTGGTGGTTTCCCGTGCTCTTCCCTTGCGTGTCCGCCCGTCCCCAAGGCGGCTGCAATGGGATGCTCAGCTGAGGCATGGGCTCACTGCCCACGAGGAGGCTCACCCCACCATGGGCAGCTGCCTGCTGGCCCACAGCCGACATTGACACACCACCACCACTACCTCTGGGATTTTTCTGGGGTTTCTGCCTCCCCTCTCTGCGCCCCGAGCAAGTCCAGCCTCGTTTTGCCCCTGTCCTTGTCCTCCAGTTCGCCAAAACCCTGAAGCTACCTTTAAACATCTCGAAAGGCCCTCTATGCCCAAGAAGCCAGTGGGGAGATGGGAGTGTCATTCTTAGTGTCCCCCTACCACAGTACATGTGGCGTGTCATGCCCCCCACAACCCATTTGGTGCCGGCACCATGTTCAGCTGGTGGGTTCAAAAGCACTGCGCTCACCCAGACCACTTCCTAGTGCCTCCATCTGTGCAGAGGCTGAAAAAGAGCGAGTTGTTCCAGGACAGGCTGGCATCATTTAATTGCAGGGCATTTTGGGCCCTTTGATTCTTGCAAGCATATTCCCACGTAGCGTCAGGGATCCCAGAGTCTTCCACCTGCCATTGTGGCATCTCCTCCCCACAGGGGACATGTCGAGCAGAAGGCCCACCCTCTCTGGAGGAGGAAAATACATGCTGCAAGGTGAGCAGAGGAGAAGTTTAGAAGCAGCGTGCATATCTCACGGTGCCCTGTGGGCTTGGAGGACTTTTGGGTGCCAGCAGAGCCCAAACTGAATGCTGCTGAGAGCAGGCAGGACATTTTCAGTGTCAGCTTCCTAATGATCTCAGGGTGCCGCTCAGCAGCCACACTGTGGTCCTTCCTAAGTCTGCAGGTAGAGGACAAGCAGACGCAGTGGCTCGGACATGGTAAACACGGCACTGCAATCTGGCTCCTTCTTTATTCCTCATTCGCTTGCATGAAAGCTCCTCCAGGTGTGATGTGATGCAAGTCACAGATGAGGGAGAATTCTGCCAGGAAATTGCAAGAATCAGATGGTGGCCTAATAAAGCCCCCAGCTTGGACTAGCTGCTGCTGAGTGACCGTGGAAGTTATTTCTGAGGGCTCTCCATAGCCACAGACTGTAAACCAGCCTAAGTCCTAAGGGGATCTGCGTTCTGACTGGAGAATGTCGTGCATCCAAGATTTAAGAAGAAGAAAGCTAACGTTTATTCATGAGATCATTCCAGACTCCAATAACTTTAGCGGCGATGGAAGGCTCAGACTGTAACAGAAGCGAAGCAAGCCGTTTCTCAATTTCTGTAAACTGCTATTCTTCAGGATAAGATATACATGTTAAAAACATGTTAAGAACATGCGTATTCTCACTTCTTCGAATAACTTTTAAAAGATTTACCCCCTAGTTTTAGGATGATGGGGGCTCTGCAGTGGATGAGGAGGTTTTTCCCTTTTAAATGAGCCAATTCATTTCTCTTGTGCTGCAATACCCAGCAACACATCATTTGGGTGAACACCATTCCCACAACCGTGGCGTGCCTACTTCCAGTAAAAATGGAGATAATTTTCATTTCCGCAGTATGACCAGCTTTTTAAATGAAGAAGCATGATGGATGATGTTTTGCAAACTGAAGTAAGCACTTCAAAAGCTGTCAAAAAGGTTAGATACAGTGGCGTAAGAAATGGATCAAATTTAGAAGACCTTCCAATAGAAAAGTAAGCATCATTCTGAGTGGCATTTCCAACGATCAATAAAAACCCAGTAAGTTTTACAGATATTCTCTTGGGCAGGTTCTTTAATTCCCTGCCATTTCAGTAACGGGCAGATGGACCTCCTTCCCTCCTTTCTTCCCTTGCTCCCTCCCACTTTTCCCCTTCCCTTTCCCCTTCCCACCCCTTCCAGCGTCGGGGCTTTGCAGATTGAAGTGAATTTTCTTGAATTTTCTCTTACACCATGCATATGAATTTGCAAACCTTCATAATCTTTCAGATCTAGACATACTTTTTTGATGTAGTGTTTAAAACTTCTCATTGGGGATCAGTATTGTAGGGATAAGGAATAGTTTTGAACCCTGCCTCTTTGGAAAACCAAGCACTGCAGACGGTGCGAGTAACAAAGAGGGGAAATATAAAGGGGAGCAATTTTATCTGGGGAATCTGTGGACTTTACAAGGTATGCCTGAAAATCCCCTTTGCTGTGGATGAAGAGCTGCCCAGGGATTTAAGACCTTGGAGTGGAATTTATATAGATTTATCTGAAACTTGTAAAGCACTAAATCAAGGCAAACTCCTTTAAACAACGTTTAAACCAGTTTACATGCACCTATGTGAGGGATTTGCACCAGTACCACCAGCTGGATTAAAAAATCATTGTCATTGAGAGCACTCACCCCTTTTCTAATGTAGATGGGTGTGTTTGTGAAAAAGCAATGTGAACATGAGCAAGTTAAAGGCTGGTTAGTCATTAATCTCAGAAAGAGTCTTTACGCTGTAGGCTACGTGTCACCAGAAAAAAAGAGATAACACTGGAACACACGCAAGCAACTGTTGTTTATATTATTTTTAATTAAAGCCCACTCTTTGAAAAGTACTGAAATTACCTCCAGAACAAAAGAAGGAAGAACACTCACACTGAACCTGTCATCACCTCCCACCCTTTCCAGCAGACCCCAGCTTGTTTCCAGCTCGTTTCTCGCAAGCCTCAAGAAGCTCAGCAGAGGACTTGGGGACTTGGAAACACAGCTGATGTCTTCACTGACAGGAGGGTACCCCTTTCCCACAGTGACTGCAAGTTTCACAGCCTGCTGCCACTTTTTTTCCTGGAAATTTATCCCATCCTAATTTCTTGAGAAGCAATTAAATAAATCGCCATTCTTTATGCTATAGGATTTTTAGATATAAAAGCTGCCTTGTGGAACTTTGCCTCAGCCAGCCTCTAATATCACTCTTCCAGCTCCCCGGGCCGGCAGAGCTGTGCTGGTGCTGTGTGCTTAGCTGACAGCTTCCCCCGAGCAGCCACGGAGATTGCTACAAACTCCTGGGGCTCGTGTGTACACGGGAAACACAGTCAGGAAATTAAATTTTCCCTCCCCATAATTAATAAGAGCTAAACATTTGTGGGTTTGTTGTGGGTTTTTAAAGTACTGAAGCCAAGTCAGAAAAATACGAGCATTTCCAAATAAAAAGTAAATATTTTTACTGACGGAGTTAAAAATCCCCAATGCTGTGCAATCACGCAATCAGAAAAAAGTATTTTGGGGGACTTTGGTTAAGGAATTCTTTAACAGTTGCTGTGGACATACTTTATTGCCAAGGCTGATTCACTACAGTATGTAAGCATGCATTAAATGTTAAGCACATGAGTTATCTCAGCGACTTCAGTGTGCCTGTTTCATTCTGAAAGCGAGCGCAAGCTTCGGAACTCTGTGGAGCGAGAGGCTGAGCTAGGACTCCTTCTGCTAGGCTTATTGCCAGGGACCGTACGTTTTTCAGAGTTCATTCCACAGAGTGCTGTATTCCGAACAAACCATGATTCTTACTAGAACTATTCTTATTTGGAAATTCTGGGACCGTAGAAGAAGCAAGCAGCAGAGCAAACAGAATGCAGCTGATCTGCTTGACAGAACCTGGCCAGCACATTTTTAGGTGAAATGCACTGAGCCCTTAAAACAGGTAATAGGCATTCTTGCTCTGAAATATCCAGAGCATCTCTCAGAGCATGGCTTGGGCTACATCGCAAATTCCAGGACCTTTTCAGTTCATGTCTCATTTTGCTTCTCTGTAAAATCCTGCATAATATTCAAACTCTTTCAGGGTGGGAAAAAAATCTGAGTGTTTTTTCATAATGGGGTACATATCACTTCATTAAAGATTGGAGTAAACCTTATTCTAGCCACTCTTGGGATAACTTTTAAACAATTGTACACTGAAAGTTACAAGTTTCATTTTAGATTTGATTTTCTAAATAAAAATCTTCATATTTTATTAAGCTTAAGTCCTTACTAAGCTTCCATTTTGAAACCATACTCTTTGTTCCAGTTTTAAGCAAAATGAGTCCTGGAACCTGTGTGAAGAATTTGTAATATCAGGTCTAATATGTGTCTTTATCAAGAGCTGCCATTTCATTATGATGAAAATAGGTAATGTATGGAAAGGTGGACTATCTATCTGAATGATTCTATCTGAACTCACTTAAAGAAGACAAATATCAGAATTGATATCTAAGATGCGTCAAGGGATGCATTTTTAAAAATTATTTAAAGCAGTACTATACCATTGAAAGCTGTAGAGAACCCACTAAAATTTTGGATAAACACTTCTTAACCCATTATGTGTTGCAAAGTTCATTTCTATAGTACACTGAGCAGAAAAAGCACATTTTGTGCTTAAACCATTAATCCAATAAGTTCATGCAAAGTTATTTTATTTTATTGAAGCACCATGTACACCTATGTCACTGCATATATTATAAATAATAAATAGCAATTATTAGAATTGGTTGAATTATTCATTGAGGATAAATTATCTGACAAATACAGACTGTTTCTCTGCTTGTGACTTGTTTATGAGTGATCTTGTCTCCTCTGAATATATTCCTTCTTGCACATTTTTTTTGAGTAATGAAGAGTATCCAGCCAAAGATAGCAAACTGCTTGTTTAGATGGCTCACAATTTGATTGCGTGTGATTATGTGGAAGATGTGAACGTGTCAGTCACATGGCTCTGGTTCTGGTTGAGTGGCTGGAAGAGGGTCCCAAGGATTTGGTTAGGGGGCTGGGGGTTGCAAAGGCATGGAGGCACCTCTCTTGGAGCTACACCTACATCACTTCTCACCCAGCCGGTCATCTGTGTTCCCCGTGTGTCATGTACAGTCTCCCTAGAAAGTTGACAACAGGGATCGTGAGCTTAATGGAATCAATGTATAATTAATAGCTCATAAAATCTTCAAGGAGTGCATGAGGACCCCCACCTGGGGATGAAAGGGATGGAATGAACAATTAAGATGGGATGAGGACCCTTCACAGCAAGTGGATTCTGAGCAAAAGGAAAATAACCCGGCAGCACCCTGGGTGCCAAGTCCCTCGTAGAGGTGACATTGGTGTTTAGACAGGTCACAAACTTGCTGGCTACTAAGCCAGAGCTCATAAATGCCCAAGGCTCCAGATAAAGTGAACATCATAACCAAAACCTTAACTCCGTAAATAAGGATATGAGGATGGGAGGAAGGAGGATGTGAGGGTTCAGACCTCAGAGAGCAGCAGGGCTTGTTGGGCTTCAGCATGCCTCTGTCTCCAGCCATCCCTGTTGGGATGTAACACCCACTGGCACTGGTGGGGCTCAACAGAACCCCTCTGCTAGGGCCCGGCATGAATCTGATCCCCAGGCAGCCTGGGCAAGCTGGCAAGGCAACCCTTTCTTGGGGTCCTGCTTACCATACTCTCAGGCGGTCTGGCTGTGGTGGGTGAAGGGAGTCAGGACACAGCTGCCAAGCACAGCGGCCAACCTAAAGCCATGTGTGGGCTTGCCAGAGGACCCCAAAACTGGGCAGCTTGAGGGTCCGCTGCCAAGGCGGCGGCAGAGTGGCTGGGAAGGAGGTCCCTCTGGTGGGCATTGCCCAGCCTGGGGTGGGCTGCAGAAGGACATCCCACAGCTCTGGGCAGTCCCAGAGTGTCACAAAGACAAATGTTGGAAGGCGAACACTCAGCCAAGCAAAAGACAACAATGAATATTTCAGTTTGCTCGCAGATGCCTTTGTCTTGGCTGCTAATGCGGAAGTTCGCTTAAGAAAGGCTATTGTACTGACAAAAATGTGTGTGAGCAAATGTTTACACAAAACAGCTAGAGGAGGGCAGGCAAACGGCAAAGGGAATGGTGCCCTGGAACCAGGAGGGTTTTCAGGAACACCACCATTTCCTGCGAGTTTGCTTGCTTCTGATCTTACTGCACTGAACCAGTTCTTGTAGTGGTGGTGTGGCTCCACACCACCCAGCCGCAAAGCCACTGCTCTCCGAAGATGCAGGGCACAAGCGGCAAGAGGGTGGCCCCAGCCCCATGGAGCCCCATGGTGTGTTGTCAGATGTGCAGTCTACGGGGTGGAAGGGACACATTCCCATCCCACGTCCTACAGCCAAGGCTCCTTAAATTAAAAGCAGTGGACCAAAACCTGCCTTCCATGTGCATCTAGGACCAAACCCTGCCTCCGATGTACATCTAGGACCAAACCCTGCCTCCGATGTGCATCTGGGACCAAACCCTGCCTTTGATGTGCATCTAGGACCAAACCCTGCCTCCAGTGTGCATCTGGGTCTGCCTCTGATTTCAAGCAAAGCCGGCTGCATATAGATTTGTGCCACTATTGGCCCTGCCACCTGCTTGCTTCTTTCGCAGCAGGAGAGATCTGCTGTCTTTTACGGCAGCTCCAGAGCACCACAGGTCCAAGGGGGGAATGCAGCACAGGTAAAAATCTACTAGTTCCCAGTACGTCAGGTATCCAAAACCATGAAAGAGGCAATTTGCTGATGTCCTCTTTCATTGAAGATTAATCCTCCATTTGTTTTCCAGCATTTGATGTTTCATTCCTAACGATCTCTTGACTCGGTACGAAGGTTGTCTTCCTGACAGCAAATGCCAAGTGCGATTACTCGCCTGGCTAGAGATCCTCACCTCCATCCTCCAACGGCTGTGCTCAGGGAATGCCATCACTGTGGGGACAGCCCTGCCAGGCTGCTGGCAGCCAGAGCATCCCGCCAGCCCCTGCGCTCTCCTTGCGCCCTCCCTCCCTTGCTGCTTCTCCTCCTTTTTTTTTCCTTTGGCTTAATATAACTGCACAAAGGCAACACTAAATAAGGAAAATATGCTTCCCAGTAACTGAAGCTGACAAAAACAAAGATGACATGTTTATGTAATTAGTTACACATCTAACTTTTTTCAGCTTTTCTTCCTTTCAAATAGCCCACAATGATTCCGCAGCCCAGGCTATGAGTGAAGTTGAAATAGATGTGGAGCAAAGAAATCAATCTTTTTTTTTTTTTTAACCCTCCTAAAAAGCATTATAGACCTTAGGTAACTCCTGGATCTTGGAGTCCCTCTGTGACTGCTTTCTGCTGTGAGAGCAATTCATTAAAAGTTAATTAAAAGGTGAAGTTCAATATGCAGTTTCCTTTAGCTAATCCTCCTAAGGCAGCTTCATATGGCACTAGTGTATCCATTTTGTTGATGTTAGAAAAAAAAAGGCAAGATTGTCTAATTAAGAGGTTGGTGTTTACAAGGGAGAGGTTTTCTAACTGGTGACTCTGAGTCCAAATTAATCTTAATGCTGCTCATTTAGGCATTCTCAATCTAACCTCGACTTTTCCTCAACAAGAGCTCACAGAACACGAATCATTTCCAGGACCTTTGATATAATACTATTTAGCCTGCTTACTCCTGTGCTCGTGCTCGTGCCCTTTTGGGGTGCAGTTCTGGCCCCCCTTACCTCCTGAGCTGCTTTCCTCTGCCTCTGGTACAAGAACCTTCTTCTTAAGGGCTTTGCTGGGCAGGCTGGCTCCTAAAGGCGGAGTTTCATCCCTGTCTTTCAGCATGGGAAATATCTAGCTATGTATTGTATTTCCACGCACACCAGTTATTTTCTGGTAATATGTTTTAAATGCTTTACAGAAATGAACACGCTCCATTTGTTTATGTTGGTGCTAAACATTTTTTTTTTTGTCTAATAGAAGACAGAAGTGTAATAACTCTGTATCTACTAATTCTGGTTTCTTTGGACGGTAGCTGCTGACTTCCTGTCCTTGTAGTGGGAGTACAGAAAAAGAACACTGCCCCCTCCTTAAAAATATGGATTTACACTGCCCAGACACACTTATGAGAAAGGGTAAAAATATCCTAAGCTGCTATCACACAGCCAGTTTTGGCCACCCAGACTTTAATTTTGGAGACCATGCTGGTAACAGTATGTGGAAGAAATCTACAAACTATCACAAAATAAAACAACTACCTCAGGAGAAAACCAAATCTAAAATACAGGCTGTCCAAGACAATTCTTTCCTTTTCAAAAAAATGGAGATACTAACAATGACAAAACTTGGTATGTTCATCAAGAACCGTCACAAAACCAAACTAAAGTTGTAACTTGCCCTGCAAATGAAAATGTCACCTCAGGGCTACACAAGGTGACTTTTTATTTACAATGTTTGACATTGATTTTTGTTTCCACAGTTGTCACCGGTAACTCTGTCTTCCCGTGTGCTGGTGTTTTTCTCTGCGTATATGACAATCTGCTTCTTCTTTAAAAGAAGTCACGTAGGCAGAGCGTTTTCTGCTTTTACCTCATGAACGTCATGCGGTAATCTGACGCTCGTCAATGACATCTGAAGGTTAAAAACTACCTCTCACCCACATGACCCTTTTTCTCAACATCTCTACCTCTTGTCTCGTCCTTCTCCTTAGTTCATTTAAATCGCTGGCCAACGACAGCCAGAAGAAGGAGAAAGGGGGCGGGGAAAGGAAGAGAAAGGCCTTATTTCTGTGCAAAACCATGGAAGTCCCCACATGTCCGCTTGTGCTGCTCGAAAGCTGCGTACGGTTGTGCTGGATTGAGAGCTGTGTGGTTGGAAACTATTTGCTGCCCGCTAAAAAAGCTTTTTCGGGTACGCCCTTGCATTCAAGGTACGGAAGCTAAAAGTGGGACCAGCCTTCCACAATTCTAGCTTGCAAAGGACACCAAGGGAAAAAAAAAAAAAAAAGAAAGAAAAAATTCTTCGTTCCCATACGGGAACGCCCAAGCCTTCCGGTTTGTCCTCAGCGCGCAAACACTAGATGTACTACAGTATTTCTGGGAGCTGGAATAGCATTCTGGGTATACCGAAATTAAGAGGGTTGGGCATGTTTGTGAGCCTGCTGAGTTCCTCGCTGTATATTTTCCAAGAGAGAAACGTGAAAGAGTTTCCTAGTTATAGTCCCCATACGTTTGCTGAGAAGGGATGCCACAAATCACATGAATAATTAGTGACACTCTTAAGCGTCTAGCACTGTGCCCATTTATTTTCTTGGCACAAAATGTATTAGTTCTACACTATTCATTTAGTCTGCATTTAACAAGAGATAAATTTTAGTCGGAAGCTGTACTGAAAGACAATATACTGTATATTGCAGAAAAATCTCTTTGCTCTAAGACCATAGCTTTTGCTAAAAACAAATCAGGAGAAATAGCATGGAGGTAATTTATAAGAAACCCTGATTTTTGCTTAGATTTCGATTGTTTGAATCTCCTAACAAAATGGCCTGCAGTGACCTTTTCAGGAATGCCGTACTCAGAGTTAAATTCTCTCCAAAAAATACACATTTCTGTGATCCCCTCATTTAGTTAATAGCTCTGTGCCTTTTGCTGGAAATGTGGAGTGAAGGGAGGAAAGAAAAGAGAAAGCTTTTCTTTCTCCACAAATGTTAATGAGACATTGCAGCTATGCTGTAGAGTGGAGGAACTTAAACCTCTCTAGGTGTTTCTGTTTTTCAGGCTTTGAGCTCTTGCTGTGCCTCGGTCTCTCCATCCTGCCTGTGAAAGGCTCTCAACAACCCATGGCTTTGTCTCTCCATATTTTTCAGTTTACATACAGTCTACCAGGAGCACTTTTAGCTTCCATATTTCAGCAGAAAAACAAACAGAAGCAGAAACTATTTGATGTATTTTAAGTAGAGGAGGCCAGTGAAATATATTTTAATGGGGATATGAAGCCTTTCAGCCAACAGGATGCTGGTTCGGATCCAGCGCAGATGAGGAACAGCTAAAAGTTGATGTCATCTAAAGGCTATTAAAGCCTGTAAAGTGAGTAGCTGCCTAAGTACTGTCCCCAGTGGCCACATCACAAAAGCACACTAACAAGTAAGTCTGTCTTCAGCTTCTTTCTTGCTGGTTTCTCAGCAAGAAGATAAGTAGTGAATGGCCATGGGGCAAGTCATCCTTTCAAACAGGTTATCAGCCCTCCTGGAGGTTCATGCACCAAGCTGAAATCTGCCCAGAGACTCTCTCACGGTCTGGTATGACATGCTGGTAGGTTAAATTGCATTAATATATTGATACAAGTAGTCGCTCCCTCTCATAAACCCTCTCTGATGGATTAACAAGTGTCAATCCATTAAAATACTGCTTCAGAAAGCCAGGCTCTTAGCTCATCCCCAAGCCCACAAGAGAACGGATGGCTAGACTTGTAGCAGGCATGTATCTGCTCACGCCGATACCAGCTGTAGTTGTGAGCAGAGCCACACCATGTAAAGGTGGGCACAGCAGCGCACCAGCAGATGGAGAGCTGCTCTGCAGAAAACTCTGTTGGCCCCAGGAAGAAAAGAGTTGTGCCCAGGAGGGGTACATGACCCAGACCAGTCGTTCCTCCTGCCCCACATCCACCGTTCCTCACTAAAGATATCCCACGCCTGTACAGAAACCCTTCTCCCAAACATCAGCCTCTGCTTCCCTCCCATAGCTAAAGCCTTATGTACTGACACAAAAGTAGGCAGGATTTTTCCTTAAAGAGGTGAAGGTTCAGCTGAGTAAACCCTGTTTTACCTGCACATCTCGCTGCAGCACAAAACGAGCAACAAAGGAAAAGGCACAGAGCAGAAGCCTCATTCAGGAATATAGGAATACAAACGATGTTTTCATGCATACACACAGAGTTGTTTGCTGAAAGTTTCCCACACATCAAATTAAAACAGATAAAGCAACAAACTCAGACATCATTCACCCATAGGGAATACTCTCAGCCTTTTAGCCACTGAAAATTTACTCCTGCTTGTCTGTATCGCTAACCTGCTTGGGTAGACTGATGTTTTGATGCCAGAATACCCGTAGGGTTTCCAGAGAACATATCATAAGATTCACAGCTACAGACACATCCTTATAACAAAGCAAATTGGACGGAGATGGGAGACTTGTGCAGAGCTGCTCAGCCTACAGAGGTCTGAGGGCACCGACAGAGAAAGCTTTAGCATCTCAAGAAGTTTGCTGTAAAAACGTGGATACCTGAGGTCCTGGGGTACTTCTAGAGCTCAGAGGAGAGAGAGAGTTCAGGATTATGTTCTGTGGTTTTAGAGCAGAATTCAGGTGCTACGGGCCATACCTGGGGCTTTCAATCCTTTTATGAATATGGCCATACACCTTCCTGTGCCTTTGGCATGGCACAGAAGGCACTTTCTTTCCTTTCAGTGTTGTTTTAAAAACCTGCAAGACTGCGAAGGTCGTGCTAGTCACAGGGTCAAGCTTTGCACCCCGTTTCTGCACAGCTTCCTTTGTGCGGGATAGTGGCTGTAAGATCCAAGCCATAAAGACCCCACGTTGCCTCTGTTCTCATATGATTATGAGGGTCTGAAAACATGCAACTAAATCAACTCCAGCCAGAAAAGTGGCCTGGAGATCTTAGAGGTAATGTTGCTCCTACTGTGTCTGCACAATAAGACACTCAATAAAGTTGCCTCAGTGCTGAACGACCTGAGCAAACATGAACAGAGGGACACACATGGCAAAGACGCTTTTAAGTTCTCCTTTTATTTGAGACTTAGGATTGCTTTAAAGTTCTGCATTTTCTTTTTCATAATGTAGTGAAACTTAAAAGTGGCCCCAACTTGTAATGAAAGCTGCAAAGAATTTTAGCAAATAAAAAGCCACTTACAGAAAAGAAACACTACTGTCCTGGCTGGGAATTTTAATAGTGTGGCACTCACAGCCAGACTGCTTGTAACTTTTCTATTAAAATGTTATATCGAAAGCATTAAACAGCTTCCAATTAAGGGGTATATTATCACCTCGATGCACAGGGAGTTTCACACGTAAATCCCTATGTATTCAGAAGAGAATATACCCTGTGGCTTTTTAAATAACAAATAAAGTTAAAAGAGATTTTGCAGGAGGTAGAAGAGCCATGGAAAGGCTTATGTTTTAACATACTCTGAGTGGAAGAAAACTAATGCTTAAAACTGTATAAAAAGAGTATTTATTTTCATTTTCCCCCCCACTATTTCCAAATATTTCCACTGGGACCTGCTTACTAAGATGAAAGTCTAAGTATTCCATAGGACTGGAAGTAAGGGTTTTGGAAAGACTTTCATACGCAGAGGCTGGAGGTGCTATTGGTCATGCCTTGTTAACACTGAGGGCATTTCTCCCATTGCCACAGTGCCTACTCTATGAGTTAAACTCATTTTTCTAAGGCAAAGGCAAATCTGTTAATTAATTCGAGTTAATATTACTCAACAAAGTCGGAAACAGTTAAGAAATCCACCCTTAGCATCTCTCCTGTTCCTGAAGGCTTTTTGAAGTAAGATGTGAAGAGCTGCAAGCCTCCCAGCCTAGACAGATGCTTAAAATTTTTCACTGTAAACTCAGGGAATAATGCACACTTGATAAAACCAGACAGTACTGACAAGGTTCGTTAGCAGCTGTTGTTTATGATTAAAGCCAGCGGCAATTCAACTATTACTGTTCACTACAGTCATAGTGACACCAAAAGCAAGTCGACCGGCCTCCTTGACTCTTGATCTGTGAGTGGAGCTCAGCTGGCTCTGTTGGGTCAAGGCAGGGAGGGTCCAACACACCAGTGAGGAGTTTTCAGATAACTTGCTCGCAGAAGCAGGAGAGACATTGTGGACTGATGCTAGGTCCAGTGGGTCTGAGTGGGCACTCATTCCCACTGGCCACATCACCTTGGTGAAGTCACCTCAAACGGATGCATGCCAGTAGTGTTTAGTTCCTATAGTGAAAAGTCCTAGCAGAAGCCTGTAATGTATGTGGTTCTCAGCTGTTTGAGGTAGACTTCAAGGTCATGTAAAGAGATTCAAAATGTAGCTGGACCACTTGTTGTCAGACCAGATAGATGGAGCTCTGCTGGACCAACAGGAGGAAGTTTGGCCAATGTTTTGAGCTCCTTGTTGTTCAGTTAGGCATTGCAGTCAGGGTTGATACCGCCTGGTCAAGGACCACCTCAGAAGTTTTAGGTGCCATCCCATTTCTGTCCTGATCTGCTTTCCTTGTGCCACAGTACAACACCTGAAGGACTCAGGCAGCTACACAAGGGACACTGAAATGAATGGTCTCCCCCATGTGATGCAGAAGTGTAAGCATTTTACGCAGAAAAACTGTGAGGCGCCCTTGGCTCACAGAGCTTCGGGGACAATACGGAATAGGCCCCATCCTGCATGGGGACTAAAATAAGGCTATCTGTGTAGAAATTCCACTATACGGTAGAAATAGTTGTGGGTTCTCAAAAGAAAAGCTTTCCTGTTTACACCAGTCTGGGACTGGTCATGAGGGAAATCTTGTTGGCCTCTAACCACTAACAGAAACTACTGCTCCAATAGTGGACAAGTACGAGTTAGTGTAGGAGTCCGGAGGACATTTTGCTCAATGCATGGACTCTTTTTAGTTCAGAGAAGTCGGCGTCCTCCTGCACCTCTTTGGAAGAGGCTTCCCCACTTTTCTGGAGACAGACTTCTTCTAAAAGGTTTGCTAAAACAGTTTAAGGAAAGAGCAGATGATAGAAAAAAGACTGACAAAAGTTCAGCCCTCCTTGGGGCAGCCATATGACAATGTTTGGCTCAGTAAGGCCAGGTGGTGACCCCAAGTTTTCTTTCAGCTCTTGCCAGAAGGAAGGGCTTGTATTCACGAGGGACACAGCACTGAGACATCTGATAGAGCTTGCTGGGATGTGCTGAGATGATGCAGCTTGCTGGGAGGAGGGAGGTGCTGGCAGATGGCTGGCCTCTTTTGCAACCAGTTCCAGCTCTGCTGCTGCACAAGCCGCTTGCATGGCTCTTGCAGAAGTCCATAGGAAGGAACACCCACAAGCACTTTCCCTGCACCCCTGCAGCACCTCCTTCACACAGCCAGCCCGGAGGAGCAAAGGCAGGAAGATGGCCACCTTCCGTGGCAGCATGAACACCCTCTCTGAAAGCCATTGCCTTCAAAGTGATAGAGACAGCTTCTCCCCCTCTGACCTTTTTCGCCCTAACAAGTACCCTCAGGGCAGTTTCTGCGTAGGAGCCTGTATTACAGAGCTGGTCCATATTCCTCCGCTGTACCAAAGGCAGCATCAGCCTGGTCCTGATACTCCCCCTCATGGGACCATTGGGTTTGGAGATTGCTTCCATGTTCCATCAAACAAACACAGCTTATCATTGCCATGTTAATGTGGCATTTCAGAAAATGATATGATGAAACTAAAAATAGCATTCAGGTGCAGGTCTCAGATGGAAGAAAAGGAGGCTACCTAATTACCTATTTATGCACCATATGCTTGAGAGTAAAAACTTCCCCGCTCTCCTCCACTACAGACTCCCAAAGAATATGACACCTCTAAAAGCTTTGGCGTAAATCCTTGGGTTTGCCTATATCATTCATCGAGTCACCATTTATTCAACAGTCTTGAAAAACAAGATACATCAACAGAGGCCAAGGTAGATAACTTTAGATTCCTAGTTTTTTAAATCATTGCTTCAGTTTATTCCCTTGAGAATTTTACTGAACTAGACTTTTTCCTTTTTCCCTTTTCCTTTTTCCTCTTCTTTTTCTTTTTCCCTCCTCTCCTCTCCTCTCCTCTCCTCTCCTTCTCTCCTCTCCTCTCCTCTCCTCTCTCTTCTCCTCTCCTCCTCTCCTCCTCTCCTCTCCTCCTCTCCTCTCCTCTCCTCTCCTCTCTCTCCTCTCCTCTCCCTCTCCTCCTCTCCTCTCCTCTCCTCTCCTTCCTCCTCTCTCCTCTCCTTCTCCTCTCCTCTCCTCTCCTCTCCTCTCCTCTCTTCCTCCTCTCTCCCCTCGCTTCACTTCTCTTCCCCTTATGCAGTTTCTTTAATAAGGAAATGCTGGCTACGTCCTATGAGTATAGGGTGGACTGTTAGCAAACCTGTTATCCATCACAGCAATTCATAGAGTCTGGCATGTACCAGATGGACAATATTCCATTGTTTAAAGTGAGCTGTGCCAATCTTTGCCATTGATATTAAACAAAAGTCAGGATTACTAACGCATTTGGGTACATGGCCTCGTACACTGGTTAAGCCTTCGCTTTGAGAATGTGACTGCTGTTGTTGAGCATTCTGAAAATACATATAGTGTGCTACAGTATACAGGGAATCACAGATGTCAAGGGGAAATGATAAGGGAAAGCAGGTACGTTTAAAAATGCAGCACTACTGTACCTTAAAAGAAAAAGAAACTTTCCTCCTTCTCCTTCCTTCTCCTTGTTGCCAGTTAAAATGAACTGTCAGAGCCTGGATAAAGATACAAACAGGATTGCATACCTTACCAAGCCTACAGTGACTCTTAGACTTTGATCTAATTCTATTTGCTGCTTTATGATGCATGAAGCTGTCAGATAAAGAGGTGTTCAAAAAAATCCACTTGAGCTGTCAGAGCTGACAAGCCCTGTGATGGATTACAGAGAAAACAAAAGGGTTATCACCTTAACCACAAACATTTATATCTTTTTTCATAAGGGTGCTTCAATCAACATGTAGTTACCAGGGTGCAGGTTGTTGTGAGCCTGTAGGAACACAGATGCAATGACACATGTTGAAACAGCATTTAAAAAGTACAACACACATACGTTGGCACTAATATGCTGCTGACATGGTACAGTTGTGCTTACTTAGATCAAAGATAAGAACCCTATAGTTTTCTATATAAAAAGGATTCTGTACTGAAGAACAGATTTCCCCCTCCCCAGCCGTCTTTCAAAGATTAAACACAGTCATAACAGTCTGAATGGGGTTTAACTCAAAAAAGCCCAGTACTTAAATATGCCCATATGATTACTTACACAATAGAAACGTCAGCACAGAATGAAGAGCAGCTAGCATTTGGCTCATGTAGAGGAAACAAAACAAAACAAAACAGAAAAATAGCACTCGCTCCCTTTTCAACATCAGAAAGCAATCTCATGGCCCATTAATCTACCACCTCATCCCCCTCCCTTGCCAAAGTCTATCAATTCTTAAAAGGCCACCACAACAAACAACATTGAACCTAAAATTTGTCAAACAAAGCTAATGTTCTACCTCTCATGCTGCATCTTTGACACTCTAGTGAAAAGCAGACAAGAAAATACATGAAGATTCTTACTTGAGCTGATAATACAGGCATTTTACCTGTGGTTTACACTCGGGATCAAGACTGGACACATTCCCTTTCGATCAGTCCATCTAGATGTTGAGTGACCAGTGGATACACTATAGGATACTACGATCTTGTTTAATTCTTCAGCGGTTGTTTTTTCCCCTATTTAGTGATTGGGTTAACAAAGTAGGCTTAACACTATCCCTAACTGAATGGGTTAAAAAAGGAATTTGATAATTTATGGAGGATAGGTCCACTGGTAGCTACAGAACAAGACGACCCTTGTTGAAGAAGCCCAGAAAGTCTCCAAGTCACAGACTGCTGAAACCTTGGAAAAACATCAAGAAAGTGATTGTTCTGTGATTGTCCTACTTACCCATCTTTTCCCAAAAAAGCTGTTACTGGCTACTGCCTAAGAGAGGACCTAGGAGGATGTTTGGTCCAACCCCTTATACCTCCCTAGTTCTAAACAAGAGACCTTGGATCTCCAGCAGGGAAGATTTTTGCCAGGATATATCTGTATCTTTTGTGTATTGTACACACATATATATATGCATGTATATAGCAGAGATGAAGCCTGTCAAATTAGTAATGAGCTGTGGAAGTTTACATAAGCCCTGTATATGGAAAGAAGGTTAAAGCTGAGGCATCTTCACACATTGTCTTTGCACATGTGAATTCCTGATGTCCTGGGTGGGAAAGAGTGCCTCATTTTACTTGGCAGTGCATCTCTAATGTGAGAAAACCACTTGGGTTTGGATACTGCGACAACAACAAAACCATCTTCAAGCTCCCCAAAAGGCGGGTTGTAAGAGTACCATCAGCACACTCAGACATTTTGAAGGTAGGCATAGGGCCAGGTTCTGTGTTTATATGCAAGACGATTGCTCCACAGTGCAGAAACCTGGGCTATGTCCCCTGTGAAAGAGAGCAGAATCTAACACTGGAACGGGGGTATCAGAGCAAAACAGAAGCAAAGAAAGATCTTATGGAGAAGTGTTTGGGGCAGGACAAATCGCTGAGAGGAAATGCCAGCAGGATTGAAAAATTCTCCCACACAAATATGGAACACCTGACAATTCCAATAAATCACACCGGTATTAAAGTTCTCCTTTCCAATGGATTTCCCTTTAACACCTACTGTCTAAAGAGGAAAAAAGAAAAAAAGAAAAAGAAAAAGGTCCAAACACTTTGTTTACAAAACAAAATTTAGAAGTCCTCTTAATTGGCTCTTTAGCTACACCAAGATCGGACACGCTCTTAGTTAGCAGTCGGGGGGCAGGGAGGACACCCTTTCTTCAGTAACTGTAGCAGGCTTTTAAGGCTCTTCTCAGCTCTCTCGCTCTGGCGTGACTTGCCAAGCACTAATAGACACAAGTATTACCATCATTCATTAAACCATATTCCTATACCATAGCCATCCAACAGACTGATCAAACTCCTTTACAGAAAGTTGAAAGGCGGGCTGGTTCAGATAGGCTGTTGTTAGTATGCACGGAGGGTACGTTCACAGGCAATAATACAGTGGGAATTCAGCTGGCCTGTGCATAGGCTGATGTGAAGCATATGATATTACTTATGTAGGCATGAAAGCAATCTGCTTTAATATCAGACACTTCAGTGCAAAGAATGTCAGGGTTACCAAAGGTTAAAGGCAGGATTTTTTCGTTGCCTTTTTTTTTTTTTTTAGTATGAGCTGAAAAAATGTGGGATGACTCTCCATTTTCACTTTTTGGGGGCTGCTGAGTCAAATGATAATAAATGATGCAAGTAAAAAGCAACAGTAAGCTAAAAAGCCGAAAGGCGGAACGTGCGGCAAAGCCTAACACACAGAGCAAAAAGGAGGGTCTGAGAAATGGCTGACTGCTTTTCAGCTGATGCTGCTAACAGTTGCCCCCAGCCTTGAAGTTTCTCGCCAGGTTTGAGCATCATCCCATGGAGCCAGTGCTGAGTAGAGGCACAGAGCCTCGAAGGGCATATTCCCACCCAACTGTGCTACCTGCCATCCCTCGGTTTCTCGTCACGATGCTGGGAGCCACAGATTTCGGTGTCACCTCGCCGTCACACACCCTGTGAGCATCTGGCCTGGCAGGGAGCAGTTTGCTGCGTTTTCCTTGCGGGGAGCTTGATGGTCTGACACTCTGCTCTGCCACGGCGTCAGCCAGTGCGCTCCACGTGCTCGGCCGCAGGATCAGGCCCCTTGGTACCCTGCTGGCCCCCGGTCCCTGCGAGCTCTCGCTCGCATTCCATGGCGAGCAGCTGCCGCAGCACTTTGAACTTTCGCTTTTCCTACACTAAAATTAAAAACCAGGCACATAACCAACCTGAGAGCTCCCAAAATCTCAGGTGGGAAGTATTACTGAGAACAGAAGCCAGGCGGACTGTTTTCCAGAGGCTGATTGTTTCTTCAGAGCGTATTAGCATCTTTTTTTGCCCCAGCAAAAAATACTCCTGGAGTACAGGGGAACCTAAGAAAAGAGGGAGCTCTTATGCTGGAGGATAAGACAAAGAACAAAAAAAGGAACTGAAAATGAAGATATTTCCTGCAATTTTCTCAAAAGCACCATTTCTGTTTCGATTTGAGTCCACGTGTTACAGAAGATGAAAATTGTGAATACTAGGGACAAATCGTGCAAGCCATTATGAAACCATTTGGTTTCGCAACCTACCACGAAGGAACTAAATCCCCTTTCTGTACAGAGAGCCCCTCCTAGGCTGCTGCTACCTGTCTGCTAGTCCTCACGCAGGACAGTTTATGACACGTGCAAAGAAAGAAAGAAAGAAAGAAGGAGGAAGAAAGAGAAAGAAGGGGGGGGTATGCAGTGAAAGGAAGACAGATGGGCCCATCAGTTATGTATATTGTGACCCACCTGCCAGTCACGGCCCCACGGGAATGTGGCATAATAAATACTGAAAAATGGAAAGTAGGAATTAAACTTAAAAAAAACCCCCAACAAACCAACAAGCAAACATATTGAACAAAGTAAATTGTCTGGAAGGGAGAAGTGTAATAAAGATTTTTTAGGAGCATATAAATCAAAATTTCAAAAGAAATTTGCCAAATGGGTTCTCAGCTTCTGTGCAGTCAGTGGCAGGAGGGTGTAAATCGTGGATCTAGAGAGGATGATTGCCAGCACGTCTAGGTGTGAGGGGTTGATTCAATAAATATTCATGATGCCAGCACGGATGCTCTAAACACACATCCTAGCCCAGCAAACCCGGCTAGGCTGAACTTCACCCCCCAGCCCCCAGAGCCTCTGCGTGTTCTTGCACTGCCCTCAGCTGAGTCTCACTGCTTTTTGTGTTTGCATGTGTGTGCGCACATGTGTGCATATGCAGATGTATGAGCCCAGCCCTGGCAGACCTGACCTGACTTACTCCCCCGAGCCCTATCTCATTACCTGCCCTCCCAGAACTCGGCAATAAACTCAGTTGTGAGACCTTCAACTCATCGTGGTCATCTAAAACAATCTCGCTGAGTGAAAAATCCTCCTTGCTAAGATCAGGAGCAATCAAAACCTATTCTTTCTATGCTGAGTGTTTCGTGAAAAACCTTGCTTCCCTTCTTCTCAAAGAAGGTGAAGTTCAGAGGATCATCTCTTGCTTCTGTTAAGCATTTCCTCACTCCAGCCCTGAAGATGTTTCTACAACTTCATGGAAATCCTGTCCACTCCTCCTGCCAACCGCACGCTTCTCTAGACTCCAGAGTCTCCTTGATATTTTTGCATTATGTGAATATTTGCTACACAGAGAATCCCCAGCCTGCACACAGAACTGTGGAAAAAATGTGTTTTCCCCTTGGTCAGGGACCATTGTGCAGCATCAGACACCAGCATCCCTCTACCTCTTTGTTGTAAAATCTCACATAGGTCCATGGAGGTGACCCTCCCCTGCAAAATCTTCTCACCTGTTTAACAAGGATGGGTGCACAATGGCAGAAACACTGTTTTCCTTTTCCCTTTCTGCTCCCCCTTCCCATCTCTGAATTCACACTCCTCCTCTGCCTTCTGTCCCCTTCCTGTCACTGAAGTCTCTCCTTCTCCTCCTTTCTCCTCTCATCCCTTCATTCCCCTGTCAGAGAGATATGCAAATGAACTCTAATTCTAATTTAGGGGCCTCTTTCATGTAGGCTCTGTCTAACCCAAAAAATACCCTGACAGTATCTGAGATAGTTTCTGCTCTGACCTTTTCACTGCTTTTAACTTTAAGAGTTCTTTGCCTTCACATCACAGGCAAGGAGACAGGGCTGTGGTTATTTAACTGTTTTTAACAACATGTGGACTGAGGCAACTACCTAAGAGAAAATATTAGCAGAAAGGTTTTCTTATCTTTCTGAGTAAGGAGAGAACCAAAACCTTCCAAAGGGTATGTGTTTAGAGGATGATTTTGCTCTTACTGGTTGTTCACACCATAGGTGAGGGGACCAGCTGGGGGCTTGCAGCATCCCATTAGCTCAAGAACCAGCCAAGTGGAGGTGGTGTCTTAGCATGGTGCTTCACCTGGGCAAATATCATCTGGCTGAGCTGCAGCGGTCAAACCCGCTTTGGTGACAACCTGACAAGGGTTTCTTCATGAGATCTAAGACTCCCCATACAAATAAATAACTACACTTGTTCTCATGCTCATTCAATATCTCTTTCCTCACAATCCTTGCTATTGGTTATTTTGTCTAGTTACTTCTGGCCCCAAAAGTTACTAATACACTAAATGTTGAAGGTTTTCGCTAATTCTGCACAAATCCTTGATCCCAAATCTGTAGAACAAAACCAGACAAGTCAAAAATGTCTCTGAACTACTCGCTCTAGGATATGCCTGCACACTTCCAGCAATGCATGGGGATCCTGACTTTGCTATGTGGCGTGAATAGTTAGATCAGAAATCGGCCTAGTTGGCTTTTGGGGATGGTCCCTCCACAGACCTCCACCATTACATAGCAGGACCTACACATCACCTGTTCCATATTAGTGCTGATGTTTAATATATATGAAATCTGAGATTCAGATGTGTCCTACAGCAAACACGAGACAACAACAGAAAACATTTTCCCCTGCAAAAGGAACAGCTCAAACCTCATGGAAATGAATGGTCTTAGGGAAGATTGACAAAGCCAGGTGTGGAGAATTTTACCAGGGAGTGGTTGCCAGGATGTCGCCGGTCGGCTGAGGCAAGCCAAGCACGGGGACGAGCCCTTCCCTATCCCCGAACCCCTCTCCTGGGAGAAAAGGGTTCAAAAGCAGAGATACGAAAAGGAAAAGAAAGATTTTGTGAGACCTCTGAACGTTTGGAAAACTGAACAAACTTTATTAAAACTAGAACAATATATACAACATGCAGGGAAAAACCAATGCAAAATCTGAGAGTCTGTGCAGGATGGAAAGGTGAGGGTTAAATGCGAGGAAAAGAGACAAAGGGGGACGGTGCCACGTGCAGTCCAGAAAATGGCACCGGCCACGTGCGCCCTCGTGGAGCGAACAAAGGAAACCGCGGCTGTTATGAACGCCGGGCTGTAATGTGGAAATCGCTGTCCCTACCGGATCCTCGTTGAAGCAGAGAAGCAAGAATGCGCTAGCAGGCAGAGACGATACGGTGTTACGGCAGGAGAAAAGCAGCCTCCGGGCGAGCCGTCTGTCCCAGGCGGCGTGGCGGGGGCTGCCCCGGCGCACGGTCTCCGGAGCCAAGCCGCGGTGTCTGGAGAAAAGCCTCTTCCCCGGAGCGAAGCTGAGGTCCTGCAGTGCTCTGCGGAGCCGAGAGTGTCCGGAGAGCCGAGGAGCTGCGAACAAACCGAGAAGCCGGGAAAGCCGCGAAAAGCCCCCCCAAGCCGTCCGGAAAGCAGCCCAGCAAGTCCCGAAAACCCCGGAAGTCCCGGGAACCGGGAAAAGCCGAATGCCCCCAAAGCCGTCCGAAAAGCAGCCCAGGAAGTCCCCGAGCCCGCAGCTTCTTAAAGGGGCAGTACCCTCTCGAGAAACCTTCTCATCCAATGAGATGGGCGAATCGTAGCATGGAAGGGAATAATTCAATTAGTCAGTTTACAACAAAAGCCTTCAAGCAGGTTTTTTTCCTTCAACCTGCCACACAGGACAAGGAGCACAGATATGAAGGGTATAGAAACCTCTGCAGGCTGTAAACCCCGAGAATGAAATTATATATTTCACCTCACTTGAGTGAGATGTGTTTTCTAACAAGATACAAACAGACACTTAAAGTGAGCGTCAGTTGAAAGACTGCGACTGTGGAATAGATTTCAAAGGAATTAGAAGGAAAAAAGCCATGAAGTTAAGGCATGGGAACAACTCCTGTTTTGTGAGGCATGAGTTGAACGAGCCGAGGTTTTTCCTGTACGCAGCACTCAAGCTTTAGGGGCCAGAGTTGTACGGGCTGCACGGTATCTTCTGAGAACAGGAAGATCAATTAATTCATTCTGTAACGTGCTTTGAAAGTGAAGAGTTGCAAATATTGCTGTGCTTGTCACCAACTTGTGGCTCCGCCTCGCTTCACACCGTTCGTGAATCACCATTTCTCTTTGCTTGATCTTTCTGACATTGCAACAGGAAGTGAGACCTCCTCATCCTGTGTCAGTTAGCAGAGAAGACGTGCGCCCCTGTCCTCACCCTGCCTGACAGCAGGTCTTTCTTGATCAGCCACTTCCGTGGACGTCAGTTATGCCAGCGTGCCTCTGATGAGACAGGCAGATTATTGCATCTAGGGAAAAGGCGGCCCATAAAAAATACTCACCAGTGCTCCATGAGCCAATGGTTCCCCTATTGAAGCAGAGTGATTTATGGGTGATGTGTGCAGCCTGGAAGATTAATCTAAGTATCAGTCTGAGAGTTTTCACACTGGATAAAGATAACATTGATGGATGAAAAAATATAAAAATATGTGCTGCATGTTTAATATTTTCAATCTTTCCAAAAATATATGTAGAAAATATATGCTTCTTCCTTGGAAGAAAATATGATTTGATCCTCTCTAAACTACCAGTACTGCAAGCAGACATCAAGATGGACACCGCAGACACATAACTCTGTTAATTAATACTATCACTGGGACCTAAGGGACTGATGCAGGAGGTGAGGCCACATCCAATCCCACATGTCCGTGATTCTACAATTAAATCTTGATGGTCAAGAGACAGTACCAGGTGCAATCCTCCAAAGATGCTTAAAATCCAAAGTCGTAGGAGTTAGGAAACAACACCAGGGGAAAAAAAAAAAAAAAGGTTGGCTTGTTAGTTATCCAACATTTATATTAAGGAGGTTGTGAAAGTAACAGAGGAACAGGAAAGAACATTTACAGTGCTAATATAGCAGTAGGCTAATACAGCAAACCCACTGAGCCCAAGGGCTGCAGATGAAAAAACACAAGGCAATAGATCTTGGGACAGATAAGTCACTGTCGCATCTACACTTCGTTCTCAGGAAACAAGAGCAAAAGACTGCAACTCAGATTTTATTGACTCTGCAGTCCATGCATTGCCTCTGCTTCACGGAGCAACGTTTCCTTTGCTGGTCCTCAACCAGCCACTGTCACGCATTGAAGAGCGTGGACTAACACCCAGCTACCCCACCTGAGATGTGCAACCACTCCGGTCTGGGTGTGACTCCACTGTCAGCACAGAGGCTGCCTGTAAATCCCACTGCGAAGGGTGTACAGCCAGCTGGTTAAGACACAAAGCTCAGGCATGTCTGGAGTGCGCTTTTGAGAGCACGGAGGGTTCTGCAGATATATGTCTAGCAATATAGCTCCATGCTCCGCAGGCCTCAGACCACCCACGAACATGCGCCTATTGCCTTAAGGCTGGTACCTGGCTGGGAAGCAGGGCGAGAGGGAGCCAGACATCCCATGTTCACAGTCACCTCCGCGCCCATTTTTTCCCAGTAGCATAGATACAGTCTGCACGAACCCGAAGCAGAAGGTCCACTGGGCAAAAATAGCCTTGGGAACTTTTTGTGGGTTGATGGTTGTTTTTTTGGGTTTTGTTTGGGGGTTTTTTGGTCATTTTTTCCTGCAAAGCTAATTATTAATTTTTCACTTCCAGAAAGCCACAGTTCACTGCAGGAGCCGAGGGCATGGCAAACTGCATTCTCTGTTGCGAAGACAGTATTAGCTTGAAATAACAGTGACTCAAAAGCAGAAATATTCAGCCAGCCTTCCACGTGTTATTTGTTTGTTCTGTTTTTGCAAAGGCAATGAGGAGAGAGGAAAACGCACTTCCTCCAAAAGGTAATCAATATTGTATGAAAGCTAGCAATTTTTCCATGCAAAAAACCTGGAAAACTATGAAAAATACTTTGAAAGATATTCTTAGGGGAAACATATTACTCATATTTTTACAGTTTGGACACTATTCAAAATAAAGGTTGAAGAGGTCATATGCAATTTTACTCCTCTCTCTCCCCTTCTTCCTCTTTCTCTTTTCTTCCCTTTTTTCCCCTCCGTTCTGTTGATTATAAAATAACAGAGAAAACAAGAGTTAAAAGGGGTAAGCACTGATCAGCTGAAGGAAACACTGAACACCTTGTTTCATTAAAAAGGCAATCTTAAAACCTCATTTTCATAATTATAATTTCTGCCCTCCTTTCAAGCCTGATTCTGCAACTTCCCTCACATGCTTCAAAAGCTCTGCGAGATGTCAATGCAACCTTCACCCCAGTTTCTCGGAGGAGGCGCCAGGCACAGTTCTGTAGAGGAAGATCCACAAACATGAGAGATCTCCCCAAAAGCATTGTAACTGCACCAGGGCAGAACTTACGTGGGCTTATTTACACCACTTAACTACGGCCTTACCTTCCGCCCTCTGACAGTGATGTCAACATTATTCCCTGGTTGCGTTATTCCTTCATTCCCTCTGCAATGTTTTTTCAGTGCAATCAAAAGAACCCAACAAGTTCATATGTGGGACGGACTTTTAATACGATTGTCCTAAAAGATTGCAGTGAAAGATCAGAAGAAAACACCATTTTTCCTGTTTTCCCAGCTTGCCTACTCTGTGCGCTGAACAACGGTTTGTCTCAGCTTTATGGCACTGTTGGCAGCAGTTCCCTTCCCTTGGTTCAGGAAAAGGAGTTTTAAACGAAACAGCAGTAGCAGAGCTAAAACAGAAAAACCTGGTCATGAGCAGCACACAGGGTGTGTAAAGGAAAACGGGGGGAAAAGGAAACCTGCACCAGCGTGGTCCAGGCTTCTGGAAAACAGAGGAAAAATGTGCTTGACTGAGGTGATTGGTTGGTTCAAGATTGAGTTCCATCTTTTAACAAATATTGCACGAACTGCCAGCATCAGCAGCATTGTGCACGCAGGTAACTTCAGCAGAGCCCCTGGGGTAGGCAAAGGGTCTGCGAAAGGCTTCGTATTCCCCAGCTCCTGGAAAGGGTGAGGCACCGATCGCCAGGCACACAGCCGTGCCAGTCCTGGTTCGCTCGGTTTTGTGAAGCCAGATCAGAGCGATGGGAGCTTCGGTTGTCTCTGCTCCTTCCCCCCCGCCCCGGCAAAGCTCACTCTCACTTCACAGCTTGTGGAGGATGACAGAAGTATGCTTTAAGTCTCTAGCTGAAGGATTAAAGCTTTTCAAACCTCTTAAAATCAGCCAGACAGCTCCAGCACTTCTTAAAACTTTTACCTCATTTCAAGCCTGGGTGCTCCCCAAAACTGGACTAGAAAAAACATGCATCAAGGAATCTCTTCATCTCACTGTAAGAGAGGGGGAGGCCTGTTCCGACTGAAGATTACTGGCACTACCTTGAAAAGTACAGGAGAAATGAACAGGACGTTTGCAGCAACTTGAGCGAGGAAGGTACCGAGGTGATTGCTACGTCCTGTACTGCACGCTGGGGAAATAACAGAGAAGGCTCTGAGCTTGTAAAGCTGAGCTGGTTTCCTCGTAAGAAAACAAATGCAGCGCTTCAGCTTCAGCTAGCACCATGCCCAGGTACCTGCGGACTGAGGGCACCCCGCCTCCTCCAAACACTTCCTCCCTGCAGACCTCACCCAGCGTGATGCAAATTGCTGAATAGTTTTCCTCACACCTTTTATTACCTTGATTTGTATGCCACCATCTACTGACTTACCACAGCCAGAGCCTGCTCGTGTAGCTTAATCTAAGGTGTGTCCCTAACGCCTGGTGTGGTGGCCCTGGCAGACAAGTGAGGCTTGGCACGTGCTACGGAGCTGCCACAGATCCTCCTTCTTTCCCTGGAAATCAAAGCATTCCCAGATGCAGTAACAGACGTGGTCACAGCACCTACAATATGCCGGTCCCTTGGCCCTTTCCCTGTCTCTACCGAGCTCGAGCTGACAGTGGTGAATTTGCTTCTGCCCTTTTGCCAAATTCATCCTTGGAGGGTGGGGATTACCCTGGGACTTGATGTTGCTCCTGTCTTTAGTGCTGGCCATGGGCACGCATTCACCCCACCTGCACCACACGAGCACCCTGACATTCCTGGGGCGCTGCCTGCTTTTCACCACCCTTTGTTTGTGTTTGTTTTTTAATTCTGCAGTTGTCCTGTTCTTACCTGATGTCACCCACATCCCACAGATGGTGGGAGTGCTGCTGTTGGTTCTCTCTTTGGGCTCTTAACCCAGCTGCCACCAGGGCTGCTCCTCAGGGCTTCTTCCTGCTGCCAGAGAAAGCCGCTAGCTTAGCCTGCTGTTTTCTTATCTGCCCACCTCCCCACCCCTCCACCACCACCACCACCGACCGCCCCGTTCCTCTTCCCCATGCTTATTTACAGCAAATCCTCCTTGTACAGGCAAATGCTTCGCCCTGTGGAAGCACACCGTGCTGGGCCAACGTCAGGGTCTCCCATGTTCACCTTCCAAAAACTAATAATTATTGACACAGTCAAAACGGCAAATTAATTCACACTGTGAATTAATTATCCTCAGCATCACTGGCAGCTCTCTTTGACTTTATATTTATGTCATTACCATTATTATTACTCTCTCCATTCTGAACTCTTGACTGAATTTGACTTGCAAGGAGCATCTGTCTGCCCTCCTAAAATCCTGTCACTAAGTGAATCCCCGAGCAATAAATGGCACTTGCTTTTATAAATCTCAGTGTTATGAGCTCTTCAGAGCTTATTCCAAGCCTTCTGGCAGTTAGCACTTTTCTTAAAGCTTCAGTTCCAGGAATCAATTACTTACATGTAAATTTCAACTTTAGTTTAAAGAAAGGAAGCTGATAGCCCTTGGGATTGTATGGAAGAGCTTGAATAATAATAATAAAAAGTCTTAGGTATCATAAGGCAAATAAAATGTCCATGAGTTATTAATTTTTAAAATCATACTATGTTTAAGTCAGTCTCTTGATTTTAGGGGTCTTGGTAAGTGACATCTGGAAGGACGTTTGTGCTGGAAGCTGTTGGTCACCGTCTTCCAGGATACTCTGTGTCTGCTGTTAAAGGGGTTTCTATGAATAATGCACTCACCTATTTTTGCATTCGTAAAATTTTTATCAATGCCCTACAGTGTTTAGTAACCAAAACCAGAAGTTAAACCTACCACATTTTGTTCCACAACAGTCTTGCTTTTATTATTCTTGGAGTCAGCGATGTAAACTGAAGCTTCTTTTATTTAAATATTCCCTGTCCCTAATATCAATTGATTCTTCTGTGCTTCATCTTCTTTAAATTACCTACAGCAATGTATTGCATTTCAGCACGAAAGTTCGATAGACAGTAGAAACGTCCCAGGACATTGACGTGTAAGACTGCAAAGATTCAGTTTTTTTTCCCTTCTTAAGTGTCTCTTCATTGTCCCAATTCATTCCCATTGTATGTGCTGTGGCAGCAAAGTATCGTTGGCGTAATTATAGCCTTTGTCCATCTTGAAAGTGCCTGCTTTGCTTTTAAGAAAACAATAGTTACTCCCTGGTCGTTATGTGCAATAATTTTTTATCGCTTGGTTATTGTTCACCCAATGGTAATGCTGAACAGGAATCTGGTCTTTATTTACCAGAAATCAGAAGTCAAACTGGAGACATATTTCGCTTCTCGGTGTCAGTTTGTCATTTAGTGAAACAAACCTGCTCTTTTCAAATATTGTCCTTCTACACTAGGCAATTTCAGCGCCTTAAAGTATGAGATTGCTGCCTAGCACTGCGACGATGGATGTGCCTTGAATGCCAATGCATTCAGACATCTACATCAGCAGTAAAACTTGAATTCAGCCTCCTTAAAACCACGCTGCATAATTTGAATTTGTATACAACTTCCATCCTCTATCTTGTGCACAATTTACCATGTATATCTGAAAGTAAAATGTAAATCTAAAACAGCTTTCAGGCTGCTTAGGGGTTTTAAAACTTGCCAGCACTCTTTTAGATAACAGCAAATGGTTTTCTGCCATTTTTTAACATATGGGGCATATTCTGGACAGAGCTGAGTTCACTAGATAAGAAAAAAAAATCCTCGTGACTGCCTACCTATATTTCTTGCTTCTTTTTGGCTTCTCAAAATCAGGTATCAGCCAAGCAAAACTAACGTGGTGACTTCGGAAACCTCTACCATTGTATGTTTAATTTCCAGCTAAAAGTTGTGCAATTTCATTTTCATTCCAACAGGAAATCTCCAGCATTTGTGTGCATTACTTTGTTCTTGTTACTGAATTGTTTAAGTTTACCCTTGAAAATACCATTTTCACCACTGAAGGGAACAACATCAAAGTAGTACTATTGTTATTAAGACCCTAAAAAGATCAGTTACCACTTTTGGTCTTTTGCCTCCTTGACAGATCTATTAAAAGCATCAGCTGGCAACACAGCACTTTTCTGAAGTCTTTTCTAAGGTTTATATTTAATGCCCTTGGCACTGATGTTGTTCCTCAACAAAAATCAAATGAAGCTCTCAGCTCATGTAAACTAACAGCACTATTGCCAGATCTGACTACAGATCTATCTGAAGATCTGTCCCTCTTTTATTTGAAGTTCCTCATAAGAAATCTGCTCTGATTATCATTACCTGCATTACTTTATACAGTACTCTTTATAGCACCAAAGAAAGACACCAAGCATACCAAAAATCATCCTGTTACCAGATGTGATTGTCCTGGTCTGAGTTAGAACAGCGCTCACTCTGTTCGGTGATTTCACTTTCCAGCTCAGTCTCTGCTAAGTCACGGCACTCTCTGAAGTTAAGGGAATAATTTTGCAGAGAGTGTCTGCTTCTAGGAGTGATAACGCTTGATGTTCACAGTCACTACCAGGGGTTGGGGTGCAGAAAGGATCTGCCTTGTACTTGCTCCTGTGCAGACCAAGATCCCTGCTAAACCCTGTGTGCCACAGTGGGGTGCAGGAAGTGAGAGGCTGCAGCTGTGGGGAGGAGGAGACAGGACAGGGGACCCTACACTGACCAACAAGGGGTTCCATCCCATAGACGTCATATTTAGTATAAACCTGAGGGATCACAAGGGCTGAGCTCTCTTCTTCAATGTCTGGTGTCTGAGGAGAACTTTGTCCATCCTGCCTTTGATCCCAATCCGTGCATTCCTTAATCCAGTTCCAGAATTCAATTCCTGCATCCGGTTCTCATCTGTTGCCGAGTCCAGTCTGGGACTCATGAGACAACATAATCAAAAAAGGAAATACCTGAACATTTACATGCAATATAAATATTTATCAAAACCCCACCCATTGGACCAAATTTAAACATGGATCCTGAAGAGCTGGAGAATTAAGGATTTAGGCTACCACATGAAAGAAAAACACTTGGAGCGATGTTAGCCCAGGCTCTCAAGGGGTAATACACAATCTGATCCTGGTCCAAAAGCTTGTCATTTTGTCATACATACTTTGACAGAAAGGTCAAAGGAAAAATTTATGGGAATAGTACAGTCATTAATGTGTGCTACAGAGAAAAAGTGATCAATCAAACCACAACCCACTGCAAACTCCTGAACTCTGTTTGCCTCTCTTTCACATCACAAAGCCTTACATAATGCACTACTCTCCTATCTTCACCTTTTAAAGCAAAGTGGCAAAGATAACAGGTTTTTTTTCAAATCCAAAGATTCCAACTAACATTTTGGTGACATTCTCAATGCAAAAGACTACATCTTCCTGTTTTTCTCTGAACCATGACATATTGCCACTTCTGAAAGGTCATTTCAACTGACAGTCATGAGTACAAGAGAGAAAACATTGCAGAGACTTGATTACAGTTTCAGCTCGGCGTTTTTGGTTGAAGACTGAACCACCAGGCCAGCTGTGTTTTCCTCTCAGCTCTTCTTATCCCACGCATTTTCAGCAGTGGCCGTGATTGCCAGAAGCTGCAAAGGTCTGGTGCGCGGATGAGCTGAAAGTCACGTTGTGCCGATAAACCTAATGATCGTTTGCAAGTCAAGGAAAACCTTGATTCTGGGAGTCTGTGAAAAGCAAGAGAAGAAGCCTTTAGCCAAGACATAGAGTGACAGCAGAACCGCTTCCTCTTTCGGAAGTTCATCTGCTTGGGAAACAGCCATTTCCCAGCGAGAAGCCTTTAACCATAAAAGAGGTTTCCTGGCTGCTAGGAATGTAAACTCCTCGGTTTAAAAACATCTGAACAAACAGAACTGTCACGAGAGTGGTAAAGATTACCTGCAGTAAAAAGAAGCCGTATTTTAAATGTTTCCAAGTAACTACAGAACATGTTAATATTTGCTGTTAAACACTTTTTCCTCTACCGTTCATGCTATCAGTGAAATAAAATGTTGACGCCTGGTTCACAGCTGCCCGCTAGACTCCCAGCGTAAGTGCCGTGGCTTTTCTCCCAGAGCAGCCCTCCGTTCAGAAACACCACATGCGATTGACCTGTTGTGCCAGACACACTAACGATGACAAGTGCTTATCCGGCAGTCTCCGGGGCCACGCAGAGTCCCTGCCGAAACGCAGCACAAAGCAGCGGTTCCGCCAGCTTTCCTCAGGTTCGTACAGGAGGTGGCGGATGCCAGTAGCTCCTGTGACAGCGAGGAAAGGCAGGGTGTCTCAGCTGCCCTGCCTTTCCAGGCAGATGTCATAATGAGAGTGCGAGCCTGGGAAGGCAGGTGAGGAGGAACGAAACCTTTCTTCTTTCCCATCTTTGCTGCGCTTCAAGCAGTGAAGAAAGGGGAAGATGGAGCTGCTGTGTCTAACAGATTACTTTGTCTCTTCCACAGACTGGGCTGTGCTGGGGAGCCTGTCATCTCTCTCCTTTCTCAGGGGAGCATAACTCTACCCGGCCAGCGAGTCTGTGAGGAGATCATAGTGACATTCGGTCAGTGACATGGATATGGGGGATGAACAACTCAAGCCAGATTTATAAATGCAGCACTTTTAAAAGAAAATATACCTGTGCTGCTGGAAGTAAATTCAGTGGATAGGTTAGATGGAGATGATGACTATATCAAGCATAACTCCCAAATGAATAAAAGCTTTGTCATAAGGTATTTCAGATAGGCAGGTAAGGAAGAAACTATGGCAGAAACACCAAAGCTTGAGATGAGGGCTTGTTTTGAATCATTGTTGCCTACAGCAGCACAAAAATGCATAGCTCACCTGCAAGAGAAAGAAGAAACAAGGATTAACGTAGGCAATTCGCAATTGGTTTGAAAAAGGCTATTTACTGACATAGCAAGATGTGATGAAAAGAAGGGTCCAGCATAAGCTGGGAATTAAATTATGGGAGCACAGGGCTATTCACACATCGGCAAATGTGTCAGGAATGACTGCTGAGGAACACCTCTGCTGGAAAGAACTGGAGAACCCTGGCGGACAGCAAACTCAGCCAGTGTCCACAGGTCATCTTAGCAGATGTGAAGCTTGACAGCACTCTGGGCTGCATGCATCTACATAGTACATCCAGTTTTCATGCTCCCAGCAGAGGACAGACATGGACAAATTGGAGGGGGCTCAGAGGAGGGGTGCTGGGGGCTGGAGCACTTGTCCTGTGAGGAACTGGGCTGAATCAGCCTGGAGAAAGTGATGGCTTTGGGGGCACCTAATAGTACTACTGCCTACCAGTGCCTACAAGGGGCCACCAAGAAGACGGAGCTGAGCTCTTCATAGCGATGCATGGGGAGAGGACGAAAAACAATGGGTAAAATCGCAACAAGAGATTTAGCCAGCATACAGGGAGAGGTTTTTCCCCATGAGGACAGCCAGACAGCGGATCAAGTTGCTCCAAAAGTCCGGGCAGTCCCCATCCCTGGAGGTTTTCAAGAGCCATGCAGACACAGACCTGAGCAGCCAGGTCTGGCTCCAGAGCTGGCCTTGCTTTGGGCCGGGGCTTGGAGTAGAGACCTCCAAGGTCTGACCTGAATTATTCTATGATTTAAAGTTAAAAGATCAGTGAATCATGCCAAAGTTTCATATTCAGCAATATGGAATTATTTTAATAAAGGTTAATTAGAGTGAAAAGCTCCTGAGTTCAAGAGAACTAGACTCTCATTCTGGAACTATCTCTGTAAATTTCAATTTGAACTGAATATACTAAGGAGCAACAAGTGAACAGAAATAGATAATACCTGCTGCCTCTTTCCATTCAGATTAAACTATCCCAGATGCCTAGGTTAGAGGTTACAAACAGGTACCTCCGCCATGGGGAGAATGCCTTCTCCTTTTATTCCCTTTGAAAACACTCCATCAAAGCTTCTTCAAAGCCCCAAAATGAAAAAAAAAAAAAAAAGAGAGAGATTTGACAGGAAAATGTGAAGACGTCTTTGCTTTCATAGAGAAAGAAAATACCTGGCTTCTCTGGTTTCTATAGCAACAATCTGTAAATACGATTAGCATTAACAGACAGCATATAATCTTGGGTGTTTCTTTTATCTTAACTTACTCCTATAACTCATTTTAAAGGCCATTCCTGCTATTATTGTATACAAACTCTTTATTGCACATTTGGAAAACTGTATGATTCACACTCATTGCTGGTATACATCCACAGACTCACACTACACAAATTAGTAACTCAGACAAAAAGATTTTCTGTAAAGTTGCACAGCAAGGGCTGCATATCTATGAGAACATGCCACTTTGAGGATTATTTATCACAAGCAACAGACTTGCCAGACTGCTGAGCAACTTCATCACACGGGGGTACACACCAGTCTATTTCAGTTATACACATTTCTCCCACATCGTAACATCGACTAAATCATGTGATAAACCAGAGTTTGGCACACTGAGCCATCAGGAAAATCCACAGCCCTGTGGTGCCAACAGCTCTGTCAGATAAATTGCTCTGATGATATTGTTCCTCCTGCTTTCTAGACTGACTTTTCACAGAAGCGGCTGGGTTCAAGTTTGAGGGGTTGAATTTCAGGGCCAGGCAATGGAGTGTCTAAAGATCGCTTATACCCAGCGGTACAAATCCGGTCACCATCTTCTCTATGTTGACACAGAGGATCTCCCATGGGAAAAAGATTTTCATCCTGCATTTTTGGTGGACAGACTTTCACCAAGGACCTCTACTTGGATTGAGGATGATCTCAGTGCAGAGGAAACCTTTACACGCTTTCCCACTCAGAGAGACGTAATGCAGCAGATGGCCTCCCCGCTCCCTGTGACAGTAAGTTGTGGTTATAACGACACATGCACGAGAAGGACAAGCAATAGATCCTCTTGCTTATATTCTAGGAATTTACACTGTTCCTGGTGTTTCCAGGGAAAGTCATTTCAGTCTTGCTGTACGCAAATCTGAGTTGTTAAATCCTTATTTATATGAATAGATCTGCTAAAAACGTAACGGGAGCTGCCTGTGTGGATGGGTTGGCAAGGTCCCTTCCTCTCCACATCTTGAGAAGTGCAGCTTACACTGCAGTTGCTCAGACTGAAGCCCTGGTCCTTTCAATTTATATTAGACTGGGCAATGGTACGCATCGCCAAAGGGAAAGGCAACAGAGGGGGCAGATGTCACCGTGTCTGGTTTTAAAATGCACTTTGTGTTCTCCTGCTCCTGATGGAGAAACTTGACTCAATTATTGGTTAAACTGGCAGTGTATGAAAGTTACATGCAAATAGCTCTATCCACTTCAAGGGCTGTGAAGAATCAGGCTGCCATGTCTCCTACTAATCAGGCTGTGTATCAGGTATGCCTCTTGGCAGCAGATGGATCATGTACAAAGACAGAACACGCCTAGTATCTGAGATGGAAAAAAGGTAATAAAGCTCCATTTATATCATGTATTGGCCCTTTTGGACAGTCTTGAGCATTACTGATGTCAGTCCCATGTGCTAGTTGCCTTTTGAAGACCTTCATCTATTTGAAGCTTTTCAAACACGTTTGAAAGAATGTCTACAAAGTCCTGCAAACGCCAAGAGCAGTTGATTTAACACGACTCTAACTAAGGCAAAATGACTGAAGCAATTTCTCCTGTCCCTGCAGGTACTGTCTTGAAATATTTTATCTGAAGTCTTCAGAACTATCCCATTGAAAATATCTTTTAAGAAGCTTCAGTATCTTCACACATCAAAAAAGTGTGCAGTGTGTTTGGAGGGAGGGGAAAATCCCTAAAATCAATGTTGTTATTGCGGTCCTAATAGGCTCTGCCATATTCTAGGCAGTCTAGTTTTGATAGCGGCAAATTTCATTAAGATCTATCTTGAGACACCACACAGTTTCAGGACTCTTTAGAAGTCAGAGTTTTCCTTCAAAAACATTTGAAGCAAAGGCTATAAAAATACACTAGGGGTCTTTTCCTTGATCCCAGTGGTACCTCTGGGAAAGGAGTTATTACTACCTTGGTAGTCTGGTAATAAGTGGCTACTGACCGTCCTCAAAGTGATTTGAGTCAGACCCTAATTTGTTGCATTATATGTGTGTGTGTGTGATGACTATTTATTGTCTCTATCTCCTCCCACATACCGCCTCTGTCAAGATCTTTTCTGCTGATACTGTATTTTTTTCATTTTAAAGAATCCTGCCAGGTAAGGATGTGAAAAATAGAAAAAGAACAAGTCACAAATATATCATCTTCATGAGAACTAAGTAATTACAATTCACATGATTGAATATCTGTAACATAGTCTAAAGAACACTGTGTGCATTTCTATGAAGTGCGTAGTGCATAGGGAATGGGAATTGCTGAGAAAACTTTGGAAAGTCACATTAAAATGACAGCTTCTAGGCAGAATAGGAGCAGTCTGCAGAAAGCGTGTTCTCATTCTAGGGGTGAGAGGGGTTTTATTAATTTAGATAACCGGCGAGATTAAGGCTCCCACGGAGGAAACAGAGAGCAAAAATGATTCCTTTCCCAAAGGGCTGTTATTCAAAGGACACCCCAGAACATTACAGAATAGTTTTGAAACCTTTTTTTTGTTTGTTTTTAAGCAGGCAGCTTTGGGTCAGACTGTTGACCAATTGTTGTCGTATTGTGCTTTCCTAATGCTGCAGTAACTATGTGTTGTGGAGAGATTGTCTCCATTATGCCCTCAGATTCCTATTAAAAATGTTTCTCTACCAACTCATTACTCCTGTCCATAATGAAGAAAACACCTCTCTATTAACTTCCGCATATCCTGTTTTCCAAAGAGGATAAAGCCATCTTCCTGCCTAAGCTTCAACCCTTAATTTTGTGCTGTCGGTCTGTTACGTCTTACACTATGCTGCTTCCAGGGATCACAGCCTGCCTGTAGCTAACCCTCCACCACTGAATACAAGCCCTCATCTTCTTCCAACGGACTCTCGGCATGTATCTTCACCAACGTTTGTCATTTACAGGCATGGTTGTAGCTTCAGCAAGTTTAACTTGCTGCAGGTGAAGGCAAGGTCAAGGAAGGGAAGATAAAAGAAAAAAAAAAGGAACAGCCAGTAAAACACCTTGCCAGCGCTTCTGGTAGAGGAACAACTACCACTTTAAGGCCACAGCCAGCATGGCCTGCTTCGGCCACGGGTGCTAGACAAGAGCCCCGTAAGGTTGTTCATTGCCATCAAGAGGGAAAAATGAAAAGGCATTTGCACAAGGAAGAGTTACGGTCATAGCAACGCAGTAAGTCAGTAGGAAACGTGCACCAGCTGCTGTTTGTGCCACACTTGACCCCAGGCAAAGATCCAAAAAAGAGCGCGCATCCCGTCTGGGGTTCAGCTCAGTAAAGATGAGCTTTAAACAGGTGCTGTCTAACTAGAGGGTAGAGAAACAGGGAAGCGCACAGACACGAAGGATTCCCAATAACAGATACCTTTCCTTGACCTTAAATGAGATGTTAACACAATCCAGTCGGAAAAACAGAAATTTCATCAGAAGACAACAAAGTCTATACGGGATGCAACAGACACCGCCACCTGCCTACCTTTTTCTGGCAGCTGTGAGGAAGAAGGCAAAATAACGCCCAGTTTTTCTTGCAGCAGACCTTCGATTACATGAATATTAACATCTAGCTGAAATGACTTTAGAGAGATTGCTGTTTATGCAGGTTGAATGTCAGAAAAACCCATATTAAAATCCTGGGAACCAGTTGTTGGATTTGTATCTGTTGTTTCGAGACATGGGTGGGGGGCTGTAGGTAATAAATGCTGAGGAATGGCTGTCAGTGAACTGACTGGAACAGAAAACATTGCATAATGAGACACGATTTTTTAAGACATGCCTTGAATTGGTTTGTCACGCAATTTTGCTAAAATCGTTTGTTATCTACCTAGATGAAATTATTGCAGTGGGAACTTTATTTTTCTCATTCATCTTTTTTCACAGAAATTGTGTCATTTTTAACCTGTTCTTTTCTATGTCTGTTACATAGTCATAGGAAGTTGGAAGCTGTAATTTTCCTGGTTTTTAACCAGTTCTAAAAAGTGAGGTAATGAACCACATAATCAAGGGATAAAGCACATTGTGCATGTAATTGAGAATTATTTAAAGTCACTTGTGTGGCAAATGGCAAGTCTAAGATTGAGAGTAGAAAAGCCTGTTCCATCTTCAGATCTCTTTAATTTTACTTATGAAAATTGCCTCTTCGCAATTCTTAGTGGTTTATCTAATTAGATTTTTTTTTTTTTGTGGCAGAAAAGAGAAATTATGCTTTTATGAACTAATAATTAGCTTAGCAGAAAGGCTTAGCTATGATTATGTCAACAGTTTAGAAGTAATCTATATCTAAACCCTAATTGAGTATTTCATTTACGTAGAAAATAGCCAAGCGGAAAACAGCTTGGTGAGGGCACTGGTGCACACCCCGGTCTAGGGTGGATTTGCATACAGTTGAGGACAATTAGAAAAGAGGGGTCCTTATCAATTTCATGAAATCAAGCCGAATCACCAGAGTACCCCAAATACACAGGCTGGCACCAGGCACTCTCTGTTTCTCATACTTCACAGGGTTTGAAGTTGGTTTCCATTTCATTTTGCTTATATGCATCAGACAGCTTCGGAAAACCAGAGAGAAATAAACCACAATGCCGCAGTAGCGGAGAATATTTTGCTGTATTTTTTTTTTCAAAAGACCAGTCTCCTGAAGCCAGGCATTTGAATCATAAGGACTTCTGGGGATGGGATTTCCACTCAGAGATCTCCATTCTTACGTGGATTAAGAGGATTAAAACCATAAATGACCATCATCCCAAGTCCCTAAAGCAGATTTGCCTTTCTCTATCCTCCTTCAACTGGGGCAGACTTGGGGTAACAAAGTACTGCACAAAAGACTCCCTTAGCATGACAAAAGGTGAAACAATCCACTGAACTGCCAACGTACCAGACAATGGAGTCGGCGCAGTCTACTCAGCTCATTTTCCATCAGAACAAATGGTATCAAACTGGCAATGGCATTGTTCTTAAACTTGAACATGGGGCTCTTTCTTCCCCCCTCTTCTTTTTTTTTATTTTTTATTTTCCGTCCAAAGCTCAAGGTGTCATATTAATTATTTAACTCTTCAGAAGATTTCAACTGTATCCTCCAAGGCTCTGCTCAGTGCCAGAAGGTCTCCAATCTGCATTAGCTTTTGTTAATTAGAGCTGAACAAGGACGTTGATCTCAATGAATATAATAAACAAAAAAAAAAAAAAAAAAAAGCAGAACTTCCTGTGTGATTTATCTTTTACCTATTTTCTGCCTTTGCTGTTTTTCCACTCTATTAGACTTTGATTTACCTTGTCTGAGTAACATTAAACAAACTCGGGTACAAAAGAACTTAAACAGCTTCAAAAGCCTGACTGAAATGATAGTTAAATGCTACATGAAGTGATCCCGAGCCTTTAAGCTTTGAAAGAAAACAACAAAATTTTACTTCATTTTATTTTAGTTTTTGTAAGCAGGGGTGGGGGTGGGGATGGTTTGTACAGCGTGGATGCTGTCTACTGATGTCAGATATCACGGTTTTCCTGTCGGGATTGATCTTTCCTCATTAAGAGCCTTGTTTCTAGAGCTATAGTGCTGATAGAACAGAAGGCCAGCAATATTCTGCAAGATGTTCCTCATGCATCAGGCTTGCCCTGAGTTTGTAGCGCTGCTTAGATCCGAGGGGTCACTGCCAGGGCTTGCCTTGTTAAAATTTTTCTCATTAACATTATCTTATTGAATAGCTCTGAAAGGCAAATTTTTAAAGTCCAAAAGAAAAACTAGCAATTTTGGTGTCAGATGAGGTCTAGTTGTACATTCACTTGAGCAGGGGACTTATCATTATGGTCCCCTAATATGAAAAAAATAATCAAGAATATCCGAAAATGCTGTGAGTTAAAATCTACATCTGAGATTTACAATATACATGAGGGTAAATTTTTATTGTGATGGACAAAGAGTCGCACACGGAGCCTTCATTAATAACAACGCACAGTGATGAAAATGTGCCCTGGATCTTTTTCATAAGGCTCACTGCAGAACGACGCGGCCCCAGGTGACTGTCACCTCATGGTTTATCTCATTTTAGGCAGAATAAATTAAAGGATATCTTGTGAATTCCGGACAGAAAGTAGGAGAGCTAAAGTCTTGGTCTTAAATATAATAGCTAAGAACTCTGATAACCTGCTAGAGGCACCAACTGAGACAGAGGAAGTTTGTATAGAAAGGAAGGGATTTGTTGGGGAAGTTTAAAAAGGATTCAGTGCCTGAGAAAAATGCTGCACTGCCAAGGTCTGGCATTGTCCACAGGACTGGGACAGCCTGGGCAATGGCAGCACAGACCTCCTCTGCTCACAGTATCAATGTGCTTCAGCTCCAGGTCTGCAAACAGGTTGAGAATTCAATAATAGTCTATCTACCCCCCGTCAAACCCACGCAGACTTTAAAACAGTTTCAAGAGACTCCCTGCCAGGCCCTGCCTCATTAGACTGGTCCCACCGCATCTCGATGGATTGTGATGTGAACACCCATCCCCTGGTTTGACTAAGACCACTTTTTCCCTATTCCATGCCTTTTTCTCTCTTGTCAGCCCATTTTGCATGAGTTGGTAATGGGCACATTTCTGGTCACTCATTTTGGCAGGAAGTTGTAATGCTGCACTGAGCAACAGTTTTAGTTAATGATTGCAAACCACAAGCCCTGTTGGTTTTCATTCCTGCTCCTTTGGAGTAGAACCTGGTGGGGTTTTTTGCAAAGCCAAAGAATGTTACCAGCCAAGAAGCTAAATCTTGTGTAAAGTAAAAATCTTCATGTCTTATCGTTTTTTTCCCCACATGGAGGTGTGCCTGAGAGAAGGAGGGCAGTCATGCAGCAGATAAAAAGGGAGACGAGAGTAATGATGTTGCTTTGCGACTCCTCTTCCACCTAGAAGCTGTTCAGAGAAAACGGAGGGGTAACAGATTGCCTACGGACACAGATATTCTGTTAAACCAGGACTTCTGATTCCACCATGCTGACCTTCCATCCTACCACCAGTCAGTACCTATGCCTTGAAAATCCAGACAGAATACGGTAATGCTTGGCGACTCCTCCCATGCCTTCCCCTACCTTTTGCACCATCAAAGGTTCACAAGTCCTGGAGCTTCCCTAAAAGTTTGGGATACTTCCAACCAGGAAAGATAGGGTCAGGGCCAGTGGCCCTCAGTCAGGGTGTGTAAACTGCCACCTTCCTGAGCCGCTGTACCCAGATACAGCTTGCATGGCTTTGCTTACAGATGTTGACTTTTATGGGTCTGAATCCTCCTTCTGACACAGTCGTAAAGGATGAGAGCCATGACTGCGCATTTTAGACAAAAAATACTGAAAGCACACAGCAACTGTGCTGAAGTTACTGCAGTGCAGAGCAGTGACTGAGTCTGGGCTCCTGCTCCATATATCTGGACATCCCATCTCCCTCATTGCCTCTCCTTGCTCCAGGAATATTCATTCTGGCTTTGCTTCACTTTCATCTGTCAGCACAGGTTAGTTCAGTTCATGCCAATGCTATCACAGACTTTTTTTGCTCACCCAGGCTTCTTCATCTGTCCTTCTCTCTAGGCTCAGTATGAGTGCCAATTGCTCCCAAGAGAAGGGGCAATAGTGCTCCCCACACACAAAGCCAAGACCCCTCCCTAACAATCTGGGAGGACACAAGGGTGCAGGAGGGTCAGTCTGCCCAGCAGGTGTGAGCTGGGACTGGGCTGACTGCTGTGGGTGTTAGCAAGATGTGCATGATCCATTGCCCCCTCACATCTTGAGAACGACCACTGTATTCTGCCTAGAAAAGTCCTACAGGAAATACTTCTCAGAGCTGCCTGCTGCTAGAAAGGACAGGAATTTCAAACGATTGAATAAACTTCCCCAGTGCTGTTCAAAACTCAAGAGAGATTATCCACTGTCCTCCTGAAGTCTTCCCTAAAAACAAAGAGTTGAAGTTTGCTTTGAGGTTCAGGTTTTGGGCCAAATACCTTTGCTGTTTACCCCAAGCTGCCTTCCGTTGGCAGAGGTCAAGCCCGTGATGACAGCATGGTCAGTGACAGGTCATGAAGTGTGTAGAGAATGAAAACAAGTAGCTTAAGTCAAGGCAAAATAGCAGTGAGAGTCCAGGGAGTGAAGGAAGTCAAAGCCATGGACTAGGAAAGAATCATCTCTACAGCAGTTTCTGAATGGATATAAGGGCAGGGAGATTGCATTTGTTGATGCCAGAGAAAAGGTTGTTGAAGCAATGGATACACAACATTATTCCCATGAAAAGCAAAGGAAAAATATTAATTGACTCCTTAAAAACAACGTCAACCCCCAATCACTAAAGGTTTCTCATAGACTTCTTTGTTTTACATAGTCTACTGTTTAGCATTGAAAAGCCAGGCACTTGTCTATTATTTTAACCTACTAATCTTACGTTTCCCCTGAATTGTCCTTTGGGGGAAGCAAGAGGATAACATTTAATTACTTGATTTCTTTTAGAGATTACCACTAAAGCCTTATTTTCCTATATTTATTTCATTTGAAACTCATTACTTTTTACAGCTATTCTTTTAGATGGGCTCAACAGCATTCCCAATTTAATTCAGGACACCTCCATGTATAACAACAGTGTGTTGTATGTGCATTGCTTTATTTGAAAATGATGTACGCGATAATATGTTTCTGTCTGCAGATTGTGTCTCATTTAGCTGACAAAAGATTGCAGCAGTCGTTATGGCCAGAAGCTTTGGAAAGCAGCCAGCATTAAAAACAAAATAAATTACAAAGCAGAAGCAAGTGATGCCATAAACACAAGGAGAGTGGGTTACACTTTCTGCATGAAGTGGCACCGTGTCATGCATGCAGCATATTTACCAACAGGGTGAAAAGCAACCAACCTCTGGGTTTGAACTTCTCAGACCACTAAAATGGCCACATTCTAAGGGGACCCGCTGGGCTCAGCATAGCCCTGCCTTGGAAAACAAATGCTCCACATGGTAACAGAGCTCACTGCGGTGATAAGACAAGGTAGGGAGAAAGAATGATGTAACTAAAAGCCTCCATGTACATAGGATGGCTGCAGAAGGAGAAGCACCTTATCCAAGAGACACTTAATATGAAAATCTGCTATTTTGACTCTTTTGCTGTTGCCACTCGTTGCAATGACTTTTTTTTAAAACTGGGAAAATCCTCATGCCTTGAGCCTTGATAGAGCCAACAGGACTAGCTAAAGCTCATCTCTGAACCTAAGAGATAGGAAATGCAGATTTCCTTTTAGATCCCCAAGGCAGTGGAAATGTGGCAGAGCCATGGACGTACTCCATCTCCCAGACCCACCGGGCTTTTTTCATGGGCACACTACAAAATTTTCTAGAGAGGCTCTTATGGGGGGGGAGGAAAATGGGAGTCCGCTAGGGAGCACAATCCCTAGTGCTGTTTCATGAACTACTCCTGCAGCAGTGCCCTCTGCATACATCAGTTGTTTGCAAACCCCAAAGGAGGACAGGAAAAGCTCTTGCAGTGAGGGTCTAGTCCTCTGCATACTTTGAAATTGAAGTCATCTACAAAGGCAGGCTAGTGGGCTGCTGCGATTTAAGGCAGTTACAACTTCTAAATGTCATCGATGGCCAAACTACAGTATGAAGCTTTGCTGTAATCTAGTCTCAGAAGACATGCATGGTTGCACTCATGTCTTTTTCTTCAAGGACAGGAGTTTGTGTGTTTTGCTCAAGGTGATAGGCGCACGCATTTCTTTCATTAACGCGACACTACTAAACAAAGTCAAGCAACTGCATGGCTTTGGACTCCACCACACCTGCTAGGAGGATCTTACCAACTGCAGGGCTCTCCTGGGAACTGGCTTTGAAATGCTCCTCGGTGCTGGAGGCCATAACTGTTCTCTGAACTGCATTTGAACTGGTTTCTCTTCAACCGCATTTTTCTGTTTCTGTGATAACAGGAGTCAGTGTCTGCTTCAAATGAGAGCAACATGCACCATCAGCATACTGTCCTTATTTGTGCCTGCAACAGTTCATAAAGTCTTCTAGAGGTTTACTGTTGATATAGAGCAGATGTTGACTTTGCTGGAGTGGCTCAGTTGTAACTGGTAGCACAGTTTGGAACCACTCCTTTACCTTGAGCAGCAATAGCCTACTGGATTATCTATTAGTAGCTTTTCATTAGTTTTGCATTGCAATAGCTCCTAGAATTAGGGACAGTCATTTTCCCACAAAGTTTGCAACTGTTGGATGCAGCAATTCAAGATGGAAGAGCTAAAAATGACGAAGCCAAGAAGACAAGAGGAGACAAATGGAGAAGACAAAGTAGATCCCCTGGTACAATAAGGATCAGCATTAAGCCTACTATTAGGACAGCCTGATCACTACCCAGTGCTTTGAAGCAGGAGGGATTTGAAGAAGAACACTAGTTAGTTAGGTGTTTTATTGTGGGCACAAACATTTTATGGCAACAAGCAAACAATACAGAACATGCTAAAATAAAAGATAAACACATAACGAGTTTTATTCATTTTAAGGAAACCTTTCTTTCAAAGTGTCTTGCCTACTTGTTGAGCCACTCTGAAATTAAGAGCTATTCCCCGTTGTTTTCCCTTACCTGCAGATTAAGCAGCGGCAGGTCTCCTACTCCATAAGCCTTTTTCTTCTTAGATCTGTCTAAAAGTAGACCAGGTTCTCAGCTCCACACTTTTCACCTCAGAAAGGCTTCCTTCCATCCTCTCCTTGCTGTCTTGATTATTTTGTGTCCTTAGCTAAGCCGACAGATTCATTATGGTGTGTGTCAGTGATCAGTCAAATCAGCTGCCATGGGAACATCTCTGCAGTGTCAGATCTCTCTGAGTGAACCACAATTGCAAGTGCCATTGCTGAAAGACCTATAATGCTTCTGTGATGGTTCACATTCAGGATCTGAGCTGGGCCACTTCCACTGATAACTCCCTTCCTTAGCCTCTAGCCATGCTGGGTCAGACATGAGGTTTTTGTACCAAAAAAAAAAGTAAAAACCAATTATTCGCACTCTTCTCACCTGTATTGGATATCCTGGCGTTCTCTCAAATGAAATGCATGGCTCTGTAATGACATCAAAGCTGAAGTCCCTAGACTTTACCTTCTCCTTCCCAATGAGTTATTCCTCACAAGGTTGGGGGAACCGGGTGTGTCAGAGGAGAAATACTCCTCTCAGCTCCTCCACAAAAGAGAACTATAGGAGATAGAGACTCTTCAGAGAGTAATTCTTTTGGATTTCAGCACGTATTTTACAATGGGAGTAATCACCCCCTGGAAAATCTTATCCTGTGTATTCTAGTGTTTATACACCTTAACAGGTTCTCAAATTGCTCATTCTTCTAGTGACTGAAGGATGAGTAGACATATCAAGCAGTGAAGGCACTAAGGTCTGGTTAGTCCCTTGATCCACATATAGCTAGTACAGCTAGAAATGTCAGATACACAAATTGTACCCTCCAAACAGACTTTCAACAGGCAAATAAGCTCTCACAAATAAAGCTTTCAAGAAAAATTATTATTTGGTCTGAGAGTTCTCTGCAAAAAGGAGGAATTTTCTAGAGTGAGGATTACATCCTTGGAATACATCACATTTTTATGCTGGTTCTACCTTGAAATCCCAGACAACAATGCAACTCTACTGTGTCAGCTCTAAGCAAATACAGAAGGAAGCACTGGTCCCTTCACCAAAGATCCTCTGATATGGTGCAATGGGATAAGGTGAAGACCACGAGGAAGTGTTGTATAACTCTGTTGTGTCTTCTCCAGGTTTCTTCAATGTCCTCCTCATCATGCACCTATGCACTTTTCAGCAGAGATGTCAGCAGCAGGACTGTCATCCACTGCTGACGGACACAATCTACAGTGTACATGCCTTAATCTTTCTGAGATATGCCTGAGTTTTGGAAAGGAACATAAAGTTTAATAGCTCTAAGTTCCTCATGGAGATTGCTGAGAAGTCCTCAAGAAAGCTGGTTTTATTTCACCTTCACACACTTCACCTTGAAAAATTAACATCTCTATTTTACTTAACAAAACTACGAACCTGGAGCATAAGTGCAAACTTTTAAGCACAGTGAGCCCAGGTCTTCACGCACTATGGATGTAAGGATAAGCATGGTGAGGCCGAAGACAACAAATGTGCTGTCTTAGAAGGTGACTGCCTAAGTTTAATGAATTGGGATCACAGCATAACAGCTACTAAGCCACTTTTTTTCTAGATCTAATTTTTTTAATATGGAGCCTATTCTGTCTGGCTCATCCATCCATCTGTCCATATATCCCTCTCAATGAAAATACAAAAATGGTCCTGCCACAGATGTGTTTGATTAAAGCCAAAGTAAATTCTCATGCTTGATTCTTGCATGTTTTCAGTTCTCTGTCCCTAATGAGCTCTTTACCTGGGTAATCTCTCCTATTCCCTTACTGAGACATCAGCAGGCGCCCAGCCAGAGAACTGCTCTCCTCCTCTCTCCATCCTCCCGGTGAAGATCTAGGCCAAAAACCGGCACAGATTCACCCTCTCTTCCTGCAGTTCTTTGTGCTCCTAAGCACAGGGAGATCCTCTCTCCTCTGACATGAAGGGCTTGTGTCAACTTCCATCACTTTACAAGGCAGAATTACAGAGAGTAAAGAGGCAAGGGTGTCAGAAAATCAGGTGATGAGAAACTGTACTGAAGACAAATGGGAGCTCCTTAAAGAGCAGCAAATACAGTCCATTCACTTCCCACAGTCCCACAGCCCTTTATTCTCACTTTTGCTAGACAAAGAATGCATTCTCTTTTGCATCAGCTTCTTCACAACACTAGCATGGTTGGTTCTGCAACCCACCCACACCCCACTCTTGCCTGTCCTGCCACCTCTGAATCGGGCCGCATATTAAACTGTTGCCTTTGCAGTGCTCTTTTTTGTTTGCTGGGTTTGGGGTTTCTTTGGGTTTTGTTTTATTGGAAGGGGTGATGAGCTGGGGTGGAAAGATCAATTACTCCTTCAGTTCTTATCCAGAGTTCATTTAACCTGGTTTGAATGTGTTGCTGATTCAGAGGAATTAAGCTGGAAGATAGCCAAGGACAGAAGAGAAAGTTAAGACACAATGAAGTTAATAGGCTCCCATTGGCTGCTATTGTTAGAACTAGTCTTAAAAACAAAAACAAATGCACATGCAAGTCTGGTTTCCTGTGTGGTAAGCTGAGTGCTTTACAGGGACTTCCATTATGCCATGATTCATTATTTCCTCCTCTCAGCCTAAACGGAGCCTGAAAGTAGAATTAATAGCAATAGGATCTTCATTAAAACAGCTCTTCTCAAAAGGAGCAGATGAAGACAGTGTCTTTAATGGAGGGTTCTCTTTTTAGCACTCTTTCTTTATTTATGGAGTACTGTACCTGCACACACTGCTTTAAAACATCTCCCTTTTGAAAAAGTCTGATAAAGACAGAGATAATATAGATCAGTTGTAATTAAGTAGGCTTCTGTAGGAACAAAAGTGGTGATAGAATAAAAATTGGGAAGTTTATGTTTCTCCAGACTTTTAAAGCGTATCTGTAAAACTCAGCTGAGAAGTAGATCCCTGCCATAAACAACGAAGAGAGCTCAAAATTATTTATAAAGATTTACATTGTGTATTACATTCTTCTTCCCATAAGGAATGAGACATGATCTCTTCATCCGGGAGGGTTACAGTCTACACTAATAACATTTAGGATTTGCTTTGTAAGTCAGAGATACGGCACTCCCTACAAGTACTCCAGACCATATGGAGCACTGTCTGGTAACGATTCATACTCAGCTCTGCTCTGCTTCCACTTAGGGTTCAGACCGTAGAGCGGGACCTTCGTCTGATCAACAGGATTTTCAATTGTTTCCCATTTGTAAATTTATCAGTCAGAGGTGGAAGGCAAAGGGAGGCTGAAATCAACGGGACACGCTGCTGTCACATCTGAAGTGTCCCTGGTTTCCCTCTGCAGTCAGTCGATGTTAACGCCGTTTTCTCAGATGGTCTGTACGTGCACAAGCCCAAGCACTGTGCCCCAAATTAGCCTCTTGCCAATTATAAAGGAGTAAGGGCTACTAAATGCATGTGTTTCAAAAGCCCATCTCAGAAGAGTGTCTGTTTGCCACTTCTCAGAACCCAGATTTTCCCATTCTGCATTGCAGTTTCCCTAAAACGTTTACAACCTTTCCCCACATCTCTTTAAAAGAGTGGGTCGTTGCTTATTCACGATGCGTTCTCCCTCATTGTTGCCTGCCTCAGTCAAGCCCGTGTTCCGAAGCACTGCTGTCTTAGTATGGTAAATAAAGCAAGGTTTGGCTGCTTTTGTCCCACCAGTCGTCAACCCACCTTTCAGTCCCACTCAAGCAGTTGTGAGTGAACTAAAGGATACAGAAGATTATCTTGCAAGACATTTGGCCAGCATTGCCTTCTTTTGGAAAATTAGTTTTGCTTGTTGGATGTGCCCGTCCCCTGCTCTAGGACCCATCTCTACAAGGAAATCTTTTAATTACCTCTTCCCCCCAAATGACAGCTTTCACCACTGGAGTTGAGTTCTTGGACATTAGCAATTGAATAGGAAGCCTTCATACTGTATATCATTTTAATCTTTCATGTTTAAGTAAGCCAGATGGCTTATTATTACAAGCTCTGTTTCAAAAGGCACAAACTTTCTATCAGAGGATTTGTAAGATGATAGTAAAAAAGGGGAGATTTTGCATCACACAAAATAGCCTGAATTTTAATTGCACATCATAGTTTGGCAGCAATTTTCCCGTAATTACCATTCCTGCCTAAATGAATAGGTGGATTAAATGGATAACTAAATGGCATTGAAACTTCCTAGAATGGAGATTTATCCTCTAATGTATGGAATAGCTAAGTAAAGTTGTCAGTTGCTGGGGTGTAATGCACGCAGTTTTAACATTTCTCCTCAGCAGAGGACCTGCTTTACTAGCAGTAAAACCTCAGCTGTTATTGGTTGGGCTTTTTGCTATTGGAGTTTTATCCCAGCATTTCAGATATGTCAGATGTCATTTAGCATGTTACACACAGAAGCTTTGATGGGTGAAGTTGAAAAATAAAAGATGCTTTCATTTGGGCCTTGGCTGCGTTCCCTCCAAACACTTAAGAATATCATTGCTGTTCTTCCTGCTGAGGGTATAATGTACGCAGTCACGTAGGTAGTCACAAAAAAGCCCAGAAGGACAGCTTGGATACATCACGATCCTTCTGCGCATGAGCGATGGCAAACCTGGAGACCCATGTGATTTAAACACATGCAGGAACTTACTAATGTTGCCACACTGAGTGAGGAACAATTAAATCATTATCGAGACCACTGGGATGACAGAATATATTCTTGCTCAATTTCACAAGTGCATTGAAAAGAAAAAATACCACCTAAAATGTGACTTCGTGGAAACATGCTGTATCTATTAGTCCTAACCAAATATCATGTGATGAATAATAAATAAATGCTGCTGTTATTCGACTGGTCTAACCCCTCTGTAACAATATTTACGCTCCATCCTGCATCCTTTGAATTCAAGGACAAATTCTTTGGGCTTGATTCTCTCTCATACAAGACCAGGGTTATGTCATTCAGGCAATGCTTAGATGCCCTAGGGCTGTTTAAATATTATTTACATCCTGTGGCTTCTTGCCACTGCCAAAGCGGGGTAAAGGGCATTACATGTCAAACAGAATGAGGCTGTTTGACAGAATGACTGTCATTGACTGTCACTGGATTTGTGATAACAGTGTGTAGAGCCAGGTATGACAGCACTACCGAGCTGCTGGTCTGAGATATTAAGTTCTCTTTCGCTCACATGTGACAGTGCTTACACATTTGCACAAAAGAAGTTTGTGTCTTAATCATGACATCCTACAGTTAGTTGGTGGCATTCATCCCGCTTAATCTACCTGTTAAACACTAGGCTAAACCAGCTGTGTGGACACCCGCTAGAGTAAACACAGGGATCCATACCTCGAGTCTCGATTGTAGACATCATTTTTAGGACGTGATGAATCATCCTGGGTGTGGACGCTGAGTATGGAAGCTGTCTAGATGATTGCCTCAGACTAGTTTCCTATGCCTTAAGCAGCCAAAACAGGCAAGAAATTCAGATAAACATCATATCAAGTGTGTTATTTTAGATCTCCAAAGGGTTGGGGTTTTATACTCCTTCTATGACTAACTACAATCAGTTCATGAAGAAATACATATCCTTCTCTCAGCTGTAGTCAGTGATGAGTAAAAAGGGTAATTATATCTCGTTTTCTGTAAAATTATAGGCATATTACTTCTGCTACCTGAACATCTGCCATTCAATATCTTTGTTTTACTTAAGGGAAAGGGGATACTGGAGTTAGCAGAAAAAGCCAGGTGCAGTTAAAATGCTTTACTGAAAGAGCAGAGATTTTAGCAGGGCTTCTGAGGGACTCAGTACTGCTTGCCTACCACCTCCCAATAATTTTGGAGTGTGTGGACTAATTTAAAGCCTCTTTAACAGAGCAGGAGATAGCAGCCTTGAAGATATTGTGTTGTTGTCAGTGCCGCAGAAGCTGGCAGCCAGGCAGAGGAGAGAAAACTAAATCAGCAGCCCCCCAGAGAGCAAGGCTGGAGGGGGAGTTCAGCAAAAGCTCAGCATGCATGGCCAGCAGGTCGGTCAGTGCAGGGGAACCTGCAGGTCAGCAACAGGCCATGCAGCACAGAGCAGAGACTTGTCTTACCCAGCTGGACTTATCAGGCTTGCAAGGAGCTGAGGGAGAGGCATGCCAGGCAAGGAGTCAGTCTGCACCTCAGAGCAAACCCTCAACCTCTACCACCATCAGCATCGCTCATCAGTACCTGGAGAAGCAGCTGCTCTGGGTGATTCCATGCTGATCTCCAAAGAAACAAGCCCAGGATGGACACCACAGTACCTAAGGCACTGAAGAATTAAAGCAAAGTAAACTAGCTGTCCTCCTTTGTTTTATGCAAAGTAGTCCATAAATCCACTGAAAGACCTGGACTGACAATATCATTTTTTTCCGCAATTACAAGCAGTTACACATCATACCCAATGTTAACAACTTGCCTGAGCCGCTGCTCTGAGGAGGTGGTTGTAGTCTAGCAGTTTGGGTTGTAGCTTTCTAAGGACTCATTCTGCCTGAAAAAAATTATGGATCACAGAAGTGGCTTAAACAGTCAAAAGCTTAAAGTAACTGTTGGCAAGCCATCCAAAAAGTGAAAGAAATAAACTTTATGAATGTGGTTTGAGATGATGTAGTTAATACTCTCAGCTGCCCAAGCCATGTTGTCTAAGAAGTCTAAGTGCTCCTGAAGTCTATTATCTGTATTAACAAAGAGTTCGCATAGCTCGCAGAGACGGTGCTTTCCAAATGAGAAATGGCACTGTAAAGGGAAGCCTATTACTGTACCTCTGGGAACAATGACGCTATCACGGGGTTCAGCTCCAGCTTTCTGCTCTTTCCAGACAGGAACACTGGCTTTAACACAGTTGTTTCATCGAACAGGCAAAGCTTTCTTAAGCTAACAGATCGGAGAGCAGCCGCTTTCCGCCGCGGTCTAGCATTGTCACCACACAAAAGCGGTGGCGTAGATTAGCTGCTCTCCACCACAGCCGCACTTCCCTGGCGTGCCATCCACTGCCTATGCGACAGGGATGCCGCACGCGTGTGGAGACACCGCCCTTGTAATATGCTGGGTAAGCTGGGGGGGGGTTTGCTTTCCTTTTAGAAAACATGTAAAATGTCATCTAAAATACTCACTGGACCTGATTCAGCATATGAGTTGATCCGGGACTTATCCTGCAAGCCTCAAGGGGGAAAACAGAAACAACAAAAGACCCCAAACTTGCCTCCTTTTGAAACCCTGCACAAAGTATACGAGACCTTTTGCAAGCAGGGTGATCCACAGACACACGGGATCTGCTTGCAGGACTGGGGATTAAGTCTGCATGCAGACTACGTGAGAACTGCAAACTGATACGGCTAATGAGAGCAGCTCCTCTGCTGTGGGTGCAGCTACGCCAGAAGTAACGCTCTTATGTGGTTATGCTGGTAGAAAGTCCTGTAATAACAAGATGTGAAAATTCAGGACACTCTTCAAAGGAGCAGAACAATTAGAATTTGAGGCTTTTAGGGGCTAGAAATACATATGGTTTGCAAATCTAAGAGTCCCTGATTCCTTGGAAATACCCATTAAATAGTTTTGTTAAAACCAACTAAATATCCCCCTGCTGCATTTGCAGTCCAAAAATCCATCTGTCCAAGTGTTTTAAACTGCCAGCCATCACACAGCTCGCCGAGTGCCATCCACACAAAGTCTATAGTAATTGCAACGTACCGTCGGAGCATGGGAACCAAAGAGTGACGTGAACGGGTGCTGACCAGAAAGAAAATTAAGTTCGCCCATCTGTAATATTTTCATTGTCCAGTTAGAAAGACATGAAATTGCAAATATACAGCACACAGAGAGAAAGAACTAACTCTGTTTTTTAAAAAATTATTTCACTTCTTATACTTTAAGATATTGACAGTGGTTTAGGTGAAAGAATTTGAAGGGGGTTTCTTTCGTTCTTTCAAGCATATATGTTTTCTTTAATGAAAATATTTCTATTTTCCTCTCTAAAAAAAACTATATCCAACCCTTCCTACATCTGTGACTACAGCATAAATTGGCACACAAGCCAGGACTCTGTCTACAATGGAATAATTATCATTGAATGTGACTGCAAAAGAATATAATGGGCAAAGCAAGCTGTTGTAACAAATTACACGTATGTACCTGCACTTGCCTAACCTATTACAAAGCCAGAATTGTGTGCCAAGTGATCTGATTTTATCCACTTCTTTCTCTCAATCTCAGAGAAAAAAACCTCTGCTCAGAGTGAATTGCGAATTAAGATGACAAGAAAGACTCCAACACAGTACGTACTTTTGGCAACGTGCTTCCCAGGACCTCAAAAGTGAGCAATGTAAAGCCTGGATGCTCGACACTGGCTCCCCCCCGTCTGCCTGTCCCCCAGCAGAGCGTTTCGGGGATCGCTTCTCTCTCTAACGAGCGGGCATGGATAAGAGAGTGACATACAGCTAAGGCAAACAGGGAGTGCTCAGGCACTCTCGAGGCGACGCGATGCGGTGGCACCTGCCTGGTCTTTGTAAAGGCAGCACAAAACCGCAAACAAACCCCTCCATCCCCTGGCTACAAAAGGCAGTCGGAGCCACGGACCCTGGCCAGCCACCAGTGCAGAGCCGAGCAGCCAAAGCGCCTTGGGGTCGGCAGCGCACGTGTCCTGTGCCAGCCAGTGGGTAGGTGAGGCTCCCGGCAAAGCAGCCCGGAGTCTGACAGAAAAGTGAATTCTTTCTGTGGAAATCGGTGCGGCCCGGCCTATTAAGGGACAAGTTAAATCAACCTTTTAAAGGCACACTGTTGAAGTTACGTTTTCAGCAGCCAACCTTCATGGAAATCCCACAGCAAGCCCCATCTATCTTGATAATGCAGAGTATCTGCAGCTGAAAGCACTTTAACAACTGAAAAACAACTGGTTGCTGAAGGGTAAAAAAACTGTAATAAAAATAAAGGAGGCTTTAGGGAGCAGAAATCTTTTTCAAACATTGTAATAGTTAAACCATTTTAACCTTACATCCATTACTTGCAAACAAATGTGACATTATGAATCAATTGCAGTTATGTTGTTAATAGACTTTATTAATACCAAGGAAAAATAATACACAGAGTATCCTCAATGGATGTATAACTACCCCCTCAGATGGAGTTTCCTGATATTTTAAATGAACGGTGGGGTTTATTTTGGCAGCAGCATCACATAACTAATGTTTCATATTGCACACAAAAATTATTTTGGTGCCATTCTTTAAATTAAATGTTTCATTTCACTAAAAGCTTGTAATTGTAACACTTAAATGCTATCACTAACAGCAAAAAGAAAGTTCTCCAAGCAACACTAAAGAGTGAACTTCCCCGCTCCTTCCTCTATTACAGCCAACGTCTTTTTATTGTCTGTTTTCATCTCCATTTTACTTTATCTGCCAAACTACTTTGCATTTCAAGACATTTCCACTCACCTTGAGTTCTTGGTTCAAAAAGAAACAATAAAGTTTAATCTTTTCACTTGACAATGATGTATGAGTCTGCTGAAAAACACTTTTCAGGTATTATCATTAAAAAGTCTCTCTTTTTTAAGTTTCTCTTCAACTCTTGATACACACAGAAAAATACAAGATGTCACACATGCGAGGCTTTTTATCAAAGCTTCTAATAATGCTGCTTAATAGGAAACCAAAGCCTGATAATGTTCCTTGCGAGAGCTCCTCAGAGTAGTCTTTCCGCAGCTTTAGTCATTCCTCTTCAACTCAACATTGTCTAATGGCTTTATTAGTGATTTCAAAGGCTAGCAAAGGCTACCACTCCACTCTTTTCTTCCCAGATTACATCTTGCTGGTCGGGGAATTTGCTGAGCCCTACCATCACACAACTGGTTTGAATTAGGACTTTTTTCCCCTCTCTTGCAGTTAGCTACTTATTAGCATTTGTCAAAACAAAGGGAAAACGCAGCCTCTGAATGTTTAATATTGTTCAGCATTCTCTGAGAAACACAGTCAGACAGTGAAAATACACCAATTGTTCCCTTTGCTGGAACGTACAGTACTGCTGAAACCCTGCTGGGGTTACTTAGACTAAATGCCTTAACTTAATCAGACTGATCACATAACTGTGTTAAAGTTATTTAACTTTTGTATTTTTATAAAAGCTTTGGAAAGAATTTTTAAAATGTATGACTCATTATGCAGGAGCCATTCACAAACCCTCCAGCCAATGCAAACAGACTGCCTCACCAAATAAATGAAAACTGCCTGACTGATAATAAAAAGGGTTGGGTGGTATTTTTATTTTCCCTAAGAAAACTGGCACTTAAATATATATAATGTTACCGATTCTGTTTCCAGGTATTTACCAAATCTGGGGGCATCTATTAACAAGAAGGAAAACGCCACTTTGGCTGAAGGCGCTCCAATTTACATCCAGCTACGCAACACTACAACACTTGAAGGATGAAAGCTTAGTTCCCAAAGCGGATTGATTTCCTTAAGAACATGAAGACAATCGCACTCATTCAGCTGCTTACATTAAAAGTCACTGTTTTGTCCTAAACAGAAAGGCAGAGTCGGATGCTAGCGGAGAAAGAGGTACTGTGGAAAAAGATATGATAATTATACTAAAAAGCAAATTTGGCTTTTACAGCCCGTGGAGTGTAAGCCGTGGATTTATCATTTCAGCTGAATGGTACATTCCATTCTGCACAGCGCTGGAGCTGAAATCCCTCTCTCTCACTCATTTACTATTCAGAAACACTTGATAAATTATTACCACATGTCCAGGAGTCACTCATGATGATGACCACTAATGCCATTCCTCTTGTTACAGTATTAACTCAAAATATACCACTGTTGTCTTTGATTAGCAGGAGCAAAGCTAAGAACAAAGACATACCACTGACATAATGACAGTTTTATGGCTCCCGTCTGAAAAAAACTGTGCTCATTAGCATTCAAAATATAAAACACTCTCTTCGATACTTCAGCACAAAACGACGTAATCTTCTTTTGCTGAGAAACCTCAAACCACTGACAAGTTACTTATTTCCTGCAACACACATCTGGGGTACTTGTTAAATATGGAAATTAAAATATCAGGTAAAAAGGGCCAAACAAATATTCCTCCTGCAGGCTCAGAACAAACCCTTTCTTCTGGACTGACAGTCTTCCCAAAGCAACCGTCACATAAAGCTACTCAAGCAGCCTCGCTGCAAAGCATCTTCAGGTGTCTACGGTAACCAGCCCTTTGTAACCTCAAATCCACTGGGCCCACCCGGAAACCGTACAGCCTTTTGGCTTCTTCTTAACGTGCCTCACAACACAGGACACGTTAACTTCTGTAAAGTCTTCCCCTCCTTCCCCCACCGCTGGAAGAAGAAGCCTCACAGATTTTCTGCCAGGTCCCTCTGAAGTCCCAATCAATAACCTGTTTATAAAATGTTTCCTTCAAGCATGACAGAAGCTGATATTTATTTGCTCTTCACTGTTTAAGCTAATGAGGTATGAGCACATCTGCAATAACTAAAAATAACACGCACCTCATTGATATTAATTAGCTGAGGGGACACCCATCCAGGGATACTTAGCTCCTTCCTTATTCTCTTGCTCCGTGAAGAGGTGGACCAGAGGGGTGGGAAGATCCAATTACAGAGTCGAGGGCCTGTAGCCAAGACTACTCAATTTCTGGTCCCCAGATGTTGCTATCCAGGGAGCCCTATCTCCTTGCTGCCACATGCAGACATCTCCCACAGTTGTCCTAGGAAGCTATGTGCATGCAACAGCAAAGTTTGTGGGGCCTGGAGTCTGCTAGTGGAAACATCAGCATGAATGTAGCACCATCAATCTTTGGTGCCACGGTGGTTCATCACATAGCCCACAGAGGGCTGTAAGGATCAAAACGAACATATTGACTCTCATGTAGAGACAAACAGAAAGCAAGGGCAGCCACCGAAGAGACTTTACGTGTTCTCCACTGTTAATGCCAACACGAAGTAAGCCCCATTTTGCACTTGTCTAGGCTCAAAGATTGAAGATGTACCACACGCAAAACCTCTGCAAGTGAAACTGCCTGATGCTTGAATAAAGCAACATTGCGCTTGGCTTCTCCTGCCAGCCCGACCACAGAGGCAATCAGCCACTGCCAGATAAAATCAGTCTTGTCAATGAAGAAAGCCAAAATCTCTTCAATCACTTGCGTGCGCTGCCTTCAAGTGAAGGAAGTCAGCAGACAGTGTGCTAACTGCTATCCTCAATAAACTATACAAGAACAAAACTCTGCGATGGATCAATTTGTACAGGTGAGAAACTGGGAGAAGACTGGTGAGGTGGTGTGGCGATGATGGTAGCAGCTGGGTGAGCCCTTGGTGCAGGAGTTCCAGACCTTGGGGGTCCTGCTCTCGAAGTCCTGCTCTCTGAGCTCTTGGGGGGAAAAAAAAAAAAGGTATTATGGAGCTCCTGATCCCTGTGGGTCAGGAGGGGCTTTTTCTGCAAAGAGCTATTGGGAATGCTGTGTAAATGCAGAGTCCAGAGCACCTTCATGGGGACTGTAATAAAGAACCCATTTCTCTTCACCTGGTAGATATTGAGCAGGACAGCTGATGGAGAGATTGGACAATGGGAGGGGAAACTCTTCTGGGGGTACAAGGATTCAGAGCGGCTTCTCTTTCCAGTCCACAACCAGAAACCAAGGCAGACTGGGTGAAGCAAAGCAAGGTACACCTACATGATCTGGCACATCCGCTTTAGGTCTTGCCATGAGACCAAAAAGAGCCAGACTGCCCCCAAAACACCTTCAGAGGAGCATCAGACACCCTTTGGAGCTAGGCCCTCCATGTGCACGGTCTGCAGCACACACCCGGGGTGTGAACAGGAGGCATCTCATGGGAAAGCAGGAAAGTCCTGGGGTTCTCCACTGGGCAAGCAGGTAGTGCCCTGACAGCTCAGGGGGAAAAAAGTCCCTCTGCCCCTCAGGGTACCCACCCAGTCTGAAAAGCCCAGGTGTAGTTCTGACAAACACGCTGTCTGGACTATGCTGCTCTGCTCCTTTCTACGGCAGGAGCGAGCTCTGTTTGGGGATATATCTACAAGAATTTTTAAAATAACATTCTGCTTATGAATAAAACCAGTGAGTAGTCCGCAGTCAGAGGAATCAATAACCTAATTAGTAATTAGTGCTAATTAGAGATGTATTAGTTCAAGCTACTCATAAATGTTCCAGTAATGCAAAGCCACTCCTGAGAATACCAATACAGCATTTAGTTAAAACAAAATACCATGTGTACTGCTCCCCAGGATTTGAGTTTTCATTACCACAGGCTCCAATCTTTCTTCCAAGCAGAAAAGACACTAATGAATGGTATACAGATTGTGTGTGAGAAGAACATCCGTTTTTATTCAGCGAGATGAGAGAGACTTAAACCAGAATTAAAGATAAATTACATGTGAGGGATCAAGTTTTGCTCTCATTTACACTGATGTAAATCTAGAGTTGCTCTGTTAACTTCAGTTGTGTTGATTTTGATGACTGCGTATTTATATTAATGATACTGAGCAAATACTAAAAGCGGTGGGAGAAAAAAAAAGACTAGTGTTGTTTCTTTAGCAGACTCTGAGTGTCATCTGCTGCCTGGAGTTTAACAGAGATCAGTTACTGGAATTCTGTAGTTGAAATGTTTGCATATGTCAGTTGCAATGAGCCCATTGACTTGGTTTCAGAGCCATTTACAACGTTCTGGTTCAGTGTACAGACATATTATCCCATATGTCCAATTTGGCTAGAAAATGGTGCACTTTGAGACACCCAGAATCTTCTGCATCTGGTATTATTGGAGTATTTGTGGAGGCAGCAATGACAGTTCTTTGAAAGCTAGCTTCCTGAGGAAACAGCACCATATGAAAAACACAGCAAACAAACGAAAAAGACCAATAAAGGAAATGTGGATAGAAATGAGACATCTCAATATAAACCACTGGCCAAAACAAAGTCCACAACCAAAAAAACCAGCAGAAACAAAAGTAAAACCAGAAAGATAAAACCAGAGAAGTCAAAACAATGAAGACTTCAATCAAATCAAGAAGTTTAAAATAGACATTGGCATGCAGAGGGATGCTGTCAACTGTGAATGAGATCCTGGTCTTGTAGACCGGGTAGGAGGGACACCAAGACCTTCATTGCGATTTCCTGACTCCAGCACTGGTGGAGCTGCAGGGTGAGATGCAGCTGCTGACAGGTTGGGTCTCTGCCCTACACACGCTGTGCCACACTGGCCTGCCCAGGTGGATGTCTCAGCTACCCTTGTACAGCTTGGATGTCCCAAGGTGCTACACACGGGCAGCTGAACCCTCTCAGGGAGATCATCCGGCACTTCCCTGAGGGAAGCGCCCATCTCGGAGACCGATGTGGAGCTGGAGCATGCTTGAGAAGCTGGGACGAAGGTGGTCCCACAGTGATGTGAGGTTGGGCCTTTTCAAGCAAGATCTCACGTGGACGTAGGTCTGTCCTCATCCCTGACACATGATTTCACTGGCTGCAGTTATTTGCACACAGGTTTTCCACATGGTTCAAGCTCTCCTAGCGAGACGTTACTTTGAGGAGAGACCGTGGGGGTTGAATCAGCATCTGGGCTACCTGCCGTGTTCTTAGCTATCCAGCAAATTCACACAACTCTGTATTCAAACACTAGAATACAACAGCTCCAGTGTCTTGTGAACCCACTTCTCTTCAATTTATCATCGCTACTTGGCATCCCTCTGCCAAAGACAGCACTTGCTTACCAGCAATGTTAGGACCATACTTTGTGAGCAGGATAATGATCCTCAGTGCCACAATGCACCTGAAATATAGAGGAAAAGCAGCCCCACAGTCATCAGGTTACTTCAGATACAGATTTGGGGACAACACGGTTTCTCCAGGCACCACCCCTCAACCTGCTCAGTCCAGCAAGGAGGCTCAAGCAGCTTTCCCCCATTGCCCCAAACATTGCTTTAGAGGAGCAGAAACTGTTGCCACGCAGGGATGCACCCTTTCCAGTGCCTCTCTGCCTCTACCAGCACTTTAGAGGCAACAGCAGCCAGTATGCACCTACATCTCCAGACTGGGCTGCCAGCAGGCACTGCAGAGCATCCTCACATGCGCTCTCCATCTCCTCCACAAAGAAATCCCTCACCAGCTAGGTTCAACCCACAGGCCACCAGGATGCCACAGATTTTTTCAGCGTGTAGAGATACCTAACCATAGACAGCTTGTGGGATTGCTGGCATGAGATTTCCGCGTGAGTTAAGTGGCTAGGTATTTTTGAAACCTCCCCTAGATCAGCCTCCTTAGGCTAGCAGATACCTTTAAAAGCCTGTTCCATGTGACCAGCAGCTAAGCATGAAACATCAGCAAATATTGTGGGGCCCATCCATGGAGTGTAAAGCTCACTTTGGAAATCATTGAAGATGGTGCCCTTATGAACGCTCAGAGGAAGCAATTCTGTTGTCACTAATATTCCAGCTTGCCACTCTGCTTGTTTCATTAATCTCTGTGCAGAACTGTGCAGAAGACTTGGGATGTACAGCTTTTAGCAACCTGATTTTTATGCTATGATCTACTCTTGTGCTTGGATACCACAGCAACGGGCTTCTTAAATAGAATAGCTTGAATTCTTTGTTCTTTTGAATCCCTTCTCCATATATAATGCAATTAAGTGTATTAAGGCAGTCCAGATGGGCACTGTGTTATCCTCTGATACATCTAAATAACAAAATGTTAATGATAGTATAACATCTCATTTGGTTTGTTTTTCCCAATTTCCTACTAACAGCAACTTCTGCTGTTAAAAAGATTAAAAGAAGGAAAAGAAGAAATCTTACTTACACAAGTTACAGTCATAGGAAGGATTTGATCAAAATACAGTTAAGTAAATAAAAGCTCATCTTATATCTGCCTCCTTTTCTGGCCAGTCCACAGGAGCCATGAGCTTTACTGTTCCCAGGTCCATGGGCAAGAATGTTGCCTGAAGCTGTGGAGGTTTTTGACTTCCAACAGCAGAGAATGCTAACTCGTTAGGCAAATTTTGGCTGGATTCATTGCCTTCTTTGTCTGCATGTACCTGAGGAAGGAATTTGGCATCTTATGTCTAACTGGATGAAAATTGCTTTTCCTAAAAGCTTTTTTTATTGGCACGTGAACTGTTGAGTATGTGTATCTTTAAAGAATTTTAATTATTTTTTATTATGGAAGTGCAGACTCCTTTGCGCTAGGAGACAGTTTCTGCCTCAAACCCCATACAATCGAATCTAAATACGTGAGACAAGAGGAATCCCTAAATGATGTTGAACCATGATCAGGGCTTGACCCAGCGTTGTGGTTCCATTTCCTGCTTCTCCCCTTGTTTGAACAAGTTACTTTGAATGTGATTGAGCTCAAATACATAAATTTAGCAATTCAGCTCCCATTAAAGTAGACACCCATATTAAAGCAGCTGAACAACACTAAAGGCTCCGCTGATGGCACCCACTGGAGCTCCGTTAGATAGTTTCCCAGCCAGGGAAATACAGTTATCCACCAGACGTGGCACCGCACGGCGTCCCGCCTGTGCAGCAGGCACCGGGGGAACCCGGGCTGGCCCGCGCCAGGGAGCTGCAGCCGCTCCCCGGTGCCCTACCGAGGGCTGCGGGCACGCATGAGAGAGAAGGTGCAGAACAAGAACTCGGTTTAAGAGGGCTGGATCACCCGCTGGCGGAGCCTAGCTCTCCATCCCGCACTGCAGAGAGGCGGATCCCTCAATACTTCCTGACAGACGGGTTTCTTTCTTTTTTTTTTTATTTTTTCTGGTAAGTGCTGTCAGTGCTGTCATTGACCTACAGGAACCGCAGGAAAATTCATGTCTGCCCTGTCCTTAGAATTCCTGTCTGCCCTGTCCTTAGCCATGTCGCACCACGAACGGGAATGACCCGGTGGCGACCCGGCTCCCTCTGCAAGACAAAGCGGTCACAAATTTAAGCCCTCAGTGTTGCAGTTCACAGATGTGTTTCACCTCGTGAAGGACCGCACAGCCCTGCTTGAACCAGCACCAAAAGCAGCATAGCCGAAACCTTCCTGCTGCACGGCGGCCGCTGGCGACGGCACCGAGACCGGGGGCGCTGTCGGGTGAGCCTGGGCAAAGCGTGGGACGCGGCCCCCGGCCCCGGCTCACAGCGCTGCTCCCCGCCTAGCCGGTACACCGAGCAGACGGCGCAGGCACGCCGTGTCCCAGCCCTACGCCAGTTTCCCCCCGTCAGGGGCCCTCCTGAAGCCTGCTTTACCCCCAGCCGTTTGCAAGGCTCCGGGGACCCGCCGGGAGGCGGCTCCAGCGGCCCCGGGCTCCCGCCGCCCGGCTGGCTCGTCCCGCAAATCCCCTCCTCCGGGCAGCCGAGCAGCTCCGTCCCTGCCGGCCAGGGCAAAGCCCAGCGGGCGCAATTAAGACGAGCGGCACCGGCCCGCTCGCCCGCAGCCTCCCCCCGCCGCCGCCCGCGGGGATGGGTGTCCCGGGGGGGGCAGCCGTGCCGAGCCGAGCCGTGCCAAGCCGTGCCGTGCCGTGCCGAGCCGTGCCGTGCCGAGCCGTGCCGCCGAGCCAGGAGAGACAACTCGGCTTGTCCGGCCGACCGTCCGGCTGCTTGCTCGCTTGCTCGGCTGCTGCGGGCCACCTTGCCCGGCCCCCGCCCCTGTCGGAGCCGGCAAGGGCCGCAAGGAAGGTTTGGTTTTGGCGGCGCTAGCAGCGTTTCAAACTGTTCAGCAAGCGAAGGGGGTCGTTCGGCCCCGCTTTTCCTTCCAAGCATCATTCTTAACTAGGAGCGCAGAGGTACGTGCAGATCTAACACATCTGCACCGGTCTATTTACATATATTAACATAGACGCCTTCCAAGCAGGGGCTGGTGTGCATAACGAAACTCCCTTTGGAATGTGCCGAACGCGCACGTTCACTTGCCACTTCTGTTAAATTACCGAGTTGTTTGACCTCTTTCTTCTTTCCCCCACTCAGCCCCACTTTCAAAACACCAAAAGCAATTAGAGCACATTACGGGCTAAACCACTTGTTACATTTCAGTTTTTAAGTCAAAGCCAATTCCGAATTACTGCAAGCAAAAAAGTACCTTCATTGCAGTAAAGCTGAGGGCACTTCACTGCTCCCAGCTGCCAGATTTGAGCGTTAGTGCTATTATCAAACTGAGCAGCAATTCGGCAAGGAAAGACACCGAGAACTTCCCAAGTGGGATGTGAAAAGAAATGGATTTTTTCCAACAGTTGAAATAGAGAATATGATGCTATTCTACATTTATAATGATTGCTAAATCAAACTCTGCATTTAACTCTCTGAGTAGATTTCAGGTGGGCACAGAAACTCACTTCAGGTCCTTCTCCTCTTCCCTCCAACTGAATTAACAGCCTGAGGGGAAATCCTCTACCTGTCTGACACTAATGCAGGCTTTCCTAACTCACACTGTTCCCCTGCGACAGTCACAGGTCAATCCCAGTGCTTGGCACCTGGGATGCACAAGGGAGTAAACCAACATTTTCGCTGCGTGAGAATAAACGAGCCTGGTGCTGGCATCACCCCTCATGTCTTGCGTGGCAGAAGGGCTTTTCTCTCTCGATATGAGCTAAGGGGCCATTAAGTAAACAATAAAAAAAAGGGTTGTCTTCCCCCTGCCCTGCTAAGCGAGGGTGGTGACTCCAGCGTTGGAGCTGCAGCCACGTCTCAGGTGAATTTTAATCCTTCATTATTCAGGACATACTGTTTTTTCCCTTTCCCTCTAAAATGACAGTCATGCTGTTAAGCATAATAATTGTTCATGAGTGAGCACTGCTTTTTGTCCCTCTTGATTTTGCCTCTAAGGCAAGCTTCTTACTCAGCAGAGGTCAAGGGTCGCCTGCTAAATCATGCATACCCACAATCCCTTGTGAATTCTGCAGTTGACAAACTGCCGCTAATGATTAGTACAACCTGCATTAAAACCCGGGCACTAAATTGATATTACTTGAGTGATGGATTACACCTCTAATGAGCGGATTATTGCCACGAGTGACCTTGTCGGCTGGAAGAGTGTTTCAATATAACTAACATCTCTCACATTCTCGCGTCTCAGCGGTTCTAAAAAAATATTCTCGCTCCTTTTTGATTTTTTTTTTATTCCAGTGTTGCTTTCTAGTCCCTCAAACAAGTGGGTAATCTGTAAACAGCACCTCTAATGGGATTAGTCATTAGACTGCACCCCAATTAGTACCGCCTGCTGTCTCTGAAATACCCGGTGCGCTGAAAGATAATTTTTTCTGATGAAAACTGCCATTTTTATTTTGCTCCTGTTCTTCAGAGCATTGAATTTCACTTACGAGCACCTTGCCTCTCTGCTGAGGGATCACATGGCCCCAAGATGTAAATGAGTTTGTTGCCATTTTATGCAGAAAAAAGATGAAACGATGTCTATGAACTTCAGTGCTCTTTCAGAGAAAGTCATCACTGCTTCATCCTATCGGTGGGACAGGACATGGCCAGAGCACCTTCTCCACCAAAACCATCGGAGTTGATCACCGGCACCCCTCAATCGTGCGGGCTGAACCCCCGAGCTCTTTGGAGCCGGGAGCTCGTGTTTTGCGTGTGCTTGTAAGGGCAGCTACTCCCGTGTTCTGCAGGACGCGGTTCAGACGGCAGTGCCACGGCTCACCAGCACCCGAGTAGCGGTTAATTCACCAGGAGGGAGGAAACGCTTTTACCAAGTGTTTCACCAAATATGAAAACCGTCCTGCAAAGGGGCTGTGCCTCAGCCGAAGCCACAGTCTGTCTGTGCAGTTAATAGACCCCTTGCGGAGCCTTCTCACGCCTTTGTCTGGACGCAGTTTGTGGTATGTTCACAACTGCCTGTCACGCTACACAAGCGCAGATGAGGCTGGGGGGGGGACCATATATTGATAGAATTAATTGAGCATAAGCCATGCTGACTGGCGGGGAAAATCACATGAGAGAAACAAAACACACGTGCCTTCCCAGTTCTGTGCTCTAACAAAGAATGAGCAGCTACAAACAAATAAAAATCGTGGTGGAGGATGTCAGCACAAGCTCTTTATTATCAGTGGCATTTCATTCCCTGAGGGACCCGCACACCCCTCGACAGCCAGGCTCATTTCCCCAAAGTCAGCCGCGTTATACCAGAGGAAATTCAGTTTAAATAAATGCAATATTAAGTCCTGTGACAGCCTCTGACAGGGTCAGATTCAATCTCCTGGTCCATATTGCTTCCCTCTGACCGCAGCCTCCGCCTTCCCTGCTTCTCCCCACCCCCCCACCCCCTCCACTATCTAATACGTTTGATGTTCTGCAAAATGAGGAAAAACCCCAGCACTATAGCCATAATGAGAATGTGTTCTCGGGATGCCCATTAATTAATCCTGGGAGACCTCTGCTCCCCCGTGCTGTACCGTTAAAGCGACAGGCAGCTCAGATGCTCTTCCTGGCAGTTCCCAGGGATGCGGCAGAGGTGGAGAGGAGGATTTTCATAGTGCTCCGAGGCGATGGCTCTGCACACCCTGCTCTCCTCTGCCCACCTGAGCCCTTGCCTGGGCACATCCAGTCCATGCTTGCTTAATCGGACATTTGACCCGGTGGCTTAATGGCAGCAGTGGCTACTTCTCTCTCCCATCGCAGGGTGCGACAGGGGGAAAGGTACGATGGGTTGGCATTGAGATGTTACACCAAACATCAAGGCCGGGTGGATCACCCCATGCACATGACAGCTGGCCCAAAAATAGCAAAGGCAGTGCAAGTCAGAGGCACCTAATGAGCCTCCTCTTCCCTCACTTCGGCGTGTGTTCACCTTACAGGCAAGGCCGGCAATCTTACGTTACAGGGGTCTCTGCTTTCCTTCTTTTTTAATATTCCCAGCTCTCAGGTATGCTTTGGGACAGCTCTACAAAAAGAGGGGGAAAAAAAAAAGTCATGGTTTTAAGCTGACAGATACCTTCATCCTAATATTGCCACTGAGGATCTGGTAGGGGAAGGGAGTGGGAAGGGGGAAAGAGAATTTTTTAAAAAATAATAAATCTCCAGCAAAGCAACTGCCAAGTGCACATGACACCCAGCTTTATTTCCTGATATTCATAGGAGAAGTTAACAAAACAACACAGAAATATCCTGTCACCCCCTCTGCAGTTATTACAGGCTTTACAGAATCTATCCACAGACAGAAACAGGATTTGCAAGGATGCCAAGAAGAAGACAACTCTGTCACCCTAGGCTGGCGTCAGTGACATCAGATGTAAAGTAGCTGTCACGTGTTTCAGGAAACTCATAGGTGATCAGTCGTCCGGCGTGTGCAGGGAAGGCGGTGCTGCAAGCTCCGCAGCAATTCAAGGCAACACGCTGGCAGGTGAAGAGGCATCACGAAAGCCCACCTTCCAGCTGGCCAAGATCTGCAGTGCCCCCTCCGCAAAATACAACGGCTCAAATTGCCTCTTGCCCTATTAAACTGCCCCTCATCTCTCCACCTGCAAAATAATCCTTTACTGTCCATAAACCTAGACCTAAAAATAGCCTGCTCTCAGGGTCAACAGACCACTGTGGACAATCGCGATGAGAAAATGCTTTTTCCAAGTGTGAGCTGCGTATGAGAACAGCGTCCTCTGCTCCCCGCTCTCTCTGCTGCCTGGTGTGAAGACTGAATGCGTTCCAAGCTTATAAAGAAAACATATATATTTTTAAATGCCTCTTTCCACCTCTTTTCCATTCAGAGTCAGCAGGGAATGGACTTTGTACTTACTCATAATGGTGGCGCATCGAGGAGCGTTCAGAGAGATGTGTTTCGTATCTCTCCTCGGAAGTCCGTGCCTGTTTTCATCTTTTCCAAGAGCGGTGTCGGATATGTCTCTGGTTGCTTAGAAAGATTCGTATCCTGTGCACATGAGCTCTGCATTGGAGGACAGCAGATTTGTTTTCCTGTGGAATTCAAGTGTTGTGGGTCAAAAGAAGAACATTTTCGTTATACCGCTCCTTCGAGTAAATTAGTCATTGCCTGGTTTTTGTTTGTTCGATGATGTGGCCCCACACCTGCTATGTCATATTATGTTAAATAGCTCACTAGAGTAATATCCTTTTGGCAGCAACTTGCAGAGGTGGGTGCCGTGTGTTGAAACAATTGTGCCACCCACTTAGCATATATTGCGCTAGTATTTTTATAGCTATGTAGACAGAGAAGAGGTTACTCAAATATTTTCTGTAGAAAAACAGTCTACTGACAGTTTCCATAACAGGCTGCTTCTTTGCAAGGAAAAATCTGCTACTGGCTGATAAACTATACTGAAAACTAGTTGTCTTTTAGTCTTGGGGCAATAACGCAAAAAAATGTTAATTAAAAAACGTAAACATGGCAATTCGGAAAGTAGAACAGCTTTTCCTGAAGGAAAGCTTTATAAAGCAGTCAGTGCTCTACAAGATGGGTAGTTTTTTATGCTCCCCTTTAATGCACAGGGCTTTTCTTCTGACCTACTTCACACATAATGTGCGGCAGGCAAATACTTACCACGATGCAATCAGGAGAAGATGCCGAGGAACCACAAACCCACAAACACTTGAAAGACCAGGCACCAGTGAGAGAGAGAAATTACAGCGTTACCTTTACTAACAATTCTGTTGCCAGTTTCAGACGTGGGGAGTCTTTCTGGAGGTGCCTTTCCTGGAGTAATTTCAATAAATGGACAGTGCCTGCTTCTACTTTAAAAATAATAAAAGGTTGCAAAGGTGCTTAGCTGTGGAGGAAAGACTACTAATGGGCTCTAAAGGCTTTAAAAATCCTTGGGCATATAAAGAAAAATTCAGAACACACTCATTCTATCTATTCCCTCATTTTGAAGACAATTTCTAACAAGAAATTTAGGAGACATCTAACAAAATTTTTCTCAGTGACTTGAGCTGGCAATTCTGGAACTATTTAGTGTGATAAAAAGCAATAGAAGACAACGTAGTTTGCTGAAGCTAAGAAATGCCTTACCTTTTCTTAAAATCAAATTAATTTGCTTAATGTCCTATGGTTGTAGAAGAACTAGCACTTGAAGTGCTTTGAATTGAGCATGAAGATTCAAGCCAAGAAATCACAAACCCCATGAATCGCTGTGGTTATGTCCCAATCCAACAGGTTGAGGCATGGTTTTCTAAGTAACCCTATTACACTAAGATTATACTAAAAACGCACACTGAAATCCTGCACTGGCAGAGAAATTAGACGACTAGGTCTTTTCCATCTACACCTTCTCCGTTTCCAGATTTCTGTGGTTTTATTATTACAAGTTATTTTAGGAATCCTTTTCCTATAACAATGAACATACTTGTTCTCTGTTTTAATCACTGTGAGACGCAACAAGGCTAATGCTGTCATACGTTAAGTAATTGAAACACTTGGCTTTCAACTGTGGTGATATCCCAGGAGACTACCCCCCTGCTGCTGGGTTGTATCACTACATAGCTCCTGTATGCTTTTCCTGTTTTCGAGGAACAGAGCAACATACTGGCTAAAGGAAGAAAAAGGGGAGTCAAACTGTACGGCTTTTTTCCTCCAAGCTTTTGAGTTTTTCGATTGTCTGTCTTCTTAAGACTGTCAACCATTCCAGCTCTTCAGAGACCACACCAGTATGAACCTCATGAATATATGCATTGAAGGCTAGCCAGGACTAACAAGGTCCTCACATTTGAACAAAACTCTGGTACTTTTAATCTTGATGAATAATCTGATTTTGGTCTGCATCCATCAATTAAGTTAAGTTGCCTAATGTCAAGAGCAACAGGGAGTTGGAAGGAGTGATGTTTTTGAGGACTCCATCAAAGTCAGAAGGTGATATGAGGAGTAAAGCACTGCCAAATGCCAGGAAAAGCATTACTGCATGACCTTCCGTGAACAAAGGAGTCTAGAAAACCTATGTACTCTACAGTTCGGAGTGGAAGCCAGATAGAGGCTGAAGGAAGTAGCTTTGCTTTGCTGCTTGGAGATATAAAGCCCAGTGCTTTAGACTTCTCCACCTCAAGCAACTTTGGCTTAAGTGAGTGATTCTCCTGTGGTCGCAGGGAGTATTTCCAACAATACGAGTTTGTGGAGCTGAACCTGGATAGAATGTCCATGTTAATCTGAGTTGTCACAGGAAAAAGGAAAGAAAGAGTGAAATGAATACGCACAACTAAACTTGAGAGTCATTGAGTTGGCTGAGATAAAGAGTAATAAGGTATTGAGATGGAACCAGTATGGTCTCTAGAAACATCTATGAGCTAAGAAATACACTGCAAGTGAAATGTGCTTTATGCTCTGTGTGTTAAAATGTGGTGCTCTGCTTTAATGCTTTCCACAGAAGCAAAACCCACTTTTTTACTGTTTGCGGTAATCCAGTGAACGTGAACTACAAGACCTTAACGATGCTCTCTCCTTCCAGTAAGCACAGATACAGACAGTGCCATTCTTTTTTTTCAAAAAAACACTTTCCTTTTTTTTTTTTTCATTTTCTTTATGCCGTGCAGCACAGAACATAATTACTTTACACTGTAGGCTCAAAAAGTCACTAAGCAGCTGATAAAAGGCAAAGAAATCAGTACGATTTTCTAGCTGAAAAAAGGGCTTTTCTTATTGGAGCTGATAACTCTCACCAAGGGCTCCAGGCTTTTGTTACATCAATTTGAGGAACTCATAATCTCTGCATTATGAATGTTCAACCAGGATATTTCCTGCTGTAGTGCATCAGGCACCTTCAATATCACAGCTCCTGTTGTCATTGTTAGGTAAACAGCTTTTGACACGTTTTCAATATGATTACATTAGAACAAGTGGGTCATGATTGATAACCTAATATTCAGGCCATGCAAATCATCAATCATGGGAAGTATATTAATTATTCAATGTAACCGTCTAATGCAAGAATCAATGTTGGAAATGAAGAAAAGAAACTCACAGCTCCCAGCAGAGGCTACACCAGATAATAAAAAAGGAATACTAAATAACGTCAGCCCATAATCCTGTTTAATAAAATCCATTTATTTAGCTGTCAAAAACATGATACAATTATTTTAAAAAAACAAGATAATGAAAAATATTTTTAATTTTATTTCTTGTGGAAAAGAGACTTTTGCACTTTTATGCTGTGATTAAATGTGAGGTCTAAAAACACACTGTAAATAATGAGAATAGTTGTGACATATGAGAAGAAAAAATATCACTCAGAGAAAACAGGTGTTCTCAGTTATGCATAGTGAGATTAAATCAATTACGATAGTATGACACATGGTCTGCAACAACCCAGGAACCATACAGATCCCCTACACATCACACACAGAGTATCAGTTCTGCATAGGAGGGGACGCATTCCCTCCCCAAACTATCCAGAGCCAAATGACCGAAGTAGCCTAGAGAGAAGGACCCTTGCAGTCTCTGCCACACTTCTAAAGTGTCAGAAACAGTGGCCAAAAATTCTTGTAATGCAGGAATGGCGAGGCATTGCAGGCAAGGTTGGAAGGTGCAAACTGAATGGTCCACATGGCTGATGTGTTGTTGCGTAGTGGAGAGACGACTTGGTGGCAGTCACCAGCTCTCTGCAGGCACAGGTTGACCCATGGTCCCTGCTAGATTTAACCTCAGTGATTCCCCAAATAGTTCAGCCAGCTTCAAACAGTCCAGAGCACCTTAAACATAACAATCTTCGGTAACTAATGCGGGCATTATCGGCATCCACTCAGGCAGGAGTCTATGCACGGACTTCTACATTTTCCTTGTGATATGATACCACGTGACATCCACTCCACCCATTTTCCTGCTGGTTATTTCCTCCTTTCATCACAGCGTCTCATTCCCTTTGCAATTTTTGGCATAATGCTTTTTAGACTGTCACTGAAATGATCATCACATAGCCATCTTTCTTTTAATTTTAGTGCGGAATCCCCTTTTCCGTGTGCTTTACTTCTGTACGTTAGCACCAAATTCTCAAAGCATACCTACCTTTTGTTCACAGGATCTGCTTGGTGCCACCCCCCACCCCCCACAGAAAAGCGTGAGATTTTTCACAAAAACTCCACCACACCAAAGTGAGGAAGAACAGTAAAGACAGGAACGTTTGACTTTGCCTGTAAATACAGAACAACCTTCTTGGTGCTTGTCCTGTTTCACTTTGTCTAAGATTTACAAAGGTCTACATGTACTCCCTGAGTGGTAGATTGTGACAACCTGCAATAACAAGTCCAGCAGAATGAAATGGTTACCATCATCACTAACATTACCCATACCATGCCAGTCCCCCCCAGAAAGGCAATAACAACTTTAATTTTGTGGCTAATATCAAAGACATTTTGTCACTGCCAAGAAATGGATACTCTCTATCAAGAAACAAGGCTTTCCAGGTTAGATGCAAGAAGGACAATGACAGTCATAGCAGGCTTTTGCAAACAGCCCCAGGAAGCCCTGACTGATGAGGCAGCAGCCCCATCCATGTATCTGCCCAGTGAGACACACCCAAAGTACTCACCCAGCCAAACTTACGGACCTTGTAGTTTCTCTTCCTGCCAGGAAAGAGCACACCGATTTCAACATCCTCCCACTTAAATGGCAGAAGGATTTGGCAATGCCAGGCTAAGGCTTGTGGAGAAATGCTGCAGCACAGCTTGTGATCTTTGGTCGATGGGTGGAGAGCCATGGGGGCATAGCGGGGGCATAGTGGGGGCATAGCAGGGGCATAGCGGGGGCATAGCGGGGGCGCGTGACAGCAAGTCCCCACAGAACCATTCACCCCCCCTTGCCTCAGCAGCCTCATTAACAAAGTCAGTTTGATTTTAAAATAGAATGTTCTAAACAAGCTAAACAAGTGAAAGTTTCTCTCATTTCACAACCATATTTTTAAACGTTGTCAGGTTGGCTGGACTTCTTGGTTGGGCAGCCACCAGCTGCTGTTTAAGCCCTTGGTATTGGGCTGTGTGTGCTAATACTTTCCCAAGGCTCTGCATGTCTCCAATGGTTTGTCTTACCTCAACATCTTCAGAGTACATTTCTTGAACACTGGTTTCTACCTGTGACCCCTCAATTACTACCCATCATAACAGCCCAGATGCTTTAGGTCCAAGCCAGTATTAGCCCCAGAGGCATTTCAGAATCTGAAATGTAATCTTTCCCCCATTTCCAAACCTCTTCCCTGTTCAGGGACATTAACTGAACCCAACAAACACAAAGCTGTTGTAGGGTTCCAAAGGCAATCAGGTTTTAGGAACGTAAGACTGGAAAGGACTTCTAGGTTGAGAGTGCGGTCCTTTGCTCTTATAAGGACCATTCATACAAACTTTTTCATGGACCTTCTTCAGAAACTTATCAGGTCCTAACTACAAAGAAAAGAAAAAAGGAGCATATATAGATACTTACGTGTATGTGTTTACGTACTTTGTGCTTAACCTCTACTGTTCTAATAGATAGAAATCCTATTCTAATTTTCAGCCACAAAGAGTTCTGGACCAGTTTCTGCTCATTTATTCTGGTCTTACCATTGTTCTTTAGTTCTTCTCCGTCCCTGGAAGCAAAATACTGCAGAAAATGCAGACAAGCCCAGTATTCAAAATGACGTATGCAGTTTAATGTACATAGACATAGGAAGTCCCACTATCAAAAAGACTTCATATATTGCACAGTCTTCCTCAAATTGTCACATGAATAAAAATCCTAATGTCTGTTTTCTAAAAAGATAGCAAAAATAGCAAAATACTTTTGAATCACAAAAGTTTGTTAAGCCAAAGATTTAAATGCTGAACCCGTTCATAATGAAGGTCCACTGAATTTCATAAGAGAGCACAGACAGTTGTTTAACAGGAAAATGCAAGTTGAGTGTGTTCAACTCTTTCCCTTCAGCCTGTAATAGGGAAAAAAATATAGATATACAAAAAAGCAAATGTATTTAAATAACAGTTTTCCTAGCCAGTATATCAGGTAGTTATTTCTGAGGACTTGAAAGAACAAAAGAAAAAAAGAAAAAAAAAAAAGAAAAAAAAAAAAGAAAGAAGAAATAAAATAAATTCATCTTTCCAGAGAGGTTTCGAAAAAAAAATTCTAGCACTAAGGGGTGTAAATACAAATCACAAATAGGTGAAACTTTGTGGTCAAGCAGCAGTATGACTGTGCTTACTTCTTGCTTCTGCCATCACTCCAGCACAGCTTCTCCCTGCCCACTGCCCTATTGCACTGCTACTCAGTTGTCAGAGGAGAGCATTGCAGTTCCTCAGAGAAGAGTCAGCAAAAGAGACTGTGAGCAACTTGCCACTATAATGTGGCGATGCACTGTGAGACTCTGTTAAAACAAATGTTCTATCACTTATTCAAACACTTGCAGGTTTGCTTTCAAAGCAAGTCATATGATGGCACTAAGCAAAGGAAGTTCAACCACAGTTAGAGTATTTTGATCACCACAGAAGAGAGTGCCACACAGGCCTGCCTGATTCTTGCCAACTCCTGTTAGTACATTCAGGCTTGTCCTATAAAATATTTTTTAATGTCTCTTTTCAGTTCTAAAATGCATTGTATTTACCCAAGATATCAGACCAAGTTTCCTCCTCCAAAATATTTAGACAGATTTTTTAATAAATTGCACAAGAGACCAAAACTCGTCTTGCTGCTCTCCCAGGAAATTATAGAGCTAGGCATTAAAAAAAAAAAAAAAAAGTTTTTCTCCTATACCCCAATAGACAGTTGATTAAATACACATTATTTTCACTGTGGATTATGTTTTCAGTTTTTAAATCAAAACGTACATTGGCAGCTACCTGGCCTCCTGCATGCAGCAGTGGGGAAAAGTACAAGAAGTCATACAAAAGACAACAGAAGTCACACAAATAGGAAACTAGTCAAAGCATGTGGAGCCATAAAGTCCATCAGAGAACAGAATTTGGCCCACAGTCTGTATCTGGCAGTTAGCTGTGGCAATTTATCCAAAACAGTTTAGCTTTATCTCATTTTGAATCCAATCAGTACACGGATTTTAATCAAAGCATAAATTTCACCCTGCATCTCCAGAAGCAGAAGATAAACTCTGCCGGTCTTGCTTGGTGCTAAAAAGCCCTTGGACCAGATTTTCATTGTTGCTGCCCCCTAGCCAGATGTTCTCAGCATAGCATTGAATCTCTTCTCAAGCCACCATCCATTTTCACAATGCTGACGCTTTAGCTCTTCCAGTATTACTATATTACTTATAGGAAGAGGACCTGAACAACTCCAGTACACTACCATGCTGATGCAGCTCCACAGGTTTTAGGACTTATGCTGGTATCTCTAAATGGAGATGCTTCTCTTCTCTGTGTCTGACGCTTCTCACTCAGTAGTACCAGAACAATCAGAGCCCTGAATGCTCTCCCCAGGGTAGCTGTATAAACCTTTTGTTTAAAAATCCGAGACATGGTTGCTGCTTTCTCTTATAACTCTGTTAGAGTTTTGACAACATGAACCACTGACAGCTGGAAAGACTGGACTCATTCCCTCCTACCTGATGGAATTGATGCGCCTTATTCCACAGGTGGGTTTCACCTACTCCCTCTAGGCTATTCTGCTGAGAGAAGAACACAAGTTTCAGCCCGTCTGGGAAGCTGTTCCATTCTGCATCAAAGACGTGGCTCTGAGTGGCTTTAGGTGTCAAGCAGATTTGATGTGAGGTTTCTCACACAGCCAAGACAAATGCTTAGCCACCTAGTTGAGGGGAGGGGGATGAGGAGATGGAGAGGTACATGGCAACTATATTCTGTGCAGAACCCAATCACATTGGTATGTTTGGAGAACATCTATTGAAGAGAGCTCATAGGGCAAGAAAGCAGAAGGAACAGCTCATTTATGGATCCAAAGAAAGTTGAGGTATGAAGAAGGCTCTGAGCTGCTCAGACTGTCAAGGCTCAGGTGCCTCTGAGAATGCCCAGAATCAGAATTCAGGTTCCTGAAAAATCCAAGTGTCAAAAAATAAGGCAGCTACAGACTTAAAGCAGTAGCTGAGCAGAATTTTTGAGACTCTAGGTTTTTTACTAAAAGATACCAAAGCCCCACTTGGAAACTTGGGTCCCTTCATGGACGTGGCTCTCATTTTTTCAATGCCTTCATTCCCCTTCTGCAGAACGAGGATAGAACACTCTCTAGCAGGAATGCTGAGAAAATGCACACAGCAAAATCCATGAGGTGATGAACCCTACAGGAAAAGTGCAAGCCTTTGAACAGAAATTACAATTCATAAGTGGATTTTGCAAAGTAGATCTTCAGTCATCAGCAAGCTCCCAGAAAAAACCATTTTTACTCTGGAGCAGGCGCCTTGCACCTAGCTGTCTGCACTACCTAATCATCGGTGTCTCATCTACAACATTTTGTGTGTGGCTGACTGTTGCTGTTACACCACGGTGTACAGGACTTGATATGTTATTTCTTGTGCGGGACCCAGAACACATGCAGAACATGCTAGTCCCTCACTCCACCCAGCTCCTCTTTGAGCTGTCCATGTGGTGGCAGGAAGAAACCCTGATCCTCTCCCTTTTTTGCTTCCTCCATCACGGAAATTGTCCAGAGTTCCAGAGAAATGTTTGCAGGCATTTGTTGCATGCAAATAGCTGCCAAATAAATCATTGTATATTGCAGCACAACCCCTGAGGGGGTTTGTACCTATGGAACTTGCTACTGTCACTCCACTTCCCCATATACCTTAATCATATTATTCATTCAGCAAGAAGGATGAATGTTACAGCCTGAGACTTTAATCCCTCACTGACGAGGATCTGATTCCCAGAGAGAGAGCGAGCGAGAGCAGGAAATCCAGAGGAAAAAAGATCTGGGTAGGAGTCAAATACCATTATTTCTCAGCACGGCATTTAGGCAAGGATTGCATTATAAGAATGTCTTCCTAAAACACTTCAGGAGAAATTTACTGCGCGAGCACACATCCATTGTGCATGCGTGTACGTCCGTCTGCACGTGTCAGTGCAGGGCCTGAACAGCACCTTTAAGGCAGCGCATTTGCAACTTTTTAAAGCATCTGAAAAATTCTTATATTCTCTCTGCCTCGGTGGAGTAGTTTTATGGATCACAAAGCAACTTCATAAGAATGTTTCCCCTGTCCTCCAACCCTTCAAGTTTTTTCTGTAAAGACAGTAAAAATGAAATAGCAGCAGACATCAGAGGGAGAGAAGCACAGCACTAAGCTGAGACCTAAGAGCCAATCTTTTTAATGACCCCAGTATGTTTTAAATGTAACAGTTCATTCGACATCGCTGTTTGAGGGGCAAGGACTATTTCTTCATGCTGGCCTTGACAGTAACCCCAAATGGAGCCCTTCCACTAAGATTTAAGCTCTCAGGCCTCCATTAAAACTGCCAGCAAATATGCTAACTACCGGTTCCTAGGCAGATCTAGAGGAAACTAGACAAGCGCTGTCGCACCCCTTAGTCTCCCCAGAACAGCTATGGTATAATACTGACAGCGATTGATACTTGTGCTTACCGACGTCCAAAGCCAGTTATAAATCAGCAGCTGAGAGATGCAAGGCTGTGGAGTTCGTTACCAGCTAGGCTCTCCAGCAAGCCGGCTGACAGCTGGCTGCTCTTGTTCCAAACTCAACTAGGAAAGCACAAGAACCTGACAAAGAAGTGCAGCTTTGCATATTTTCAAACAAACCAGCAAAAGGAGCTAATACAACAGAGCCCAGTGTAGAGTTCTGAGAGGCACACCTAACAAAAGTTTTTTTGTAGAGCTTTCCTCTAAGCGTGATTGAGTGATAACTTAAAGAGCTACCTTCATAATGCCAGATCTACTTACACAACCTGAAGATGCAGTCCCTTTTTCTTTTCCAGCACACCTTTCTGATCTCATCCCCCTCGAGGGATTGATTTTCTAACTCCGTTTTGATGTAAGGTGTCTGCAAGCCTGCTGCCTGTCTTCCTTCTTGGCCTCATTCCAGGTCTGCTATCCATCAACACGGGAATGAGTACTGCCTTCCTTGAAAGCCCCTACTTCTGAGAAGCAGCAGCATGATAGAAGTCATGAGTTATTGCAGCTGGATATGACGGAGGTCTCAGCCCATTGATCAAGTCACCAGTTATAGTGATTAACTATAATAATAATAATATTATAGCAGTCGTAAACTGCATTGTTCCTGGTCCAGGAAGGGAGTGGGAAAGAATCACTTTTTTATTCAAAATAGTGAAAAATACAGAAATTTATTCCAAAACCTCACCTATCCATCAGATTTCCCAACTGTCTGATGAGTCTGGGGGACTCACTACCATATTATCATTATTCACTGGTGCTGTGGTACATTGACACTATTTTCATCCTTCCAGTACTTACCAGTCTCCACCAGGCAGCCTTACACCCCTGTCTGTTCTGCAAGCCCCACACGATTACTAGTTTCCCAAGTGGGAGAAACCTGGAGTGTAGGAATAGAAGGACTCAATCCCATTTCTGCTACTGCCACCCAGCTCTGAGTGGCCACGGTGTGCAGCGTAGTGACAACCATGACATTCCTGAGTCATCACGTAGAAGTTTCATAGGCAAAATACAAAAGATTGTAATGAGGACTGGTGATACAAAACCCTCCTCACTGCTTTCTTACCATCACTGCCAAGCTAGGGATGAATAATGTTTTATGGACAATCCAAGTTTACTCTCTTGTCCTTTACTATTAATCATTCTACGTCAATGAATGAAAGTACCATGGTTACCATTACAGACTAGTTGTTGCAGCTTGATCTATAATTAAGGATTACTTGTGTGATCAGATTTGCAGGCATAGAAATGATAAAGAAAGTGTTGAGTTACAGTATCTGGCATGAAAGTCTTGCTGACTGTGCAAAATCACAGCTCGACCTTGAGCTGCTACCCAAAAGTGCCATATCATCCCAATTTGCTCTGAACAGGGAGGAATGAAGGTAAGGGACTATATAATTCGAAACACTTGCAAGACACAACAGAGACCGAAGCCCATCTGAAGCATGTGCTGTGAGACTCAGGATTTTTTATTAACATCCTTACTTTTTTACTGAATCCACCTAACTGGGAACTGTCATCATTTTATATTTTCACATAACCCACAAGGAAGGTAACAAAAAAGGATGGTTTCACACCAAGTATTTGCTGCACAGTACTCCACAACGTACCATAGCCTAGATCCACATGCTCCATGAACCCTCTGTGGATGGACCCTCTCATGCTAAACCCCAGAGCTTCACTGAATTGCTCTACAGCCACTATTCTACATCATGGCCAAGAATAGCAACACTATCTTTGGGCCACCAGGTCTGATTAATCGTCCTTGATCCCAAAGCCTTCTGCTTCTACCCTAGTGCTTCTCCAAAGCAGAATGTCATGACACAACCCGGTGGCTGCTCCGCTCATCTCCTTTCCCCACACCACAAAGCCTTTCGGCAAGACTGAACAAGCTTTATTTGCGCACGGGAGAAAGGCAGTGGCTGCGTGTTCTGTTTGCCTGCAGGAAACCACAATTGCATGGGCAGCCTAAAGTGAGTTGTTAATTTTAAACAAAACAGGTGCTCAATGAAAAGGTGGCTAGGTTATGAAAATACACCAAACCCTTCCAAAACTGTAAGTCTCTGCAACAGGAACACAGTGAAGGTATTCCCTGCTGAATGGTTTGATCAGTTTGCAGGCACTTGTTTCAAGAAATGTGTGCAAGAAATAGTTTTCTCAAAGTATGTCTTCAGCCAGATTGTTATCCTGGAAAACACTAATTTTAGAGTGCCAGAATGTGCTGTTGCAAATTAATGACTGTTACTTTCTCAAAGGCAAAATATTTTATAGGAAAGGGATTTCTTACATTATTCACCACTTTTATGAGGTTACATTGTTTGGCTTCAGCCCTAAGTTTAGGACTGAAATCCAGACACAAACACATATGCACTCTTAACCCCTAATATCACCCTGGACGTAAAGGCTATTAGCATTTTTCTCTTAATTATTTTTCTGCTGGTAAAGCCTCTATTTTCAAAGCTGTTCAGCACCTTGTTTTATGCAGTGTGTGGATTTTCATGAGGGCACATACAGACTGTTAAATTACAGAGATATTTCGGATATGCCCAAAAAAGTTCTGCACTCATTTTTTTCTTCTTTTTTCCTCTTTTCTATATTTTCATAGTTTGCTGGCCAACATCAGCATAACGGCTATGCTGTAAAAAAAAAAAAAATTCCAAGCAATAATAGGCAGAGTCTTTGTACAGAAACTCACCCTATTCTGACAGGCCATTTCCTTATTATTTTTTTATCAGGAGAGACATATGTTTTACAGGACAAATAGGAAGACACGAGCATTACTCGAGTGACCTTGCAATCCAGCTTTTGCAAAGCTGTGAAGGTGAGGTGCCATGCCATAGACTAGGCTTTTCTTCTTGGCTCTGCCAGCAGCCTGCTAGCAATGCTGGGCACTCACCTTGGCGCACTGCACCTCAGTTATCTCGTCTGTGTTACAGGGATAAGGGTACAAAGTGCACTTAGAACTACGGTTGTCAACAGTAGTGCAGTATTATGGCTAATTTTCTGTGGGAATAAGCCTTATTCCTTCTCACAGCTTGAATAAACTGGGGGAAGGTGGTGGTGGGGAGGCAAGTGGCAACACCGTAGACTGAACTGAGGAGGATTTCTCCTACAAAGCCATCACGCTGTTGTACAGCTCTAGCCTTGGGGTTTGTGGCTACACGACGCCCTCTTATCCTTTCTGTGTAAAGGAAAGTCTTACGGGCTTTCCGTTTCTGGGAGCTGGGCTTCCCCCTGACTTCAAAGTGTTCCTGCATAGCAGGCGGCTTTGGAGAATGCTCCTCCACAGGTCTATCAGTACCGCCAGCCCCAGGCTGTGCATATAGCCAGCCACCTTTGTTACAGACCTGCCGCCACAAGAAAGGGAAAGGGTCAAGATTAGGCATGAAGAACAAAACATAGAAGATGCAGCTGTGCCACAAAGCATGCACACGCATGAGTATGTGCACACCACATACATTCAAGGGTGGTCAAGTCCTTACCTTTATTACTATAGCACAAAAGAAAACCAAGGGTTTTTTAAAAAATCTGTTTCTATGCTCTTACTGCATAAAATCATCAGGTGCAATTCTTACTCCCTGCTTTTATGACACTGAACTAGGTGTAGACCTGTCTGAAGTGACGTCCCAAAAGATACCACCTTCGACACTGTATCTTGAACAGAGTAAAGCCACAATAAGAAGTTTTAGGCTGCTAACCAGTGGCTATATCCCTCTGCATGGGCCTCGTCTAGGACTTAGGGGCCAAGGTCAGTTCCGGCATCTTAACCTGAAGGTGTCAGATCGCTAACAGAGAGTTTTCATATTCTTTTAATGGATAATTGTCAAATAATATGGTCAAGAAAACAAGATTCTCTCCTGTGTTGTATAAAAATGGACCTTTCCACCCATAAACAGATCTTGCTATCCACACACATCTACATTTTACAGTGGCAACGTTATTGCCTCAATAATATCCAGTGTCAACAAGTTGCATGCGCAAGTCATGCGGTACCTACAGATAACGTCTTAGGTTCACATGGATCATCCCTTCGAAAAGGTGAAATCACTAGAGAAGTGTGGGCAAGGGAGCCTCAGCACGGGCTGTGGTAATCCCTCCCGAGGGTCAGCCAGCCATGCTTGCCCAAACACACCTCAGCTCTGGTACTACGTTATCACCCAACCACAAGCCTCAAGTAGATGCAACAAATTTGAAAGAGGGAAGTAGCATGTGAAAGAGATATTTGCCCATCAGATGTTAAAACTGGCCAATAGGAAGCCTGGTTAATGCATTGCTACCAATGCCTGCTTGGGGAGCAATATTTAATTATTATTCATAAAGATATTACATTTACTGAGAAAAGGGTTAGCTGTCTTTTCTTCTCTCTCTTTTTTTTTTTTTTTTTTTTTTTTTTGGCTTTCCTTGATGCAAAAGGGGAGGAAAGGAGCAAAGAAATTACTCAGTAATGGCCCTCAGAGACTGCACCTTTTTAACATACAAATATTTGTGTGAGTTCTTTGTCAGTTTAAAGAGGGGCTGACAGATATGTGAACTCTTGTAGCCCTATTCTGGGCTTTCACTTGGTAGCTCTATTTGTCATGTTAGGAAAAACCATAAATAAGAACCCATGATATATCTATTTTATGTTCTTCATCATTTTATATACTTTCATCACACTCACTCCTAATCGTTCTCTCACGCTGTAATCTTAATTCTCCCCAGACAGTTTGTCCAATGTCTTTAATAACTTCCATTCCTTCTATCCATTGCCCCTCCTTATGCTCTATATTTTCAGTTATAATTATATGATGACAATCTAGTATTTTCAGTGTTCTCTAGTCCTTGATTTTAACATTTTTCTTGCGTTTTCACCACCGCTGCTCACTGATCTGTCCACCAACATCCAAGCCCTTTTCTGCAGTGGCTGCAGTTCGTTTAGAACCCAGCAATGGGAACAAAGTAGATCAAATTATTCCTTGCAATATGTATTACCATCTATTTGTCAGCACTGAATTTCATCTGACATCATGCTCCCCAGCCACCTAGCTTTGTTAAGTCCCAACAGAGTTCCTCACAGTCTTATTTCATCTGGACTAACCTAAATAATTTTGCAGATTTTGCAACCCCAACATTTTTCCTCCCCCACTTCTTACAAATTATAAATGGATCTGTTAAACGCTTGGGATCACACAGAGCAACATCATCATATCATGCTGAAAATGGACCATTTATTCCAACTCCTTTTTGGCCTCAGAGTGAGCCATGATCGGTGACAGAATTTCACCTCTTCCCTTCCCTAAAATGACTGGATTTTGTTGACTTGATTTTCTTAGCAGCTTTTTTGAAAAATGAAAACTGTACCTGCTCGTTCTCAGAAGCTGAAGACAACACGTAGCCCTAACCAGCCTCCCAGGTGCTGAACATATTCATTTGGATGGACATCTCATCTTTTGACATCTCCGCTTCCTTAGTCAGGAAAAGTATCCCTGAGTGCTTGCCCTCTTTTATGCTCTTCCCTAGGCATCTGCTATTGGCCACTTCTGAGACAGAAGCTGGGACAAATGTCCTTTGGTTCTTATGCAGTAATCTCATCTTCATTATCTGAAATATTAGGTTTCAGGTTGGGTTTTCCCCAGTCTCCCTGTGATGACAAATGATTTAAAGAAAACATCAAGACAAAAATGCTCAAAAGTGGCTTATTTTGGATGGCATAGGATGACAGCTTTGAATCATGTCTGAATGTAAATGACTTCCTGCTTACTCTCACTTTCGAATCTTTAACGGAGACAGTAAAATAAGACAAATCTTATATTAGTACATGCTGGAGCCCATCAATCATTTCCCTTCCTCTACAGAATATGATTACCTTTGTTTATGATTTCTCCTACAGTTTTGAATCCACATGACAGTGTCCACACTCAACCACCTTTCAATGAATTAAAAATAGTTTTAGATGCACACAGTGTTTCCCATGTTGTTACCATCTGTATGCTCTGAATTTTTTTTTTTTTTTAATTTTATTTTTAGGAAAGAAAAATAGCAGGCAAACACTTATATAAAGCAAATAGTTTATAAACCCATGCCCATGGCCAGGCTCCACAGAAGCTCTATTTCTTTCTTTTCTTATCATATTTGTTGTTTTATGGTGTTAGAAGACAAGCTAGACAAAATATTCAGTCACCTTTCTATTTTGGAGGTTATTATAACATTTGCCATTATTTAACACCAGATTCGAGGGGCTCGGTCCTAGACTCTCCCACTGGCATCAGTTAAAAGTCCTCTAGCGTTAACATCAAGCTCTACCTTTATTGATACTTTAAATCAGAAGCTGAAGAGTCTGGACGAAGGGCAAGCTAACGGCATTTGCGTTGAGTTGTTTTTTGTACCAAGGCGGATATGTATGCTTTTGACAGTAGGAAGATTAATCAGCAGTGGATATTTGGATAATATTCCTCCTCTGGGCCTTTTCCTTGCTGCCAATTTTTCAGAAATATGTGAGGTTTAGAGCACTGGCGATTAGGCTTTGTATTTTTGGCACAAGGTCTGACATCTGGACCACCCAGGTGAAAGTCCACAGCAGTTCAGGAATCAGTTGACTTTAAATGCCTGGGAATGTCCCATTCCAAAATGATGTTTGAGAGCTGATATGTGAATTCTACATATGCTGCAAACATCTGCTTATGCTCCAAGCTCAGAAGAAGACCTCTGAAATAAAAGAATAAAAAAAAAAATAACCACAACTAATCTGTAGTTTTCAAGAGCCCCAACCCTAGACCCCCAAATCTGAGTGTTACAGGGAAAAAAAACTTAAAAGGCAGGTTAAGGCGACTGCTCTGGGATTCTTTATCATTTTTGACTGCCGTTTAGCCTGGAGATGCCATGTTCCACCCACAAATCACATGTTCAGTAACCAATCCACCCAGCCACAGCCAGCCAGTAATTGTTTGCTGCACAAACTCTGTAACACTTCATTAGTTCTGCCACACATCTACTTCCACTGAAGGTAACTTTCCAAAACAAAAAAGCACAGGGCAACATTACAACATCCATCTATTTTTAGTGCAACTTTAAAAAAAAAATACAGGAAATGCAGTTGAGGAAAAGGGCTGCTCGCACTATAGTTTACAATTTAAAGCAAAAATATGGCCTAAGTTTGGGGGTTTTTTTTCTGTCAATCTTACATTTCTCCAATGAGACTGTGAGAAATGTGCAAAGTTATGTGATCATTTCTGACAGTTCTTGGCAGCTGGGCAGGCAAGCATTGGAAAGGATATCTCTCTCCCGATCCAAGATTAAATTTGGACTGAAACACAGGGCTCATTTAGGCAGCAATTAAAGGACCTTATAGACTGAGGGAGAATGAAATGATAAATGCAAAGAGGCTTATTTAATGGGGATATTAAGTAAACTGCTGGTAAAAATGCCCATTTATCATCCACTGATTCCTAATTGGTTTCCTGTTCCTGCCTGCATGTGGCATTTTCAGAAGGAATTACCTTCCTTTAGTGCGACTGTTGCAAATGCAATAAATCAAGCCCATAGATTTCTAGCTAATTTAGATGGAGACTAAATTGGAGCCACAGCATGCAAGAGTGCTTGCAATTAATGTTCATTACAACTTTTAGCTTCAAAAACAGGAAGGATCATTTTAATGCACCATTCCCGAGCTAGGACACTATTTCAGGAGTTGGCCACCCTTTGTATGCTCAACAAAAAGTCACTTGCCTTTGTAAGCAATTGACAGTCCTAAAACCTTCCAAGGAATCCATGTTGATGTGTAGCCACTCTGTAAACACCTGTGCTCCAAGAAAATTCCGTCTTCCATTTTCAATACATGCCTCATCTGTCTATAAAGGCCAACTTACACAAAAACGGCCACCTGATTCCAGCAACACAAACTTTATTTTCACCAGGTAGAGTGAGAAGGTATCAATTTTCTATCTGAAAAATCAATAAAGTAAACTGCAGTTTCCCAAACAGCAACTTCAGTAGGTGGTCTACGGTCTTTCAGCATATTCCTTTTCCAAGGGTTTAGCTTTGGAGAAGAGGGGGGAAAAAAAATCTTGCTAGCGTGGGAATTTCTTTGTTTTGCCATTCTCACAAGGTGCCTTAGAGATGGAGTCTGTGCCTCATTTTATGGCCTTTTATTGTTTGATATAGCAAGCTACTTGTCAAAACACACACAGTCACCCAGAATTTCTGCAGCTTTCGGCATTTGCTCCACTTGAATGTAGCCCTAACATGCAGCACTACGAGCATAAACAAAACTTGGTTAGCTGTTGTGAGTTCCAAATAAAGCAAAAAGAACAAAAAAAAATCTTCCACTTCCTGAATCCTCTGGAGTTCATGGCACTTCTTTATATTCAGTAGAAAGAAAATTAGGTTTACTGGGTCTTAATCCCCCCCCAAATTTTTTCTACATATGGTAAGATTTCCTTTGTTTCTCTTATCCAGTGAAAGAAAGGATTGTTTGTTTGGTTATTTTGCTTCCAAAAATGCAAGTGACACAATCTAAGTACCTTACAGCAATCAAGAGAAATAGATTTAGAAACAGCCTCTATCCTTGGTGTCACAGAACAGGTGACAATCTCTTTCATTTAGACTTGAACCCAGCTACAGTCAGGTTTTCTGTTCTCTCTTCTGCTTGGTCATTTACCATTTAATTCCTTGTTTTCCTTTTGGATCACCGCTCACTGAATTAACATTCAGAATTTACAGCCTTCAGAGCTGGCATGTGTGTTGCAAATGATCGGTTTTGAGTGGGATAGGTTGAAACCCAAGTGGGTGATAAAGAAATCCATTAACTTACTGACACACAAATCTTCCGTCTTCTGCTGTAATGTACCCATGAATGGTTAAAGGCCACTGGGGAAGATGAAAGTTACACTTATTCTCCCCCCCCCAACCATACGTAGATAAATATTCATTGGAAAAATAACCTGACATGGAAATATAAATGTTGGTATTAATGCCCGTACCGAGAGCCCATGCTGTGAAGGAAATGGGCTGGCAATCTGAAGATCCAATTTCCTTTTTCCAGGCTCTGCTACCAGCTTACTATTTCACCGTACGCAGAACACTTCATTTTTCTGTGCCTCATCTTCTCCCTCACAAAAGCGTGACTGCATTCCATGGATGGGAATGACCATATACAAGCACTAGCTACTTTCATTTGTTTAATTTTAAGCAGCTTCAGGATATTTACCCTGAATGGCAGGAGCTCAGAGAAACAATGAGGCAGGCCTTGGAATGCTCTGTCATCATGGAAAGCAAGCAGTAAATGTTTCTGAAGTGAAACAGCCTGTCTAGCTCTTGCCCCAGCCACAGTTCTCTTTCTACACTTGCTGCACACGCAACTGAAATGACTTACGCAGTGTTAAAGGGAAGTGCGGGTTACACAGAGAGGGACAGCACTTAAGTTTGCCATTTTCCCTAGTGATTCCTGTTGGTTTGGTACTTGACGAAGCCAGCTGAGGCTCCAGGCAATGGAAGTTCACATTTAATTTACACAACGCTTGACACAATAGAAAGCTACAATTTAAAAGTACTTACTTCCTTTTTCCTTCTCCTTTTACATTACTCTAATACCTTAATACATCAAGGGCCGCCCCTGTCTTGAATGTCTCTTTTCCCTGCTCCCAGCCTACCCTCCGCACTTAGATGGTGACACCTGACATTCGTAGGGACTTGGCCCGACCTTCACCAAAGCAAACGCAGACCCTCTACGAGCCTAGAACACCTCAAGGATGACATGAAGAGGGGCCAATGTCCCACTTTAAATTTTCCAAGCCTTGCCTCACCCAGGTGTCAATAACTGGGCCACAACTAGCAAAAAATTGTGAGCTCTCTTATCTTTCAGCCAGCCTACAAGGTGAAACCCTTTTCCAACTTCTTCTTCTCATCATTCAAAGGCCAGAAGCAGATTTTTCCTAGCAGAGCATCTAAAGCTGTTGGGGTCTGGTACACTGAGCTATTACACTTCGAAAAGCAGGTACTGCAGATGTTGAACCACGGTGCTCCATTCCAAATAACTGACCGGAGCTAGATCTCACGTTCACAGGGTTTACACTGCATTAATGCCACTGACTCTAGTGGAGCAACTGATGTGTTTTACAAAGGCAAGGAACATCAGAATCAGGCCCCAAACCTCGTGGTCAGTAGGCTCTCTTACCTAACCAGACCAACAATTTTTTTTAATCCATCTCAATTTACCACTCTCAAAGCCTAACAGTCTTCAGAAAGGAAGATGTTTGGGTTTTCTTTAAACCAGATGCAGCTTGTCTGCCAAGCATTTAGTCCAATTAAGTCCCAATTTTATATTATTTTTCAGCCACATGTTACAGTAAACAACAGAGTAGAAACCCACATATGGTTTCTGATCTTGGAATAATGAAACCCAAAGAAAGAAAGAATTGAATTTCCTGTGGTTCCTTTTAAAAATACAAAATGTGTAATATTTTAATGGGCTAAAATCAGTACACATGGAATATTACTTGGTGCCAACTGAATACAAGGTTGTACGTTAATGGAAAAGTCCTGCTGATGTAAATGAAGAGGCAGAACACTGTACTAAATAACTGGGAATTTATTACTCAACCAAAACCGTGTAAAGAGTTGGTACAAGTCAAATCCACTGGCAGAAGGGGAAAGCATGTTTGTGTTAGAAGCAGCTGCCCGTAGCCAATGGTAGTAGAGTGAGCTGATTCTGATCTCACATGCCTACAAATGAGGACTAATTCCAGTATTTCCACAGGGGCTGCAAGAGTGCAAAACAGTTGTGGAAAAATCTTAATCAGCCCACAGTGTCATTGACTCCTTCAAGTCCTCATGAACTCATCAGCAAAAAGCATGTAATACGGCACTTAAATGGCACCCCTGTCCCATAAAGAGTCCATCCACCGCGACATCAGTTTGGTGTCTGCTCGTTTTGCTATGCAATGCATAGATTTGATAAGGAAAGATTAATGCTGGTTAATGCTCTACAGGTCCTTGAACACGAAGGCCTGGTAGTGTGTGTCCTACCGGTCTTTCCCCTAAGCAGACCCCAAGAAACAATGACCACTGCGAGTGAGAGAGGTTTAGCTCTAAGCCACAGCCATTCATGCTTTTGACATCGTTGGTTCAATGCACAAGGTGTCAGTAGTGATGCCAGCAATCATACACGCACCATGGGAAGGCTCACTGCAGGGGCTGTGGCTAACACCCACAGGGCATAGCCTTCAAACCTGGAGGTCTTACAGTAAGCCGTGAAGACTACAAGATGTCCAGGTGCAAATTATTTATTCCCTGTGGGCCTAGAAGGGAAAGAACTGCAGAACCCGAAGCCTCTCTTCTCCCTCCATCTCTTAATCGCTTGCCATGACTGAGGAAAAGATAAAACATGAAATAATGCAGTGACCTGTGCAACCCACCTCAAAACTGTCCTGTGTGAGGAATGTCCCATTATTAACCTTCCCTTTGGCATACAGTAATTCCATAGCATTCTTTGCACCTGCAGGGTATCAGACATAGGAGGAAAATAACTGCAGTAAGCAGAAAACAGCACGAAGTAAAAATGCAATTTGAGTCTCCTGGACAACAGTAAATGCAGTAATCCACAGGCATAAAGTGACCATTTCAAAATTAACCACAAGGATTTACAGCTGAGAATTAATTTCATCTCTGTTATTATGTCAGGTAAAATAGTCACAGCTATACACTAATTTATACGGAATCACAAAGGAAATCCTATTTCATTAAGTGGATTAAGCATTAATGTATTACCCTTTCTATTTTTATCTTCGTTTCATAAAGTGCCTAACGGGAGGTCAAATTAAGAGACCAAATTAACATTTAAAAAAGTCACAGTGAATGCTATATCATGGTGATTCTAACCACACTATTCTTTATCATGACAGTATCAAGGCTACTTTAGCTTCGGTATTGGAAATTAATAACTGCTATTTCCACAGGGAACCATTTTTCCTGAATGTAAATCATTCCGCAAAGTCGGGCAGAAGCAACAAAAGCATTCCTCACCTCATACAAAGGTGTTAGCGGAACAGGAAGGGAGAGGCAGAAAGCGCTCAATCAGTTCTCTGTTCTCCCCGTGTGAGCCGAATGAAGGAAACCCTCACAAACTTCAACCCGGGTTTATGACTGAAACCAATGGAGTCCACCCTATGCCAGTGAATTGTATCCGTTATTTTGAAAGCCTCTCTTTAATTATTGACTATTCCAAACAAGATCACATGACCGTTGCCCATGTAAAAAGCACGCTCAAAGCCTTATACACCGTTACCCACCAGAACAGTTCTCCAAATCAAATTCCAGCCACAATATTTTGTTTGCTCTGCTTGGTTTTGTTTCTTTACACCACAGGAGGCATTGTCCTGCTAACACTGTTTCCAAGTCTGTAATTTGCTGCTGGTAATTCATATTATCTTCAACTAACATTAAAGGTTTATCACCTCAATGTTATTAGACCAGTTTTCAGAGGAATTTCAATTTTATTTGTGTAATGGTGTTTATATGTCAAATATGTGTCAAGACCGAGGGCACGGAGAGTTTAATAGCTTGGAGTAACCAGTGAAGTCACATCTGGAAACCAGCATTTCTTGGAATCCGAATTATAAACTCATCTTGCCATAATGCCAAACAGGAAAGATTTCTGTACAGAAATACATGGCTTTGAAGAAATATCATTTGTATTCCAGTCTTCAGAAGCACCAGTGCCAGGATGTAGCCGGACCATTCAGTTAACTAGCTCATGTATTAACTTCTGCTTTTTTTCCCCCTTTGCTCATAATGAGCTTTAATTTGGAATGATTTTATGCACCAGTGAAAACAGATTTACCATACCAAATGGGTAGGGAAAGGAGTAAGAAGAAAAGTAGCACACGCAAATCAAACCTGTCCTCTGCCAAAGACTTAGATGTGCCATCATTCCACCCCTTTTCCCCACCAGCAAGCAACCCACATCCTCCAAGTCTTTTCCTGGCTTCTTCACCCTACTCCTGCTCCTACATCCAAACATAGTTTTTCTGTTGGCTGGTATTCTTCCTTCTTCATTTTTCTTCTCAGTTTTTGAGGATTAGAATTCCTTTTCATGAGATCCACGTTCCTCCTTAGAGACTTCCCATACTATGAGAAGGACACAAAGATAGCTCTGACCTCTCTCTGCCAAACTCTCCCTCTCCTTCTTACCCTTCCTCTGTCATTCAGCAAAGGTCATTCTGGGTCATTTGCTAACATGGCAAAAACTAGCTGGTATCAGTCGTTGGTAGCTGTTTTGGGAGAAGAGAGGAAACATGACTGGGGACCCTAAGAGAGTCTTTCCAGATCTGTCCTGTGGATACTGCAACAGAAAATGTACGTATGGGTCAGGTTACAGAACTTCTGCAAGTTCAGGCTACGTTTGGCTGATCCTTATGTTTCAAAAAATAGCTTGCCAGATTCACAAGAATCCTGTATCCTGTAAGTTTTATGTCTCCATAGCTGAAATACTATTCCGCCACTAAGAATTATTGCTATTGTACTGCACAAGAATTCCAGGAAAGGAAAGGGCCAAGTATGTCTGAAATGTTCGTCTCTTCTTATTCAGCATGGGATGGCTTTCTAAGCACCTTTCTGTGTCTGCTTTTCACAGCTATTTTTAATACATGTAGCCTTGTAGAGACGTTTAGGTAAGAAGTGCTGGGCTGGTCCAGCTGGCAGAATGGAAAAATTGCCCACGGAAAAATTCAGCAAGGTAGCTGTTTTTATTGTTCTGTCACAAATACTCTTAAGAGCGAATCAGTGTCACTCGACCTTTAGCTAGCCAGCTTGGCCCACTGTACATCGGGGACAAAACGCAATGCGTGCCAGGCAAATATGACACCAAGATTGTGGGATTTGCCCTCTGAACATGTTTATCTTTCTCAGCTGACTATGGAGAGAAGCTCAATGACTCGTATAGACCACCTAGACTTTCAAAGGCCTAAAGTGGAAGAAATCAACTATGTTCACGTCCGAGGCCATGAGGAAATGAAATACCATTTTATATTGACACATAACAGAAGCAGGGTTTCACGCCAGCCCAGCCAGTTCAACCTAGCAAGACAGAAAAGAAGGGAGAAGACAATGAGATGCTACTAATTGCACTTGGCACAGATAATCCAGCCATCTTCTGGTCTCGCACAAAACGAATTCACAGATGAGTGGATGGGGAAAGGAAACAGGTATGTGCTGGTACTAGCTTACAGCACGTTTGAAAAGACAGAGCTTAGGGAAGGCATGTTCAACAAAAGTCCCATTCCTCCAGGGCAAGGAAAATTTCTTCCCCTCCTTTCCCAGGAAGCCACTGGGCTGGGATCACAGATGAAACAAGTCGAGGAAAATCACTTCAGCAGTTCAAGAACACAGCAGGGAGCTTGGAAAATTATGTCCAATATTTTAGAACTTGCCAAGGGTCCAGTGTGGGGCAGGCAGATCACAGATCTAGCAGGCTGGCAAACAGACACCAGAAACGCGGTGAAGGAGCTGGGGGTCCAGAGAAGATGATGAATGAGGTTGGTATCCGATCATTTCTTTGCAGCTCCATTGACCACATGGAAAGTAAGGCCGGAAAACAAGCCAGAATGGCCACACCGGCCAGCCAACCTGATGGCAGCCCTCCAACAGGTGGAGTGGATTATGGAAGGAAGAGTGATCTGTTTTGTACAAGTTACCACTGGATAGTTCCCAGATGTGTTAATAAAGCTGCAGGCTATTCAAACAGCATCGCTGGGTCTATCCTGGCTCTCCCTCTTCGTCTACCCTAATCTTGAAAAAACAAGACTGTTAGATAAGCCAGTGACTGGCTTACTTAGGAAGTCTCACTTTGTCCTGTGAAATAGAGCACATTTTGTTTGGAAAACAGTAAAATTTCCAGGAAAACCAGGAACTAATGGGATTAATTAAGCTGATCAGTAAAAATGGAATGACAAACACTTGACACAGTTCCATATGCAAAATATCACTGGTTTCCAGAGCTCACAAATCCAAAAGAAGGAATGGCTTCTTTAAGTACACAAATAGGAGTCAAAAATAATTTTGTACAAAACTGTGCAAACTTACACGAGTCTGATATAAAATGCATCTCTTTCAGGTACCAGCAAAATGGCAAGATAGCTTAGTGAGCTCTCTGTTTTACACAGAGAGCTTCCTTTCCAGGTATGGTTGCTTTCCCTCTGCCAACTGAAATGAGTCAGCTAGTCCTGGCTTTTCAGCAAGCCCATGACCAGCAGGAAAAGTCAGGAAAACTGGCTTAGTTCATGTTTTTCCTAAGCACTAAAAAGATACATTATGGCACACAGAAAAAAATGCAGACATCATGAGATTAAGGTATTCCTGATGACTCTGCTATATTTTCTAAAACATTGAGGGTTTTTTAAAAGGGGTGAAGTTTATAGCCCTCTTTAATGCCTTCACTATGTCAACCAACTGACTCTGTGGCCAAACAGACTGAAATAATAGCTTTATTCATTTAATAGGGTGTTAGCTTTGAAGTTTAATTATCAGGGATAGGAAGTCTCCACATTCAGGGAAATGCAGACTGAAGTATGAAATCCAGTTGGCTGCAGATCCCTTCTACTCCATGTCACTGCAAGGAGGAATTTCGATTGCGTGCCTGCAGAAGTGAAATCAGATCTGTAGACTCTGCTTGTTGCCTCTTACAATCCCAACATCCGATCCAATCCGCACAACCTCTCACTCATTTCATTCCAAGTCCTGTCAAATTCTACTCCTCTTTCCCCAAAGTGGCCCCTGGGAAAGGGGAACTTGTTTGGATTGTGTTGGATTTTTCATTTCTGCTGCTGTCTGTACTACCCTTTGGAGCATCCAGCATTGCAGCTTTGGCACAGACATCCATAACCACATCAAAAACCCTGAGTCTCTGGGAACCATCCCAACCACCTGAGAACTCTCCCAGAAGACAGAGGGACCTTTCTCTGCTCTTTAGCCCATTGGGCACTCATCTGACCTCCATGAGAGTGGGTGTAACACACTCCCCTCCTAGAGCAACCACAACTGTCACTTGCATTGCAATGACATAAATTGAGTCGATCAATACAGCTGGCAGATCTGGCCCATGCACTCCATCCATCCTGCTGCCTTTTTCCCCGTGGCCTCAAAGGAGATCAGGAACAGTTGTTAGGACAGCACACAAACCACAAAAGCCATTTGGAAACCTCTCACACTTCTAGCACCTGGTCAGGTGTTTGGAGCTATGTGTGGCCACAGCCACATTGGACATGGAGACAGTCTCCAGTCTGACTGAGGAAGCTGAGACACTGCGAGTTTTAACGATTGCCGGGAGGTAAGGAAAGAATGACACAAGCCACAGGTCTGCAGCAAGGCAGATCTGCTTGGGAAGAGACTTACTTCTCAGGATCTGGGGCTCTGTGAACGTTAAGCCTCAAGGTTTATAAACAGGATTCCAAACCTCCTCTGAAAATGTCACTGCACTTCATCCAAACAATCCAAATCTGGTGGCAATCAGACTAATCTTTTCCAAATTCAGCAATGGCCTTTCCTCCCAGTCCCTATTCTCAGCTTATAGGCTTAAACTTCAGCCATTTTTCTTAGAGCCTGGTTCTCAAGCAATGCTTAAAATGTGGTGTTTGTTACAATACCCAAGAATTTCCCTTTTGCTCATCTCCAGTACCTCAAAAAAGACTAAGGATTTCATTGAAACATTCCAAAACTGAAATGCGCACCGTAAAAATTGTTCTCTCCTGTGCCAATAAAATCAATTAGCAGAGCTTCTCACACAAATTATTTGAAATCTCAATGGTTTTTTTTTAAAGGCATCCTATGTAGTTGAAAAACCACAATTAGTTTGACCCAGCTATCAGTTATATCATAGTATGTATCTTATTGCATTATTTTAGGACTACAATAGATGAACGTATCATCATCATCATCATGGCCTGGCTTCGCGGACAAAGATTTGGGAAGGGCTTTGCCCACGCTTATTGCAAGCGCGTTGATGGCTGAAAAGGCCAATGCGGGATAGACAAGACCGGTTGCAAAGAGCACACCGGAGGGTCTCCTTGGGTGGTATTGCCGTTTCGTCCCTTGCCTGTCGCTACAGGGCTTTGCAAACGTGAGTACACCCTTCAAGCCTGCGCGGTGGATTTTTTAGGTGAGGCGCAGCGTGCGCGAGACTGGCCCCACCCTTTACACCTGAGGTTCATCTGCCAGGGCCTAGCGAGCTTGGACGGTGACAGCGAAGTCCTCAGGTCGTAGGTTTGGTTAGAGTATCCTTCTCTTAGATGGATGGCCTTACAGGGCTAAACGAGCTCCATCTGCCCGGGTTTGGAGTTAGAGTTGTCCTTCTCCTAGGATGGTTGCCCGAAGGCTAGTGAGCCCATCCTGCCCGTGGACACACTTTGTCTGACCCTTCAGTGAGACCTGTCTGGCTTGGGAGACCCTACCGGAGGCATATGCCACCACCAGCATAGCTCTCAACTTCACAAGGGCACGCAAGCTCTTTCCCCACAGCAAGGGGGTGCCCGTGAAAGAGGATGAACTTATAATAGTGGTATGAAAATACAGGATCACCAAATTCAACAACTTCCCAGTGATTCTAACCAGGAATTTTAAGATATTAATCACAGCACTGATTGAACAAGAATATGCAATGACCTGCACATGCTGCGATCATGGCAAACAGCCCTGCAGCTTCTCCCCCAGTATTAAAAGGCCAGGTAGAAACACAAATATTTCTTTAAAAAAAAAAAAGTCTCACTTCTGACAGATCATACCCTTAAGCTAAAAAAGGCAAATAGGATGCAATAACTAAGATGAGTTATCCAACATGCAAATCAGTTCTCATGAATTGCTCGGGAGCAGCTGAAGGTTATTCAGCAGGTTCATCCAGAGACAGCGGATTCCTTTAAAAAAAAAAAAAATCCTGGGAAAAAGCACAATGGAGTGAATAGGCCTTGCCCTTTCACAGAACATCCAGCTGACATGTAACTTGCTAAAAAAATGTAAATGGTTTAAAGAAAGGCTAAGCAGAAATGTACATCATGTGCCATTATTTTAGCACCCACTTTAATCACAGGCTGCTGTTCAGAATGGCTTGGGATGTTGGTTGTTACAGAAGAGATTTCTGTACCGTTATTAGTACCTCCGAACAAATGCGGCAAGCAGGGAAAAGAAAAAAAAACGGCGGGGACGGAGAGAGTGAGCGAGAGCAAGAAGGAAAAATGTAGCAGTGGTTAAAGCATAGTTTAATAATTCCAATCTCAGTCACTTTTTTCATATGTATTGTATGTGCAAGTCCATAGTACAGCATAATGTGTCATAATTTGGCCTCCAATTCTGACAGCACTGCTTGACTTGGGCATTAAATCATTGCCCCGAGGAATTCACATTCTGGCAATTCCTGATGGTAGGACTGTCATCTCCTCCCACACATGACCTATCATTTTTGACATGATTGAATCAAAATTAGTCAGTACATTTAGATGTAAATTAGCGACATCCAAGAATAATAATGAGCACAAAAATATAGCTCTGTGTAATTGACACGGCAACAGCTTAGTACAGTCTTCCACAGTGTCCTCGAAATTATTAATACCATGATAACAGAAGTACTGTATCAAAAAAGTGAGAAAAGTTTTCCTTTCCGTTTTTTTTCTTTTCTTTTTTTTTTTTTTTTTTTTTTTTTTTTTTTTTGAGAGGACTGTATTTAACTAACCCTTAAATCCTAACAAAATCTATAAGCGTTTGCTCACCCAGCACTTGCATTATCCGGACTGTCCTACCCAGAGCCAGACCCAACCGGCCAGCCAAGCAGCACGCTAGTGCTCCCGCGTCCTCCCCCGCCTCTGGTCCCGTTCCTGCACCTTCCCCATCACTTCCCTGTCCACCCACCAGTCACTGCCTGCCCGGTGCCGCCGGGGTCTGGGAGCCAGGAGGACTGCCAGGACCCCTGACCGGTATAGCCACTCAGCCCAGGAGGGGATGCCTTCCGAAAACAGGCCGGACCCCAGCGTGCTTCCCAGCGCGGTCCTGCAGCAGCACTGTGCTGAGTTTTCCCTCCCTTACGAGCCCCTTTTTCGTGTATTCGTACTGATGCAGAACGGCGACGCGGTCAGGCAGGTCCCAGAAGCCACGTTCGCGCTAGCCCATGGGCCCAGCTCTCCCCACGGCTCTCACTACACCTGGAGGCAGCCCCAGGCGGACAGGACCCAGCCTACCCTTGGGCCCTCTCGCCCCTTCCCGGCCCTGGGGAGCAGAGGGGGAAAGCTCCAGGGAGCACATGGGGGAGGAGGCCTGAAACTCTTGAAGAGAAGCTGCTCCAGCCCTTGCCCAGAGCTCTGGCCTCCTCTGGGCAAAGAACCCTCCACGTTGCCAAAGTCTGAGGGAGGACCCTCACCCAGGGTGGGCGTGGGGGATACAAGAACAGCCGCAGACTTTAGGGAGGAACGATACCCGTAACTCCGTAAAAAGCGCGGTAACACCGCCGCCCCCACAGACCCCGAAAGCACGTTTTTGTCAGGCAGGAAGAGGGGGGAAACAGAAGGAGCTCTTGTTTTTCTCTTGATTCTCCATTTCCAAAAGGGTCAGCTGCCCTCAGGGCAGGCAGGTGTCCGAGAAAAGGACCGGCCTTTAAAACCAGAGCCTCCGTGCTCATCAGGCCAAGGCAGACAAATACAGGCACAAAACCAAGAAACACTTCCAGCCGCTTCCAGTCTTTTCCCTAGGAAACGCCGTTTGACGTTTCTGGTGGCGGTGGTTAGTGCACAAGGCGTGCCAGCGTCACTATCCTGGAGGAAAGGCTGCCCGCCGTCGGCCGGCCCAGAGCCGCGGGGCACCACGTGAGGGGAGAGCTAGATTTTGTTCGCGTGCGCCCCACAGGAAAACAGGTCACCGTTTAGGACCAAAACAATTCAGTGAGTCCCTTTTTTTTTATACGGTGGGAGCACTTACATGTGCTAATGTGGCACTCAGTGATCTCGATAACCCAAGTCTGTATCACTACCTTGAAGCAAACCTAAAATCTCCTGGGGTCATGCCAACATCTCAATGGTTGCCTACTGAGTATCTCCCTGAAGTCTTTGATTACCATGTTGCCGGGGGAAAAAAGAAATTAGCTGGAACAATTTCTGTGTCGGTTGTCTGTGATGAAAGAGGAAGTGCCCAAGATTACCATGTCCTCAATGTGCTTGCCATACCTTCACTCAACAAAGATGTTAATATTTTGAGTAACCAGGTGAAGCAAGTGTCAAAGCTGTTTTATTGGAATATGTTTTTTTCTGGAAGCCACAAATCATAAAACCATTTCTGAAACAATATTGCAAACACTACAGAAGTTTCCCTGTGCAGAGCATACCTGGCCAGAAACACTGCTCTAGTGAAACAAGTGCCGGTAAGAAAGAAAATTGTCTACCTCTTGCAACTAATTTTTCAGGGCTGGTTAGCAACTCGCACCCTGAACACCGCAGTTTTCAGTTCCTTAGCACCTCTGAGAACGTGGCTAACGAGTGCACATAATCTGTGAGATTTAAAAACCAAAGCTTATGGAATGAAGAAATCTCACAAATGCCAAGGCTTACTGGGTGAGTAAATCTCACAGTACACATGGCCTCACTGGCTCTGTTTGAAACACGAAAAATAAAATCCGGGACTATTTCTGTAAGAGAAGAAAAGCACAAGTAGTTCTTATGTATTTCAGGCAGATGCTCAGCACTATTCTCTTTGACAGGAGCTGAAGGTAAAATGCTTGTCTTCTACCTATTTTTTACCCTAAAGTGTCACTGGATATTTACCGTCTTTTGAGTTTGCCGTAGCACCCACCACATGCTAAAGTATTGCACCTCGCATTCATAACCAGTCCAGTCCAGGTTGCTTCTTGGAGTTGAAAACGATCCACCCACTCATGACAGAGAGCCAAAGCAAGTAAACCTAAACTCAGCTACAGCTTGTGCCAGCTCTGGCTGGATGAAATCCGTTCTGTACTGGACTCAGAAAAGGTGGCAGCTGTTAAACTAATGAAAAGACTTGTGCACCACACAACGAGTCACAGTCGTATTAACATATCTCGGCTAATTTATCAAAATAGAAGGCCATTGCAAAATGCTGTTAGGATTTGATGGAGATTCCTGCTAAGAGGATTGGCATTTGGGACTATAAAAAAATGATCTTTGCTACAAAGGGCTTTGAAATCTACACAGAATGCCTGGCTTTCCTTCAGGAATTGTGCCTGAAAATGGCTGTCATCTCCCACTTCTTCTTAGCAAGGACTGACTTAACTAAAAGGCCTGTCTCTTCTTTTCTACTCCAGAGATATTGTTTCTAGCAGAGATGACCATTGTGGTGGGAAGTGACCAAAGAATGAAAATGATGCTAAAAAAAAAGTAGTCCCTTACACTTCCCTATGGGCAATGAACTGATGAAGTAGAGGGCAAGGAAGATTGAGGAGAAAAAAAATAGAGTAGGAAATAGAAAAAGGACTGCAATGCCTTTTTGGAGCAACATGACTGGGCTAGACTCAGAAGTTTCAGCAGAAGGAAAAATGAAGGAGCTGGCAAAGGACTAAGCGAAGCACATTCCCAGTGTACAGAGGATGCAGCTGAAAGTCAGTGAAGTTCCAGTGGACTGCCAACGGGAATGAGCGTGAAGAGGGAAGGCCTGCGTTCTAGTGTTACTGGAGATGGGAACCTGAATTCACCACCTATAAACTCAGGATGAGAACCTCTCAACTACAGTTGAAAATAACCAGGACATATGTCCCTACACCTGACGATGTTCTATTTTAATTCCTCGTATTTTGGGAATGTAAGTTATATTCTCTTAGCTTCTAGTAACGCCGGTTCCGATAAGCCCCGCTTCAGTCTGCACTACATCTGGCAATCCAAAAGCTCAGGAGCAGAACTCAACATCTCCAAGCAGCCACAGAAACTAAATGTTATTTTTTAAGTTACTTCAGCAGGCTTCTCAACGCCACAAGAAGCCCATCCACAGACCCCACGCCTTTGGCATTGCGTGGCTGACTCTCTCAGGCGTGCACACCTCATGTTTGAGCCCTGCCCCTTCAAACGCCTGAGAGTGTTAAAGCAGTAAACCTCGCCTGTGCCACGTTGTACTTGCCCTCGCAGCAAAGCAGGAAGTATTGTCTTCCTCACTGAGAACACATAGGTGGAATTACCCGCATGAAGGACGAGAAGCACACCGGTGGGTGCCTGCAGAATCGGGCCCTATTCTTTAGTTGTCCAGCTGGTTCTGTATAGTTTGGCAGATTAATTGCTAAAGAAACACTTTTACTTTTGTATCTGCCTTTTTTTGCTGTCCTACCCTAATGGTACCAAGGAAACCAAATGCAAAAAACAAAGGTATTAAATATTACATTATAAGAGGGAGCATAAAGCGCCTTGATAAGGCTGACAAGCCAGCCTTGTGGGGAAATATTACAAAAATAATTCTCCTGCAAACTTTAGCTCTGTTCTTTTGAAACAAGTCTTCAAAAATTGAGGCAAATCCCACCTCAGTTTGACATGCAACAATAATAAAAGACACGCGTGATATACAAAACTTTTGTCTGATAAACAGGTCAACTAAGCTACATTAAATTATGTAATTAACATTTACTAAGTTTGTCAGACATGTTTAGGGGAGCAACTTGATTCTTTGAAGTGTCATTACGTGTATAGACAATCTCCGCTGACATTTCTTTATTTGCAGAAGAATAGCCTGATGATACAGCTAACGCTATAGGGGCTCTCAGATACATTTTGGTGGAGAGAGCAAGGCAAGCTCTACAGCTGTATTTAATGATTGCCTCTACGTCGTATCAATGACTGGTCTAACTAGGACAAGGTGAAAACCCGCCTCCAGCTCTGTAGAGGCAGGAAAGCAGAGTGCATGTTTATTATCACGCTGGTGAACAGAAATTCACAAGTAAAATAATCATACATTGTTATAAATAGGGCAACTCAAAATCCACCTGCAAAGAAGAATATCAGTACCTTACAAAAGTGCTTTGGCAAAATAAACTATAAACCACATGAAAAAAATTCTTTGGTAATAGGTATTTTAATCTCCTTTGCATCCTTAGGTGTTTTTCCTTGTACTTCTGCTACAGCAAATGGGACACATTTTGAATATTCTGAAATATTTCGGTTTAATACTCTTCATCACATCAGGGAAAAGAATCTGTTATTACAGAGCACTATAGTGGTGATAGAAAAACTGACTTAAACCCCAGATTATGTTCTGTTTGCTTCACGTAAGCAGGCTTTTTGAGTGGTGAGAAGTATTCAGCTTTAACTTTAAAAAAAAAAAAAAAAAATCTTTCTTCCCTATCTTACCTTTGAAATTAACTGGCATTTTCTGGTTTACAGAAGATATCATAGAATGTGTCAGTCTGTGACATTGCAGGATTTATACAGCCCCTGATACTGGCTGTGTCACAGAAGACTGCATTCTGGAACGTCTTTAGCAAATTAACAACCACCAAGAGGATTTCATGGGAGAAAGAAAAACTAAGAGTTTCATTCTAAAATTGTTTCTCTCGTACATTCCTCAAGGTGGTTCATAATGACATTCTCACAGAATTCTAACATTAATTCAGTTTGCTTGTTAGCACACTTGATCTTCAAACTATGACAGAGAAAGAACAATTTGTTATCATACTGCATGATGATTTTTCACACTCTCAGGTATATTTTTTGTTTATAAAAGCTCATTTTCACAAGGACAGGTGCACTGTCTAAAAGATTTTGGCTAGAGACAAGGTTTGTATAGGAACAGTAACTGGCTTTCATTGCAGTGTTCCAGATCAAAATATTTTCTTTAGACCATGTTAGCTCTTACCCAGATTTCAAAACCTCCCCTTCATTCACACATACTCAACCCCCAAAATTTAAGACAGTGCCTCAGGAAAAGATCATCCGCAAATTCCCTGGGCTACCTTAGAATATGTTATTTTCACTGCCAGATTCTCAAAAGTTTTCCCTGAACCTTTTAGACACGTAGTCCATCTGCATTCTCAAATACCCTTGTTCCTGAATGCTGCACCTGCTCTTAGTCCAATGCCACAGATGTTTTTTACCAGATGTTGAAAAAAAAGTGTTCTCGACTGGCTGCAGTACAGTTGGTCTTGTCGTGGATATTTTTTCTTTAAATTATTTATTTATTTTACTTAGTTCATTCCACAAGTTTTTCATCGGCAAATTGAATAGGGGAAAGAATTAGTAGTTCACGTGAGAATGCTGCGCACATTTCCAGTTAAAAGATGAGCTAGAGAATTTAAACAGAAGCCACTTCGAAGAAACACGCCTCTCTTTGAACTATAAATGTAATAAACGAGACATTACCCGAAGTTACGTTCTCCTGAGCGTAAAAAAAATACCCAGAAGAACCAGGAAAGTGTAACGGTTTAAGAACAAGTTCCAATACAGTTTTTTATGAAATACAGAATTCATCACAGAGAGGAAGACAGTGGCTTTTGCCTGGCAAGAAACAGAGGATCATATTTGAGGAAAAGGATCACATGGAAAACAACAATCACACGTTTTTGTGTCTGAATGCTCTAAAGACACTAACCCCTGCTGTTCATCTTCCTTCTTGTTTCTTGCATATTTGATCATAAGTTAAACGCGTGAACTCTGAGACAGTCATCATTAGGCTTCAGAGTCAACAAGACATTGAAGTGAAAGGAGTGAATATAGGCCATTCCGAGCTGCTGTCTCCAGTTATTACAGAAGCTAGAGGCAACACGGCATCAATTTGCTGTCAGTCCAAGTGGGGAAGGCTATTTTTGCAATTATATGCTAGAGGCTATTTTTAATGAAGGATTAGAATTTGGAGCACAAGATGACAGCTTCCTAAAACAATAGGGCTTGTTCAGCTGCTGTGAGCCAACATCATTCATCCACTGAGTCGTGGCCCTGATCCGTCAAAGCACTGGATCTTCAAGGAGACTATTTGCATATTTTTCAGTGTTATTTCTTGAGCACCTGGGAGCTTTTTATCATGGGCAAGAATGCCACTGCAAAAGGCACTGTACGAACACCAGCAAAACAGCCCTGTCCCTAGCAGCTTGTAGTCTAAGCTTTCTTCAGGTTTAGGGTTCTGTTGGATCGAGGACTTTCTGTATCTCCTAATCCGGTTCTAGTAACGCAGATGTTATTATGCAGTGGGCAAGGACGGTATTTCTCTCTTCCAAACTGCACCAGTTAAAAAAAAAAAAAATGGCCAGGAAGACATTTGAAAATGGCAGTAGGAAATCCTTACTTGGACTAGAGTATGAGTAGGAAAATGCAGTTTACCAGCCCGCAATGCTGAATCCAAGATGGTATGTTCTGCACTTAATAAGAATGTCCTGAGTAATATTCTATTTTTGAAAGTATTCTCTCTTCTAAGGAGTCTGCAGTCTGGCTTCCAAAGCCACCAAGTTCTTTACCATGTAATTAATTTACTCCGTTAAAACAGACTGCAAATTCCTTGGCTGAAAGCAACACTCTTATTGAGGGAGTGAGCTGGATTCTCAGCTGCCAGCCCTTAAGCTTAGTGAAGTAACAAAATGAAAATGGGCTTAAATTGTCATTTTTGGAAGAGCACTGTTTCCCTTAGTGTTTTGGCTCATCACAACACAGACTGTTGACATGTACAAAAATCTAATGCAACATGGTGAGTCAAATTATTTGGCTAGTGTCACTCCGCAGAAATCTGTCACTGTGTTAATACCCAGATTTGATAGATTTTGGAAAAATGTCATTGTATGTCCAGTGTTCAAGCTCCTTCTGCTGGGAGTGTAGTGAAAACTACTGGACCTCTTACGTTACATAGAATACTCTAGCAGGCAATTACCCAGAAGTTTTATGGTCATAATTTACCATGCAATTATGGAATATTACTCAGAAATATCTGCAGAAAAATTAAAATAAACAAACTCCAGTGTGACTGCAGCTCAACAGGAACTCAAAAGTGTTTCACAGTGGCAAAAGAGTACAGCCTCCATATGCTTAAACAGGGGAGGCAGGAACAAGAGAGAGAGGTGTTTTATGACATTGGTGAGCAGATGTGGTGTCCATACTCTAAGAAGGAAATGGAAAAAAATGGAAAATGTGAAGAAAGCATCCCAAGAGCTAGAGAAAATGCTTTACAATGAGACACTGCAGGAGCTCAGTGTATTTATTTTATTGAAGCAAGACTGAGAGGTTACATGACTTCAGTATATAAACACCTTTTCAGGTAGCAAATACTCTGCAAAATTCCAGAAGAGAGAAAAATAGCAAGAACCCAAAGGCTGAGAAGCTGAGGCCAGAAAATTCAAAGCAAAATAAACGCATCTGGTTTTAGTGTCGCAGGACGGCGATTAAGCTCAGGAACACAGTACCACTACAAATAGTAGGTTTTATACATTTCTTGGCTTTTTCCATGTAAGACTGGTCGCCTTTTTGAAGATATTGTTTCACCAAAGTACAAGTTATTTGGGTTCTATATATGTAATTTGGGATATGTAATGGTCTGTGATAATACAGAAGGCTAGACGAGATGATCACTTCCTGGCCTTCAACTCTACATGTTTTGGGAAAAGGACAGACACAATTTCTTACAGCAAGGGTTTTCGCTTTGCAGTAAAACATTCAAATTTAAAATAAACTCATTCCTAAGGGCCTAATTCTACCCACTGAGTAAAACTGGAGTGTAGATTGACTAATTTATGTTCGACTGTGTAATACCAGATTAGAAAACTCTGGCTACCCGTAGCCAAACAAGATCACTGTCCCACTCTGCTCAGTACTCTATAAATGGAATAACAGGTAATCACTGCTCTCAAAACCCCACATTTCAAACCCGACAAACAAGTTTGCACCAGGGGAGATCTAGGTTAGATATCAGGAAGAACTTCTTTACAGAGAGGGTTGTGAAGCATTGGAACAGGCTGCCCAGGGAGGTGGTGGAGTCCCCATCCCTGGAGGTGTTTAAGAGACATGTAGATGTGGCACTGAGGGATGTGGTTTAGGGACCCTGGCAGCACAGGGGGAACGGTTGGACTTGATGATCTTAAAGGTCTCTTCCAACCAGATGATTCTGTGATTCTGTGATTCTATGATACACGTCTTTTAAATACCTCCAAGGATGGGGACTCAACAACTTCCCTGAGCAGCCTGTTCCAATGCTGCACAACCCTTTCTGTAAACAAATTTTTCCAAATATCACAGAATCACAGAACTGTTTTAGTCGGAAGAAACCTTTAAGATCATCGAGTCCAACTGTTCACCCTACACTGCCAGGTCACCACTAAACCAAGTCCCTCAGCATCACATCTACACATCTTTTTAAAACCTGCAGGGATGGTGACTCCACCACTTACCTGGGCAGCCTGTTCCAATGCTTTACCACCCTTTCTGTAAAGACATGTTTCTTAATATCCGGCATAAGTCTCCCCTGGTGCAACTTGAGGCCGTTTCCTCTTGTCCTGTCACTTGTTACTTGGGAGAACAGACTGACCCCGACCTCACCACAACCTCCTTTCAGGTAGTTGTAGAGAGCAGTAGGGTCTCCCCGCACTCTCCCTTTCTCCAGGCTAAACAACCCCAGTTCCCTCCGCCATTCCTCAGAGGACTTGTTCTCTAGACCCTTCACCACCTTCATTGTCCTTTCTGGACACGCTCCAGCACCTCAATGTCCTTCTTACAGTGAGCGGCCCAAAACTCAACACAGTACTCAAGGTGCAGCCTCACCAGTGTTGAGTACAGGGGAACAATTACTGCCCTCCTCCTGCTGCCACACTATTGCTGACACAAGCCAGGATGCTGTTGGTCTTCTTGGCCACCTGGGCTCGTTGCTGGCTCATATTCAGTTGGCTGTTGACCAAGAACCCCAGGTCCTTTTCCGCTGGGCAGCCTTCCAGCCACTTTTCCCCAAGCCTGTAGCATTGCAGGGGGTTGTTGTGACCCAAGTGCGGAATCTGGCACTTGGCCCATCAATACAGCCTGTCCACATCCCTTTGCGGACCCTCCCTCCCCTCAAGCAGATCAATACACCCGCCTAACTTGCTGTCATCTGTGAACTTCCTGAGGTTGCACTCAATCCCCTCATCCAGATATCATATCTTTCTCCCAGTACTACTCAGTGTCCACTGGCCAAAGGCATTTAATTCAGCCGGTAAGTAATTATTGGTTACAAAGGCAAAAATAGCAGTACAATAATACATAGTTACCAGTCCAAGTTATACCCAGCTGGGGCATTCCAACAGCATTAATCCAGAAAAGCACCACGAAATTCCCTGGATTGGTTTCGTTGGTTTCATTGGATTTGCACTCCCATAACGGAGCAGAACTTTGGGTATTCTGTGCAACCATTTGTTTAACATAGGAACTATTACGAGTCATCTGTTTGGTTTTTCTTTTTCATTTAAAAAGAACACAGCTTTATGAACTGACTGACGCATTATAAAAGGTGGGGTATCCCTAAAGATTTCAGGGCAAACGTAACCAAATTAAATAGAAAATGTAATCTTTCTTTTACTTCCTTGTACTGCTGTATGACATTTACTGGATGAAAGGCAACTTTTTGTCCAGCTGAGCTAAAGCAATGGCAGGCAGTGAGGAAAATGGGCACAGTAGGGAAATGTCTCCAAACAGATTTTAATTTTAATATGAGAATGACAAAGCAGGTTTTCCACAGAAGCTACGCCTCATTTCAGGGTGCCAAAGGCTGCCACTGGCAGAGAGACAACCCCACGGAGCACCTGGGGCATATGACCCCTCCCTAGAAGTTTCTGGATTCACTCCGAGAGGATGTCCAAGGCCCGTCATCCTGACTGCGTTGAGTTCACTGCCCCGTGCAGTGCCACAGTGAGGGAAGTGTTCCAGAGAGAGGCTTTGGCTGAGCTGCGTCTGCCCCATCACTCCAGCTGGAGGAGGAGACAGGGTGGTTTGCCCTGTTACCCACATAGTGGGCAAACTGCAAACTCTGGTAAGTCTCAGCTAGTTCCAGTTAGTTTTGCCTGAGTTCCACCTAGATACTTATTTCCTCATCAGACACCCCTGAGGCTGATATGGCCTGCCTCTTTGGGGTATTTTAAATTACAAAACAAATTACAGTAGATACAAAGCTAATACAGTTTTGTGTCCTTTGAGTGCAAAATTTTCAAAAGTGACTAGTAATTTTGGAAGGCTTCCATATGACATATGCATGTCCAGCAGAGACCTTTTTAAAGTGACCTGACTTCCAGAGACCAGGTACTCTTCATTTCCTTTAAGCCCAGTGCCATTCAAAGGTCTCAAGCTGAGTAGTCAGATGCTGAGAAACCTAAAATCACTAAATTGCTTTGGAAAAACCTGAGCCAAAATCGTACCTAACTGCAAGATTGATTTCAGCTGCTTGACCTCAAAACCCAACAGTTGCCTTCTCTGAGGCCAAGAGCAAGGCTTACTTTCTCTGATAAAGTGTTCTCCAAAAGGAACTCATTGCATCTGACGGAAAATTAACACAGGGCAAAGAAGATCACAGAAGACTATGACCTTTCTCCTATATAAATATTTAATCAGGCACTTGACCTCTCTGGATTACAAATTAACAGTAATTGGGGCCCAAAAGATTTCCTCCTCTTAACAATTTTTTTTCAATTGAACATGTTATTAAATTGGTTCAACTATTTTTTTTTTTTAGTAGAAGGGAATTTGTTACTTACGAAAAATACATTGAGGGTCCTCAGGAAGACTGATATCCCTCTTACCAGTTTGTTCCTTTCCTTTTCTTCCACGCAAAGAAGGTCACCTGTCCCATCTAAGCTTCACCCGAAAAGATTGTAGACATGAGGCACAACGTTGTTTGTCCTGGACCCCAAACCCCAGACAATAGGTGAGATGCTTAGGGACCCCTATTAATATCCTTCTCTCCTTGTGCAAGCGCACAAGATGAACAGGGAAACTTCCTCCAAAGCTTTTGAACATTTCCTGAAGCAGCAAAGGATGAATTTTGATCTAAACTGGGACCTCAGATCCACTCAAGACAATGATTTTCCAGCCTGGGAATTTTGTTTGCAACCTTCCTATTAAATACCGTGCATGTCGTAAAGATTACGTGGGCATGCCTGTCCTCTCACAGAGCTCATGAGTCCATAATCTGCAGTCAAGCAAAACTACTAGTGAAGTTTCCAAGAGGATTTTGATTTGTCCCAGGCTTTCTGACTCCAAAGAATGTTTCTTTCTTTCTTTATTAGTGCAGCAGCCTCTGCTACTTGTATTTTTATCAACAACGGAAGTATTCACCCTGCATTTTCAAAAGTTCATAAAGCATACGGAAAAAATTGATATGAAAGCAAGCAGCCAGCATGTTTTTGGGAGAGGACTTATACTGGACATAAAATAATGTGTGTGAATTAAAAGAAAAAAATGCAAATATAGCAATTTCGTGGGATTAGTTGCTTTTTCTTTGTAGCTGTAATTCTAAAACAGCTTTGAAATGACAACTCTGTGTTAGAACACAGATTCATTGCTGTCTGCAAAGTGCCACTGACATGTTTAGTGCAATGTCTCACAAGAAAAATCCCTGTGTCACCTTGAAGTCTGCCCTCCCCAACAAGAATGGTCTCATCCCCTGAGACTGCACATCTGCAGCTTCCATTTCAGTGGGAGTTACGGTGCTCAGCACAGCTCAGTTACAGCCTTTCATATCTAACAAACCTGCTTTGGATGACCAGAAGATGACCTGGATACAGGACATGAAGAGGAAGCCTGTGGAAGGAAAAGCTCAGAGTGATCCTATCGGTGTCATCAGGAGGTGGTTTTATCTGTGAACTGGCCATAACATAAGTGAAAGGAGGCCTCAAAGAAATGACTGTGGGAAACAGACCTTCAGATTAATTCAATTATTCCCCAAGTTAACCTCAACACAAGGGCTGATGGAAGTACAAAGGTGACTTTGGTCTCAGCCTTGACAAGAAAGCACAGATGATCAAAGAGCTATGTTTTTCCTGAAGCTTCTCAGTGCCTTTCTTCATGTCCTGAAGACCAGAAGATCAAGGTCATGCTCACCTTCACTATGGAAATAGCCAAATCCATGCTGAACACCAGGTCCCTACACACCACCTGCACTGCACCAGGCATGTGCTGGGCTAGCTAATCAGGAGAATTCTCCAGCTCTTTCATAAGGTGACCTTGTAGCTCTAATTTAAAAAAGAACAGAGATATCAGCCAAATACCAAAGTCTAAATTAGTTTTCCTACAAGCACAATACCAAGACGGTAAGTTTGGCTGCAAAGTCCATTCACTGGCTCCAATCCCAGAATGTAAACCAGGTGATGTATCTTCACTCCTCTTTTCTGACAGCAGTGATCTTGGCGAAGTGTGTATTTCTAGGCTGTGCCAAACGCCTGGTGACTGTTACAGTTCAGTGTCCATTTTGGCTTCTCTAGGCTGTTTGCAAAAAGTCACAGTTACACGTTGTTCTTTGATCAAGGCTCGTCTCTATGTCTCAGATATCTATGCAGACTTCTGTGGCTCATTTTCCCTTCTTTTTTCCAGGGTTCTCTTATGCCAAATGTTTTCTGAGCAAATTCTTCCTTATGCGGAGGGAGTGCTCTGGTTTGCCTCTGGATATCTATGGTTAAAGACTCATTTGAGTTGCTCACATATGGGTACCTACGGACTTGAGATGCTCTAGGGTGCCACCATGGCCTCCAGCTGCCACTCTAGTAATACATTGGTCTCCTTTAAGCCTCACATCATTCCTTGTGGATGTTTCAGGTATGTCTGTGCATCTTAAATGGAAGAAGCCTATATGCAGGCAAGCAAATCAGGCCTTTGATGTTTGATGTTAAAATGCATATGCTGTAAAAGCATTTGGGAGTTCAGAATTAGTGAACTAGAGTGCAATAATATCTATTCCCTTTCTTAACAGTTATGCATCAGTTGTAACACACTTGATCACAGCTAAACCTGTGGTCTTTTCAATTAGTTACATGCCTTGAGAGACGCTATACTTATCCCCATAAATCATGTTTCACTTCTGATTTTGGAACCTGAAACATATGAATAATATAGACATTACAGTCTCACTCACAGAGATGTACTCGATGCAGTAAAACCAGTCTTTATTCGTGTTCACCATTTATGATATCTCTCTTCATCTATGAATAAAGTATAACATCACTGTTATGATTTTTTTGAATAGTCATTCCAAGGTGTCCTTGCTGATGAACTTCTTTGCTACATTTTTCTTTTGCCTTACTGTGATAACGGCCATTCTTGTACATTTGTGACTGATCTCTAAATGATCCAATGCGAGCATGAGAAGTGGGTTTGTTTGGTTTTTTTTACCTTTCTCTGCTTATCGTTCATAGAATCAGAATCGTTTAGGTTGGAGAGATCTTTTAAGATCATCGAGTCCAACCGTTCACCCTACACTGCTAGCTCACCACTAAACCAAGTCCCTCAGCATCACATCTACACATCTTTTTAAAACCTGCAGGGATGGTGACTCCACCACTTACCTGGGCAGCCTGTTCCAATGCTTTACCACCCTTTCTGTAAAGACATGTTTCTTAATATCCGGCATAAGTCTCCCCTGGTGCAACTTGAGGCCGTTTCCTCTTGTCCTGTCACTTGTTACTTGGGAGAACAGACTGACCCCCACCTCACCACAACCTCCTTTCAGGTAGTTGTAGAGAGCAGTAGGGTCTCCCCGCACTCTCCCTTTCTCCAGGCTAAACAACCCCAGTTCCCTCCGCCATTCCTCAGAGGACTTGTTCTCTAGACCCTTCACCACCTTCATTGTCCTTTCTGGACACGCTCCAGCACCTCAAAGTCCTTCTTACAGTGAGCGGCCCAAAACTCAACACAGTACTCAAGGTGCAGCCTCACCAGTGTTGAGTACAGGGGAACAATTACTGCCCTCCTCCTGCTGCCACACTATTGCTGACACAAGCCAGGATGCTGTTGGTCTTCTTGGCCACCTGGGCTCGTTGCTGGCTCATATTCAGTTGGCTGTTGACCAAGAACCACAGGTCCTTTTCCGCTGGGCAGCCTTCCAGCCACTTTTCCCCAAGCCTGTAGCATTGCAGGGGGTTGTTGTGACCCAAGTGTGGGACCCGGCACCTGACCTTGTTGAACCTCATACCACTGGCCTTGGCCCATCGATCCAGCCTGTCCAGATCGCTCTGTAGGGCCTCTCTACCTTCAAGCAGATTGACACATCCACCTAACTTCTTGTCATCTGCAAATTTACTGAGGGTGCACTTGATCCCCTCATCCGTATCATTAATAGAGATATTAAACAGAACTAGCCCTAGTACTGAGTCCTGGGGAACACCACTTGTGGCTGGCCACCAACTACATTTAACTCCATTCACCTCTACGCTTTGGGCTTGGCCATCCAGTCATTTTTTCACCCAGTGAAGCTTATGCTCATTCAAGCCATGAGCACCCAGTTTCTCCAGGAAAATTCTGTGGAAATATGACTGCTTGCATAACTCATCCAACACCCAGGGTATATACAGAGCTTCATGCATTTGTAGAGGTCATATACTCCATTTCAGCTCATTCCAGGTCACCTGGTTGCATGCCACCAAGCAATGCGTATCGTCTTGACAGCATGCTTACAGCTACCCGTTAATGCCTCACATTCACAGCCTCCTCTTAGCCTTTTCAAAAAACATTGCAGTAAGCTTGTCAATGTTTCTCCGAGTCCCTTCATGTGTTTCGCAAACAGTGACCTGTGCTTAGTGTTTTGTCTTTTGATTCCAGACAAAATCACAAAATGTGCTGCGGCTGTTGCATGTTCTACTTAGAATATGCACTCAAACACCTGTCCTGTGTCACTGTCACAGCCCTTGAGGCCTCCGCTGTAGATGAGTTACGCATCATTCATTTTGCGGACTATTTTTCTCGTTAACTTGAGATTGACAGTTTGGTGTTGTTCAATTTGAGGTTGTTTCTTCTTGCAATTTCCAGTATTCTCCACAATCATTCCTGATGTTCAATAGTGGTGCTGCCCCTTTGTATTATGTCATTCACATGTATTTTCATTCCTGGGAGACCTCCTAGTGTTTGAGTTGTTGTGCTGCAGTACGCTTCTGGTGCTAAATGGATTCCAAAAGGCAATCTCAGGAAGTAGCATCTGCAAAATGGAGATTTGAAAGCAAATTTTAAGTGTTCAGTGTCCGGGGGAATCTGCCAACACCCTCCCTCTGTATTTAATCTTCTGAAGAACTTGGCTTCTGCCATCTCAGCAACCATTTCTTTCCTTGAGAGCAAATGGAAACGTTTCCCTTTTTAAATTATCTTGTTCAGCATCTTGTGGTCACTGCAATATCTAAGACCAATCTCTTCTGCTATTTTTCCTCATAGCTACAAAGAACAAGCCCGTTTTATTGCCCTGGCTGATCCTGTGAATGAAGCCATCTGTTGTCATGTTTTGCTGCACTTTTATTAGTGCCACATGTAAGAGATTCTGCATCTTCCATTAACTGCACCTCGAATTTCACCAGGTGACCCCTTTTTTCTGCAAGCACACTTTCACGCATTGGCTCATTCACGTCTGTTTCAGGTTTGTTCCTGGGGCTATGAATCTACTGGGCTTTGGCACACATTTCAGTGACAAGACCAAGCTTATGCCCATGGACTATCTGCTCTCAGTGCATTACCACAACGTCTTGCTTTACTCTTAGTGCCTTTGAACATCCGTGACACTTCACACTTGGCCGGGCCTGGAATTTGTCCCTTGCTTTCAGATTTCAGCCTCACCTTTGACTTCTCCAACCTTATACTTTCTTTTGAACAAGCGTGTTTCAGTTTCTCTCACTTCTTTCATTTGTGCTCCTGGGCCTAATTTGTGCATCACATGGAGGCCATTTGTGCTTTGTTTTATTAGCCATTCTTTTGACTTCGCAGCATCTTTCTTTGTTGAGCAAATGCACAGCTCGCCTCTGCACACTATTTATTCATTTCATTACCTGCTCTAGTCCGAGTGCTTTTGCAAACGCAAGGCTTCTTTTCCTTTCCTGATATTGGCACATATACCGGACTTTTTTTATTCATTTGCATCAGCTGACAAAGCTATTTTTGACCTTTTTTCGAAAAAAAAAGTCTCTGCATTTCTCCTACAGACCTATTTGACTGGTATTCACAGTCATGGGCTCAAACATTTTAGTCTGAGTATTCAGAGAACTTTCAACTGATCCACCACAAAGTGTGTAGTTTAGACAAAAGGCACTTTTCAGTGCCCTGAATTCACAAGTCTGTGATAAATTACTCTATTGTTCCATCTATATTATTGACAATATCTCTTCTACAGGCTTTTTTTTTCCCCGGGGGAGCTTTGATGATCAAATATCCATTTCTTCACTTTGCTCTCATGAAAAATGTGGTACTTCTTACGCGCCAAAGTCAAAAATTGTGTCCCTCTTCTGTTCTATTTGCATTTACAGCTTTCATGCAGTCTCTACACACCCAGCTGAGCTTTCTCCTTACCTTTTCAGCATTCACCATAATTTTAAAACATTGGAGACTTTTGGCTTCTCCAGACACTGACTCTTTAGCAGGGAGAAAAATAAACTTCTATTCTTCTGCTCAAGGAACAGCCCCGGTTGGCTCTGCTTTTGTTTTTGTTTTCCTAGACCCTGAAATAGATCCTCTTGGTGGCCTGCTGATGAAATCAGGGAGCTATTCTAATTGTGTCTCTGTGTGATGAAAGTAACATCTCCCATCCATAAATCAGAAACAGCCCCATAAGCCATCCTGTGAGCGATCACTGTATTTCCAGCCCTTATGACTCTGCAGGCAATCACAGAAGATTTGCAGACCTGCCAGCTCTCCATCAGTTTGTGGAAGTTAGTCCTAATGAGGACAGGGAAACGTCACACCAGATTACACTTCCCTGGACTTTTTGCCAAATCCAAAGCACTATTTCACCTCCCTCTTCCTCCTACCCTTTGTCCCCTTTCTTGGACTCTTAACACCCTGGTTTGCAATGCATTGCACAGGCAGACCTTCATATTGGTGTGCCGGTGAGGCAAACTACTAAATTTGGAGCTGCAGCTGATATGGCAATGTTATGCAACAGGTACCACCTGCAGCGTCTTACTTTGAGTAATGTATTTTCAGGGAAACCTGCGGCAGTGTTTTCTAAATCAAACAAAAATGACCATGAAAAATGATGAAGCTGTGTAAGAGAAGGTCTGAAAGACAGGCTACCATATTCGGATCCCAACGGATGGGCAAGTATTTAACGTACTGCAGCTAACCTGAGCCAACCCCTTTCTCTGAAACTGCCTTGCCAACCTTCCTGCCAGGGTTTATGCAGAACCATTTTTAACCAGAACAAAATTCTTTTGTCTCTTCTGTTACAAAAGGAAAAAAACCTCACTGACTGCCACCTCCATGAGTTATTTCTGCTTCTCTTCTAGGAGTTCTCTCTGTTTCACTCCTCTCCATGTCGATACCGAGTTTTGCTTCATAGTTGTTATTAGCACACTGACAGAAAGTTGTATACATAGACCAGAAATAGCTGAGACGTTTGGGTTGGAGTTGGTTTCTTTCCCCCTGTTAATTGCTTCCTTTCTTTCAAACGGAAAAATTGTTGTGAAAGTGGTAAACTGCCTTCTTAACAAGCCTGGTGTGAGCACTCGGAAAGTTCACTTAGAGACTAATCCACAGTAGTAAATTAGGCCAGTTTATCCTGGAGAAGGACTTGCTGCGTAGCTTTGGGATTTTAACTGTCGTAACATTCTTCAATAATGTAGCAGGAGGTTGAGGGCTGAAGTATTATATTCAGCCCTTTGAAGTAGGCAGCAGGGTCGGTTGTATTGCTGAAATGAAAGTGAGCATGTCAGAGGGGTTACAGGGTGGGTGGAGTGCCATGGTGATAGGGAGATAACGGTAGGGCCATTGTATCGTGTTGAGTTAAAACCTTATTTCAAACCTGAGGTTTTTCTGGTGTGCAAACTGCTCTGAGGGAGCATACTTCTGATACTTTATTTTAAATATATATATATGTATGTATTTTTAAAAAACCATGCTGTTCCAAGGTATGCATGCAACAATGATCCCAAATTATAGTACTGATGTACTCTAATTCCCTTAGAGTGGTGTGCTCACTTGTTTGCTTTTGGATATGAAAGAAACAAAATTCCAGCTTTGTACATCAGACAGTGTATTGTCTTTCATTTTTAATTCTTTATTCTCAGCGTTTGACCTTATTTTAAGAGACAAAATATTTGCACCCAAGAAAAAGTATTAATCTCAAACCAGCCCAGTTATGTACCTACACTCTAACACTAAAGAATCTCTGGCTACATCATTCAAAACCACTCAAGTGATTTATGCCCCTGCACAAATTTCCAAGATGTAATTGAAGGATTTGGGGGTGAAGGATGGGGCTGAAAACCCCAGCCAAAGGGAGGTATTGATTTTTAATTTTGTAACCAGAGTCAAATATTTAATATTTAATACTTCAATTTCAATTTCATTTAATTTCATTTATTTCATTTCATTTCATTTCATTTCATTTCATTTCAATTTCAATTTCATTCAATGAAAATATTTTCAAAGATTTTGCTTTTTAGATGTCAATGATAAGTGAGAATTTTCGTGAAGCCAATACCTTCCAGATGTTGTAGCATAAGAACAGCGAGTCATGAGCCATATAAAAAAGGCTTAGAAGCAAAAATGTAACATTAACTGGGCATACATGTTATCTGATAGGGAGGAAAAAATATAACTAATAATACAAACAATGAAAGATCACTTTTTTCCAACTCTACCTCCTTCATGAACTTTGAAAAGCATTTTTTTTTATTTTGCACATCATTTTATCCCTGATAATTTTAATCACTTAATTTGAACAGTATCCACAGTCACACCCTTTATGCTAAAAATCCTATTCCTTCGCATAAGCCTCTCTTCTGTTAAAGTAAAAATATGCCATTGCCATGCAAGCAGCCCATCCCACTGTGCATTTCACTTGTGCATTGAGTGTTCTCTGTAAATAAGAAGAAAAACCTACAGACTCTTAGCATCCAAACAATTGTTTCTTTTAATGTAGAAACCCAAGATAAGGTCTGGAATAGGGAGATATTAAATGTGATGAGTCTAAATATGTGCCTAAGGACAGCTTTATGGTAATTGTACGTACCACCCCCTCCGCAGTCCATTGAGTTAAAAGCAAAAGCACAAACATGAGGCAAACATGGTAAATGCCATTACAGTATTTTGAGAAAAGCAGCAACCCAATGTAATGAAAATTTAATAACCATTGACCTTTTTTTTATTTTTATTTTTTGCTGTGAATCCAGGACAAACTTATTTGACAACCATATGTCCTTTAAAAGAGATCCATGTCTTCAAATAACCCAGACTGCTCTTTCCTCTCTCTTCCTCTCTCTCTCTCTCTCTCTCTCTTTCTCTCTCTCTCTCTCAATCTCTCTCTGTCTCACTTTTTAATGCCCACATCTCCACTATCAGGAACAAATATGATTTCTGATTGAACATCACTTTATTTGCCAGTTCTGTGGTCTTTTCTTATCTTGTTCCACACTTCTCAGGCTTTGTGGTTAAATTATGTATTAAGGTCAATGTCAAAACACGGAAGATCTGTAATCTACAGGGAGCTCCCTTTTATTCGTTATTACAGTGAAGGCTGAGCGCAACTGTCAGGGAGCTTGGGATGTGCTCAGCATGGAGGCTTGCTACACAGCAGGGCTCTACAAAGCCTCTCTCCTTGTTCTCCCAGGACGAACCCTTGATAGATTTACCCGGATAACCCATCTCACTTTAAAGCTCTCTTGTCTCTGCTTCAATCTGAAAGCTGTCAAGTGCACCTATATAGTAATGTCATAAATCAAACGTAAAATGTGTACACTGGAGACACTGCGAGTGTCATGTATTCACTTGTACTTTGAGATCTTCTAAAGTAAAATGGTGTCAGAATAAGGAAGGCTGGGAGGAATGTTTTTTTCCTTAAAAACGACAGAATATTTGAAAAGATTGGCTGTAAACTTTTTTTTAAACTTTTGTTGTTATAAAGCCAAATTCTGGTTTATCCTAAATTAATCATAGACAGCTATTTATTAAACAAAAAAATAAAAAAAATCTTTGCAAGATATCTAGCTGCAAACAATGTGATTTAATGCAAGACTATGTATTGATTTTGTTTCTTTGGTTTTCTTCTTGACAAGCATTTGTCAACATGGATTTGTATTAGTTCCCAGGTTTGTTTATTAAAGAGACATCATTCTTTCCCTGAACTAGAAACAATTCTCTTGCAGCAGGAGTACAACATCAAAGAGGGATCCTAAAACAAGATGCCAAGAATGACAAGAAAGAAAAGGAGCCCTCTATGTGGATTGTGCCACCGCGGAACTTAATTTTTTTCTTTATCCTCAGATAAAGAGAATTTGAATTTTTTATTGGCAGAAAAGGCTTGCGATTTCTTATTTAGTGGAGTCTGCATTTTATTTTTCTTGTTGGAGGAAGGGGTTGTTGCATTTGCAACATCCAGGTTGCCTCACAACCAGACAACTCATGGAAAAAACACCATACAAGACTGGTCCTGTGATTCAGACTTTCTTGACTTTAAATGTTCTTGGCTCAAAGCATATCTATTTTGAGGCCAGTTTGCATATGATCGTTAATTAAGGGTACCTATGAATCATACTGTATTGGGAGGTCATTAATCTATGCATTCCATACTGCATCCCACACAAGTTTGACAAGTTTACATCATTAATCTGCGAAGAGCACTAGCATAACTTGGAAAGAATCTCACCCACAGAAGCCCTAAAAGAGGATTGTCTCTCCTTTTAAATCATTTGGAAGTGAAAAGTATCCGGTTCAGCTGGGATCCAGAATGTGTGCGCTTTCTGGTGGGGCGTGAGGGGAGGCCCAAAAGGTGTTCAGCTCTGGAGACAGACGTGTGAGGCTGAGCTATGAACCAGCTGGTGCCAAAGGTCACCCCAGAGGGTGCCAGATTTTTTAGGCTGGGAACCAGCCCCAACGTCATGTGATACTAGTTTTTCCATTCCCTCTCCTAGTTTGCTAGCTGCAAATCTCTGCAGCTCCTTCAACACACCTATGGCCTGCCTAGGTTCATGGAAGCACTTGGATGTCTTGAAGCTACATAATCATTCATCTTTATTTCTGCCCGCATCATGCGATATTTCAAAAGGCTTCAGTTGTGGGCAGTGACTTGCTCTGTAGTCAATACTGCTAACAGAGCCATCTTTGCTACAGGAGATGTTACCTTTGCACTTTTCTAATCCATAACTTTTGTCTTCTTTTCATTTAAAACAAAGGCCTTTCTGCATGATAGCATCTGTTTCATCCTCCTTGAATTTGGAAATGATGCAGAAATGCTTTCCCATAATATGGGAACGCAACAGTGACCGTGCTGGGTCAGATCAGAGGCCCATTTGCCCAGCATCTTCTGTCCATCTTTGGCCAGCCAAAGAATACAGAAAAAAGTCAAGCAGTGATATGTCTGCCAAACTGCTCACATCCCCCAACAATTTGTTATTTAACAACCTCCTGAGCCAAAGATCGTGTCTTTACATTTAATAGACATTAATGGACATTCATTCCATGAACGTGTCCACTCACCGTGTCACTATTTAAATCTAAGCACCCACAGCAGGAGTTCCACAGCCTAACCACACACTGCGTCAAGAAAAGCCTCACTTCACACTTTTGAACAGTTTACCGAAGATCCATAAAATGGAAAAAAGAAGAGAGGAACTCTAAACAGCACCTGCCTTAAAGGGAGCCAGGAAGCATTAGAGACGGGCTTGTTTTGTTGTTATCATCTGGAATCTTTTGATTATTCCAAGCAGGACAGGACTTTGTGCTTTGAAGTGCATCTAGATATACAACTCTGTTAGTGGTGTTGTGTAGAAAGACAAGGATTTATGAGGAGAGCAGTCCCAATCTGTGTATCACCTTTATTAGGATAATTTTTCCTGTTCCCTCTTACTTATTTTATTAAGTGTTGAAGATAAGAAAGGCTGAAAAAATCTTTTTTCCATCATCCTTCAGCCAGATTTCTTTGGGGTGATCCCCAAGTAATGGCAATGCTCTGTGCTACTGAACAGTAAATGACTGTGACCAATTGTATCTGTGGATTGCAGGTTTAAATTGTCCTAAAGGAGGCATTGGCTATGAGAAAGAAAACATCTTGGCTGGATGCTTCAGTGTATGAATCTTTGTATGCCTTCTCTTTCTTAAGTGAGTAACATTCTACTTAGGCTTGTTATTATTGGAATTAAGGATTTGCGTGCTGAGAATCATAATTTTCCAGACAAAGTATGGAAAAGGTAAATAGATCTGTGCTTTTATATAAAGGTACAGTTTAAGATTTCCAAAGAAAATAGCCCTTTCTCTAAAGCTAGTCAATAGAACTTTCTTTAACTATCCAAGAAAAAAATACCAACCCACGTTCAAATTTTGCTCAGCCCTTCCATACAGAAAAGTTCTTGCAGCCTCTCAAAAGTATCCCTGGGTTTCAAGAGTACCTTGAATTTGTCTGCTTAATGTAGTAACTAGTCTAACATGACTTTTTTCACCTTTTTGTTTTTAATAAGAGACAAGTAGGTTTGTGGTTCAATGTTCTTTTTGTAGAGGTCAGAGGGTATACCCTAAAAGCGCATGGTTACATTATTATCAGCAGTAGCTGATCGAAAGAGGAATGAACAGTCAGAAATACAAATCACATTATCATCCATCATCCGTATTGTGTATCTTCAAATCTTTTCAGTGTCAACATTCTTAAGTGCCAGCAACAGTAAGGAAAAGTCCCTGAAACCTCTGCAGTTTTTTTAATGGGTCACTCCAGAGAGCAAGCGTAGGTTTTCTTTAAATTCATCTTTTTATATTCTCAAGCCGTTGAGTGTCAGGCTCACCACTGCTCCACTTTACACACATACTTTCCACTTCAGAAGGAAAAGCCATGGTGCATCTGAAGCAAACCCTATCTGAAGAGCCATGAAAATAACTTCTGACTACCAGGCCTAATTAATGCTTCCATGCTGACCTCTACATCCAGCCCATATCAAAAATGTTACAGCAGAGCTGATTCAACATGAACTCAAGATCAGGCAAGACCTGGTACTAATGAATACTAATGAACAGTAATTACTGGAGCTCTGCCACAGAAACCCATTGCAGAGACATATGCTAATGGGCTTTACACAACCAGGCACAGGACTTCATATCCACTAAGAAACTTCTGCAAGACTAAAAGCAAACGGAATTGTACGTCACGTGCAACGCTGTTTGCACCCATTTCCTCCCTTGCCCCTTTATGTCTGACATCCAGCTTCTGGCCCCCATACCGGTCAGCTCAGGTCCAGCTCAGTTCTGGTTTCCTTGGCAGGCACAAGGGTCATTTGCATGGGTGGGTGGGTTTGTTTTTCTGCTCTTGTTTCTCCCTCAAGATGGGCAACATTGCCTATGGAGGGGAAAAGGATTTTAGTAGGACAGGTCTTGGTCCATAACAGTTGTGCTGATGATGTTACTAACCAGTGGGAAGACGTAATGGCAAGACAGATCAGAGTAGGACATCTGGACTTTTCCTGACATATTTAATGGGAAAATTACTCTCCAGAAGGAACACACAAGATATTTTTACACATGGTGGTGGTCAGTTTGACAAGCCTCCTCCCTTCTGTAATGTCCAATGCTGGTCCTGCCCCACTGAGAAGATACTCTGACCTCAGGGAAAATTGCTCCTGAGACGACCTTGAATTTCTCCTAATTTCTGAGGCTTAATCCTGGTAGTAAAGGAATAGTCACAGGAGTAAATGTAACACAATCAAGCCCCTGAGTGAGCTGTTTGTTTGTGCAATAAACTTAATATTCTGAGCTAGTGCAAGAGGTCAACATGAGAAATGCAATCAGGCTTAGGGCTGGATCAAGCATCTAAAGCTGTGAGTGTGGGGCAGCATGGAGTGAGAACACCCCAAAGTGAAGACTGAAGAGGGATCATCTGCTCTTCCCTGGAGTCACTTGATTTGCACCAGCTCCACAGTATCCGTGTTTTTATTGAAGCTTCAGCTACTGCACCCATATGATTAGGATCTCAGCTTCTATTTTACTTAGTAAGCAATTTTCTAACCTTGGTGGGTGTGGGCAAAATGTGTAAATATGGTCCATGTCAACATTAATGGCTCCAAACCAAAGAGCTAATAACAATATCTAATATTCAGTGACTCGTTTTAACTATGTGATTTAAGACAACCCCCTCTTTGGAGTAGATGTTGAATTGCATCACTTAGGACTGTGCGCAGGCTGCACAGACATCGTGCTGAGAGCGCTGTCTGCCACATGATTTGCACTCATCTTTGAGCACAGCGACTGGCCCCGCTGTCTCCACCCGAAACCCCTCATTTACCAGGTTGTTGCTGGTCATGCCTCACTCAGGCTGTTTAACGCGTCCTGAATTTGCCATGTGTTAGTGGTGGCTTCTGCGCTGTCCTCACGTCCATAAACATAAGGAGACTCTGGGAGGAAAAATTAACCATCCCTGCCAATTTCCATGGTCACAGAAAGAAAAGGAGAGCACAAGAGCACACAGCAAGTTTAACTCTTCACTTGACTGCATGCTCCTACCTATACTTTTAAGATTTGGGAGGGTTTGACTTTTACCTAGCAAGAGATGATAGCATAGTGCGTGATTACCTGACATATGGAAGAGAATGACTGACATGACAAGGAGAGGTGTGCTGAGCTTTGTAGAGTTGTAAACACTAAGGAACACAGGGAGCTGTGGTTAGCCCTGCCAGTCAACATGCAGCCAGTCACTGACGTAGCTGGCGTTTAGCATTCTGCCCATTCAGATCTGTTGTTCTTTGTGACTCTTTGGAGTTCAGTTCTTCTCCAAGGGTATTTTCTGTCTCTGACTCTCAGTCCCTGCTCTTTCCCCCTCTATTTGCCCCTGCAGTATGCAGGGGTGTCCTAGTAACTCATGCTTGCCCTGGCTTTAGAGTTCACTGTTTGGTGAGGTATGAATGGAGAGATTTTACACTTTTGAGGGGTTGTTTTAGCTGGTGTGTGCACTCAGGAAGAGTACTGGCTACATCTGCTTACATTTAAAAGTTTCTAGCCTTCCAGCTAGAACAGAAATATTTCAGGTTTTCCCCCTTTACATAAAAGCCTAAATTCCACACAATCTGAACCTACCACATCATCCACAGAAATGCACCAAACAACAGAGAGCCATCCTGTGGGCGAGCTGTTTGACACCTGGTTCTTATTTCTGTACTTTTCCATATCCTCTCCAACCTCCTCCTTTCTCTTATCCCTGCTGCGTTCATATCTTGCTAACTGAAATTGAACTAAACAGGACATCACAATGTACCCGTAACGGTCAGTAGAACAAGAGGTGTATTTGTCAGCTGTAACTATTTAGGAAAAAATGTACCTGCCAGCTGAAAGACCTCAACACACTTGACCTTCAGTCTGAAACAGCAAGCAACAGAGTTGTTTTGCTACCAGGCAATACATGAAAATCCATTTTCCTTGTCCTCTGGGATGTTAGTGGAGTTATCCCATTAGTAGAAGTTAAGGAGTCCTATATTTTCCTTGTCTCTTGACCAGCACTTATCTGCCTAGCACTTTGGAACCACTCTTGCTCAATTAAGTACCTCCTGATATTCCCTGGGTTGCAGAGTTTACGGAAGGGGATGTTCTGTTTAGGGTTTTGGTTTTTTTTCTCTCCCAAGCAGAAATGTAATTGGTTTTTTTCCTCATTGTCTATTGTCCGAAAGTAAGCAACCAACTTAACTATACGTGCCTGGATCTGACTGGATTATTTCTGAAAAAAACTCACAGTATCTTTAATTAGTTACTACAAGCTGAAGGAAAGAATTGCAGTGTCTGCCTGCTTTGTCTGTAGAGCTGCTGCTCCTTCTCATCTGTTCACCTGTTCATCTGTTCTGAACAAAAGATTTTCTGTCAGTAAGCAATCAAGATGTTAAGATAGAATTAGATTTTCTTGATGAAGCGTGTTTTACAGAATTTAATACATTAACATTTTTTGTCATCTTCATCAACACATGCCTTTCTTCCGGGTTTCTCTCATACGATGTTCCTGTAGCTGATACCTCCAATGCAATTCTCAGTGCTATTAGGCCAGACCACAGTAATATAAAGGAGGCAGACAATCTGTGAAGTCTCTCAATTCAACCACAAAACACTGTAAACATTCATTACCATTTTTCATATTATTCAAGAGCAATCAGTGAGGTACACCACCTATTAAAGCCAATATTTAAACACCTGCTTATTTCAGTGGAACCAGCAAGTACATCTGATGGAAAGTGCTCCTGCCAAGGTCATTCACTTGACAGGCACATAGTCCCACAGATTGATTATTAATCCTTAGAGCTGTTTGGTGCCCAGGCAGACTTTAAGGAAGTGGGGTTGAATCTTTTGATATATGAAATCCTAGACAACATCGTTCCTAAATCTTGTCAGTCGTCCATTTCTCCTAGCAGAGGGAAGGGGCATTTGCAGACTGTAGCAGCAAAAGACAACTTTGAGGACAATTTAATTCAACTTACTAGTCACAGGACACAGGTGCAGATTCACTAGAGGACAGACAAGCTCTCAAACAGTCAAGGCCACTGGAGCATCGACATACTTCTAGTCACGTGATGCTACAACTACATAGCTTTCCTGCTCACTTAGCGGCTGTAAATGGCTCCAAGAAATTGCCATATTCTGTCAGCTTGTCCAGTCCAACCTGCTAGTCCCCCTCACAAATTGTAACTGACTGACTTGTAACCTTACATCCACACAGGTTCCATAACACATCAACTATTGCTTATCATAACTGCTTTAATATTAGCTATATTCCTGAACAGTGGCTCCACTGCACTTCAGGTGGTTTTTTTCAAGAGGTGTTTTGCAATTTTATACAGTGATTTAGAGTTCATCAAGTCATAAAAGAACAGAGCATTAAGGCCACTTCGGTACTAGCTATATCCTTAAGTTTCTTTAAAAATATACTGCGCAGGACCGGAGATGGAAAGATGTGAGTTCAATCCCTTGAATACTTTGATATCAACACTGCAAGGGCCACATATGAGCAGAAATGGATCTGTTTGTGCATCAGCAATAAGCTTCGCTAGAAAGATCCCCATCCCACCTGGTAGCTCTTTAGTGTACCAGAAGAAAAAAAAAAAAATACCACTTTTCTAAGTTGTCCGTAAAGAACATGCTAAATTTGAGAGACCCTCAAAAGCCGGCCTCTTTCAAAAGCTCATCTACCATTTCTGAGGTCTTCCTTTTCACATGTGGTAAAACTTTCTGTGTATTTGTGAAGGATTCCAGGTGTGTCAAGGAAGTTTATAATAGCTGCTGCTTCAATCCTAACAAAAGGTTTCTCTGAACGATTAATAATTAATTGCCTTCCAGCCATCTTGTTCATCAGCATGTTAGCAAGTCTGGGAAGTACCTGAAATGCTCGAACTTTTCAAAATACAGCATCTTTTAAGCCTAAATGTAACTTAGCTTCAGCCTTCAAAGTCAAAACAAAACCAACAACACTGGCAATAGGCAGTGTTACTCACTCCTGAGCCTACTCCCCTTGTAATGTTCTTCAAAGAGCTGCATGAATGTCAATAAAGCTCCACCCTTCTCTCTGTAAGATCAGATATCATCACAGACTTTTTAAATATGGTGGAATTCATGAGGCATGAAAGAGTTAAGCAATTCTAACCACACAATACTTCAATTCCAGATTGGTATTTGAACATCAAAACTCTACAGAACCATATTGCAAATTAGCTCAACATATCACTGACAACCTTTAAAATATGTGGTAAGCATAAAAACTTTCCAATGGAAATAAATCAGATACTCACTGAGCAGGATTTTACACAGTACTAGTCATGAAGCACTTGAGCGATTCATATTTTAATGAAGGATGACAACAGGTCTTGTGCTTGAAACTCGAACCCTTGAGGACCAGTCCAAGGTTATCAAGACAAAGGTCAAGTCAAGGTGAAAAAGCATAGATCGTGCAAGGCAAGTCACAAAGCACTGCACTACAATCCAAAGCAGAGTAGAATAATGCCAGATGTAGCTATTTTAAAAAGCTAAGAAAAACTATGATCCTTCAAATCTTTGGCTGACATCACTTCAAAACTAGTAGAATCCAACATACCCTTCTCATTACTAGCTGGTTATGGGAGTGTTAAGCTGTTAACAGTTACTACATCATCAAAGACAACATAGCTTTAATGTGCTGTCAGAATGACATGCACCCCTTAAATATTCCATAAAGAGATGAGAACACCACTGTGAGGGGAAGAAAATGGTGTTTTAAGAAACATCTTGATGGTATCCTTGTATTGCATTATTCGGGGCTCAGTAAGCAGGTGCTTAAATAACATATTGAAATCGCTGAAGTTTCTGGGCTGGAGGTGGACCAAAAGAAGTGTGTCAAGAAAATGAATCACTCGTCTTTTACAATGTGTTGTAGATAGCAGTGAGAAAGATCTGGACTTGATAATCAATGCTGAAAATATTCTATGAATTCTACAGATTTAGTGAATGGTGGGAATGGCTGCTCATGTTGGTGTCTGCTCGAAGAGCATCGCTACATGCAGACGGTTGCCTAAGTGAGTTTTTTCACTGACTTCACCATAGAGCAGGTCCTACAGTGCTGGAGTCTAATTTAGTTACGGACAGATCGGTGATGTTTTAAGTCAGTATTTAAAGATATGCTCACTCAGGTTCAGTGTTCCCATGCTATTTTATTCAAGCATAGCTTGGTACTACTGTGTTTTACTGCTTTTGACAGGAAAGGTTATGAGAGCATTTTAAAAAATACCTTCCAAGGGTGGCCTTTGGACATTGTCTCCAAATTCATGCAATGTTTGAATGCCCAGCTTCTAGAAAAACAATCTCTTTCCCATTAACTTCATCATCTTCTTTTATCTATCAATTTATTTCATTGTAAATCTGCTGCAGATAAACCTCACCTTGAATCACCTGGTCATAGCATATGTGGTAACTTGCTGGACAGAATTCTTTATACTGGTGGTAATTTCATTAAAGCTGTTATCCTGCGGTGTTGGACAAGTTTCTCAGTAGTTGAGTCATAGGGGAGCATACCTGAGCAGATGGGTGTCTGTCAGTAGTGTGGGCAGAAGTTCTATCAGGAAACCTCAGTTTTCCAGTTTAGTGCAGGTAAAAGCTCACTGGAGTGTTATTGTTGGACCAGGAAACTGATGGACCTCGCTATGCCCCTGCCCAGAATCTTGGTTACACCTTTAGGCCTCCTCTCTTTGATAGCATATGTCACATCAGGCAACGCAGGGACAGCCTCCAAGTATATCCGTGTTTCTCACCGAAGGCATGTACGTTCATTGCCAAAGGTGGCATTTCACTCATATATACCCATAGACCCTTACACTTATGGAGGTTGAGGCTTAAGACAAACCTGTTGAGGCGAACAGATAAAAAGGAAATTCATGCACATGTATCCATATGTGAGTGATTATATTGCAAATGTAGCAACTTCTGGTTGTTACGTACCACAACAGAACCTGCTTGAGGTTCTTCAACCTGTCCACCTCTTATAGTCAACTCCACTACTTAGACTCCACTCTCCTGGACAAGCTGTATCATCTAGCAAAGCCAAATGTTCCGAAGTACCAAAGATTTTTGCTTTCACCTCTCCCATCTCTGTTGGAGGATTGGTGAGGTGAATGATTATATTACAGAATGTGACCGCTGCTGAGTACCTACCTTATTCCAAACGCAAAAGCAGAGAATAACTTCACAGCACTTTCCCCATTCCCCCTCCCTTAGAATACACAGCTCCTGGAAAAGTCACTGCCTGATGCTCTTTCTGGCACGCCCTGCCGAGAAGCACGCCATCTTACTGAGAGCTGTACGAGCACACAACGGTTTTCTAAGAGTGGAAAAAGGCAAACCAAGGAAATGGGAGGGAAAATGGCTTCTGAGACCTTCAGAGAGAGCTTGTGGCAAGACCAGGATGAGAGCTAAGCTGGAGATCTGAGTTATCAGATCTGTGTTTTATCTGTTGATATCAGTGCTCAAGTTGCAGGGAGTACCTGATCAATAGCTCTTCCCTGTCTACAAAAGAAAATTAAAGAAAAGGGAAAAGCCTTGGCAGAAATCTGTGGTTGCCAGGAACCCAAAGCCACTGAGGAATAGTACATTCCCTTTTTGGTCGTGCAGCTGTTCAGTCTGTGCTCCCTTTTTTTTTTTTTTTTCCTTCATAATGCTCCTGCCTTGATCCAGAAGTGTTAGTCTGTGCATACAACAGAAACCCCCAGAGTTTTGGCACCGACTTCCATGTAACGCCTTCCTTTGTTTTGCCACTAGCTTTTCTGCATGCCTGAAACTCCTGTGGATTCAGAGCACATGGTGAAATCCTACCACCCAAAACATAATGGAAAAAGAGCAGAATTTACCCTTTCGTCAATCCCTGACTGTACTGCATTGTCCCTGCAGATACCATTCCGCTCTTTTCCCACTGTATCCATACTGTCAAAAGTGATAAGCCAAAAGCTTTCTTTTATACAGCTGAAAAGATGTATTTCCCAGGTCTCCTTTCAGATTTGATTGTACCATTTTTATCACAGATGTGATTAATGCGTATATGCAAGCACTCTTCATTCTAGATTCTTTATTTTTTATTAAAACAACCATTTCCCAATTTTTCAATAACTCCTTTTTCTCTTAACAAAGGTCTTCTTGTTTCTTTCTCTGTTTCTTTTCTGAACTCAAGTATTCAATCCAATTAAATTATCATCTTTATCCAGTATTTAGCATGAAGAGTCCTACTGTTTAATACATGCACTCATCTCTTTCTTCTGTCCAATACTTAGTTTTTTCCTCAACTGTTTGTACCTTGAGGAAGATACATATTTCATCAAAAGATCCGATAACACATTAAACACATACCCCTCCTACCTTCAAAAGATCATACTTAACTCCCTCTTAATTTGGTGAGGTATGCAGCCTTCATCCAGTTTCTGCTGAAGACAATGAAAACATAAATTCTGTCTTTAAAGCACATAATTCAAGCCCTTGACAAGCAACTACAGCAAATCCAGGGCATATCCAGAAGGAGGCATCATTTTCATAAAAGGAGGAAGATGCTGGTTTTGAAGCTCTAAGTCTGAAGCTTTCATGTGCTTAAAAATCCATTAAAACTATTCCTTTAAGGAAATAGAGATGAAAACCTCAGAATATCATGTGACACAATATAACCTATCACCGCAATAAATCAAAGATTCTGCCCGTGATTACGGATATTATCTCCTATTACCTGCAAAAGAAAGTATAAGCCAGATATCCTATTTTGTATCCAAAATGTCTCTAGTGGCTTAGCAGCTTTCTAATGAATATCAGCTTAAAATAAGCTCATCTCCTTAGAGATGTGCTTCTGTGAAGGCAATATTCCCAAAGAAAACCCATGACTGCTAAGTAACCTTTGTTATACTCATATGGCAATGATCTATTGGCCTAGGAAGCATGTACATTTTGTATAATTCTCGGTAAAAGGTATTGTTTTTCCCTAGGAGGTTTTAAGAAAACATCACTTTAAAATCTTGATGTAAAACTAATTCTCTTTCCTGACTGATTAACAAAAAATATTGCTACTGTGGAGCAGAAATGTCAATGAACGTGACAGCAACCTGGGCTCGATTTGAAAAACGGTAGAAGAAAGGTGGAAAACTGCAAGAGAAATGTATAAAGGTAGTACTTTTAAAACAATCTACTTAAATGGCACGGAAGCTTTTAAAACCTTGCGTGTGAAAAATGAGTTTTTATCACTTATATGTACTTTGCACCAATTTATATGTAAGAATCCTAGCAGGCTCATGGCACAATTTTTATTCATCACATGAGAGCTGTTAGAAAGTTACCACATAGCACCTTTTGCTGAATAAAACAAATTAAAAGAAAACCCATTACTTTACTACACTTTTCTGACAGCTACAGTGCAGTAATGGGAAACTTTGCCAGCAACTAATCTGTATCCAGCATAATTACAATGTTAAATAGTTTGGTTTTGACATATTTGTTACTTACCTCATTATCTTCCCATAAACCTAGATCATCACATTTAGTGATATTTCAAAAATCCTCCATCCGTGCTGAAAAGTTTCAAGCAACAGTCTTTCCCTTGCTCTTTCAGTACCTCTGGATTCTGTGGTTTGATTAGTGGATGCCCTGTCCTCGTTTAAATACGCTAAAATACTCACCTCTTCTGATTAGCAGAGTCTGCCACACGAAGCCTTTGTGCTGCACTTTCTACTGATTTGTACGGTATTACACCGAGATCCAAGCGCGTGTCTGCTCTTTTCCACCGAACTCATTCATCTTTGACGGCCAGCCTCACATGTGCGTTTGGTGTCAAGTGTTGGACACAGAAGCAGGCACAGAAATGCCTCTTCCTCTTAATTTTTGTACCGAAGGGACTGTGGGTTCAACGGCTAGCAATTGCCTTTCAAGTCGGCAGCAGAACCACAGATAATTATCAGAGTTTGGATTTGAAAACACTGTGCCAGACAAAAGGCTTCTTGACAAGTCTGCCTCTAGGGAATGGGAAAAGGTAGCAGGATGAGAAATCACAGTGGCCTGGCTGGTACAACGAGAAAGAGGAGCGCACCACCGGTTCTTGGGTCAAGCTCCCGCAGTGGTTTCAAAATATTGCTGGTACCGTTCCCCACCCAGAGTAGGGAGAGTTGGATAGGTGCTCGGTGTCTTGCTGCGACAGCATTTCTAGGGTTTCTGATAAAAGAAAAGGACTTCTGGCCTTTTCCCTGCTGGTTAGCTTTCGTTTCAGCTGATTTCAATGCAAATAAAAGGCCGAAGCCGTAGTTCTAGACACGTCCCTCATTCCAAAAGCATAGGATAAAAGCTGGCTTACTGAGGCAGTCAACAGCCCAGGTGTCAAAACTGAAGCCTCCAGCATCCCTTTATCACTAACGCACCTGTGCCAACTGGGCAAATACGGCAGCTCTGCGCTGAGCAAGGTGTCCAAGCAGGGAAGAGGAGGTGCAAGACTATGCTCAGAACGATGCTAAGAACAAAAAACTGCACCTCTACCTTCAGCTCTTTTGTATATGCTGAGAAACTTCGGAAGAGTGGTCAGGTGTGTCCCTCTGCTGAGAGACAGTAGAGCTGAAATGACTCGGGTGTCAGCCCTGAAACTTTAGTGTAAGTGTCCTTAACACAAGCTCTATGAACATTACCAGCTTCATGGGTCAAACTTCAAGTAGGCGCACCTACATTTTTGGTCCAGCAGTCTTTGCTTGCCTCAGACGGGCACTTGTGGAACAACGTGTGTTAGCCCTGAGAGGCGCACAAGGCACTTGGCACATCTTACTGGTTCAGAGGAATCACACTGGCATCTCTGAGGTCAGGACTGAGCCTACGGGCTGCAAAGCTCTGTCAGCATTTGCCGATACGCTGTTCCAACCACTTAGCTGCATTGGAAGCATATGTGTAGGCAGCATAGTGCGGTCAGCGTAATCCATACCAAAAGCACACCATCTGCAGAGCACCCCAGTCCCAGCCGCCAACTATAGCTCCGCAGCTCCATTACAGCAGGGCCAGGAATGGTCAGTCTTCCTCTGGGAGAAATGGGGGATACAAGTGGTCTTTATTCTGCCCTCATTGTCTGCAGCTTTCCTGGCTACGTGGCTGGGTTTGTACCTCCCAGAACTTGTAACAAACACTTATGTCCCCAAACACATGCAGGTGACATGGATATGGTACAATCCCCTCTTCAGTCCTTCCATCCCTGAAAAGAAAATCAAGTTTGGTCTTAATGGACAGTCAACTAGAAGCAATTAAGAAGGGGAGGGGAAGGGCATCCCTAGCTCACTGATTGCTCTGTGACAAATGGACCAGATACCAGGGACTTACTCTCAGAGGAGAATACTGAGTCTCTATGAGGCAAAAAGTGGCCTTTTGGGAAGGAAATGTTGGGAACCCTAGAACCAGAATGTTGCCATCTCTTGGCGAAGTTATTAGTTTTCAATGTGCAAAAACAATGATAAAGAGGAACCAAAAGAAAACACTTTTCCCTGATTAAAGAAGTCTGATAAAGACTGTTCTTTCATCTAGCATTTGATACTCAAATGCACTTTCCCATTCACAGTTGGATGGAGATCTTTTTTTCAAGTTCAATCCTAATTTATTTATCTTAAAGTAGGCAATGTACTGTAATTTTACAATAAAGGACTCCCAATCAAAGCTTACCTTATCCAGAGGTAATTAATACAAAGATTGTTGAATTAAAGATGTGAGTCTTGACACTTTGGCAGGGGGTAAGGGACATGGTCTCAAAGGCCCAAATTATGCCTGAAACAGACCAATTAACACCATGTATCTTCTTTTATGTTAACTTCAATTAAGGTTTCTTAAAATTTTTAAAGTTATTTTCTTCTTTACAATCTCAGAATGTCAGAAATGTACATCAAAGAAAAACGCTTCAGTGTGAACACCATAGGTAACGCTCATTTGCACACAAATCTGCATATTGCAAAGGAGTTCAGAGCCCATTTTGCATGAATTATTGCCGGATGTGAGTCAATGAATTAAGCAGCTAAAAAATAACAACCATCCAAGTGATGATAGGCTGCACCTACTTATGTTGACATAATGAATTTTTAAAAAAATGCACGTCAGAATGTGAGTTAAGTTACAGTGGAAATAAAGAGGTGATTTAAACTACGATGCTAGAAAAGTATTTTAAAATACTTTTCAAATTAATTTTGCTTATCGTGATTCACAATTCACACATTGGAAAAGAATATTCTTTTTTTCTACTAAATGAAACAGAAATGGATCAAATTTCACACTCTTTTCTCTCTTGGTTTTGACAGTAAATCCATTGACTTTTTTTTTCAGCGTTACCTAGAGTATGTCATCTATGTAGCTTTTATTCTGCAGCCACCCACCTATAAGATCACTTTGTCCTTGCCTCAGACGGGCCCTTGTGGAACAACGTGCGTTAGCCCTGAAAGGCGCACAAGGCACTTGGCACATCTTACTGGTTCAGAGGAATCACACTGGCATCTCTGAGGTCAGGACTGAGCCTACGGGCTGCAAAGCTCTGTCAGCATTTGCCGATACGCTGTTCCAACCACTTAGCTGCATTGGAAGCATATGTGTAGGCAGCATAGTGCGGTCAGCGTAATCCATACCAAAAGCACACCATCTGCAGAGCACCCCAGTCCCAGCCGCCAACTACAGCAGAGACTAAAGCTGTATATGTTCTTGCACAATTGCTCGTGCAAGATGCCATCTCTTCATTTGCTACTGATTTGCCAGAACCTCATTCTTTCCCTTGTGCGAGTGCAAGCAAAGTACTTCTGAAAGCGTCACAGCAAAAAGGAAGGTAGGATAGCACGACTACTGCAGAAATAGCCGACTAAAGAAAAAGTTGATTCTTCAAAGAGTTAAATTTTAATCACAAATAAAAATCAGAAATCCAAAGGTTTTCAGTGTAAAGTCTTGTTTTTCAGAGTCAAATCTATCCCTTCTAGAACCTGCAGGTGGCTCCCACCGACTCCAGTGTACTCCCTCCTAACCAGAACAGCCTGCAAACAATGGACTCCTCTGTTGGAGCCTTTCTCCTTTCTCCTTCACAAACTCTCCACGCATGGAGCAAGGCTTTTTTTCTGAGCTTGAATGATCTTTGTAATTGTTCAGCTGATTGCTTTCACGAAAATATTTGGATTCACAGATTTTCCACCAATATTCATGATGGGTGTTCCACAGGGCTTTCACCATTTAGAATTCAAACCCCAGGGTGTGTGAGTGTTTCTGTGTGTCACTTGGTACGCTGCTTCTCTCCTCGGCCAATGGCCTCCCTTTTATAGAAAGACTGGTAGCTTGACAAGTCTGAAGTCGGCTGCATTTTTCCAAAAACGAGAAGGGGCTTTAAGGAGAAAGTAGGATTACAAAAATTCTGATTGCGCTTAAGGGGAAAATATTGCACAGTGACAGCAGTTATGAATGGGAACAGGCTGCACAGAGAGGCTGTGCAATCTGTCTGTCCTTGGAGACGTTCAAAAAGCAACTGGAAAGGCCCTGAGCAGCCTGATACTTGGAAGTTAGGCCTGCTCAGAGCACAGGGTTGGACCAAACATCCTCCAGAGGTCCCTACTGACCTAAATCTGTCCATGACTCTAATCTGTGACTCTATGTCCTCAATATTAATGGGAAAAAATTGCCAAAAATTGGCTGAGCCAAAAGCCTGATGTAGTTAACAGAATGTCGACAATTTCCCACATATTTTCTCTTCTCTCCTAATAGCTGCTGCACTCACTACTACCTTTAAGCCAGTGACAACCCATAACACATGCCCAGAGTAGAACTTGGGTGGTTTTGTCTACTGTGGGTTGCACTTTTCTATAGTTTATTACATTTATTGTAGTAATTATAGCAGCTTGTCCTTTAAAGAGCTTTAGGAGAAGTGGAGCATGACCCCAGCTTCCACTACATTAAAAACGGCTTAATCACTCCCAACTACCACAGGAACCAGTAATGGGTAAGGTCAAATGCAGGTTTCGTATGCGTTTTGCTTTCTAAAGACGCTGAAGAGCTTGGAAGTTACAATAAATTTTACACCTGTATTACCTCCATCTTTTTATGTTTGTGATCACAAGGCAAAAAGAAAAAAAAAAAAGGAAGAAGAAAGAGAGCCAGCTCAGCTCAAACTGTAAGGGTGCCAATTCCATCTGGTTCAGCTCATTTTTTCTCCGAGATGTCAGTATTTTTTAAAGACCAACTGTGATAAAACTTATCTTTGATCAACAATTCTGAAAACACTGGCCCTTGGCCAGAACTCATCTGTTCCTGAGTTTGGGCTCAATTCAAAAGTCTCTACTTTTTCATGAACTCTGTCATGAAAGTCCCAAAGAAGTGGAGCTCCAAGGGGAGGCAACCATCCTGTCAGGGCACAGGCAAATTGTGCTGCCCTTGCTACCTAAGTGAGCCCTTTCCTAAAATCAGTCACAGAGCCTCACACTTTTGAGCATCCCAAATATCACTCATTGGGACAAAGGAGAACCCTGTTTGATTAAGAGTGAATTTTGGCCTTAGTAAAGGTGACACCCAACCTCTCCTGGTTTTAAACCAGAAAAATTCTGCCTGTAATATGGAAGTTTTGTTCCTCAGCTGCAGGCCGAGAAGAAAGACTGTAGTAGCTGACAGTTAGCCAGCTGATGGAACTGTACCAGCAAGATGAAGTTTTTCAATGAAAAGCACGTGTACAGACATTTAGCCGTGAGGGATGCAGGTGGTCTGCGTGCTATTTTAGGACTGACAGTGGACCATTGTCCAAAAAGTTCGGAATCACTGGTTAAAACAACCACCACTACTACAAAGAGAAGGAGGTGTCCATTTAGCACCTTCTCTGAAGAACACAACGTCTGACTAGGAGGCCCAGCCCTTGAGTGTTCTACCACCATAATACTGAGTATGAGCCTGACTCCTGCTCATTCAACCTGAAAGAAAGCAAGAGAGCTACAAAAAAGGAAATAGATTCTATCCTTCTTATGTACTCTTGCCCTACCAGGACATTAAAAGTAAGTCTAATCTATGCTACCATTGGTCATGGGCAAAAACAGACTGAGAGAAGGCCACTGGGCAAGTAGGGCAATCCCACACGGTATGGTACCGGGGCAAGGTAGTAGAGGAATAACTAGCTAGATGTGAACATTCAGTTAGGGACAGGTTATTACAGCTATTTAAGCACCTAACTTCCCATTAGAAATAAGCCGTGAGGTACCTGAATCGGTGCATTCAAACCTCAGGAAAACACTGAATGCTTTAATTTATGGCCAACCCCTTATAAATATAATTGCAGAATTCAGTCTGCAAACATCCTCGTGAACCAAACCCTACAGAATTCTCACAATTATTACTATTAGGTCAAGTAATCATCTCCAAAAGTAAATGATGGAAGCACTGTTACTTGAGTTATTTAAAGCTAGATTGGACAACTCTCCAGGGAATATTTTTGGGGGAGAAAGTGGGGACTTTGTTATGATTAAAGGGAGGCTATAAATAGGAAGACATTAATGCAGTGCAGCATTACTGAAACAGCAATGCCGTTTTATGGGGTTTTCATAATCTGAAACGAGGGAAAGTCTCACTTCCCGCAGCAGTCTCCGCCATCCCCAATTGCTCCTATTACACTAACCAGTAATAACACCCTGTGGCTTTTCATTCAACCTGCGATGCTGTAACTTCTACCTTTCTTCTCATCAGATGTCAGAAACAGGGAGATCTTGTCCCATTTCCATGAGCCTGTGTGTGGCTTTTGATCCCGAGGTTTACAGCCCACATGCATTTGATTGATCCAGTAGGGCTTGGACCGGAAGAGCAGAAGTCTTAGAGCAATATGGTAAAAATAAGTGCAGTCTGGCACCTCCGTGCGGTACCTCCAGAACAAGGCATGCGTGAGTCTCCAGTCTCTGCAATGAGGCACAGGTAAAGATGTGTAACCCATCTCTTTAAAAGTAGGCAGTCCATACTTTAATAGTCTTTGGAAGGTGTCATGTTTTCTTCTGGGTGGCAACATACGTTTTGGTTCAACTAGCTGGAAGAATAAGTTCAAGGTTACCAAGGTGGACACCAGAAATGGTGGGGCATCTCCTCAGTTCCCCGTCATTGCAAGGACTTATATGGATGATGGATGCAAGTGAGGGCGAAGCAGAGGCAGAAAATGTTTCCAGATCATAAAAATCTGTGGTATGTCCCTCCTACCTGAATGTAAAGACATGCACCTCTTAGAAAGCACAGAAAAGCTGAGATTTTCAGGCAATATATGCTACCCACAAAGGCAGGATTTCAGGGAAACCCCTACCAACAGGATAGTTTCATGATTTGAGGAACCTGCTATTTCTTTCTGTCTCCTTTTTTTTTTTTGTTTGTTTTTTAAAATTAGGTTGACTGCTTCTTTGGCTGACTTTTGCTTGTTTATTTCAAGAAGAATTACTCCTGCCTTGTGAGTTCAATCCAGAGGCAGTCAAGATTGTGGAAAGTGCTTCTTCATCTGCTGGATTTCTAATTCTGACCCATAGCATCATTACAGGCACCAGCATAGAGCACAGTTCATCATTAAAGCAAACCTTTTCTTCAAGTGCTTTCTTCAAATGAGGTTTATGTGCCTGTCAACATGAGCCAGAGTTGTACGTATGTGCACCTCTGAGATCCATAAGCTTGGTTCTAAATTCACCAAGAAAACGGGACGTGGCATCCATCACCATGGGATGTTCAATCACTTCCGACCCACCTGCACGCTTGGTTTGTGAAGCCCATGCAGTTGTGTTCTCCACCAGCTTCTAACAGCCCTGCAAACAGCACTTGGAGCGAGAGTTTGCTTTTTTCCCCTTAGTGTGTAGGTTTAAGACAAAGCAGAGGGAAATAGGCACGTGCACTAGAGCTGGGCAGATAGCTTCAATAGGCTGGGTGGCATGCACGTGTGCGGACAAACATACCTGAATGCACACAGGAGAACATTCCGCTGGCCTAATTCTCATCCTGCTCTCACCCGTCTTTCTTGTAATGCTGCTACGCTCGTCACATTTTCTTGCGGGATTAGCGGGTGAGTTGTGTGGACAGATATGTGAAATACCTACAGGAGAGCTCTCAAGAAAATCACTGTTCGTGAAAATCAATAATAGTAACACTTCTGCTCTCCCCATGAATGCACAAGGGGACACATTGTGAAATATGTCAAACTGTTTACTAGTTCTTGTCTTGGTTTTTGCCCTAAGTTCCTGCTGCTTCTTACTGAATACTAGTCCTTTTTAAGAGTTTAAAAAAAATGGTTGGTACTGTGGCATTCCAGAAAGCACAAGCCATGCTTAGACCCCTCTTCTAGTGCAGCCACCATCTTTCTTCTTCCGCCCAAGCAACGGTATTTTACTGCGGTCCACACAGTAGAAGAGCCCAGTACCCCCAGCAGTGTGCCGAGTACACCTTCAGAGACCAAGAGACCAAGACCAGAGACCAAGGCCCACCCCCCCCCACATGTGAGCACTCCCATGTGTGGCCTTCGGGCTTAAAAATGCTTTTCTTTGGCCATAGTCACAGTATGTTTTCAGCCAGAATTTTACGCTAGACAGTTGCAAAGAAAAATGTTCTTCTAGGTATTCTTTAAGTAAGTACCCAGGGTGAGACAAACTCTGTGCGCACGATGCTACGGAAATTACGTCTGCCCTGTTTCAGCCACTGGCAGACACTGCACACAGAACTGCTTGAGGCATCTCAGCGGAAAACAAGCAAGCCCAGGAGAGAAGAAATACAGACCTTTCTTCTTTCCCACTCTAAAAGAAAATTTTAAAATTCAAAGACCCGCACGCTTCACTTCCTCAGGCTCATCCACGGTCAAAGTTCTTCCAGCGGCAGGAACTCGGTGTTAAGCGTAAGAATGCCCAGGGCACTTCCCGCCCTGCCCTGCGCATACAGACACGCCCCAAGACATCGTCCCACATCCCTGCCGCTGAAGACAGTCTACAGTCAACATGCAGACACGCAGCAGAAGGCAGGGTACAGTCGCTGTCCGCATTCACAGCTTCTTGGTGAAGATCCGATTAGCAGGAAGTCACTTCCCTTTGAAAAGAGGTTAAAAATTCACTGTTGTGTTTCCTCTGACACAGACTCTGAAACACTGCTGCCTGCCCATTCTGATCACTTTTATTTCAAGTTATTTATTTGAAGGACCTCTCAGTTCAGCCAAATACCTGTCCCCAGAAGAAAGCAAACTCAGCCTATGATAACAGAGTCAGTGGGTCCACTCTTATCAGGGCTTAGTCTTGCCCAATATATTCATTCTTCCATTTCCACTAAGCTTTGTAGCCACATACTGATTATTTCCCATAGTTCTGATGACATACGTTTGTAGCAGGGATATTTTCAGAGCTGGGACTTCTGCCCGGACAATAGTACAGGGAAAATGAAATTCACGTGACTGTCAGGCTAAAGACATTTAAGTCTCACAAGAACTTATTTAGCAGTGGATGTTGGTGTCAGCGTTCAGCGTCATTGCTATGCTAGCACTTTGACCAGAAAATTGTCCTACAGGAGACTGTCTTTGCCAATATCATACGATCTGGCAAATTTTAAAGGTGACCTTTGGAAGGCAAAGGTAGTCTTCCGAAAGACCATGGTAGGAAATTGAAGCTTTTCCTGGAGGCTGCCTAGCCTGGTTTATTGTACTGCTGTCATCCCCCTCGGAGAATTTTCATTTGACACTTCTCAGCTGTTCACCACTCTTCATCCCACGATTCCTGTACAAACCTGAAATTATAGAGTGAAATAAAAAAATCTTGGTTTTATTTTGCAGTATTTTGGGGTTTAGATTCTTTGTTGCTTTTTATGCTACACTGGAAAACTGTGTGACGGGTGACTCGTGATACAGAGCTTCATTTTTTCACAGCTCTGAGCAGCCTTGAAAAAAATGTCAGCTACAAAAAAAGGTGCAGTAATGAGATCCTAAAAGCTGTTGGCCTTTGAAATAATGTTTTCTACAAAAGCTGTGCAGCAGAAGGTTAACTAACCCAAAGGGACTGTCCCAGCCAGAGCTGTAAGAGTAAGGCTGCTTCTGTCACTCAAGCACCCTTCTATTCATTGCATTAAGTCTCTTTTCAATGTGCTTTGGATAAAACAACACAATTTCAAAGCTCAACAAAGAAAGGTAAATGTAAATACAAAATGGGTGCAAAAAGTCTTCTGTAATTACCTGCTTTTTTATATTATGGTTATTCAATATTTTTGCAGAGCACAAGGCAGAGGAAGGAGTGAATACAAGGAATATCATTGCTTCTGCTTATCAAAGAAGCACAAAGTACAACCAAACTCTTTAACTCTTTGAGAAGTAATTCATGAAATAAGCACAGGAGAGAACATACTCATGACTCAGGTTACATTAAAAACAGTAGGATACGTTCCTACTGTTTACCAGTTTCCTTGGCGTCGTGCTTATGTGTGACGTGGTTAGTAAAAAGGGACCAGATTCACCACTTCTTCCCCTCCTGCAGATGCTGGTATCTGAGAAAAGCCCCCTCAAGCCGGACAACAGACAGTGGAAATAACTACTAGAGATGCCAGGGAGCATGAACGGGAGCTCAGGGCCAGATTCAGAGATGAGTTACATCTAAGTAATCAGGAAACTTTATTTCTTGCAGGTTTTTCCCTCTAGCACTTGCCCAGAACTTGCGGACAATATTTTTGCCCTTCCAGGTAATAGGATTTAGGGTGGAAAAAAGTAAAGCAGAACATTTTAATTTTACTGAAGTCCAGTGGATTCTGACTGGATCCAGTGAAATAAAACTAACAAACTGCTAATGCAAAGAACAAGTTCAATATTATAATGTATTGAAATGCTGATTTAGGTACCGTATCAGTAGATTATACTGTCATCTAGTGGCAGCTACTTAGCTTGCATCCCAAAATACTGGAGACCAGTCTACGGACTGCAGATACATGCAACGGAATTTTCTGTTGACCAGCTTTCTGAAACCGTCAAATGATCAAGGACACTCTCATGGGATATCACCGTAATAATGGAAGACACAGACACACATTGTGGGCTTTATCCTCCTGCATACTTGGAAAATAAAAGGGCCCCTAAAAAACTACCTCAGAAGATGCACAGCCCACCTGAACTTATCCTACTTCCTGAACAGTGGAAGGTAAAAACCATGAGCTGAGAGTTAGAGAAAAGCCAGAGCACTCTATCATGATGCAAAGGAAAACATGCAAGTCCCTAAAGCATCACATTAGGGACTAGCTGGTGATATTTTACTCTTTTTTATAGGAATGCATTTTACTGGGATGTCATTGACATAACAATACATAAAGCCAAATATTAACTTGGAATTAGAATTAGCAATAAAGTCAAAGGAACTTCCAGATGTTCAGAGAATGGGAGTTAATGGAAAGAAAAGGACAAATTCATCACTAGATTAATATGAAAAGTGTTTTAAGCGTGATTAAGAACACGCAGGCCCATTTAAGAGCCACAACTCTAAGTGTTCACCCCATTCTAACATAAAACTGCCCATAAAACATTTGATTAAAGGATTGTTAGAGTCAATCCACTATTGACAGAGCCAGCCAGAAAGACTGCAGTGGCATTGAACAGTTTATCAAACTGAAGTACTGACCACTCTGCTCAGAGAAACACCAGATTTAAACATCAAAGCACAGAATTCCCCACCAGCACCAAAAAAAAAAAAACCCGAAAACTCCCCCAAAAACAAAGCAAACCAAAACATTCTGGATTGGATTTAAGATCATTAATTCCTTTAAAGTAGGTGGAAGAAACAGTGGGTTTCAATTTTCGTGTGTCACCAACCAAAGCATGTAAGTTGGAGTATATTGTGATATCTTTTTTTTCTGAAGGCTGGTACAGATATGAAAGAGAGCTGGAAAAGAAGTCCAAGGAGAAGCAGAAGGAAAGCACCAAACAGGAGACTCAGCCCGAGCAAACACTGAAGCATGGGCTTAAGGGGAAAATGGACAAGACGTCCGGGGCCAGATGCTGACTGAACGCGAGGAGTGTGAATACGGTCGCTGCGTATTGCTCCTTAGTTCCTTCTGGTGTCCAGAGACAGAGACAGGTAAGACTTGGGGGAAGGGAGGATGCACACTCCTGCGGCTGTGACCCTGTCCTGTGACAGAGCCCCCCTGCGTGCTTCTCCCGTGGATATAGATCCTCCTGCCCAGGGAAACAGGAGTTTGCACATCTCGATTGGCACCCAAGGAGCAGCTGTTCCTATGCAATAGCACAGATTTAACATCTCCTTCTGGTCCAGAAACGGGTCACGACTCTTGCGGTGATGTCCCGCCGGCAGTGCTCTGCCGCTGTAACCGTCGCTCTCACACACAGCGTCTGCGTAAGAGAAAGCAGACACGAAAAAGTGCTTTTCTAGCCAGCACCAAGAAGGCGGTCTTTCAGAAATGCTGCCGTTGTTCGTTATTTCTTCGTTTGGTTTTTTTTTTTAAAGGCAGGGGGTTACACTGCTTTTCCAAACTATCTTATATTCCATTTCTTGCACATCCTGATATTTGGTTAGCTTTCATGGATTGCTGTGGGAGAGATACTAATATTTGCTGGACTAGGCCTTTGGGTTGGACTTGTGCAGATGTCCTGGTTGTGAAATCCTGCGTACTCCATCACCCATTACCCACCTCCCAAGCCATCCAGTTCTCCAGTGAATTCTCTTTTTCCGGCTGTAACGAGCAAGTCTTCTGGCTTTCACAAGTCATGAGGAAAGACAGTGCTCCCTAATTTATTTATACTTACATTTTTGTAATTTGCACAAATGGAATGATCAACATGAGGGGATGCTCAGTAGTATAAATACGTGTTATCACAAAGAATACATTTGTAACAGCATTAAAGAAACTTCAAAACTAAAAAGCATTCTGATTGCAGCAGGCCATTTAATATGCATAGCCCTCACTGAAATTAAGCTACATTAGCTAATCAGTGAAGAAATAAGAGAAGCAATATCTTGGTGTGAATTAACAATGCTCACTCTGAAAGACAGTTAACTGAGATCGGAAACACAGGGAATTACAAGCAAGAAAACCAAAATATTCAGAATTAGCACATGTTCTGAAGTTTGACAGCACTTCCACTTAAGGAAAATTTCTTATCTTTTAGGTAGAAAGTAAGGCATGATGAAAAAACCAAACACCAAGGGACGACAATTCATTCATCTAACGGTGGCGGCAGCTCAGGTTTACAGAGGAGAAAAGTGAGGGCAAAAGGAGAGGCAATTTTTTGATCCCGTTGTTTCTAACCCGTATTACCATACAGTTACTGGTACCAGTACTCACTGCCACAAGAGCATCCGTCTTGAACAAGAAACTCCCGTGCTAGGCACTGCACAGGAAGAGACAGGCCTTCCTCAGACGCCGTTCAGGAGACAACAGATGGAAGCAGACAGACCACTGCTCGCGAGGACAGGACGAGCAGGCAGGAGGGACCGCAGTCCTGGAGCACGGGCAGCCCAGCACCTCTCTGTGCTTTGAGAACGGCACTTAAACACGGATCCTAACACCCTCCGCAGTGGGATAATTGGATGGATTGTCTCCACTGCACAGACGGGAAGACAACCTCAGCAAAAATACCCCCTGAATAAGCTCATATTTTATATATACAGAAGAGGATTACTGTGGTGCCTTGGGGGACCCATGTCGGGGAAGCCTGTGGCAACACCCAAAGGTGCCTCACTGTCCAGTTATAATTTTCAGAAACCGAAAGCTCTTCAGCATAAGCACGTGCTTGTGCACATGTACACCTCTTCCACGTACTGTGCTCTGCCCGGCTCGTGACAGCGCAGAGGACTGGCTTGTGTCTGCCCGTCCTCAGCCCCTTGCTCTAGCTAGGGAAGACGGTAGCTCTGCCCCACACACCCCTCTGCTGCAGGCTCATAGTTTAAGACGCATTGCCAGATAACTCAATTCTAACTGCTGTTACAGCACACGCCTTATATTTCTGTGGACCAGCCTGAGGTTCTTTTTGTACACTCTTATAATCTTGTATTGATTACACATTGCGATTTCCAATTATTTTTTCATAATGAACTCTCAATTAGCCAGGGCAATGGGAAGGCTGGACACAGAATAACCCAGATAAAGCAAGAACATGGGTAATACGAAACAGATGTAAATTAGGTTCTAAGAACAGAGTGAATAGATTTAACTTTGAAAAAGTTGGTATGAAGAATGAGGCAGTAAACATAATGAAAATGAGGTGGCAGGGGGAAGTGGTTAATCCACAACTCAAATAATCTTCACATAGCTAATCAAAAGTTGATTGTCCACGTTCACACCTGCAGTAAGGCTCACGGCTGCTCTTCTGACCAGAAAATCCAGCCCCTGGCTTGGGGAGGTCTGGGACTACAGCAACAAGGGGAAAAAACGAAATCTGATCTGGCTTGATGGGGTAGATACAGTCTCTCGTGGATATAAAGGTTCTCAAATTGTAGTTAGTGAAGGTGGAAATCATGACTGGTACCTAATGCTTTGCAGACCATGGATTTCTAGCAGACAACAGACCTCTGGAGGTGGAAACTAATGGAAAACAGCTCCTGGACTCCATGTGCATGCTGCACTTTCTTCAAAGCATCCTCACCCATTGCCGGAGTGAGACAAATTCCAGCCTGGCTAAGCAGACATTTTTGATGCATTTTTGGTGCACTTCGATAAACCAAGATGTGCTTTAATCTCTCAGAACTCATTAAGGAAAAAAAAAATCTTTAATCCTCATGCCACAGCAAACAAAAAACTTTGCCTCATCTCATAATAGAAGAGGTATGAGTTCCTCTGTCCTACCAGTGCAGTCACAGATAGGTTTTTGTGCTCAGAGTTTTGTACTAATAAAGAAATAAAAGCAAGAAAATCAGAAAAGCCATGGAGGTTTTGTGATGTTTGGAAAGATGCTCTGAACATTTCCCATGCTAAAAAGACATTATGGCCCATCCAAACCCTGGTCCCCAAGGTCCCACCCAGAAAACAAGGCCAATGAAGAAACAGCTTGAGAACATAGTGCCTGTTTTCAATACTGACTGAGAAGGGCAGGGGGGAAGTGCCACAGGACCAGTAAAGTCTGGAAGATTTGAGAGTTGGGGGCTTCTGCTACAATACAAAAGCTTAATTCAAGAGCTCCTTCTAGTTTCTGACAAAAAAAAAAAATTTGTTTATTTCTAGAGGTTTTGGGCATTCCTGAAGAATCAGATTTATTTATTTGCACTGCTGCAAAGAGCTTCAGAGGAAAATTGGAAATGTGCCTGGTGCTGGATAAAATCTCAAAGAATTTACAATCAAAATGGATGGGACAAATGCATTCCAGTTTTACAAGTGTGAAACCAAAGCCTCAAATTACACTGAAAGCCCATGATAGAGCTCGGCATTCAATTGACATTCCTGAACCTGATCTAATGCCTTACCTACAAATATCTTTGTCTTTTAGTTGTGCCAATTTGATTTACAATTTGCCTCATTTATGAAGGTTATTAAAATTGACAAGTAAAAGTAAAAGCTGACACAGTTTAACGCATGAAATAGGAGAAAGAGCAATGCAATCTTGTGTCCAGTGCACATTCCTACAGCCTAACTTCGGCTGGAGTTCATCAGTGCCAGAGTCGCTCTTGACTAGGTAACAGCAACGACCTACCGCCAGCCAAGGGAGACTAACTAGCACTCAGCTGGCTGAGGCTGATACAAAACTAATGTGACCACAACTGTGTGCCACTATATCAAGACTGGCCCTCATTTAGGCAACCTCTCTTACAAGAATGAATGATCTTGAACAGAAATATTTTAGTTATGAGAAAATTAGTAGTGGCAGGGGTGAAGCAGTAACAACAGGTGACATTAATACTAGCCATATATATTTAAAAGTTACTTAGCTTACGTGAACACGTCATTTGTGTAAAGAGTCTCAAAATGAGATGTGACCAAGTCTTTCCAACTTTCATTCAGGAAATGCAGAAACAGATGACCAGTTCACCTTGTGAATTACACGCATCACGTTGTTGCTCATTGCCTGGCTCCTTCTGCCCTTTAACCTGAGTCTGCATCTGTGTTGGTTGCGTTTAGATCCTAAGGCTACATCCACAGAGAGCTCCATCACTTCAGTACCACAGGTGACACAGCCACCTCAGGTCACGATCATCTGAGCAGCACGTTGCTGGAGGTTGAGAGAGCAAATCCCCCAGTATGGATGCTCCTCTCACACTTCTGCCCAAGGACCCCCCTTGAGCTTATCTGAGCTCCTTTTTTTTTTTGCCAGTGGCCATAAGCAGATCTTTGAAGGAGAGTAAGAGCGGGACAAATACGTGTGATGCTTCCCCCACAAGCTCTTCCAATTGTTTTCAGTTCAGGGAACTTCAGCTTGATGTGGTTTGTCAGTCTTGTAACCCCAATGGATCTCTTCTCTGAGCACTTACTCAGTCTCCCCTGAAACTCATGTAGAATTTTGGTTCCCACTAAGTCTCCTAACCATTGCACAAAGAACAACCCCTTCCTGCTAGTTTTGAACGTGACTATGGAGCTATGTGGACCCACAATTTGACCCCGTACAGCTGCTCTTACTCAGACATTCAGTTTGTGAGATAAAATCTGCAGCTCATACCTAATTTTACCACGAAGCGTGTGGAAAAGAGCTGGCTGCTTCAAAGGGGATTCTCAGCAGCCATCTGGCCCACAGTGTTACCGAAACGAACCGGTAGGAAAAGCTGGAAGGAAGGGCGTTTAATGAAAATACTGACTTTCCAGGCTGAGGCCGCTAAGGCCCCAGGGAAACATCTATATCAGACGAGGATTCACAGCCCCCCCACTTCTGCTCTCTCACCACCGCGGTCATTCTTTTCCAAGCTGCAATAGGTATTAGTTTTGCCTGCTGCAGTGCAAGAGAAGGAGCGATTTCAGAATATTGCTGGAGCTGGGGTACCAGTCCAGGGCAAAGGAAACATCCAAACGCCTTGTCTCCCAGACGAGTGCTCCAGCCACCCAGCAGCAGATGGTTCTGGTGGCGAAGCGCTCTCCACTCATTCAGTTGCTGCCCAGGCAACTGTGGCAGGGGTGACTCCAAAAGACTGACACTTGGTAATGCAGGCAGCTGCTCTGAGCGTTCACCTCCTGAGGGGAGACTGCACTCCAGACCCTCTTCCCTCTGCTGCTTTGTATTTCACACTAAGCATCCCGGGCGAGTACTCCCATCACTAAAAATCCCAAAGTCTTGGTCACAAGAGAGACACAGAGGTGCAGACACATGCCACAGTGGTTTCATGCCTCGGCATTCACAGCAGCAGAAGTTCAGGTGTCCATTGTCTACCTGTAAATACACAGACATCCCAGCGTATGCAGCCCAGCCTCCAGCTGTCTCTCCAGAGACTGCATGTCTGCCATAGGACCTGAGGCATGATTGCCAGGCTCGTGCAGATGTTTCCATTACCCACTGAAAAGCTTCCAACGGTATTCAATGCCTGGGTGTAGGCAACTGAGCCGAGCCCACCTACGCCTTCCCCAAGTCAGTGGAACTTCACAACTAATATTGGACACCACAAGATCATACATAGGATTTGAGGTCTGCGCAGTGCCTAAATACATGAATTCTCTTTTAAATGCTCTTTAGGAACCTACATTCTTCCATGGAGCAGGACCTCATTGACTGTCACATTGACGGTGTGGGGTAGGTGTCCAGCTTTGCTGATGGACTTGCCCTTTCTCTGCTGTGTGATGTCACTCTGCTAATGAAAGAAACATGGAAAGTACCTTCTACCTGATGTGATAAATTACCTGGAGGAGTCACAGGCTGGTACGGCCATGAATTTCATGATGCTGCTTCAATTTTTTCCCTGCTCCGATTGCAAGGAGTTTCCTACTGTACTAGTAAACTATATCTCTTTAAAGTGAGTGCTTGGATTAGATTTAGATCCTAACGGTTAGTGCTCAGCAGAAAAGTACTGTTTTTCTCTAGGGGACAGATCCACTAGAGAGACATGAAATGACACCCTCATGGAAGTTTCATTCTCATAAATTTCCAGACTTTAGCTAAGTATATATAAAGGACGGATCTTAGCATTTTGTTACTAACTGGAGACTGGTCCTGCCTGTGAAGGACGTGAGCTTTCCTGGGGCCAAATTTGCTATTCAGGATCTTCACAGGGATTTGTTCTTACTTCAGAGCTCACAGCTAGGTCTGGTCTCTCTGAGGCATGGAGAAGATTTGAGCTAGGTCCTTGTCGTCAAGTAACATGTTCCACAGCTACCTATCTTTTAATAGTCACAAAAGTAACACCTCTTGCAGAGTAGATCATGGGATCTAGTTTTAGCTAGTCCTGCAAGGAGCGAGGAGTTGGAGTCAATGATCCTTATGGGTCTGCTCCAACTTGAGATATTCCATGACTGTATGATTTTCATTACAAATAAAACATCTCATACATTAAGTGTATTTCCTTGATTATGAAGCAACTCTTATTCCTGCTGATGTCTTTGTTCCTCATAAGTGGCTGCAAATAGCTTGGAAAAACAGGAGGTGGTTTGCCTGGATCATTTACTTGGAATATTTGACATTTGTAACTTACACTGGGTGATCCCTACCTTAGATCAATACTCAGGCATTTCTCCTCCTTGATTAGATCATAAAATTTAATGAGAGGAAAAAAGGTCTAAGTAGATAGTATAGAAAAACAACTGTTTACATTAAAATTGCATTGCCCATTACCCACAAACCCAGACATTAACAAATCCAATGTTACTGGCACGCCACAAACAGTCTAAGAGGCACACAGACATTGTCAAATGCAAGCTGGGTGTAGCCAATTTTTTTCCAAGCCCTTACACTGCAGTATCCAGGCATCTCTAGCCTATACTGTCAGGGCCTCCCTAAAAAAATACCTCTAAAATAATAGGGTTATTCGTATACACAACTGAGTGTTTCATAAGCCATAGGGACACAAAATTGTAAGAGTCTCTTTTTTCCTACCTCTTTCCCTTTCACCTAAAATTTACACTCATTTAGCATATTTCTGCAGAAGCTTCAAGATTTTCCTTAAGTACCTTTTTGAGTAAGGGCCAAAGATCATAAAATTAAGAACTTAGGACTATAGAAATCAAATTAATAAGCTAGTGTGCCTGTGGGAGCATATAAGAAACCACCATAAAAGACTAACAATGGTAATGCTCACGTCTGTATATAAGAATACGGGGGCACGTTCATGTGTGAGTTTTGTGTTTGTACTTACAGCCTCTCTTGGAAAGGTGCGTTACATAATATAAGTTAGTAAAGCATCCATGAAAGTTATTTCTAGAAAACACAAAAGAAACCACATACAGAACACACCCATACTAATAGCTGTCAGGCATAATTTCACGGATCAGGTGTACTCTCTCTCATGCCATGTGCATCTGATGGCAACCGGCCGCAGGACTGAACACCCAGGGTGTGATGGGCTTTGGGGGAGATAATTGCTGGTACAAAGGCACCACACAAAGGGACCTTCACATTCCTGAGGAGCTAGTTAAAAATCTCTTACAGGGCAACGTATTAGGACCTCTGTTATGCATAATCCAAACTTACACGTAAACACTTTCTGGGTCCTGATACAGAGTGCACTGTAATGGTGAAAATATCCATTTCCTTTGACGAGTGTAGCGTTGCCTCTCATTTCTTTGCTAAGTTCATGCCTCAGTTGAAGTCCAGCTCAGCCATTCAACTGTATGATGCCAAACCCCAGCTTCACAAAACTTGTTCATGGCTTCCAGAAATCAATTGTCTAGATAAAACTGGTAAGACCAAACAGTCACAGCTTGGAGTGTTTGCCTTCTGGCTTTTAGCGGCTATAGATCCAAATGTACTTACATCCCATTTTTAAGTTCCTCCTACATCCCTAAGACTTGGAAATTAATTTTTATTTTGTTCATGAAAACAGGGTCTCTCATATAGACACTTGCTCCAAGGATCTAAGGCTTTAAGAAAGCTTCATTAAATGAAAGCACAAGGGTTAGATGGTGTTGACTTGTGGTTAAATTGTTGAATTGTGGCTAAATAAGGCTGAGCCATAGATCTGGGGGAAATAGTATCACTGAACAGTACATTTGGCAAAAACTGACTTTCTAAGGGGAGAGGATATTTGCCAAGTCCAATCAACTCTTACAGACTGCTCTAGCCAAAAAAAAAGAAAGAAAAAAGAAGAAATGTCAGAAATGTCAAAACACTACTCAACATTTTTTAGTGAAATCTTTTATTTCAGAAACATCGACACCTTGTATTGCCATTTTCCAAAGAAGACACCGAAATTTTCTATTTGGAAAGGCACTTTTTGCTTACAAATTGAACTGAGCTTCAGAAAGAAGGTGTTAGAAAGGGTTAAATAACCTGATAATTAATCACAAGGAATTGCCTCAAGCCAGCTGGTCCTGGCATTGTTTTTTAAAACCAAAATATACAAATCCATTGTAACTAGTTGTGAGGAAACCCATCGCTTCTTAGCTGCAAGGGGGTGGCTTAGTAGTCTGAAATTATTAGGAAGGACTTGTCTTCCTAAATGTGACTGCCAGTTTTGACAACGTTTCCTCAATGACCTTGAGTTCATCACTCGACATTCCAAGCTTCAGCTTCATCGTCTATCTACTTGGATTTTACTAGGATTGTATCGAAATTATCTCGTGAAGAACATTCATTTACCAGTATGGATTGTCATTTACTCATCAGTTCATGCGTGACAAGGCTGTCCTGTAATGTCATTGTCATCTTATTAACTGGGAAAGTAGAGATTTAGGTGTATTTTTATCCCAGTATGGATTACAGGAGTTTGGTTGCTGTGGTAATTGCCATTTCTTTAAGTAATCAAGTGGGTTTTCTACTGTGTTTGTATGCATTCCTAAACTGTTCCAGCTCACATTTGCCCCTCGGTAACATTTTCTTCAAAAATAATTGCACTGAGTGTGGAAGATAATAAAGAGAAACATTATTGTATGCACGGTGCAGCACACGATTCCTTCTCTGATGGGGGAAGGTTTCTCGTGCAACCTACTGCATGCTCGTGTTTTTTTGCTTTCCTCACAAGGAAATTAAATGAACTTCCACAATCAAGTTTTAACCGTCAGTAAAACACCAGCCCAGTGGCCCAGGCCATTACCAGCCAGGTAAAGCGGCTCACACAGAAGCAGGTATTTGTGCCTAATCTGTGCCCTGGGACCTCTCAGAAGTTTTGCAATGTCAGTTACGGGGGCTAAGCCGTCGGGAAGCTATTTGCACGCAACAAGTTTCCAAATGCCCTTTCTCTTTGTATCCCACTCGGTGGCCCCTGGTGGTCCATGGGCTGATGGGTGGCACCTGGGTGGGGACAACATGAGGCCTCTGCTCCCAGGGGACTCGCACGGGACACGGCACTGCTGCAGAGCACAGCAGCAGCCCCAAGTAGTGCGCTTTCTCAAGCATTTGCTGACCAAAAATGTCTCTCTTCAGCAATGAGCAAGGAGCAAAAATACTGGACAATTCCCAGTAGCCATGAGTTTCATTTTTGTAGCAAACAGAAGCATCTTGCTCTGAAACTATAAGAACCCGAACAAATGTGTTTATCTATCTTACCTGTGGATTGTTTTCCGCGATGCAAACGACCTCTGACCACATTTGCACTGTTCCTAGGACCAGAAAAACCTTCTGGCTCTGCCCTGCCAGGCTCTTCCTCAACTCCTAAAGGAAACAGCCCAGGGACTATTCTCTCTCGCACTCCCACCGTTAAACTCTCCCCAGGCAGGGTGGCCACGTCCAAATCACTTTATGGGATTTGGAGCAGAGCCCCTGGCTGCCCCAGCCAAAACCGGGGCTGAAGCTCCAGACCCCATACCACTACTGGAGCATCTTGGGGGCACCAATGATTTTATCTGGGAGGGAAAGGCAGAATATCGCTGCTACCATCTTGAGGGTGGGGCGATGACACTGGCAGAGCTAAATTACGCACCCAAGGTTGCAGCAGTTGCCTGTGGGAAAGGCAGGCGGGAGGCCAGGACACTGCCTGGCCATGCGAGTGCTTTTGTGACAAAACTGTCTCCTAAGAGCCTCAGTACACATCCTACTGCCTCTCTGGAGCACAGATAATCACAGCAACACTTCAAAAGCATGAAGGCGTAAATCTTCTTCTGATGTGAATTCAATTAAGCCATGGCAATGAGCACCAGGAGAGGGTATGACCACATGCCACAAGCACACACTCTCAAGGAAGAAACCAAGAGGAATCTCAGGTCACCTGTAGGACCTACCTTCCCTCTGTGGAAAGCAGAGTGGCTGTTAGAGACTGGGTTTTAATAGCTGATTTCATAAATCAAGGACCATCGTTTCACAGTGTGCCATTTTGTGATGGTGAGCAAAGAACAGAAAAAAAAACTTCTTCCAAGCAGAAGTACATTGGAATGCTATTTGTTAAACACTTTAATTTAAACAAGTTTGGCTGAAGGTAATGTTATATGTATCTTCACGGGTTTTATTCAAATCTAGCACTAATATTCATAAATTCTTTCTAAGAGGACACCAGTACAGGCTTACCTGCTTTAATGAACAGAAGAGGGTTTCATCATCCATCCAAAGATAAGCAAATGCTTTATTCTTTAAATTCTTCATGAAAAAGAGGTCAGAAAAAGCAAGAACTTCCTTCTCAATCTTAATCCATATTTCTATTTTGCTCATTTTTCTATAAGAACTAGTTCTAGATTTTTGCGTTCCTTGCTGAAACATTCACAGAATGTCTTCTACCATGTCATCCTCTTACAGAAATAAAGAGTATGCCTAACTCCGTAAGAGATGTGCTTAGCATGGAAACCTGTAAATTTGACTAGCCATTGTTACAGTTGCTAATACTTCCTTCAGTGCAGGAACCTGTTTTGGAAGAGGGAATACGCCCAGGTTTCCGAACTAACAAACAGGGCATTACATTTTCTGATACGGGCTTTGTTTTCTAAGGTGATGTCCTCTGCAACAGTCATATAAGACTAGTTTTAAAGCTGTGAATTCGTGTCTTGTTGAAATCTACAGCAAAATAGTGGTTGAATTTTCTGCTAAATGTTCAGCACTTGCTTCCTTTCACTGTGTGCCAGCACAGTCAACCTTTCATCCAAATACTTACACATGTGTTTGTACTCTCCCATACTTTTTCTGAAGGTACCACAGAAGACTGAGAATTAATTTATGTGCTACAGCTTTTTTTGGATTCCTATAGCTGCACATCGGGTTTGCAGGGTTCTCGTTTGTCACTGCTAGCTATGCTTGATGATATTACAGCTATTATGATATCCAGGTGTGGTTTTTTAACACAAAAAGACCTTGATTTGAAAGAGATTAGATGAAAGCTTTTTTTAAAAGACCCAAGTTTTCATTGTACTTCCAAAGAAGTAGGTATAGACAGAGCCTGTTAATTTGAAGTATGGAGTAGCCTTGATCTTCAGAGACTGTTTCCTATGAAGGGACACCTCCCAAAGCAAGTCTTCTGTCATTGTTTATGGTCTGTGCTAGGCCAAATCCCAAAGAATTCAGTGGAAGCTCATCTTCACTGACTCCAAGGTTTGTCTTCCACTGATTTGCAATGTCGATGATTGAACTATCAATCAGAGGCAACTAAGGAAACACACACACAGTGGCTGCTGCAAAACAGCAAAAGCAAGACACCCACGCTGTCACTGCTGTGCGCTGCAAAACCCAGCAAAGAAGATTCTTAACCAAGAGCGATTTTTCTTTGGACATTTTATTTGCCTCAGTCTGGCTTAAAGAACATCTTCTCAGAGCACATGCATCTTTTTTTTTAAAAAAAATGGTCATCACCAGAGCAGTAGCTCTGCAAGAAAAGGATGTGGTAAGAAAAAAAGATACCCCGAAATTTGTTCTCTTCAGAAATGTTCTGTTCTCCAACACCGATACTGATTTTCTTATTGGTCTTGAGGAAGAACTGCTGCGTGCATTTTGGCTGGTTAGCAAAACCAAGCTGGAATGACTGCCAGGTATTCGAAGTGCCCGCACAGCTTTTCCATTACCCTAGGATGAATACCACTGTCTGCTATAAATGCAGGCTCTGGTCGCATTTCCATCAAAGTCAGAGGCAAATTTCCCATTGACTTTAACAGTGCAACACAGGGCCTTTACAAAACAGACAGGGCACCTTTGTATTTCCTACTGAATATGAAAAAGAGAAACCTGAGTGCCAAACTCTTTGATCAAAAAGAAAACAAACACATCTTACGGGCTTTTTAATAACTTTTTCCCCAATAAAAAGAGTGAAGTTGGTCTGAAATTATTATACCTGTTTGAACAGAAAGCGTATTTTCTTCCTAGCTAGGCATCATATCATTCAATCTATGAACCAGAAATGTAATATAAAGTAATAAAGAGGAAATAAAACATAAAGTAAGATTCAGACATATTAAATTGCTTAATGAAAACACAAGAGAAAAAGAGTGAGTAGAAAATACGGTTTCCCTTATTGAGAAAAGTCCCTTTTCAAATGTTTAATCAAAAATAAGGTTCATATTTCCTGACTTGAGATGTTTTTTACATTTATTTTATTAGAAAATTATTAAATATCTTTAATGAATATAGGTTGTCATTTTTCTGCAGCCCAGCCTAGCAGCATCCTGGATAGATCGTTCTCTGCTTACCCTGTTTCCCTTCTGCAACCGACTGTCCCAAGCAGTGCATTTCATAATTTCATTTCAGATCATTCTTGTCACCGAATACTACCCAGTAAATGTAAATAAGTATTTGCAAATGCACCTGGGAAAAAGGAAATCCTGTAGGATCGTGCTGCCGGTAATTTGGAGATGAGTCAAATTAACATGGACCGTTTGTTATCACTTAACATTTTTATGTTCTTGTACTGCAGAGCAGATTGAGGCTATAGGAGTACTGTAGTCAAACCACCAACATTCTTGTTTCCATATTCTTTGACCCTAATTAACTGCTCACAGGCTATTAAATATCTCAAGTCTAGTGACCAGGATGTTAAGAATGTGAGACTTCCATCAGTGCGTGAGGCCTTAAGCCCACCTACTCCACCATCTTCTGCCCAGGTATCTATGGTATAGTATGCTCCTGCACCTTCTTAGTCCATGGGGTGGAATATCAGAATTATCACTTAAAGTAGCTGTCACCCCTGGAGAGCTGTGGAGTGCTCAGCTTCTCTCAGGACCTTGCAGAAGCTTTACCTTTCCTGCTCAGCACGGTCAGCTGCCTCCCAATATGGGACTGCAAGCACCCAGGTCAGCACAGCGTGTTTGGGTAAGATCCAAACCTCCGCATGCAGTTCACAAAGGAGGAGTATGGAAAGGCATGGCAAATCTGGAAGATGACCTTAAATGTGGTGTCAGCAGACCAGGAGCCTCCATGGTGCAGGCAGTCTCTTAGGATGCAGCTTGTGGCACAAGGACCTATGGAGATCATGGAGAGGTAACAGAAAATTCCCAGTGCCTGGGGAAGCTGGTATGGAGAAGGCAGCTCAAGGTATCTGCAGTGATCGTGCAGGGAAAGAGGTATGGTTTGGAGAGTCCTAAAAGGTAGGTGTGTAGATAGGCAGTAGTCAGGTGTGCCAGGAGACAAGAAGTACCAGCTGGAGTACCCTCTGGAAAGAGGTGGTGGGCACAGAAGGGGAAAGGTGCAGGTGGCTCTCAGCCATATGAAGATGTCAAAAAGTTTGATCACTCCTGGACTAGCCCATTTCTTCTCTATTTGTTCTATGACCTGACATCAAGACAGCAATCCAGTTCCTACACATATGGAGAGCAAGTATTCAAAAACAGAGTACAGGGCCAGCAGCCTCAACAGAGAACTTAGGGAAGATGGAGGTCCTTCTGGATGGGCACCTGATTGCTGGCTGAGAAGCTTCCAGCATGGCATCTATTAAAAAAATAAAAACAGCTTCTATGGTGACAACAGCTTCTACAGGGTGTGTGATCTGCAGATAGCCAGACCTCCACATTCCCCCATCCCAGACCACTGGGGATATAAGCCCACCGCTCTCTTTCCCTGAACAGTACCCTATAAGTGCCTCTTGACAGATCACTAAAAATTAGTGAGTATCAGCTGAGGGTCCTTAAACGGCACTTTCTAGAAAAGGGGTGGGAAAACAACAATGTGCAGAGTGCGGTGCCTGGTTTGAGCTGCACCCGTGGCCAAGAGGCAGGCAGGTCAGGGGGCTGGGGCTCCCCGCATACTGCATGTGCCGTGCAGCACTGGCTGCAGGAGAGGAGCAGCTCCTGGAAAGGCTTTGGGCGGTTGCACTGGGATGAGGGAAGTCACAGAAGAGGGTCAGGCAGACAGAGAGTAACAGACCGTGGTGTACTGCAGTAATCTTATTTACATATCCAAGTTAAATTTGGCTAGTTTCTAAGGAGTATCCCTATAGACAGTATGCACATATCACCTGGAGCATCATCCCCTTCCATTATAAACCTCTAATGATGGTTTATAAACAGAAACGCGGTCAAGCTAGAAATAAGCTGTCACACAAAACGCTGACATCTCTAAATACCAAGACTATCCGAGACATTTTTTTTCTCATTAAAAATATTGCATTTGTTTTTCTCAGAGGAAGTCACATGGAAAATCAACATTACGTTACCTAATCTTTCTCATTTTCATTTTTAATTGCCCCAGCATGGGGATAGCTATGCTCTTTTGCAGAGCGCCATGACAGCCAACAGGCCCATCAGGTATCTGTATAGCCATTCTGCTTGTTACCTGGGGAAAAATGTATGCACCAAATGCTCAAACTCTTTTTAAACCTATTAAATATAAATAACTAATATGATTTGACCTAGATAGCTGAATGTAATGTATCATAACATCCCAATATATAAGAAAAACCCTAAGTGTAAAAGCATTTATACAGGTTATGGAGACTAAGTATAATTGCTACGAGTTCATCAGTTGTATTATAAGAGAAGCTTTCCTTAAATGAAATGCTTTCAAAGTGAAAAATGTGAGTACAGTGTTCAAGACTTTAGGTACTAATTCTATGCTATAAATAAAAATTTCCATGAATAGTCTAGTTAAAGCACTTTGAACATGTGTACTTCTATAAATTATATATGTTGCAAAGCTGGTTAATTAGTATCCCCAAAGAAAAATGTATTTTAAGCTGCCCTTGGAGCTCTAGCTTTTGCTCCTTCTTGGAACCTAAAGCACACAGGTAAAATACCACAGCTTTTAGCAGAATTCATCCATGAAACAAGCTGTTGTTACATACACATTCAAACATGAATAAACAAAATAAAGATGTATGAATGTCTTGCCACGAGCCATCACTTATGAATAGGTGCATCCCACTCAACTGCCAGTCTTGCGTTCCTCTTTCACTTACAGTTAATCAACATACGTTAGAAATTTTATGTGATACCAATGTCCATTTTTCATTTGATGTGCAAACACCAATGTGTCCAGCTTTACTTCTTGTCCTTATAAATGACGTTACCATTTGCATAGATAACCTATTTAAATGTCCTAACATTTTCCCTATGAAGCACCATTGCTCTGGCAGCTGGCCTTTGCAAGAGAATGTAAGATTCTCATCTGAAAAATGACAAAAGAGCTGTAGGACCAAGCCTCACGGTCTTCAGTTGACTCAAGCCTTTCATTTAATTAGCACATCTTTACCTCTGCCAAATTTAAATGAATCCATTTCTTGATAATACAGGAAAAAGACCTAGGACTTGTCCCCTGTGACCTAGGCAAAGAAACTGCTTTAAAGATGAAGGGTTTGGGGTTCTCTGGCTGATCTTAACTTTAGTCCGTTTAATTCTCCTGTTCTCTAATCAGTATTACCCTCTTCTACTGCAGTTTCCTCCTCAAACATCTCTCCAGTCTTCTTCCCTCATATCACCGAATTCCCAAAGCCTTTACTTTGTATTTGATTTTATTTTCCTCCCTTAAATGTCTCTCCAAACACTAATTGCTTTTTCAGTTTCCCAGATAATATCCAGAGATGTTCAAACATTAATGGTTTTGCTTCAAGCTACTGACCAGACATATAAATCTGTTCACACACTACAACTCTCTTCATGAAAATTGGGTTCAACTCTGACCCAAACTTTAATACAAAATCTGTTTGAAATCCGCTGATTTAAACCAGTGTACCGCTAAAAACACAGCTGTCAATGCAAAACGACCACCTCCGTGGCCCTGATGTTTTGACACGTTTGAATCTGTCAGGAAGTCAAAAAAAATTAATTTCATTTGTAGCGAGGAGACAAATAAAATTCATTTGGGTGGAGGTTTCCCCATAAACTAATTGTATTAGACTCACCGCTTCCTTTCATCTGGTGCCATGCTCATTCATATGTTGCTCGGAAAGGGGAAGAAGAGGCTGCTGCTTCTGCCATCCCCGATCCAGACCACACGAGTTCCAGTGAAGAAGCACAACTTGGCTTGACGTTGGAATTTGGCCCACAGGGGCTGGTGAAATCACTTTTTCTCTGCTTGAGACCAAACTACACTCACAGAAGTGTAGCAGAAAGAAGGACTGTAGGAAAGCACAGCTAAACTGCTTGTACATGTCGTTCTCTGTGGAATGGTCTATAATTTATTAAGTTCTTATTTCTCTGCTTCATGACAGTCTAAGTGGGGAAAAAAAAGAAACATTTAACTAACCTGAGAATACTTCTCAAGGTCATCCCAATTATTTATTATTGAGACCTTTTTTTTTTTTTTTTTGGTTTGCAGCTGTTGCAAGGGAATTCCTTTCACTGAAGTATACCCTGGCTGCAGTTTCCAGCAGAAAACCTATTAACTGGAATTGAGTATCAAGACTACCAGGTATGCACAGCTGCACTATAGGAATGCACGTTATCTGGTCGTCTCTTGCATGTTATTCCATTTTTTTAAAGTTTAAATGAATGTTTGGAAGAGGGAGTATAAGATTGAGAAGAAAAGCATGAAAAAACAAAACCATCAAAGAATCCCTGCTGAAGATATTTCTAAAACCAAGAGAATCAGAGAAATTAAGCCCCATATATGACCCATATAATTGTACGCAACTGTCTTTGAAACAACTATATGTACATTTCCATGAGCAGAAAGTGCTCATAGAGAAGAGTGTTTTCAACAAATGAGGAAGACTGACTGAATGATGCACAAGCATCACTAGCCACAGTCCTTGGAGACCCAAACCAAAGAGATCACTGCTCATATGAGAAGGAGCAGGTAAATAGGCTAAAAAATGTAGAAGCTTGATGAACAACAGGACTCTGGTCTGACATTGCAGGGGATAATACGCCAAAGCAAACAAGGACAGAAACTGATGTCCAGGGTGGAGAAACGAGCTGCCATACATGCACAGGTAGCAGTACCCAGTTCTCAGAATTCTGCATTTTGGGACTAACTGGGAACTATTTTTGCTGAACCAGTGGTTACCAGCTCTGGAACTGTGTTTTCTTCACAGGCTGGCAATGTTTCTGAAAAACAAATTTTGGGTTTCAGTTGGCGGTGTTGGCAAAAACCACTGGAAAATCTGACATGTTGGTAATGTAGACAGTTGCCTTCTGGCCGTCGGCTACCTGCAGCCAAACTCCAGCCAGCCCATACAGCTCCAGCTCGCCGTACGTTAGTAACTGCAGTATCTCTACCACAGATTTCTTTCCAGTTCTTCGGCACCCAGCAAATTACTTGCTTTTCCTTCATGCGCACAGTGCTGAAATTACAAACAGAAGTTACTTTAATTTATTCAGTATGCCCTCCCCTTTCCTACATTGCTGTTGCACTGGATTGCCCTAAGCCCAGGGTCACTCTGCATGTCCCAGCTTGTCATCCACCAGAGTTAGGCCAGCCTCCAAGCCCTGTTTTACACCTGCTCCTTTAGATCAGACAACAATGTGGGGATCAAATGAAGATAACTAGACGAGGAACTCCTCACCTTCCTTTGGACACACAAAACTGGACTTTTTATCAGAACAGTTCCAGGGGCAGGACCGCCTCCACGCGGGAGAAGTCCTGAGACAGGCTCTTGGGAGCACACAACAGGGAGACGTGCCAGCCAAGCTTCCCAAACCTTTCAGTCCCGGGTAGGCGTCACAGGAATCCAAGGCACTGTCGTGCCACGTTTGCATTTCAAACACTGATCATATGGATCCCACCCCCTTCTCCAGTGAATGCAGCCCACAGGAAACCAAGACAGAGACGGAGCTGTTTTCTTGCATGACAGTGGGCCAGTGTTACGGCTCCTCTGTCTCCTATCTTCAGCAAAGCATTTGGTCTGCCAGTGAGAACCCTCATCTGGAGTTCAAGTGAGGGGGGAAAGGAGGCTTGATACGGCATCTGCTATGTACGATGTATGCTTGAGAAAGAAGAGAGTCAATCTCTGCTGCATTTAAGGACAAAAGCTTTAGCACCTGAATTTTCCTCCTCCCTCTATCAGCCCAGTGCTGCTTTTAAATGTGTTATTTTCTAGCTGTCTTCATTTCCAGTGCACTACTCCTCTGTCATTCTCACTGCCACAAGAATCAATAGATACTAATAGCGTCACACGGGGGAGGGTGTTAGCCTTGCAATAACTTCTGGAGACACGGACACGTGGTTTATTAATTTATCATGTACCTTTGACTGGCTCTTTTCCCCTTTGCCCTCTTACCTACCTTCCACGACCTCATGCTAAGACTGCACAGTGCTGAAAAGCTATAATGCACATCTTCGGTTTACTTAGATCAAGTAGTCCAGAAAAACTTTTCTGTTTCTACAAATATAACATCACCTCTGCTAACACATTACACAAACTGGTACAAGGTCTATGAACTGTGAAACTGGGACCCTGGTTTGTGAGACAGATACGTATGTAATAACATTCCTGCTCAAAAATTCAACAATTAAAACCACTGTGACAGCGAGAGGTTTGCCACACAGAAAATGGAAGACTGCTAGTTTCCCAGTGAGAGTCAGTTCTTTCTCCTAGCCCCGGAAGAAGCCAACAAAAATGCTGAGAAACTATTTACAGTCACATTTACAGTATTTTATTTGGTCTTCTAGCACCACGCAGTTAGAAGCAGGGCGGGGGTGCACACAACTATTACCTTCCTACATGATAAACCAGATGGACTGGGACGGCAAAGACCAAAGAAGGCATGTTACATGAGTTTCACAAAATAATACTTCACACGCCACAGTTTTTTACATTTAGAAGTAGGGACACACTTCTATTGCTACCACAAACGTCTGCATAAATGAAACAGCCTATACCAGGAACCACTGGCCAAGAACCCCTGCTACTCCCCAGAGCAACTGCCTGTTGTACACACCGTTAACTGACCTACCCCACAAACGGCAGTTATGTCTGTTTGTCACGGTTGGTCATGTGAAACTAATGACAAGCATTAAGATCATTGTTCCACAGTCACTGACAGACAACAGAAATGTCATTTTAAAGACACGCCAGATAAAACACTGCTTTGCTTTTTCAGCCGTGGCTGCCTAAGTATGTGCTCAAAGTAAGGTACAGGATCAGGCAGTCTTGCCAGTACTGCCCACCAGTGAGAACGACTGCAGTCAACTTCTGAGCTGCCGCCAGCAGCAATAAAGGGCAGAGAATGACAACAACAAGAAACACCAGGCTTATTCTTGCTGAAATCCAGAATTCTGGTTTCAGGGTGTTTTTATGGACTACACTTCATTTGCATTGCATTACATTACGGGAAGCGGTTATGATGCAAGGATGTTGTAACACTCCCGTTTATAGTTCTGAAATAGTGTAAAATGGAAGGAAAACACTGTCTCAGTACACCACTGAGGCAGCATTGCACTTCAGGAGAAAAAAAATAGTCCAGACCTCTGTAGCATTCAAAAATCTTTCCTCTGCACAATCGTGGGTTTTATTAGGATACTCAGAGTAAGGAATATTCTGCTGTAAGAGACATAGATGCCATTTGTTACTGGGAGAAAAGTCTTTTATGAATGCTAGTATAAGACAGCTTTATGTGCCTCCAACATACCATTTACCTGATCTGCCATAAATATATTGCTTCCTCAACTACCTCAAAAACATCAACAAAAACCAGAGGCATGGTCGGTCAGTCATGGGAGTAAACACATGTTACTGCCTCACAAGTAGCTGGAAGGCTGAAGCGTCTGTTAGAAGAGAAAATAATCAAAGCAATAGACTGGAATTGCTAATTTTAACTCTGCCTAGCCCATCCCAAATAATACAAAAATTATCATCTTGTGATTTGGAAATTACTACACTTTTCAAGTGCATGAAAAAGATGACGAAACATTACAAGGAGACAAAGAGGCAGGCACAAGTCTTTTTATTTGATACGAGAGTATTTATATCATGTCATTATCATTTGAGAGAGAAAGAGATGTAGCTATCTGACGCATTAGTTTTGATAAGGAGAGATGTGATTGCTCCTTCAGTGAATAGATAACATGGATGTACACGTATTTTGTCTAATTTACAGCTACAAATACACTTGCAGGTCTCCTCCTGATAGTTTGTGATGCAATGTATAAGCTTCACTTCTGAAATGGTAAGTCGAAAATTCGCAGTATATGCTCAGCAATTTTCTAGTGCTGACGAGGTCACATATGACTACAAATACGACCCAGAGGCACTGCAGCGGCAATACAAGAGATACAGGGTGTGCACCGTCTCCAGCATGTGCAGGTGCCAAAGAGAAGAAACACAAAAATCCTTTCCCTTTTGCAGATTCACATTGTTCCCTTTTCCTAAAAGATGGGATTAGGCACGTGCCAGTTACACCAGCTCCTACAACGCAGGGAAACAAAAAGGATCCTTTAGCTGCAGCAGTAATGGGAGATTCTTTGTAGTTTTCTTTACTTAGACAAACACTTTGGAAGAGTGGTCTTGCAACTGAAGTCAAGTTTGTAAGTGAGGTTAATACCAGTTTCTACCTGTTTTAAGAAGTGAAGACTCATGGGAAATTGAAAAGATTTTTCTTATTCTCTGCCAAAATAAAATTCACCTGGGAGGCTTTGGGCCTCTCTAGACAAGGACTAGTGCTCCACTGCTTTGACATGGCTAGAGGTATCCTATCTGGTTTCTACACCACGAAGAGGAACAGGTACCACGGTAACACAGATACTTTACATCCTGAGTTATTTAGAACAGATGAATTTGAAGCTTCCTCATTCACCCTCAGCGGAGTAGTCTAAGGAGTTCAATATTCACAGGTATGTATTTTTAAGCAAAACAAAATTATATCAGTGGCATACCCGCTGATGGGTTTTTTAATGTCCTGCTTATACAAAAGCCCTTTGAATGAACTGGGTTTCAGCCTATGGGGGTGGTCGGAAGGAAGGCTTTAGTCGAACTGCGCAGCTACCACTGAGGAATCCCTGCACACAACTCTAGCAACATAATTTTCATGTTCCTTCTTCGGCAGACTGCAGTACGGTCTTTAGAGGATACAAGAAAGGGCTTCCAAAACCATAATACACTTCTACTTTCTACATCTAGCACTAACTTCTCCACAGTTAGCCTTTGGTCCTGACTGTGGGCTCACTGGTATGGGTTTGGTCTACTTAGCTTAGATTTTCTAGTTTTTCACACTAGTTGGACTTTTTACGTCCCAAGAGGATGCTTTGAAAGTCATATCCTGTACCACATCATCTGGAGTTCAAAACTCAAAGAGTTTTCACCCGATGCTTAATTTTCCCCCTTTTTTCCCCTACAACCAGAATCTCCCTTCCCATCGGGCAAGGCTGGCAAGTCCACCATCATGCATATGTATTATTCTCAACCAAGCTGTGTCTTTGGCAATCAGATTGCGGTAAATAAAAGGTATGGCCTAAAGAGGATTCCGATTTGGTTCTTATTTGCTTGTGAAGCAGAGAAGAAGAAAAGGCATATTTCTTCTCTCTTTGTAAGACCCAGGTATCACAAGAAATAATTAAGTGTGGAAATCCTGTATCTACCAATCATCTGATATCTTTTCCAAGAAAGACTATTCTGTAATACACTTGTGTAACCCAATTATATGATTTTTTTTTTAATGTGTATGCATTTCTTCCCAATGGCAAGCTAATCGTTGCATTCTGCACTTACACAAAGCAACCTCCTGGACAAATCTCGAGAATTTTACCAAATTATAGCTGTATTTTAATACACCCGTGATCCAACAGACAACAAAGTAAACAGGAAAAGCTCTGCTGGAGCCAGACTCTCTCTGGGCTCTTCAGCTGTTTGTGTACATAAAACAATTAGTACACGTGTACATATTCATGCACAGGGGAGAACAAGTTCAGACTTAACTGTCAAGATGCACACGTGCATACCACAGTATGCCATTCGTTGTTAATAAAACCAGCCAATAAACAGGGCTTCATGAGTTTACGTTTCATCAGAAAAGCCCAATAAACACAAGAGCTGGCTTTCTCCTCATCTGCTCTCACCAAATAACCTCAACACACCTTATTCTACCCACTGAAAATGTTTGCTGCTTATCAGTCTAAAATCGATCACTCTTTTCTTGTTTACTGTTGCAATAATGGCTCTGCAGCTGAAAGGAAAGGGGTTTATTCTTATAAATAAAAGTACCACAGTCATATTCATGCTAAGATATTTCCTTCATTTTGTAAAGTTATAAAAACGGAGAAAGGGGGTTGCCACTCTGCAAATTTCTATTAAACGGAAGAAACAATTCCACGGATCATCGCTAAACAGTTCTAGCCTTCTCCACCTGCTTTTATTCCACTTACATTTTGCTGAATAAACCTGTCTTCTACCACACCTGCATCTCTATTCATCCCACTCAAGCAGTAGCCTGCTGGTTGCAACACCAAGTGTCGCCAAGGTCATCGATAGCTCAAGGTGTTCAACATCTCGCTTAGATACTCATCTAAACTATATTGAGATAACTGACGTACTCCTCTTACCAGAGCACCTCTCACATCTCAGTTCCCTGGGCAGGCCCTTTTTCCACCAGGTGGCCTGTTACCCTCCACACCATTTGCACACTGGGCTGTCCAGAAATTGCGTTGTTGACAGGGCGGTAGGAGATGCCCTTACAGCCGAGGTGTACACAACGGCACGCTGCTGGCTAAGGCCACGCATCCTTACAGTCAGAGATAACCCTGCCAGCAATAGCGATGGGAGCTGGAACGGATCCTTTGGTCGGCACACCACGGCCCACAGAGCCAACAGTATTCGTAAGCTGTTAAAGCTGAAAACCTCAGAGGGGAAAAACTGATGTATTACATGTGCTTGGTACAGCCATAAAAAACTGTCGCCTAATCAAGTGAGCTCCTTCCAGGTGCCCCTCTGCAGACACATCTCTTCTACTCTCTGTGCGATTTTCTAAATAGCATTGGAAAGGGCACTCGCACACTCCTAAGCACTTGCTGCGCACTTTTCGTGAGTCCAGCAGGGGTCACATGAGGGACACTGACCTTTTTTTGACGCTTCTTTCCCTCCGTTTCCTCACAGCCACGGAGGGACAAGGCGGGGAGCTGGAATAGCTCCAAGGAGGCTGGCTCATCCCTTGGGCTGCAATGTGGTCCTAATGATACCAGCCCAGGACCGCGGGGACGTGCAATTCCACATGGCCGTGCTGCTCCAGCAAAAGCACCTCGTCTCCTGCCCCACCGGTGTCAGCTTTTCCCCACAGTGAAACGCAATAGGGCTGAGCTTACTGCCCTACCCAGTGGGAACTGCTGACCGGTGAACGCTCAGAGTCATCATCCCAACACTGGGTGCCAAATGGTTTGGGTATTTAAAAAGTCTCCCCAAAGGTATTGATTAAGTAGTCAGCCTCTTACCTAAACGATGTATTTCCTTCACTGTACTCCAGAGCAGTCCCTGCACTTCCAAGCAGTGCTTTGCCACTTAAGCGATTTGCTGGCATTAAGCTAACAAATCCACGTGTGGCCTTTAACTGTATCTCCTGCAGTCTACGCCATTGGTTCGGCCTTGCAAGTGCAAGCTGGTACCTGGCCTCAGCTCCCGTGGAGTTCAGCGGAGCTGAGGATCTCCAGCATCTTACAACAGACACAGCGCCAATCATCCTTAGCCCCTTTGTATAACCCGTTCCCATCTGTGGCCCGCACCTTCTGGCCCCTCTGTTCTTAAAGAGGGGGATACCTCCGAAGGAAAGGGAAGGTTCACTGCTCTATCTTCACCCAGTCACCATGGACGTGTAGTCCTACTTGATGCTTGTCTCTGCCTGACCGTTGCTTTACTGCATAACCTCTATTTTCCTGCATTCTCCAGCAGTTCACGGTCCATCAAAGATCGTTAACAAAAATTAAGTTCTTCTCTACAGTCCAGGAGGTTGACATTGGTTTTAATTCCCTCTCCCAGATCTCAGGATTTAATAATCAAATTTCTACAGAAGGTCTGCCCCTTAGAACTTGATTCCCAAACACTAAGGCTTAAGTTTGCTTTGAAACATCAAGCGCATTTATTTTATTTTACGTATATTTTGATATTATTTTGGTATAATTTCTTTCAATTCTAATAATCACTTGGTTTAATTTTCTGCACTGTATATATTTTCTTTTGTTCCCATCACTCAAGTAGCTCTTTAATGGTTAGCTATAAATTTGCATTTGTTTGATCTCAAGTGTCTTTCTGCCCAAAAAATTAATGGTGCTTTTGATAATATATACTCCAAAGGTATATTGTTTTGAACAACTCTTTTGACCTGCTTGTTTCCATAATGTTTGAGGTTTCTGTCAATGTGATTTCCCTTTATCACTTTTCTTCCCTTCCCTTTACCAGAGGCTGATTTTCTTCTAACAACCTATTTCATTTCAGTTCTGTAAAACTCCCTTTATTTTTTAATTTTCTTAGGTTATTGAAGTCCCCAGATTCCAAAAACATTAATTTTACATTTTGTCAAATAGAAAGAAGTTCAGTAGATTCAAATAGAACCAGACTGAATAATTTTACCTATGTAATGTCCTTTTTCCTTCATTTTGAAAAATTCAGCAACTGTGGATGAAATTCTTGTTTCTGTGTTAGGTTGAAAAGAAAACTAAAGTCTTATTTCATTAGGTCTGAAACATAAAACTCTTTGGCAAACAAACAAAAACTATTCAAATCTCTATATAAGTAGCATGCAGGTACTCCTGATCCATCTAGTAGAAATTTTATTTTCCACAGACCCCAATCTAGCAATCCAATCTGAATGGAAGAGCCCTTTCACTTCCAGTGAAAGCCAGTGACTCTGGTAGGCACTAGGCGTCCAGAGGTGTTCTGGCACTTAAAAATACAGACAGGCGCATAGTAAGATCTCAGGGAATGTACAGAAAGGGGATTCCCACTGAAGTGATTTCATTCCAGCTCATTTCCGTGTCTATAACAAACCCGCTATACTTCAAAATGAAACAAACCGACAAACTTGAAACCTCATTTTGTTTTAAAAAAAAAAAAGTCCAAGAACTGATATTTCTGTTCCATGGAACAAGAAAAGGCCACTTTGGGGAAGGTTTGGGCACACATCCTAAAAGACCTCTGAATTAGGGGGAAAAGAATTAGCCAGCTTTATGAATTCTGACACATGTTCAGAGATGTGCTGAGTAGCGCGTCCCTGTTTCTGCTTCCTAACAATAGCGAGTGCATGTGGTCATGACGCAGTAAAAGGTCTAACTTCACATCTGCACATACCATCCTTGTACCAACAGAGAATGAAGGTTCTGATTGCTAATTTCAGATCTTTAAAAAGGACTATTGTGTTGAAAGGCAGAATAGCTCCATAGTCAATATAATGTGCTTTTAATAATTATACAGAATTACAAATATGCCAAAAAGGCAACGTTCAAACTCGAGAAATTACCCTAAGCTTGAAGATTTGCTTTCCAGGCTATATCTCAGAGATGACTGCATTTGGCTTCAAGAGTAACAACCTTTTCAAAATACTTTCAATAGAATATGAGCAAAGTTTCACTAAGTTCTAGGTGATATTGGATCCAACTCAAACTCAGAACTGGTATGTGCAGTATGAATGAAGTGCTCCTGAGGATTAAAATACATTTGGAAGTTTGGTTATGTATGGTACTGTCTAACCAGACAGACTGTAAGTGGTTATGAAGTGACAAACTATTAAAAATGACCACTTACCAAATACAGACAGGTTTCTGTAACTACCACCAGGATTTTCTCTTGGAAAGAACAAACATTCAGGAAACGATTGCAAACAAAACTGACAAGCACAGACACAGAATAAGAGCTCCTGAGCTAGCTCAAGCTCCTTTTGTACATCGTTGTGTAATTTACACAGCAAGTTTAGGAAGCTGCTAAATGAGCACTGTAGAATCTCACTGGCAATCTTCTTCCCTCTAATACTAGCCTCAGCGTTAGCTCAAACGCCTTTAACAAGAGCAAGCTCATCCTGCAGACGCAGGTGTCCTAGCAGCAATGACACCACTCCAACAGCTGAGAACCGAGCACGCGTGGCAGCTCTTTGCTAAATTACGGCCCGTATCTGTAATTGTTAACGTTTCAGAGGCAGCCACACCGGACAGGGTCCGGATTATTCTATAAGTTCTTGGTATCTACACTAAAGTGCATAAAGAGAAACATTAAAATAAATAAAGAGAAAAGCAAGGATTTTTATGGCATAACACCACCATGCTCCTACAATTATTTTGGATACTTATCATTTAACATTATGAGTTAAGGAGGTAAAGATGTAGAAATTGTTATCACAAACTATCTTAGAGGGGAAACTGACAATAAATAGTTGAGAATTGGTCTTTCTTAACAAGACAATTTTATCCATACAAATTGTTGCAATTAGGTATTCATTTATCTCTCCTGCACCACTGATTAACAAAGCTAAAACTGCAATGGTTAAGGCTATGAAGAATTGGAAACTCCATGTTCATATGGACTTTTACTCTCTCTTTATAACAGATGGAGAATGTTTTCTGATTTGTATTAAAAAAAAAAAGTTTAAACTGCTTGACAAATATTTCATTGTCCTCATGCAGCTCACTGCTGCCACTTGTTTGGAAAAATGAAAGGTAAGTTGAAAATGCACCTTTTCTATTTTCATCTCTAATTGAATTCTCTCTTGACCCCCTTATTCCCCATGGCTGTATTTCAGGTTTTGATGATAAGAAAAAGAATTTTGTATTTGGATAATACAATTTTCTCACTTGCCTTCAGCGACCTTCAGCTCAATTTCCTCTCCCCAGAGACACTGTATATTACAGAATTGAATCAAATTCCTTATTCATAGAAAAAAAGTTCCAATTTAATCTGAATATTCAGCATTTTACACTGGTCAGGGTGATGGATGGCAAATTGAAAAGCTTTTGGTTCAGGTAATCAAATGGTAGAATTCAGACTTGTATTGAAAAAAATAATGAAGTCTATTCAATATTCTCATAAGGTGTAAAAAATGCACATTACACGGTAGAAATGGGGCTTTTTCTTATTACCTAACCAATAACATCTCCATTGCAAAAAGTATAGTAAAACATTAAGAATTTATGTAGGTTAGAACATGTGAAAAGCTGCCACTGTTGAGAGAAAATGCAGGCATCTTTCCTAAGAGTGCTCAAATGAACAAGGACAAAACTGGGGGAAATCACAGAATCACAGAATGGTTTGGGTTGGAAGGGACCTTAAAGATCATCTAGTTCCAACTCCCTTGCCATGGACAGGGACACCTTCCACTAGACTAGGTTGCTCAAAGCCCCAACCTGGCCTTGAACACTTCCAGGGAGGGGCCATGCACAGCTTCTCTGGGCAACCTCTTCCAGTGCCTCAACAACCTCACAGTGAAGAATTTCTTCCTAATATCTGATCTAAATCTACCCTCTTCCAGTTTGAAACCATTACCCCTCATCCTATCACTACACTCCCTGATAAACAGTCCCTCCCTGTCTTTCCTGCAGGCCCCCTTTAAGCACTGAAAGGCTGCACTAAGGTCTCCCCAGAGCCTGCTCTTCTCCAGGCTGAACAACCCCAACTCTCTCAGCCTGTCCTCAGAGAGGAGGTGCTCCATCCCTCTGATCATTTTTGTGGCCCTCCTCTGGACCTGCTCCAACAGGTCCATGTCCTTCCTATGTTGAAGACTCCAGAGCTGGACACAGTACTCTAGGTGGGGTCTCACCAGAGTCACGTAGAGGAGGAGAATCACCTCCCTCGACCTGCTGGCCACACTTCTTTTGATGCAGCCCAGGATGCAGTTGGCTTTTTGGGTGATGCACACATATTGCCGGGTCACGTTGAGCTTCTCATCAACCAAAACATACCTGTTCCCAGCACATACCTGCAATGTTCAATGGTGGCTTACAGAAGCCTTTTAACATGTTTTGAAATGTTTTTAGAGAAAAAAACACAGCCTTTTTAACAAGTTCATTTGATATACTCAACTACAGTAATGCTTCATTTCCATCCCCAAAAGTTTTGTCAAGTAACATTATCAGGTATCTCATTATTTCCAAAGAACTACAGGTCTCATTCTGATAAACTGTCTTACTGTTTTTGAAGTTCAAGCCCAAAACTCGGACAGGATGTCTGAAGGAAACAAGAGGCTAATGATGCTGCACAACTCTGGTTTGGTTTAAAAACTATTGACAGTTCCTTTCTTCCATTCTAGAGACGCATGGAGTTACCCTGTTTAGTTTTTAAATACTGTACTTAGAGTACGTATACTCTACTGTATGTAGTTATTTCATTTTATTTGCAATAATTAAGACATAAGGAACACTTAACTATAGGCACCACTAGCATTTAACTAAAATTGCAATGCAGCAATCTAACTCCCCCTCACCTCACGCATAGGCATCTGGTGCAGAGCCATTATCCAGGCCAGGCTGCTGAGGGGAATTCCCCTTCAGAGGAACTTCCCCATACCTGGCAGACATCAGATGGCCTCCACAACCTGGGGAGAACATTTTTCCTTCCTCCACATCACCAGCAGCTCACAGGAACATTGCTCGCACTCAAGCTTCCTATGAGGAAACACAGAGCTTGCAGGATGCTGGGCATGTCTCACTGGGCATTTATCTTTTGTAAGTAACCTGTCAATGGAGCTTACCTTAACAGCTTGTGCAGTTTCACAGCCGCACGGTAAAGACGAGGTTGTGAGGCACATGGAAAAAGCATGCCCAGAAGCCCTCTCAGGAACAGGGTAAGTACTCAGACTATCCACGATAGGATAATGGCCACATTAGAAACATTTACAAGTAGAAGCTCTAAATATTGAACTAACTCTTCCAAATTAAGAAACGTTGGCAGGAAATGGAGAATGCTAGCAAGAACGGTAACTTGTGATCCACCAGCACAGCCATGGGAGAAGAGCTGAACCTAGAGAGACACACAAACATATTCATTTCAGCGACGCCTGAGGTAAAAAAACAGACTGCGTTTTTCCAACCTAGCCCTGCAAGGGCAATTTAGGAACGAAACATTACACGTCATCACAGTAGTGGTGTCAGGGCGGTTCTGCAAAGGAACGACACTAACAGGTACCCTGATGAATAAGAACAGAGATGCCAGTTACTGTCCCCAGATCCCTCACCTCTTCAGGAGCAGCAGGAAGAGAAGTTATTAACATGCACTATTTTATAGGTTAAAATAAACAGATACCAAAGAGATGCACAAAGGAATAAAGTGTTTTCCGTAATCAGAAACACAAAAATGAACTTAAGATGTCATAGAAAAGGACTTAAGCATGTGATTTTGAAGTAATTCAAGCAGAAGCTGGTGCTCCGTCCTGAGTAGGATGGGAAAGAAGCACATACTTGCGCCTAACCAATCAGCTGCATTTCAAGGTCCAGAACACTACGGGCATTCGCCGCGTGCCCTTGCTTCTGCTGACACATATTCGGAATGTTTTTTGTGAACGCCTCGGTGGGAATATAAAAAGTGTGAGACACGTGACAAATTTGTACAACGTAGTACAAAAGGAAACCAGAAAAATGTTTTAATTTTGTTGAAAAGTTGCATTTTGATCTTGATCCTTCCAGAAGAGTTCTTAGCTCCCCTCCTCGTAGAAGGGCTAGGTACAGAGTCAGGACAGTAAGGCTACGTGAGCAGACACTTAAAAGTCAGGAAACGCCAGCATTAAAATACTAATACAGTCTGGTTTCGTGTTACCATGGGGACTATTCCCAAAGGCTGTATTAGCCTGTAGACACTAAGCCCCACAGGGGAACTTTCACAACGAAGGGACACCAACAGGCTCCTCTGGAGGAGGGTTCAGATCAGAAACCTAGCTTAAGCCCGAAGAAGTCTGCATCACTCGGATAAATTTAGCCCCGGCAAATGCTCCTCATACATTCAAATTATATTCCTTAGCCTCAACTATTTTCCCCAGGATCATGCGGAACATTATGCAAGCTTTGTCTTCTTTCGGCTTGCACTTTTCTCATTTCCATAATAGTTCAGTATCGGATCTATATCTTGGCAGTTGCTGACTGCTGTCACATTCACTTCTCTTTTCAGCTGATAATATTAAAAGGTAAATGTGGGAACAGCCGGCGATCGATCATGGACAGAAATTTAAGGATCACCAGAAATACAAAATATAATCGCTTTGCCGTGGGACCCGTGAGCAGCTGCAGAAGACACGGGAGAAAAAACATCATGCAAGAAGCCGTGGGATCAGTGAGCAGCTACAGAAGACACGGGAGAAAGAAAACAACGAGTTAAAAAATAGCAGGCAGAACAGCTGCAAAATAGCAGGCAAGCGCTGGGAAGTACAGGGAGTAGACGCTGAACTGATAAGATAAAGGGAAGGTGCTTTTTAGTGGAAAATCACTGCTTAAGAGTGAGAAGGTATATAAGGCTTGGAATAGCACTAATAAAGGGTCTGCGTTATCACTTTCATAAAGTGCGTGCAGTCCGTTATTTTCGTTCTCCGACAAATGGTGACCCCGACGTGATTTTTCCAACGCCGAGGAAGAACGAAACTCAGGGAGAAACTGCGGGGAGAAACTGCGGCCGACACGAAGCGGCCCAGGGAGAAGCTGCGGAGAGAGACTGCAACCGGCACAACGCGGTGCAGGGAGAAACTGCAGGGAGAAACTGCAGGGAATCAGCAGCCTACACGAAGAGGCGCTGGGGTTACCCGCAGGGACTGTGGCCGACACGACAGCGGCCCAGGGGCTCAGCAGCTACACGAAGAGGTGCTGAGGGTCAGCGGTCGACACGAAGCGACGCTGGGTATATACCGCAGGGACCTTAAAAAGGTGAGCACCTGAGGCGCGGTATGGGGCAGGCTTCATCGACTCCAGAAGAAGCAGCGATAGCCAAACTCCTGCTGCATATCCTCTCTAAGAGAGGGATTAAATACGATGAACATGCCGTCCGGCGCCTGTTACACTGGCTCCGGACGCAAGGCTTGCCAGCAGAAACATCAAAGGCATTTGACCCTGCCGTGTGGGATGAAGCGGGCAAACTCTTGTGGGAGGCAGTCTCGCGCGGAGATAAAAACGCAGAAGGGCTGGCAATTACCTGGAGGCTAATGTCTGAGGCAATTAAGAGCGTGATGGCAGAGAGAAAAGCTGCGGCGGAGGCAGAGGCTGCGCTGGGGGCCCACGCACTTGCAGTCCCGTCCGCTCCGCCGTCAGACCGGGGTAGAGAGAGTGTAACGGGGCGAGAACAGTGCCCGCTGCCGGAGGCAGCGACGCAAACTGACCGGGAGATGGCAGGCTCTACCAACAGGCTGCCTCTGCCATCTCCCCGCCCGCCGACGGCCCCCCCGCCGCCGACGCCATCTTCCCCCCCGCCGACGACGGCCCCCCCGCCGCCGACGCCATCTTCCCCCCCCGCCGCCGACGGCCCCCCCGCCGCCGACGCCATCTTCCCCCCCGCCGACGACGGCCCCCCCCCCGCCGACGCCATCTTCCCCCCCGCCGAGGACGGCCCCCCCGCCTCCGACGCCATCTTCCCCCCCACCGACGACATTCCCCCCCCCGCCGACGCCATCTTTCCCCCCGCCGAGGACATCTCCCCCCCCGCCAAGGCGATCAGAACCGGTGCCCTCGTCCTGGCCGTCACTTCCGACAGTTCCGGGGAACACCAACGGCCCCGGCGAAATCAGGCCTAGTGGCCACGTAGATCCACGATATCAATGGTCCAAAATTCAAAAAGAGGCTTTGAAAGATGGGGAGGTGTTAAATGCTTACCCTGTAGTGGTGGTGAATAATCAGCAAGAATACCAGGCCTTTCATTGGGATTTGGTGAAAGAAATTCGTAAATCTGTAATGACCTATGGTTTGCATGCGCCGTATACCACCGCTCTGCTAGACAACATCTACGGGGGCAACTTATTAACTCCTTATGATTGTGATCAGCTGGCCGCCCTGATCCTGACGCCGATGCAAAGACTCCTTTGGAAGGACAAGTGGGGTACTCTGGTTAACGAAGAAGCCATGCGAAACCTAGACAGGCCGGACGATGACCCTTTAAGGACAATAGGCCCTGATCAAATGATGGGAAGGGGTCAATTTTCTGAACCAAGGTTGCAGGCCAGGCTTCCTGTTGACGTGCTGCGAATGTCTGCCAGCCTGGCCCGACGGGCTCTAATGCAGATTCCGGAAGTGGGGAAAAGTGAGACATCATTCACCAAGTTACAACAAAGAAACAACGAACCTTATATGCAATTTGTCGATAGAGTGCGGGATGCTGTTGATAAACAAATTGATAACCAGGCTGCCAAAGAAGCCGTTTTGATGAAGATAATAGTAGACAATGCTAATGCAGATTGCAAACGCATTTTGCTGTCGTTGCCACCTACCGCAACTCTGGTTCAAATGATTGAGGCCTGTAACAGGGTCGGGTCAGTAGAGCATCATACCACCGCGCTTGCAGAAGCATTTGCTACGGCTCTGAATACACCAAATAAAAGATGCTATGGCTGTGGCCGGATGGGTCACTTAAAGGCACAGTGCCAAGCTAACCAGAGTAAAAAATTTAGACAACCCCCACCCAACGATTCGGAAAAGGTATGTGGAAGGTGTGGGAAACGAAACCATCCTACTTCACGGTGTCATTCCAAATATCACCACAACGGAACTCTATTGCCCAAGGTACAGATTCGGGGAAACGGTCAGCGGAGCGCGACCACGAACCGCGCGATGACACAAGTAGTTCAGCCAAGACAGGCTGCTTGGCCAGCCTCCCTGCAAGAACAGCAGGAAGTGCCGGGGTGGATGTGGAGACCGTAGAAGATGTAACATTATGGGACACTAGCATTCAGTATGTGCCATCAAATGCTAAAGGACCATTGGGGGGAGGGTTGAGTGCGTTGTTATTAGGGAGATCATCAACTACTAAACAAGGAATTTTTGTTTTACCTGGTGTCATAGATGCTGACTTCACTGGGCAAGTTAAAATTATGGTATGGACTCCAGCCCCACCAGTTACCATTTTGTCAGGAAGTCGAATTGCGCAGCTAATCCCTTTTGTAGCACAGGTTCCTAAAGCGATGCCGCAGGTGAGAGGAGACTCGGGTTTTGGATCTACCGGATCGGCAGCCATCTTTTGGGCGTTAGACGTGGGACGTGAAAGGCCCACGGTACTCGTCACCTTTCGACACCCACACGCCGTTCCTAATGAATGGAGCTGTGAAATGCTGGCAGATACTGGAGCTGATGTTACCATCGTGTCTTTTACTAACTGGCCAGTGACATGGGAACTTCGAACTGCTGTGAATGGCCTCATGGGGGTAGGTGGCATTTCTGGAGCATCACAGAGCGCTTGCATTCTACAATGTCGCGGGCCTGACGGGCCTGTATGTTCGGTCAAACCGTACGTTGCAAAGATTCCTATCAATCTCCTGGGAAGAGATGTGCTGGGACAGATGGGGTGTAAATTGGCGACTCCGCCTTTTGCGGAGCGGTCATTGACGAGCGACCGAAGCCCATCAAATTAAAATGGAAAACAGATGATCCAGTGTGGGTGGATCAATGGCCGCTATCTCAAGACAAGGTCGCTATTTTAACACAATTAGTACAAGAACAATTAGAACAGGGACATCTAAAACCCACCACTAGTCCTTGGAACACACCTGTTTTCGTAATCCCTAAGAAAAGTGGGCAATGGAGATTGTTACATGATTTAAGAAAAATCAACAACGTGCTTGAGGATATGGGGCCTCTGCAACCAGGTTTACCATCACCAACAATGATTCCTGCTGATTGGGACATTATAGTAATTGACTTGAAAGATTGCTTTTTCACAATCCCGTTACATGCGCAGGATGCACCACGGTTTGCTTTCTCAGTACCATCGGTTAACAAAGCGGAACCAGCACAACGATACCATTGGACTACGCTGCCCCAAGGAATGAAGAATTCTCCCACAATGTGCCAACTTTATGTAGCTCAGGCCTTAAGTGATTTACGACATCGTTGGCCTCAATATGTGCTATATCATTATATGGACGATATTTTAATAGCAGGACCCTCTCTAGACCAACAGAAAATAATTGCTGAAGTATCCCAACACATGAAACAATTCGGCCTACGCTTGGCACCAGAAAAAGTTCAGATCACAGCACCCTGGAAGTATTTAGGATGGAAGATAACACAGTCGGCCATTATGCCTCAAAAATTAGAACTGCGCACTGATGTGAAAACACTCAATGACGTCCAAAAACTTGTAGGGGATATAAATTGGATTCGTTCCGTGTGTGGTATCACGAACGTAGACATGGCTCCATTATTGACACTGTTGACAGGAGATTCAAATATTAATTCTCCCAGAACCCTGACAGAATCCGCTAAAGAAGCTATCCAAAAGATTAGTCATAAAATTACGCGAAATTATCTTCAGAGAATCATTCTAGAACTAAAAATCATCCTATTTGTAGTAAACCATCAGAGGCACCCCTATGCCATAATGGCGCAGTGGGACGGCGACTCGCCTGACCCTTTACGAATTCTGGAATGGTTCTTTCTTCCCCATCAACAGCGAAAAACAATCACAACCAAAATTGAAGCATTTGCAAACCTAATCATCAAAGGCAGAAATCGATTATTAGAAATAGCCGGAAAAGATCCTGATAGTATTGTGTGTCCTATTCAAAGGGATTATCTTGAGTGGGCAATAAGCCAGTCAATGGAATTTCAAACAGCATTAGCCGACTATAAGGGTTCGCTGCGAACAGAATATCCTGCTCATAAAATGTTTGCCATGATGCGCAACCACAGCTGGGAGACAAGGCCAAATATCAGCCATCAACCTCTAAAGGGAATAACTGTTTTTACAGATGGTAGTAGTCGTACGGGAAAAGCAGTGGTAACATGGAAAACCAAAAACGGGTGGAAACATCGAGTTTATCATATTTCAGGTTCTGCTCAAACAATAGAATTGCAAGCAGTAATAGAAGCTTTTAAGCTTTGGTCTGATGTGCCTCTCAATGTAGTGTCAGATTCTTGTTATACGGTAGGAGTGGTCACAAGATTGGAAAAATCAATTTTAAAAGAAATTGCAAATGAACAATTATTTGCCCAATTTAAAACCCTATGGCACCTATTAGAATCTCGTCAGGAACCCTATTTTATCACACACATCAGAAGTCATTCTACTCTCCCTGGGGTTTTAGCCGAAGGTAATGCTAGAGCTGACAGATTAGCGGCACCAGTATGGACAGGACCGACGCCAGACATTTTTTCACAAGCTCGGGCCTCTCATGCCTTTTTTCATCAGGGGGCAAAAGTAATAGCAAGACAATTTAAGCTTCCCATTAGTGACGCAAAAGCCATTGTCCAGTCTTGCCCTAGTTGCCAGCAACTAGGGCCAGGAATAGAACAAGCAGTTAATCCTCGTGGTTTACACGCCCTTGACGTTTGGCAAATGGATATCACACATGTACCTGAATTTGGGAAACTTAAATACGTCCACGTTTCGGTGGATTGCTTCTCCCATATCATCTGGGCTACTGCTCAGACAGGAGAGACGGCAAAACATGTTATAAAACATTTACACATGGCTTTTGCGGCCTATGGGGTACCGCGCACCATAAAAACTGACAATGGGCCTTGTTATATAGCCTCCAGTCTCCAGCATTTCCTTGCATTATGGGGAGTTCAACACATCACTGGTATCCCACACTCCCCCACAGGTCAAGCGATTATAGAACGCATGCATCACACCCTGAAGCGTCAATTGCAAAAACAAAAAGGGGGACCGGAGGACCCTCAAACACGATTATTTAAGGCTTGTTATGTGTTAAACTTTTTGCGGTTTCCTCAAGGTCAAGAGCACCCACCTATTATACTGCACTTGCGGGGCATGAAGGCAGGAGTGGCTGTTGCAGATCAACATGATATATTGATTCGAATGCGTGACCAGGAGACAGGGGAATGGAAGGGTCCGTACAGATTACTTACTTGGGGACGAGGATATGCTTGTGTCGTTACAGATCGTGGAGTCCAATGGATCCCAGCGAAATGGGTAAAACCTTGGCTGCGCACACTGTCATCACAACCACCGTCATCGGAATCCAACTAATCGTGAGCAGTACTGCTTGGATAGTCCCACAGCCTAATGAAAATGTTTGGGTAACACTCGCTAATGCCATCGGACAAGATTTTCTCTGCCTTAGTACAGCAACTCCTCAAAATCCCTTTTCAACATGTTTGGTGGGAATTCCAATAGACACAACAGAGTGGTTCGCCTTTTGTAATGCGACGGCTGTAAGGCCAGCATGTCCAAATGTCTGGAACAAGTCAGTAGACGGGTGGTTGGCACACGCCTTCCCCCCATCACCCCTTCAACCCCAGGAAGTGCGATTGTTGGGTTCTGTGCAGGCTGCTGTCTGCGTGTTTTTTAATTATACTGGGAAAAACAGAAATCTATCCTGGTCTGTAAATAGCACCTTATCACCATATACAAATAGTAGCATATGGTGCAATTACACCATTCCCAAAATTTCTGTAGGCAGTAATACACCTATGAAGCTCCCTTCGGGTCTTTTTTTCATCTGTGGGAATCGAGCATGGGCTGGTATTCCGGCCCCTATACGGGGTGGTCCTTGTACAATTGGGCGTCTCACATTACTAACACCAAATATTACTATGATACATCAGCATTCGCACCTTTTACGGCATCGAAAGAGACGATCGCACCATGTTTTTGATCCCATGTGTGATTCACAGGCCACATTTTGGAACCAGGCAGAAATAATAACAGCTTCTCTTTTTACACCTGGTGTAGCTGCCGCCAAAGCCTTGGCAACACTAAATAGATTAGGATGTTGGTTAGCAAAGCAGAGTAACGCTACTTCACGAGCTTTGAGTGGATTGTTATTGGACACTGATTCTATTAGACATGCCACGCTTCAAAATAGAGCAGCTATAGATTTTTTATTGCTAGCACAGGGTCATGGATGTGAAGACTTTGAAGGAATGTGCTGTATGAACCTGTCAGACCATTCTACATCCATCCATAAAAGCATTCAGGACTTGAAGGATGGAGTTAAACAGTTGCAGATAACGAGCACGGGCCTCGATGGGTGGTTTCAGCAGTGGGGTATAACAGGTTGGATTAAAGATATATGTAAACAAGGTATGCAAATATTAATTATGATTATGATAATATTGATTGGAGGATCATGCATAATAAATAAAACCATGGTAATCGTAAAGAAAAATATGGCAGGTATCTGGATAGCACAAAAACAAAAAGGGGGAATTGTAGGAGATTTTAAAGAGCAACAGGACTTGTTGCTGTCAGATTTGTAAACAAGGATGGACATGAACGGACGAGTGTCAGGCATGATGGACAAAGACTGAAAACAAGACAGAGTGACCGAAGACATCCCTTAAATCAATTAGCATATGTTGAAAGATTTTATGTATTCTTATTTGTATACTGTGTTTTATGTCACGTGTGCAGTAGCTAGTGGACAGATCACTCCAAGCAGTGTTGGTTCTAAACAAAGAAGGGGGAAATGTGGGAACAGCCGGCGATCGATCATGGACAGAAATTTAAGGATCACCAGAAATACAAAATATAATCGCTTTGCCGTGGGACCCGTGAGCAGCTGCAGAAGACACGGGAGAAAAAACATCATGCAAGAAGCCGTGGGATCAGTGAGCAGCTACAGAAGACACGGGAGAAAGAAAACAACGAGTTAAAAAATAGCAGGCAGAACAGCTGCAAAATAGCAGGCAAGCGCTGGGAAGTACAGGGAGTAGACGCTGAACTGATAAGATAAAGGGAAGGTGCTTTTTAGTGGAAAATCACTGCTTAAGAGTGAGAAGGTATATAAGGCTTGGAATAGCACTAATAAAGGGTCTGCGTTATCACTTTCATAAAGTGCGTGCAGTCCGTTATTTTCGTTCTCCGACAGGTAAACATTAATTACAGGGACTATTTCTCTAACCTTGTCTCTGGGACAGAATACTTAGTTGGGAACGGTATAGTCCATCACAGCTGCAGCCTATTCGGTAAGTGCTGCCTGAAAGCCAGACTACTTGTCTGCTGGGTACGCTCTTGCACTGACGACTGGGGGAGTTGGGGTTACTCCTGAGAGGAGTAACTTGGCTCAAGGCAGCCATTTGGTAGTGAGCCAGAGAGAAGGACCAGTGTTGCTGAGAGAGTGCACAAAACACACTGGCCCAGCCTTCAACGGGCTTTTATTCTTGCTCTGTACGCGAACCTCAGGGAACGTGGAGGAGAGCAGAGGCTCCCGTGTCTGCTGGCACACCGCGCGGCCGTTGCTGATACGCTGTGTCTTGTTCACGGTGAATGCAAGCCAGCTCGGGTAGCAAGTTAATAAAGCAGCTGAAGCTAATGCCATTTCTTGGCACCACATAAGAGAGTTTGTTGTAGGGTCACGTATATGCATATAAGGGGTCATGTACGAGCAAATTTTCAGGAAATAGTAGACATGCACATTATTAGACTGAATTGCTGTCTGGCTCCAATATCTAAAATATGTAACCAACTCTGAACCCTAAGCCTCAGTGCTCTGATGCATTTAAATCACAAAAACGTGCGGTTTTTTAAACTAAGTTTCTAGACTAGGAAAAAAATATCAAGAATGTAGCACCAGATCCTGTACAGAAATACTTGAAGAGCAATACTGCTGGAATGAATGCCACTATTGACACAATATTTAGCTTAATAAACAGTTCTCAAAATCTGAGTTTGCTTCTAAAATCTTGATTTTAAAGAAATTAATATGGGACTCTGATAATTCCATTAATTAGAATTTTTTGGCCATTGAGTTTAGATTTACAAGACTTTCTTTGCAACCACAAGGGCTCTTTTTAACATACACATTTAATGGAAGATAATATTATTTCATAATCACGGGACTCTGGAGCTGGAGCTTTATAACAAAAACACTAAATCTTATTAAACCTGCGATAAAATTATTGGTGTTGGCAACCTTGCAGACATATGCCTAGAGCTGCACAGTGTTTTCCTCCTCTAACTACTGTAACTAAAAGGACATTAATGAGAGCAAAAGAATGTGTCTCTGTCTGCCCAGAATCTTTTGGAATTTTCACTTTTCCCTAATGAAAATGAAAACAAATACTTTTTTTTTCCCCCTGTGTAAGCTTTTATGGACATCTGAACTGACTTTTGTAATGAAAAGGATTAAGCAAACTCAGGGAAATGATAAATGTGGTTTGTATTAGTGTACTAATTAGCTCATAAATTTAGAAATAGTTAATCTTCTAGTTTTGCTGAATGAAAATAGCAGTCAAATCACAGATCAGATCTTGGAACTGGAGTAATGCAGTGGTGAATTAAAGCCCCTGAGCATAGGTGTCTGATCCCACAGCATTATGAAAACTGGAAATTTTGCTACTGGCTTTGAAAAGCACAAGGCGAATTTAACCAAAGTTGTAAAATACTACTCAAGCAGCCAGATACTTAACAGATAATAATAAAAAAAAAGAGATTTATTAGGTGTGTCCTTCTCCTTGTGTTGTAATTCAACGATTAACTATGGTAATTATTTTTAGTTCCGTCAGCTAATTAAGAGCACTGGTCGCTAGTACAATCCTGTGTTTTGCTGCGGGTTCCATTTAAGGTATGTATGTATGTACAGAGATACTCAAAGACCATGCCCTAGAAATATACTTGTTATTTCAGAAACAGTTCTGGGTGCCAAGTGATAAAAATACACTTGCCCATTACATGATTTACATTTCTTTAGAACTATCTTCAGACTGGGTCCCAGCCAGGTGGAGGAGAGGCAAGAGCCAAGCAGCCAGGCATGGGTTACAGTATGGTAGCAGACAAGTAGCTGGCAGACATTGCAGGCTGCTGAATACAATAGCTCAGAGTCTCCTCTGCTCTTTAATGGTCACACCAGAACAAGGTTAGAAGAGGACCGGGCTCGGTAACACTCGGTGTGAAGAATGAATAGACTCCCATTCTCACACCCCATAAACATCCTCCTGCACACCTTGTTAAACGCCACCCTAGAGACTGCATTTCAAGCAGTTTTCCATAAACTCCATGTGACCTGGATACAATGCTAGATAAAGCTATTGGATAAAATAGAGCCCTAGAAATACGTGAACCTGGGATTAGAAGATCAGGGTGACTTAATGAGGAATCAGCCTTCACATCTGGACTGCTGTAAACATTGCCCAGTCCAAGGCCGCTGTGGAAAAAACCAACACACCGATAGCAATTCAGTAAAATGTACCAGAAATGTTCATTGCTAGCCCTGCAGTGATATGCAGTAGGAATTAATCTAAAACCATGATGGCCAACAAGAGCTGAATGAATTTTCTTCTTTGGCTTGTAGTGCACCTGTTCTTACAGTATCTACATCTTATACACTCTTCTTGCAGAAATGTAAATATGCCTACATTAAACCAACTGCTTGGGTCGAGAGATAGTGGCAAGGCCTTTGTCCAACTACACAGTGTGAGAAGGAGCCAATAAAGTGTGTCTGCAAGGTCAGAATGTCTAAATGCCTGTACTCGTGACACAAGCTGGGAAGTTACAAAGCAATTTGTAATTATACCTTTGACTTGCTCTTAAGCAGTTGTGCATCAGCAAGCTATTAATCTATATTACTGCAGTATTCCACCTCAAAGTGGTAGGAGACAGAGAAAATTCAAGCCTCAAGCCTCAATATCAGGCTCTTCCGAGAGCATTGCTGGCTGCTGAACACGTGCACGCACCAAGACAGCATTGCTGACATTCTTCTGTCTGCATACGATGCTGCTTCTGGAGGCCGTATGACCTGTAATTCACCATCTTAGCTCTGGTTTTGGTAAGCGACTGAAAGAAAGGATAAAGTGGCCTGGTTAGCTGGTATGGGTGTGTAATTTAAGGGACTCCCAGTCATCACCATTTCTTAACCTTTCCCTTCAGTTTCAGTGAGGCTGCATAAGGCACCCGAAGACCTCTCCATTCTCCCAACCCACCCCACAAAATAGCATCAGGACTAGCAATTTTTGTTTGAGTGACAGAATGCTAGACTTTATTTTTCCACTAAGTGGAAAGCAACATTTATACTCTCCTGAAGTCTCTCTGACTGCACATCATAAGCAGGTTTACAAGGAACATCACCTTGGCAGCACAACCTCAATGAGCCCTTCTGGCCAAAATTTTCAATTACGGCAACTTAAATAGAAGTGACTGGTTTGACAGAGATATTCAGCACACTTGCAACTAAGTTAGCACATTAGGAAATCAGGACACAGTTATTTTAGTGCTTATATATAGGTTAGAACCAAACTTCAGATGCTTAAATTTGAAATTTGTGAAATGTGTCAGCAAAAGCATTATAAGAAGCCTGATCAAAATGCAGTATTCTCCTTAAAGCAACATCCTAAGGAGGAGGTACCGTAGTCCTCTTCCCTATCTGACAGGCATATGAAAAGCTCTAGACTAGGACTCATAAAGATCCTACAGTGAACTGCATTTTGATCTCAAGCACGTGTTCCACCTCAACCTCACACTCCTTGGAATGATGACAACTCTGCTTTGACAGACTGGATGAGATTACATATAACACAGCCCTGTGCAACCAGGGAAACAACACTGCAAACACATTTACCCCACCTAACTTTAGACTTGTAAAATGTGGTCATGTATACCTCAGATACTCATGGAGATTCTTATTAGTGGAGAGGAACAGGCACTTTTAAGTCTTGATACATCTAACCTAGGTTAGATGTCTACCTCAGGATAACATTAATCAGGCCTTAGAAATGCTGCTTTACTCCCGTGACATACAGAGGGAGTGGACACACCTCTTTCACATCCATATGTCTCAGTGGCACATACCCAAGGTTATCAGGGAAGAAGCCCAGCCCTCAGCGTGAAATGCTGACTGGGAACGGGAATATTCCCAATGAACACTGCTGCCCTGTGACAAACAAAAGGCAAAGGAGGACTTATCATATATTGGCAGTGCTGTTAATATCGCCTTGTGTGTCAAGTCCAGTAAAACAAGGTCAGAAACAAGCAGCAGGCAGGAGAGCCCACAGGAACTGGTAGCACGGCCCTTCAGTTTCTGCAGCAGGGTTAGCACCTCCACACACTACGCGGACGCACCAGCGTGGGTGTACTAACTCCACTGTGCTGTTAGGCCCAAGCACTCCTGTTAGGAATTGGTATGAATTATAACAATACACTGCTCACTTGCACTCGTTAAACAGACCCCTGCCTTACCTAACGCGTAGTCGGCATCTTCTACAACAATGCTAAGCGTGAACCCATCGCTTTAACTTTCAGGTATCAGTTGGATACTGCACACTTAGTACTTCTATATTTAATAATTATTCAAACGACTTTTAAAGGAGTCCATCCTTAAACCAGAGGGATGCATCTCACATACACTGTAACACATTAGAACAGATTTCCTTTTTCCATACACTGAAAGCAACATAGAAAACATACAGCTTCTGTACTCACCATGCCAGCAAGAACATGGAAATAGCAGTCAAAAAAGGAATTTCTAGTTTCAATTCTTGGTGCAAGATCCGAACAAAGAGTTTCAGTTTAGGTATTTTTCCATTTTTAGCCAAGTTTGGGCTCCTGCATCTCTACAAAGAGACATTCCCAGCAGTAGATGCACTGCTGAGTAGACCTAATCCATCCGGAGACAAGACCAGAAGATCCCTGTCAGTTGCAAATATTGGTACGATCTGGTGATGATGCCCAAAGTACTTTCTGTTTAACAGAAGGCACATGGAATTGACTCCTCTCTCACACCAACGTTAATCATGACAAACTCTAATAAAGTCAGAATTAGAATTGCTTTGAATATACGCTAGCATACACGAGAGAATACTGTGACTGTGTGTATTTCTCAGAGGGTTTTTTTCATGTCTTTTTTCTTATTTCTCACATTCCTCTGGGAGATCTCATTGCCAATTTCAACAAAGGGCATCATCTCTATGCAGCTGATATCCAACTCTACAACTCTGTCAACTCATTCTCTGATCCCCTTCTTGCCACCTGTCTTCAACATGTCAATCAACAGATGGCTACACCATCACTACGGAATGCTTCAAAGGCATTCAAAATGTTTTAAAAGTCCTCTTTGTTCCATGTCTGTGGCTCTGCTATCAGTCTGCTTAATTCGTCCTTTCAGTTCTCAGCCAAAAATCTTGCTGCTATCTGTAACACAGGGTTTTCATTTTCTTCTCATCTGCTTTAAAGCTATTTCCATAATATTTACAGATTTATCCACACTGCTTCCTCTGTGTTGTGTTAATGCTTCACTTCAGTTTAAAATAATGCCATTTTTATTCCACTTTGGTTTTCTAAAAACATACTTTCTAAACTTCACCAACAAATGGGCAGGAAACAGAGTACTTCTTTGAAAAGTTGAGACTCTCTCAAGAACTTCCAACACTCTACAGGTTTTCTTGAAAGCAGAATCTCATTGTAAGACTTGTGAAAATATATTTCAGTGTCTACAGTGGCAAGTCAAAGCCCTCTGATATACATACAGTAATGGTAGGTTTTGCCATAACATTGTAGCACTTTGAAAATTATAAAAATACATAAATATGAATATTATAGAGTTGTGTTGATCTGTGCCAGATCTCTTTCACAGCATCTAGTCTTTTGCTTCTCCTCAGCCCTTTTTTTTTTCTTTGTGTCCTCTCTCCAAGACCCCAGAAATAAGCCATTCCTTCACTCACTTACCCTATTTTAATCTTGTCTGCATTTCTAGGACTTCCCTTCAAACCACATGCAAATGGTATGATCTCCGGTGCAGCCTTAGCTCCACAGCAGTAACATCCCAAGGGTTTGTGATAATATTTCAATATATACCTGAAGCGTCTCATGGTAAAGTGGAACAATGTGAAATGAATAAACAAAAGTGCAGCCACATGAGGAAAACACAGCATAGCAGAAGTAGGGATCTGATGTGAAAACACAAATTACTTGCTGATGTACAAAATACCAAGGAAAAGGATTATGCGGGGCAACGCTCAGCTATGTAACTCCCCATAGACAAGTGCACCTAGGGAGACTCACAGGAACATCCGTGAAGGCTGGTGACTGCAGGTTTCCAGTGTACGCTATTCAGTGCGAAAACGGGCTGCTGTTGTTCTTTTAATTGGATTACTTTTTTATTTGCTAAAGCCTCCACTTCCCCTTTCATCTTATCATTTGTAATTCTGTAGCACTAGTGGCAACCACAGCAACTGTTTTATGTAGAAACGGCACGTTGTTTTCTCCTTTAACAGTATTTAGCAGCTGGAACCAGCAAATACAAGCTCACATAGTTTGCCAGCTCCTCTCAGAAAACCGGTCAGCGAGGAGCAGCCTGTGAGCCACAGGTTGGAAACTTGAGGCCTTCTCACAGCTAGTACAGGTGACAGCTCCGGGGCCACGGTGACACAGTGCAGCGAGCCAGCAAACGCCCACACCCCTGTGCAAAGAAGGGCAGCGGTCCGATTACTGACTCTCCCGTAGCTTCTGGGCCGTGACGCCCAACCGACCGGCCCGAGACCTTCACTCTCTTCACCCTGCCCTTGATCTAAGCACACGGCGCCGCCGCCTCGGCCCCGAAAGGGGCTCCCCCGCGGCAGGGGGAGAAGGGGGCTGTGCCCATCGCGTCGCCGGGACATGTGCGGACAGCCCGCACCGCAACCGCCCGCCGCTGAAGGCGGGACAGCAGCACGACCGCAAAGGCTGCTAGGAACACAGGGGAGAACGCCGAAAGGAACCAATAAGAATCCTCCGCCGTGGCGTCACGACGCACGCAAAAAGCGCTGCGTGCCCCTCCCGCTCCCCGCCCCCTCTCGTTACCATAGTGACCGTCCGCCGCGTCTACGGCGGGGGGGAGAAGATACGAGCTCTCGCGAGAGTTTCGGCGGGCGGCGCAGGCCCGACCGGAAGGCGGCGCGGATTTGAAGGCGGCGGCGGGAGGGGTGGTGAGGTGCGGGGTAGGTGAGTGGTTGTGGCTGTTTTCCGTGTGGGCTGGGTGTGGTGCGCGTTTCACCTCTGTCTCGTAGCCTGTCTTTGGGGTTGCTGGTGTGGTGCGGAGCCACATCGACTGGGAACTGCTGGGGGGGGGGGGGGGGGCGGGGCGGGGAGGGGAGGGGAGCGCTTGCCCCACTGCCCTCCAACCGCCCCTGAGGGGAGCAGGTGCCAGCAGGTGTGCGGCGGCGGTTCCCCGCCCCGGCACGCGCGGCGCTGCTGCTCCGGGCTGGCTTTTACTCAGAGCTGCCCGCTCCATGGGGACGGGGGCAGCCCCGGTGCCCCGTGCTGTGGCGGTCGCTGTCATCCCGTGCCTGGCTCTGTCCCTGCCGCTTTCAAACGGCCCGCGGGAGGCTTCTCCGCTCCGGTTTGACGTGGCAAAGCAGTGTGGCCGCCCGCCTTCCCCGGCCGGACCACGGGATCTGCCAGCGGGGCAGCCAGCAGCGTCCCCGCTAGTGCTGCGAGGCAGCGCCTTACTTCCAGCGCAGGCAAATACTGCTCCGCGCTTGCTGGCACAGCCGTGAGCGCTGTGAAGATGTTGATGTGAAATACCAGTGAAAAAACGTGACCTTCAGTTTCAGCAATGGAATAGCTTAACTGTTATTAAGCATACAAGTTTTAGAAAGTTAACTGATGCGGTATTGTAAGTTTTATAGTTCTGTGATGGGGTGAAGTCTGAGCTTTGGTTTCAATAGCTTGTTCATTTGCTAGGTGTTATTCATTTCTGAATTTGAGTGCTTCTTTGGCAAAGTATTAGCCTATCTTTGCCTTCTACATATGGATCAAATATTGATAAAGGCTTTGAAAAAAAAAAAACAGGAGGAAGCACAGGGTTTAGTTAAACTGTACCATATCACTAAGTAATTTGTTTGTGGAGATGACAGAGGTAACTTGGGTTCTGCTCTCAGTATTTAACTCCAGTCCTCTGTCTCTCTAATAAAATATGTATATTCCCTTTGTTTCAGGTGAGCAACTGAACTTGAAATCATACTATCCCAATTCTTAAGTCATGTTGGGCTTCACGTTGGCTTTAAAAACCTGTAAATGTCCAATAGATCAATTCTTCAAGTACCAAATGACTGTGTGATACCATCTGGGCAGGCAAATCAAATCCTGAGGAATGATCTCTGGGCATCACTCATGGGGATGCATCACTTGCTGCCATGTGCAAGATGTTAATCAGAAGCCCAGACTTCTGAATTAAAATTGAGCCTTCAGTCTTAGCTCTAAATCTCTTGACTGAAAGGCTTGCTTCTTAAATCTTAATTGTTCTATCAGCAAGGCTTTGCATAAACTGCTTAGGCATTCAGTTCTTAGCAGGTTCAATTGCAAGTCTTTTCAAGGCTATTTGTCATAATAAATTTGATTTTTCACATGTGTTCTTGGAAAAGGTTTGTAGATAGCTCTTTGAGGAAGTCTGAGTGCAGCTTCTTTCTTTCCAGTCTATTGTGCACACAGTATGCTTTTAAAAGAATTTATCCTCTGGATTTGACTTTGATTAATAGCTTACACTTACAAAATGTTGTTGTAGTTATTGTTAGCATGTATCTCACAACACCTGTTGGCATCTTGAGGGAATAAATATGAACACTTTGTTAAAACTATAAAATTAATAGTATTCTTTTTAACAGGAACCCTGGAGTCTGTGAAACACTGAAAGTCAAGTGGAATAGGTACATCATTGTCAAATCTTTATTTTGAATTTGATCCAACAAAACAGGAAACTGGTAGAAAATGTCACCTGGGAAAGTTCTGCAACCTGTACTGAAAATGAAGGTGGATGAACTCTTTTTCTGCTGGTTGAGTCAGACTGCAACTCAGCTGACACTAAAAGACTGCTTGAGAAGAATCAAGAATGAGGAGAAAATGGAGGTTGGTAATGGGGAGTCAGGAAATGGTAAAAATGAGAGGTTCGCCTATAAGAGTTCCAGTTCCTCACAATGCGTATTAGGAGATACCAGATTGCCTTTGATGTCTTTCAATCCTTCTCAACTTTCTACTACTCTTCCATTGGCAACTCCAGCCACCCCAAGGAACATTTCTAATGTCAGAGCAACACGGCGATCCTCAGGAACCAAAGTAGTAAGTTTGTTTCTTACTTATTAGACCTGTTTGTATAAATGGAAGTGAATTTTGTGTTTGTGGTATTGGCAAATTATGCAAGTAATTAGTTTCTTCACAGGAGTTGTTGGGAGTGGAGTGAAGCAACAGCACCGAACATAAAATGTCAATTCTTGTGTGTCATTAGCACTAATGGCTAGGTGGCCTAAACTTCCAAAAGGTTGTCTTGGCTCCTTGCAGCTCTTTTGCTTTTCATAAGCCATACATGCCTGACACAAAATGAAAAATGAGTTGTTTTCTGTTTCCAATAATTTTTTTGACAAGAGCAATATTGCCCTTATTCTTCAAAACTGCAGAGTGGAAGGCATCTTAACAATTCTATATCCAGTACAGCACATTAGGATTGGTATATCTTTCCTGGTTTTGAGCTATAATTTCAAAGATCATGCAGTACTAGTCAGTGGTGCAACTAATTTGCATGTTATGTTTGCTTTGGTGTGTGCAGCGTAGATAAGGAAAAGTCAAAACAAGTGTTTCTTGATTCCTGAAGTATTGCCTTTCCTATTGCTAACTAGCAATAAGGATAGGGCTAGTAACAAGCAAAAGGACAAGAGGAAACAGCCTCAAGTTGCACCAGAGGAGGTTTAGATTGGACACTAGGAAAAAACTCTTCACCAAAAGGGTTGTCAACCTTTGGAACAGGCTGCCCAGGGAACGCGGTTTAGTGGTAACTTTGCAGTGCTAGGTTGACCGTTGGACTTGACGAACTTGAATGTCTTTTCCAACCTAAACAATTCTATGATATGTATTGCATTTCTTAACAGGTGTGGAAAAGCTAGAAATAGCTAGAAATGCAATTAAAAAACAGTTTTCAATAATGTCTTTGTGTCCATGGAGCAGTGTACAGTGTGGGGAGGACCCATGTGTAGAGTCAGAGCATGAAAGAGAATTGTAAAAGCCAAAACTTGGATAGGTAGGTCAGATAGCCATGACTAACCTTGTGTCATTTGTGAAATACATCTTGCACTTTGATAGAATATTAGATTTTCCTTTCAATATAAATGTGGTATTTTACAAAGGCTATTCAGTTTACTAAATAGATCACAGTTGCTGGATACTTCTTGTTTAACTCCCTTTTGCCAGAGGTGTAACCCAAACCAGGTGTTGATGCTTCAGATGTCACACTTTCAATAACAAGCCCCTCTTCTCTTAAATGCAATCTAATTGAGGATAAATGTAAGCCCCTGTGTTTGTTTGCAGTGTTATTTTTGTCCTGCCTTGACTGCAAATTTTCCTTTGTCTAATGATACCAGGCACTATTGTTAGCACAAGACTCATATTTGGCTCCACTCAATCAGCATATTAACGAAGTAATTGTTTTGGTACTACATGGTACTCTCAATGCTTCCTTTCTAAGGTCTTCACTTATAATAGACAATGCCTTCTGTGAAAGAATGACGCTCCTGCCCCCAACCTGAGGTTATTTTTTTTAACTAGCAGTTCAGTTCAATGTAATTTCTAGCTCTTTTCGTAAACTGTGAAAACAAAACTGGATAGAGACTGATGTGGTGACTAAGCATTGCTGTTTCTGCTATGGGACTATAAATTCATATAATTTAGTAATACTTGTGAGGTTTAAGTGGTCATCACTCCCAAACACTACATTCTTTGGTATCCAACTCCATACACTGGCCAAACCTCATGGTGTCCCAGGGAAGCTTGCTCAGGTTGGTAAGTGTAGGGAGGTTAGAGCTGAGGATGTTTAAGTGGATCAGTTACTTCTTGTTGTTGGTGTGTATTGAATGTATATACTTGACCCACAGGAGTAAAAATGCGACTACTGTTTTGCACTAAAACATTTAATCTGAAGTGTTATCTCATAAATATTCAAAGCCTCCACTTCTCAGTCTCAAGACAGCACAATTCCAGTCTAGAATTTGTCTACATTGACTTAATAATAAGGACTTTTATGCATAAACACTAGCCAGACAGCAGGGCATGACAATTGATGTACTTATTTTGCTTTGTTTCCTGTTCTAGTGAAATGTAGAAAGTTAGCAGACTATCAGTTTATTCTTGTATCGGATAAAAGCAAGCAAAGGGAGATTTTCCATTAAAAGCCACTGTTACTTGATGTACTTGATCACCAACTCATATACTGGAATTTCTCTTCATGTGTCTTGGTTGATCGCTTTAAGTAGATCCCATAAAAAAGAACTAGAAGAGATCAATGAATAGTAACATTCTTAATTGGCATTGTTTGTATAGTGGTTAGAGAGAACCTAGAGGGTTAGGTTGTTTTGGGTTTTTTTTTCTTGAAGTTGGGCAGGGGGAAGTTTCCAAGCATTAAGAAATTTGTTTATGGCTGCTTTATTCAGCTGAACTGAAGCTTCATCCAAAAGTTTCCTAATCTTTAAGAAGTGTAAATTACATTTGAAGCAGGGATTGGCTCTTAAAATACCACCAAGAGTTTCATAATTGCATGTTCTGCTGTGACAGTATATTTTCTCGTAGGAAGTAAAATATACTCCTTTTCCTTCTTGTATGTCCATAAGCTACCTGCTGTAGTGTCAGAAGTAATGCATCTGTTTTTGTGCCCTTAATTACGGCTCACAAATTGAGATACAATGGTTTTACCTACTTCATTTGAATTCAAGTTTGATGTCCTTGTGTCTTTTTTTATAAATAGAAGAAAATGTTTCAGATAGCTTTTTTAAAAAGCAAGTTGGTACTATATGTACAGTAATATAGATTTAAATTCTAAATAGTAGTCCTAGAAAATGGTAAAAGGTAATGTGCTTAACTCAGTGTGCCTGAGTGTCATATTAGGAAAGGGCTTTTACATCCAGCCATGAAGAGCTGGAGAACTATTTCTTTTAGGACTATATAGGTGAACTTTGACATCTTCTTATTAAACTTTCTTACTGTATACAGGCATTCTTATAACGCAGCATACAAGCAGTAAGCTCATTTTTAGCAGGATACATTTTCACCATCACTGAGCTGAGTTACTATGTTTGATTATGGGTAAGATTGCTGTACATCTTTTCCACTTAAAATGTTTCTACAACTTTTTTGAAGAACACCAAAGCTGATATCAGAAAACTGCCATCCTCAGGTTATTACCAGGTAGTAAGTATGAATGTGTAGGAAACAGCATTTTCATGCTACAGGATTCTGTACTTGTTAGAGAAACATGTTTTGCAGAATGGGAAGCTTTCTTGGAAGACCAGTCTTGAAACTAATTAGATGTTTAGATTAAACAGCAGTGTATGAGCAAAACAAGTTGGCGCTCTGATGGCAACCATTAAACAGTATTAAAAGTACTGTTGCTAACACCTATTTTATTCAAGGAGATCTTCTCTCTTTTTCAGAGGTTAGCTTGTAATTGAAGATTGAGGGTCATATTTTTATCCAAAATCTAAGTATTGCCTCTTGTTTTTGCTGAAACACTGTCTTGTGAGAGGAGAATTTGGTGTCTTTCAAGATAATTGAAGCCCTCTACTGATTAACAAGTCCAAAGTACTTCCTCAGATAATGAAAGAAGCTACATGGTCTTTATGTTAAAGATGAACAACTGAGGCACTTCAGACAGATATTTGTTCATCTGGACAGGGCACTTAAAGCCAGGTTCTGGATAAGCACTAATTCAGAATAAACGCTTGGCTTAATCCACGCTCCTATTCTGAAATCTAGACAGAACTGTACCATGAATGTTCATCTTGTGTATTGTGGTGCCAGTGAAAACAAAGCAGTTTTTGTTTAGGGTTTTTTGTTTTCCTTTAGGGGAGGTACTTTCCTTCACTTGCATGGTGTCACAGTGAGGTCAGTGTCTGACTGCATCCATTGTACAAATGTGTAATTGCAAAGTTCTGGTCATCTTCGTTATGTGATGTGAAGTGCGTGCTAACACTTAGTATTCTGCAAGTAGGCTTGTGATTTGTCTGTACCAAATGTATTAAAATAACAGGACATCAGAGGAAAACATCAACATTTAAGTCTTGAATATTTTGAGTATATTGTTGTAAAGAAAGGAAATTCTATAGCTGTAACTTTCAGACGTGAAGAATAGCTGTTGTAGCTTTCTTCTCACCCTTATCACAACTGTACGTGGATTTAACAGTGTTTCTGGCATTCTGGATTATCTTAAACATATGAGGTATACACAATTGTACACTGTTCATCACATTGTCAAAAATGCCAGGCCTCAAGGCCTAAAAGGTGCCGCAGGCAAGATGTTTAATCCTAACCAGCTGGTGTGCAAGGCATGTGGGGAAACAATTCACAGAATTCCCTACGGGCATTTTGAGGGGTGGTGCAGAGAGAATGTGATATGATCTGAAGTACTTCAAAGATATTTTCCATTTCTCTGCAGGGTCAAGCTTTGATATAGAAACCAATTCAAGAAGTACCTTTATATCTCCTTGCTTGATAAGGATACTGTTCCTGCTTGTTATTGAACAATTATTAAAATTCATTTTTTAATAATTATTAAAGCTCATTGTCCCATATTTCTGTAATTTTTTAGTTTTTACTGTATTGCTACATAGTTTTTTTCATCACTACCATTCTTGCCAAATTTTTATTACCAGTTAATTCAGTTTGTTGTACTAACTGAAGTTAGTGGAGTCATACTACTAGAATCCAGTTCAGTTTAAAGAGAGACTAGGATGAAACCTTCTAACATTGACAGATGTTTGACCATAATAACACTTGACACTTGTTTTCTGGAACAAATTAGTTTTTCTGAGCACTTGAGTTAAAGGACTTGAGTTATACCTGCATCTGTTAAACCAGTGGTGGACTACCTCCGTGTTCTGCAGGTGTGCTGTAAGTGTTTTGGGGGACCACCTTTTACTAGCAAGGAGAGGAATTATGTTCATAAAATGTCAGAGAAGTATGAGGAGTGACAGTGTTTGAATCCTGCCAGCTTTTCACTTCAGTAGTTATTAAGCTTTGTTGGCCTTGACACTTCAAGTTTCTAGTCTTACACGTTGCCTGCATCTGAATTGCTACCTAGTATATCTTAATACTAGAAGCAGTGTTGTCTACTAAGTCTGGGTTATGTAAGCTGAACAAGCATTGCACTGCACACCACAACATGCTGTGCAGGACTGAGTGTGGTCTAGCACATACGCTCCCTAACGCTGTATTATGCAAGGCTAGTGTTAATAGTGCCATGTCCCATCACTAAGTGAGGAGGATGGTGGACTTGGCTTCCAATTCAAGCCTGTGACTTAAAGGCAGACTGTAAATAACCTGGTATCAAACTGATGTACTTTTGTAATGATAACAGATGTCAGCACTAATGTGTTCACAATAAAACTTCCAACAAAGGAAGGGCAGATAAAAGTTCATGGTAGTGTCTGGAAGAGCGCAGCTACAGGTGTTCCTAGAAAATCATCATTAGTTTCAAGTGTAGTAAAATAATAGTAGTCAGCATAAGCAGCACTGGTAGCATGTTGTATTATTCTTCTTAAGCTTTGCTCTACTGAATAGCTTGCAATAGAAGAATCATTATCCTGATTACAGAAACAGCTATTCATTTTATGTATAAATGAGAAACTGAAAGTCATTCACTGTTGTAGCTTTTTGGTAGTGCTCCTTATTCTAACTGCATCTTGTACCCTGGGATAAATGTTACACTTTTTAGTAATAGTATTAATTTTGTTTAAACACTGTGCTTTGTTAGAAGAAACAGTGATCTTTTGTCCTTCTTCGAAGTGGCAGTTGGACTTGAAAGAGAAGCTATTTCTGTCCTACTGGAAACTCATAAATATTTCTTATGTGTTGCATCCAGTCTTAAGAGGTTTTGGCATTTCTAGTGCTGAAAAATTGAATTCCGAATTATACATGGCTTTCTTCAAATTTAAAATTCACCTGAATCCTGACACAGGACAAATTCAAATATTTGGATGGAATTTATTAATCACAGGCCCTCTTTCCTGTGTAACTGTCACTTAAAAGCAAACAAAAAAAGTTTGTAGCTCTATGAGATCATTACTTCCAGTTGCTTCTCTCTGCCCAGTCTTGCACAACATTTAAGTTTAATTATAACTTTATATCAGTCATTTAAACAGTTCATTCTTAACAGGTGGTCAGTCTGGGAGGAAATTTAGATATTGATATAGTGGAAATATATTTTTTCTTTCAGTGATGCTTGAGAACCCATCATATTTTTGTGAACTTCTCCATATGCCCTACACTTACTCTGTCAGCAAAGGCCAAAAATATGTACGGGCTTACTTCAGCACAAAATGATTAATGCAGTTCATCCAGCAAACTACTTTGTTAACTGACAGACCTCGTCAGTGACTGCACTGAATTTTTCTGCAAACAATGTTATGAGAAAAATCTACAAAATACCAATGATAATATCATATGGCTGAGTCTTGCAAATTTAGAGGCTTTGCACACAAAACTGTCTTGAAAAAGTCAATAAAAGTTGGGCAACAAATAGTTGTATTGATTTGAGAAGATACCAGTTAAATGCTCTCAATCTTTCTGCAGTCCACAACAAATGGTCACTAAATGTTGTGTTTTAAGTGTGGCATAATATGTAAATAACTCCTTTGTGTTGGGTTGGATTAGCATGGTGTTCTTGTCTTCAAGTTAACCAGATGCTACCAATGTCTTGGTAGATAAGGTTAGTTTGTATTCTGCAAACAAACGATACAAGTTAAAATTGGGTCCATAGAAAGCTATTAAGCAGTCAAGAGATGTTTTATTTAAAAGTGTATTCTGGTCCTTCACATTAGATGTGCGCCTTTTGCATAGCAGACACTAATCTGTATAAAAAAAAAATAGCTAAAAAATGTACACCCACTCATGTACTGTTTCTTGACCACAGGTACTTGCAGGCATAATGGGCTCTTAGGGTTGTAGGGGTATGTGCTTAAATAACTTTGTGCATACTGCTTTTTTTCGTTTCATATGGAACTAGCCTTACACATTAGTTACCCTCAGCTCTTACTAGAAACATTGGCTGATTTGGGGCATCAAATGAGTTGGAAGACTACAAAGAGACTTTCACATTTGGAGAAATCTATATATGCAAGGAGAATGCAGGGAAAGACCTTACAAGTGGGTGTCAGGGCAAACAATGCAAAATACCTATAAAATGGAGTTGTTAATGTGCCCCCCATGAACAAGGTTCAATTGAACCTTCTTGACATTATCTTGACAAAAGCCTGCTTGTAGAGATTATGAAATGGCTTTACGTGATCTGGTTTTAGAATTCAACAGAGCCAGGAGAATAGTTTCTAAACAGTTTTATTCTGTTAGAAGTCAGATTTGTATTGATAAACAGTTAATATTCTAGATTTTGTAAACCTTTCTACTAGACATGATCATCATTGCTATATTGTAAATAATCTTCATCCTTGTGGCATACTTCACTGACTAAACTAAAGCAAACTATTTGAAATGAAGTAAGGTAGAAAATGCTTAATGGGCTAACTTGCTGTTACTTTCATCTGCTAATAGTCTCCATGAATGATCATCATTTACAGCAATTGCTCTTTAAAAGTCTTGTGTTGTAACTTAAGATTTTAAACAAAAGATCACCAGTTTTATGGTCTTGCTATTAACACACTAAAGAGTACCTCCTAAAATTTTGACTACTTGATTATTTATCAAGTAACAAATTTAAGCTTAGTATTTTAGAAAGGCCTTCTAGAATGCTTGAAAAAGTATTTAGACTTCACATCAAGATTTCCAGTGATGGAGAATGGAGCAAATTGCTAGTCAAGAGTACTGTTGCTGTTCTGGCAATGTATCTGTGGTGTTGTACCTCTGAGTTGACTTATTACTTACATCTTATTTCTTCCTCTGTACTGGTTGCCTCTTTGTTTATCATACTATCATTACAATTTGTGATCTTACTGCCTGACTGACTTGTACAACAAGGTCTGTTTCTTAAAATTCCCAATTTGTTGGTTTTGCTTTAAGATCCTCAGGGAGGGAAATCTCAAGCGAAAGCATAAGCAAGAAGCTGTTCTGCAGCTGTCGCTGACTCAAAATTATTGTCTTGTGATTTCAGGGGCTAAATTACATGTTGTGTTAGCTTGTGATACTGAAATTAAAGTAGTGGTTGTACTTTCATACACCAATCTAGGTTTGGAAATGATGAAAATTCAAGTTATAAGTTTTTTTTTTTTTTTGAAAGGATTAATTGAAAATTCAGTTCATGTCAAAACGATGAAGTACTGAACAGCTGGTTCAATGTTTAAATAAGTTGCTAGACAGTTATAAAACATTGTCATTCATGTTCTTTATACCAGATTACTCTGTCAACTTCTAAATTAAGGTGACACAAAGTAAATAATAGCAAGCTAGAAATGACTAAATATCCAAAATGGCCTGTGTGATGTTAAAAAGTTGCATAATGCATAATATAAGTTTCAGTTATAAAAGCTGCTGTCTCCCACAGGAAAAATGCCAGTGGCATTCTGAATCAGCCTGAACAGATTCTTCATTTCAGCCTGTTCTGCTATTCAGAGGTAAAGCAAATGCGTATGTTGTGGACTGTAGCTGCCTTTGCAGATAGTCTCTGTAGCATCATGGTTCATCTGAAAATGTAAAACCCCTGCAACTTATTAGAGTGAGTGTGATTTTTAATTTGTATAATTCATACTGGATATTTTGCTTATCTTTCTCTGTTTAATAGCCACCTCAGCAGCATCAGTTCAGGTGTACCCAGGTTTTCATGACCTGATGAACATGGTCATCTGAAGATCATGAATAGTAAATAGGCTCCATCTGTAGACCACCCTTCCAACCACCTGTTTCCATTAAAACTCTGTTTATGCTATACACAGGTAAAATGTAAACTGATAATGTTTTCTTAAGATGGCAGAGAACACACATGAGAATTGTTCTGAAAGGAATATGTACTATCCATTAACTGTCGGGCTTCCGTTTTATAGTATTTAGTGTTGACGCTTGCCGAAGTTGGTCGGCCAGATGCAGTTAGCAATCTAAAAAGGTCCATGTTATGTCTTAAGAGTCCAGGCAATGTAATCATAGCAAGGTGACATGTATCTTATCTTGTTTATAATCTAATAACAGCCCATGGTGTGGTGTACATACATGGCATTCTTTTGGTAATGCGCAGAGAATCTGATCAGGCCATCCTTCCTGGGCTACTAACATGACCATGTATCTCGCATCTAACTGGCTTGCTTCCTAAAAACTCTGGATTCTTCCAGCAACTGTGGTAAGGACCTTCAGGCACTGCTCTGTCCAATCTTAAAAGGACTGGAAATTTTAAATAATCATTAGGGAATGCATGCACATGCAGAACTTCCATGTTTTTTTTGTCTGTGTGTTCTATGGAGAATGCATTGAATCCTCAAAGAAAAAAAATACACATCTAGATCCAGATTCACATGAATTTCATTCCAAGACCAAAGGATCAGTTTCTCCTTGTGAAAGTAGATTTCTTAACTATGCAGTGACAACATCTAGCAGTTCAGCTGTGTAGCAACATCACACTCAAAACACTGTCAATAACTTTAATGCAATCACTTTGGATAGCTGAATATGAACATAACTTGATTCTTTCTGTGATCTAGACACGATAGACTTCATCTCCCTTGGGTTTTGCTGAAAAGGGGTTATTCTCATCCAAAGAAGAGTTACAGATGGATAGTAACACTTTGTTGTTCTGTTCTGCTCACAAATGGATTGTCCCCTTGTTCTCTTCGTGTACAGAGTAGTTAGAAATGGGAAATTACTAGTAAGAAGCAAGTTAGATAAGTGTCTGAAGAACTGGGAAAACTGGTTATTTGGGATCCCATTAAATCCCTTTCCTTATCTATCAGTATAAGATAGATTTCAACCTTGTGCATCCTTATTCAGCATAGAGTCAGGGGGTTGGGGAAATGAAAATTAAAAAATCAATATTTACGAATTCAATATTGAAAAGTCAGAATCAGTGGGTTTCCCCCTGAGTGGGTCAATAGATGTTAATATTCTTGATTGCTTAGGCAGTTATATGATAAAAAGCAGAATTTTCTTTGTTACGTCCCATTTGTTCTTGTATTTTCCCATTCTCTAGTCCTTTCATGTTTTATTGTACCTGCTCTAAAATTCAAGGTCAGTGAATCTTGCTATGTGCTGTGGTCTCCTGAGAAGGGAATGTTTTGTTTATTGCTCATAATAATGTAAAATAACATACTTGGACAACTGAGACTTTAGTCCGTCAAGCTAAATAGGTTTTCCCCTGCAAGGGTCTTTTTGAAGACTTGAGACAGAATTTTAGAATTCCTTCCAAATAGAAGCAGTATCATTCTTCATTCATTTATTTAGACTGTGTCAACACTAGGCATTGCTATATGTAATGTTAAGCAGAAAGGTACTGCAGGTGCTACCAAGCCTGCCTAACTTGTGTTTTCTCACTTAGATTTGATTTTATGACTTAGGAGATGGACATTACTTTTTAATCTTTGCTATCAGTTTTCACTCAATACCTTGAGAATTGCTGTTACAATGATAGTCTACCACAATGGCTACCATTGGTCTGCAGCAGTAAATTAAAGATGTGCAGACTAATGTAAATAACACATCTACTCAACAAGCATTTTGGTTGCAAAAGTGCAATGTCACTTGCATCTGCTGTTATGCAATGTGTTTTGCACAGATCAGGTAGGCTTGTTAGAAGTTCAGTGTGACTGTGGAGCTTTGATCTAAGGAGTTTGAAACAAATTAATTATCAATACCTAAGTTATGCAAATAATAGGGCATATCTAGTTCAAGCATCTTTCAGTATATCAAAGGCCAGGTACAGACTACCTGGCCTAGAAATAACTCTTGGTAGTATTAAATAATGGTGACATTCTAGTCACCATCTCTTGTGAAGACTGGAGTGGGGGGCAGGGAAGAACCCAGCATGTCAGGGATTTTTGTATTGTTTGTTTTCTTAGTCTACAAAGCATTGCTGCTTTCCTTTGTCTGTCTTCTAGTATATTTATGTAATTTTGTCTTTGTCTTTCCTGCTGCATAGTAAGCTGTGTTTTATTTAGCATTAGCTGCTTAACTTTTTTTATATCTTCCTGAGCTATTTGCTAAGTTAACCTGTTGCACCTTTTTTTCTGTGTTGAGGAAGATGCTACCTTGTCTCAGTTGCCCCTCACTAATCAGTTACATTTGGAAAGGATTACAGTAGTTGCATAACCCTTGATATTGACTGTGGTGGTAGTTGTCTTTCCACAGTTAACCCAGGAGCCACTCTAATTTCTTCAGCATCACAGACTGGGGGATTCTGTTAGATAACACGCTGTTGCCATTGGGCTTCCTCATTCAGCCTTATTTAAACTGTCTCCAAAGGCCAAACAGGCTTTCTTTCATCTTGCTTCACGTTGAAGAGTGGACCCCAGCAACTAAAGGTTTTGTGTGGCTGAATACATCTTACTGCATATTTAACTTATTCTCTTGGAAGTGTCCTGTAATGCTGGGATGCTTTTTTCAAAGACTTGAGGTCAGTTCATCATAATCTCTTATTTTAAGATCTTTAAACCTACTGTCAGTATATGTTTCTGACAAGAAACTGCATTTTTGTAGGCAAATGCTTAAGGCTTTTTGAGGTATTCTTCAGGTTTCTATTTCTTCCACATAACCCAAAATATTAGTGATCCTAATCTTTGTCTTACATGAAAACTTTTGTGTTAAAGCCACAAAAATATTACAGTGCTATTGTGTATGTTCAGGTTTTTGTTGAAGTGGTAAAGTCTTTAGCCACAGTCCCTTGAGTCAGATCCATTCATAGTATGTATCTTTAGCTTTGGAAGGAAGCTCTGAGCATGCATCTTCCCCTCTGTTTATCTAACTAATGAGCAGCTGCCAGGATACTTGAACAGCTCATGGTTGGCATTCAGTCCTTCACCCAGGAAAGGGTTTTGCCTTGGCTTTCACTGGAGACAATTCAGATTTAGAATAAATGTAACACTATACCTGAGCACTCCTAGTTCAGTCTGGATGGAAGCTGACTTTCCCTTTCCCTGTGGCTAATTCATGGCTTGGAAAGGTTAAAACAGATCTTAGGGAGTTCTAGACCACATTGCTTTACAAATGCTCAATCTCCTTAAATGTGACAATACAAAACCCTTTTCTGATCATGTGGTAAAAAGGAGGTAATTAATAGCTGCCAGTGTGCTTACCTCTCTCAATGTACTGCAACGAAATGCTCAGTTGATAGATCTTCATATATTGCAGCCTGTGAACTTTTGACAACTACACTGCATACAAGTATGTAAAAAAACCACTAGGTTTGAAACCAGACTAGTGACAGTAGTGCTAAACCAATATTAGGCTAACAATGGGATTGACTTAACATCTACCTCAGGCAGTGAAGTAGTAGTATAATAATGAAACACAGAATAGTCAAATACTGGATCTAATATGCTCATTAAGTGATGACAGACTGAGCTCCATTTGAAAAAAGGAGGGAAATCTCCAATTCTTTCCAAAATAGAGTTTGGAACACTGATTTCTTTCGGAGGCTCCTTCAGCAGGTTCAGGTGAACTGAGGCTCCAGTCTTTTAGGTTAGCTCTCCTGGCAGTCAGTCATCTTAATGACACATAGAGCCACCTCAAACAAGACTGTGAATGTAGTAGGGAATGGGAGCAGATCACCGGGTGAAAACAAACCCGTTTAGGCAAGAAGTTACCCTTCCTTACTTTAAGACCTATTTTGCCTAATGAAATGCAATCTGCCTTGCAATACAACCTTCCTGACCTTCCCCAAACATCTTGGGCTGGAATGGGTATCTGTTGTCAGAGTAGGATTCTTCTCCTACTCTTAACACCTCAGTCCTTCATCTCAAGTTCCAGGCATGCTTCTGTTGCGTGCTATGCACCCAGCTCCCTGCTGGGCTTTCCTGTGGCCCAAGCATTGTCACAGATTAGTCGATTTGATCTTACTAAAAGACAGTGAATGACACCCAGATTTGCTCAATGCAGTTTGATAGTCTGGTCATGCCAACCACAACTTCTCTGACTATTGCCTCATTAATTCCTTTCTTGTTCTCCCACTTCTGAAATAAATATCTTCGTTATGAGTTGCAATGAAGAAGCTGGGGAAGGGGGAAACTGGATACTAAATTAAAAAATAAAAATTAAAACCCAAGCTTTTTTGTCATCGTTTACTTTCTAACAGTGTGTGATAAACTAAAAAGGATCCAATTAAGACAAATCATGTTTCACTAGTACTTTTTCATAGTTTCCTTTTCTTAGTCTTACGAGAATATTTACTGTGGAGTTTTAATATATTGTTACATGACAGAATATCTATGAATGGATGAATAGGGCTAAAGTTTATAGATAACACAGAGTGGGGGTAAAATAATGCTGTCCAGTATGAGAAATCTCAAACTTGGTGGTGGAAGTTGTTTTAGTGTTTCTTGGTCTGTGTACATCTTTGTAATTAAGAAAGAAGCCTCATTTAAAGCATGAGGGATGAAAACAGAGTAAGACTGGCCAGATCTTTCCTTTTATGCTGTTAGTACCTAAACTTGTACATGACAAGGTACAGATAACAAATGGGCAACATAACAGTATCTTAGAGAATGTGGGTGTGCTGAGAGTGTTCACAGCTTGAACTGGAATAGCAGGAATTGCCATACCCATAGCTGTAATGGTGATATCTGGGAAAAAAAACAACCTGATCAAATTAGCAGCATTTCCTAAAGATTGCTATGGTAAAAGTATACATATTTAAAATATGAAAACTTCACCAGTTAACAGTTAATGTACCTAAAATTGCAAAGGAGGAAGGAAAGTTCCACAAAAGCTTATATTATAACATTTCTGTTTATGTGAAGAATTTTGCTGTGGACTAAAACATGGCCTTCCCCCTGCTCCCCGCCCCCCCCCCCAAATGTATTTGAGATCCAATAAACTGAAAATAGAGTGGTAGCTAACTCTAACTTTAGTGCTACTGAAAAGTGATAGGTATGCAATCTAGTATGTGGATGTTAGTGTTTAAAAAAAAAAAAAACCTCCTCTTTAAGCAAAAAAAAGTATCCTGTCGACTCTTTTTCAGATTTTATTACATCGTTGACATTTCTAATGTAGTTTTTCTGTAAAACATAATTTAAAGCAGTGTTTCATTGTAACATTTGCCTCATTTCTGCTACTGCTTTCTGCCTTTGCATTTGAATCATTAGATTCTTGCAATATGGTAACTTAGAAGTAGATGAATGTAAAAAAAAAAAAACCAACAACTCTATTTAGTTAAACTATGTGAGCCACTCTGAAAGTCTGTGTGCAGCTTTTTCTGTTGTTGCCTTCATTTTTTTTTTCCTGCTAAAGGACTGAAGAGTTTAAAAGGAGTTTAATTGCTGGGTAATAACCCTTATCCTTCAGTGAGGTACTTCAATGAAGCTAGCCAGTGAGCGTTTTGTGACAGAAGGAAAAGCTGAGGGGGATGGGAGGAGGAGGAAGCTACGAAGTGACCATGGCTGGCCTCTCTGCATTCCTGTAAGGCTTGTTTTTTTTTTAAAAATTGGAAGCTGCTTTTATAGATGCTCCTCCAAACAGTTTTGGTTTTTTCCATACTGTCCTGTTTAGACTTTGGAATGCATGTACAAAAGGGCAGGACCCCAAAGTGACTTTCCAATCTGTTTTTGCGATTCCAGCCAAGTTTCCTTTAACGTATGGCGCAGGCGAAGTTGAGCTGACTCTTAGAATATCACAGAACTCGGGTGCAGCTGCTGCTTTAAGTGGCACTGCGTGATAATACAACAGCTCTGCTATTTACTGGGACTCAAGTGCCTGGACTGGCACACAGAGACATTATATGAAATCCGAAAACATGAGGATCAAGGAGATTTCTTTGCGGCAAGATCCTGATCTAAGAAAAGAGTTGGCATTGCTAGCTCGAGGATGTGATTTTGTTTTACCTTCCAGATTCAAGAAGAGACTGAAGGCTTTCCAGCAGGTCCAGGTTTGTCTTTTCATTCTTATACAGTTAAGTTATTGTTGTCAGTTGTACCTTCACAACTGCACAAACTGCAGGAAGTAGATGGAAGTTCTTCCTAAAGTAGCAGGATTTCAATTAGTCTCTTCCATATATGACTGTTTCTTCTGTGTCTTCGAAGACTGTGCAGGTAGTTTTCTCCAAAGAAAAAATGAGTTTACTGAAGCATGTAGCACAGATAAAGTACCATGTTTGCAGAGGCATATGCAGTTGAAAGTTGCAGTGCTTAATGCTATTAGACTTTTAAAGGCTGTTTTTGTTAATCTGCATAAACTGCATGCATTTCCCCAGGGGTTTTAATTTACCTTTTAGAGAAACTGGGCATATAAAACACACTGAAATAGGCTGTAACTTCACTAACTTAATATGTTGAAAGGTGCTTTCCTACTTGCATGATGATCCTGGATTCCTTTAGATTGTTTATTTTGAACTTTGTGTTTGGATGAGATCAGTTGTTGCTACGTGGTTCACACATGTGCCTCTTCACTGTTTTGCAGCAGTGAGTTAAATCCACCATTTCAAAGTAAGCTCATAAGTGAGAATAGAACCACTTGAAACATAAAATTAGAAGGAAAACTACTTATAGGGTAGATGTTCAAAGAGATCATCTTTTGGGAGGAGGAAAAAATGTCCAACTGTGTTACTGGAGAAACCAAAACATGGTATTTCCTCTAACACAGGTAACGTTAAGGCTTTTGGAACATTCACTTTGTCCTTACCTCACCCTCACTTCTAATTCATGTTCGAGAGGTATATCAGCAATAGTCTGTATGCCTCTTTTACCCTTTTTAATTATGGGAAGTTTAGCAGTTGAACAAAATTTACATTATCTTAGGATTTCTGGCTTTTAAATCATTGCAAATATAGCCTGCTACTTAATTTTGAATTCAGTGCACTAGTGTCCTTTTCAGGTGACCTTCAAGAGAGGGCCATAGAGTCCTATGACCCAAAAAGTGTGTTAGCCTTCTGTCTTCTACGTTATTATTTCAAATTTATTTCAGCTGAGCTATGTAAGCAATGTTTATTCCTTTGTGCAAAGCAGAATGCAAGTGCTGACCCTGCTGTTTCATGCCATTCAGCATAAACTTGTGAATGAAAGGATTTTATGACTTGTATCTTTTGTGCTGAACTGGAGACAGAGAACGAAACTTGTTGACTAGAAATACTATCTCAATTAGCCAAAAGTACATATCAGTTAATATTTAGGCATCTCAGAGCATGAGGTAAGATTAGTCTAGTAATGGCATCCTGTTGTAAACAAACAGACTATTACCTTGTGTGGTGCCCCTTAACTTGATCTGGGATCACTTGCACTGTTACAGGGCTCTTTTTTAGCTAGAGAACATCTCAATGTAATATGGCAACGCATACCTAACAAGCAACCAAGTACTTGAGAAAACTGCTTGTCTAATCTGTAGGGTTTTTTTTTTGTTTTAGCATGCTGCCAGCTATAAACTTAGAAAGCAGACAATGATTGAATATTTTCAGACTTGCACTTCTTGGGTGAATGGCAACTGTAGAATAGTATATGTTAAACCACTTAATTATATTACAGACAAAATTCTGTGGGCAGAACAGACTTAATAGGAGTATAAAATTATATCAAACTGAGCCAAGACAAAACAGATTTTACAAGTATTTTATCTGACATTCTTTTTTTTAAATGGTGCTTTGCTTCAACTTCATGATTTTAAGGAGACCTTTTTGAAAGTACCTTTAAAAAACCAAAATATGACTGCTGATAACTGTTGACACAGAAGACAGCGGACATTGTTTACCTGACACTTCACATTAATTTCAACTTGTCCTCATAGGTTAGGTGCATTTCAAAGAATAGCTGTTCATCTACATAATCATTGATGAAATTTAATGTTGCACTTAAAGAGTGCTTAGAGCTGCTGTAGAATAACTTGGAAAAAATCTGTCATTTCAGTTGCTAAACTTCATTGCCATTGGAGTTTATAACCTCCTATACCACTGTAATATTGGCTTTCAGACAGAACAGTTCATGAATATGATGTAAAACCAGAATGCAAAAATCAAGCAGAAATGGCAGCCAATCTGTTTTTCTATATTTCTACACTCATAATTTTTCATATCCGTGCAGTTTCTATAAGTTGTTAAACAAATGGCAGATTCTTCTTAAGAGGTTTAGTGCTATTGAAGCTAGCTGTTTGAAATAGAAAATGAGTAATGTTGAGGGATGGTGAGAGAATATGTGGCTTCACATCTGCTGTGAGGTGGGTTGGAGTGACTGGGTCTTCCACAAGGTCTAGGAATTCTAAGGGAGTGGCTTTTTGCATAGAGCCGTGTCAGTAATATGTGTAGGTAATCCCTGGCGGTTTGGAAGGGGCGGTCACTGGAGTGTAGCAAATCAAGTTTCGTGAAAGTCTTTAAATAGACAACCAGTAGTGAGGTGGGTGGCTCTGGAAAGTGGCAGAACTGGCTGTTCCCAAGTGGTTGCATTTATTAATGAAAATTGACAGAACTGAGCAAAATAGGGCTTTCTGTAAAGATCACTCTCTCGAAAGGAATATAAAGCAATACACAACTGTGGAAATGTTCTCTATTGCTGTGGGGAATTGAATTTATTAGTGGGTAACTGCATAAAACTCAGTAGAATTTTGGTCTATCTTCTCTTGATGTTGGTTGTAAGAAAGACCTTTCCTAGGTAATTTAACACCTTCAGAATACAGTGCACTGGAAATGCAGCACTTGAAAAGGCACTGTGTCCATCTTACTTATGAATTTCTCCAAAACACTGGAGGAAGAAGACACTATCACCATGTCAAATGTACTGGCAATTTAAAAGATGTGAACCGAAAGGCTTATTACCTGCTGATAGCTGAGCAGAGTGGTTTAGCCAACAGCTGGTGAAATCCCTACCTGTCGAAGCTGAAATATAAGCAGCATCATTACCCAGGCTCTGTGAGGAAAATATGTCTGAAGTTGGAAACAAAATGATAACAGAATAGAATACATTGTGTACAGTGACATGCTTATACCCATGTAACTCAGAGTTAGCTAAACCAGGAAAATAGCTATTTTTTGCTACTTAGAGGCCACACCATTTTGTAAAACAGCTGAGTTCTGATGTTAAAACTAGACTTTCTTAAAGTCAAATTTGTGCTGAATGTGATCATTTTAAAAATGGGGGTGGAGGAGGAGGAACAGTTGGCCTAAATCTTGAATTAATCCTCTGAATGTCAGTGCCAAAACTAAGTGCTGTTGTGTTTTCTGCTTCTTGAACTGCATCGTGCCTTTATCTACTGTTACTGCTTGGTGATTCCTGTAGTTGCCTGCATCGCACCTCAGTGTGGCAATGGAAAACTACTGGTTCCATGACCACCTGTTAATGATAATATAAATAGCATGCATAAGCAACATCTGTCAGCTGCATGAGAACTACTTCTTCAGCTTCTGCAGTGCCTCACAAGATTGGCTTTCTTTCTCAGTGAAGTAAGTTTAGACAGTCATGCCTCTTGATCATTTTTGCACTCCTGTTACCAAAATACTTCATAAATGCTTGTGGCATGTTCAAGGCAGCAATGAATACAGAGCCTGTAGGTGCTAATGTGTGCTGGGCTGGTGTGTGGTTGTGCTGTAGCTCACTGATTCTTCTAGTCATGAAGTACCTTACCATTTGTGAGGTAAAAAATTTTTAAAAGTTTAAGTGAGGCAGCTGGTTTTACAACTTAGTCACAGAAGTAGGTTGTGTAATGATTAGAGATCTCTGGCAGGCCGGCTTTCCTATTAACATCAATTTTCTAAGTTAACATTACTTGGAGATCTTGTAACACCATGGAGGGAGGACCTGATACCCATTTTTATATAATAGTTTTACATCAGGCACACAAATGCTTTTTTTAAAGAACAAAACCCAAGCATTTGCTGGGGGGAAGGGGAGCAGAGAATGGAAATCACATTCTGAGTCTAGCTAACAGTAGCACTTGATGCTAGCTTGCTAATATAATGCAAATTTTCTGAAGCAGGTATCAACATTTAAGATAGCAAGAAAACATCTAAGCTTCCTGCTGAGACTGGCTAGTTAAGATGAGAGATTTTCCATAAATGGTCCCTTGCTAATGGATTGACAGGTCTTTAGTTCTAGCCTCTTTAAGGAAGCTGTAAACAAACTTGTATTTTTTGCCACCTTGTCAGTGGAGAATCCTGTTTCCAGCTTAAAAGTACTGGCTGCCCTGTGGTAGCAACTTCTTTACTTGCTTGTGGCTGGTAATAAATTTATGCAAATGTGTACTATTTCTGTAGAAAAGCCAGTATGGTGCAAGTCTGTTACAGCTTACTTTACATGCATGTGTGATTTAAAAGTATCAGTTCCCAAGTTGTTTGGTTTTTTTTTTTGATCCAGTAATTCAGATATTGAAGAGTTCTGATTTATTTATTTTTCCCTTGGAATAAATGTTTCCCTAGCCTTTTCTCCATTTTAACATACTTCCCATACCTTTATAATCACTAATGCTACTAATAGCAGATGTTCTATGACTGTTGACAGTAGTACTCTGTATGCCAGAAAGCCTGAAACAGTTTGGCACATCTTTGTGTAAAATATCCTTTAACTTTTACAGGATCCGAAGGATATGATACTGTTTGTGCAATTGTCCAAATTAGAATTTGCTGGAGCATTGCCAGCCAAGAAGTTAACAGAATGCTTGTTCCAACTGTAGACTCTGCAGCTCAGTAACAAGGCTGAGCTTGTTGATATTTTTTCTTGTTTGAGTGGATTTTTCCTAAGCTCAGTTGCATTGAGTGATTGAAACTTGTTTTGTTGTAAACATGGAAAGAGGGGAAGCTATTGCAGAGCTGAAGAATTAAGTGGATGTCTGCCTTAGCCCTATTTGTTACTTCCGATGTTGAACTGATGGCCTGTCCTGACAAGGGCTATTTTCTGTAGACAAATATTAGAATTGCCTCGGGTGTAACTGACTGTCAGTCTTTCCCCATTAAAATGATGTTTAGACAGTCACGACTCTGCTGCAAGTAGTGAGTCCCAGGGTGGTTCATTGGCTGTATACAGTCAAAATGATCGTATACTAGCAGGATCTTACCAGCTTGTCTCCTGAAAACAGTTAGGGTAACAGAAAATACTGGTAAAGGAGTACTGATTTAACCTATGATCAGCGTATTTTTCAAGAAAGTTGCAACTATATGACAAACTGGATATATTAGTGACTGAGGTACTTGATTTGACGTAATCCATGAAGCGGAGGCTGTTTGATAACAACTCACAAAGTAATATTTCTGCACCATTTCTCTCTTACCACAAAATGAGGAAGTTGCCTTACAGAGGGTAGACTTTTCTGAAGAGTCTTGCTTTTTTTTCCTCCCACTTTATAATCCCTACCTTTTCCCTTTTGTAAATTAGCAGGGCATGTGGAGGAGACAAAGTATTTTCACTGGTCAGCCACAGCAAATTATTAGAGAATCCTACCTCTAAAGCCTTTGGTGAAAGTTTTGTTAGCAAATAAAGCAAGTTAATGATGGACGTGCATGTAATACGCACAAGGTCTCTTGTGCTTGTGGCTTTGAGGGGGAGGTAACTACCTCTTCCTTTTGCCATTCCATCCCAGGGTGTTTCTGAATAAACTATTTAACTGCATAACTGGAACTTTTTTGATGCTGAAGCTTCATGTGACTATACAAAAACCCAAACGTATGCAGCCAAATTTGGAGGTGTTTCTACAGCAGTAATGCATTTGCAATAGCATCCTCCAGTTCCCAGCAGGACTGCATGATTTGTTTATGTCAGCTATACCAAACTGCAAATCAGGAGAATCCTGGTATTTCCAGAGTTTCAGAGTATTTCCTGGTATTTCAGAGTTGTAGAACTTGGGTAAGAGATCTGTTAGTGCAGCATATTTATATATATGTATATATTAGGAAGTATGTGCTATAATGCTTAGATATCATGCAGAAAAGTGATGCTAATTTGTCTCAAATGGAGAGTTCAGTCTTCACTGAACTAGTAAAAATCAGGTTTTGACCATTTGAAAGTTTTCCAGTGTTTGTGTGTTTATTGCCTGCTACTTTTGTATGTGTGCATGTAATGTGACTAGTCTGTGGTGACCATTTACACATGCTTTTAGTTGAATGTGTTTTTTAATTTCAATATGCAAGATGGTGTGTATGGAATATATTTCATAGTTTCAGGTGGAAGCTTTTCTTGGATGCCACTACCTACTATCTCTTCCTACATGAGAATTAACACACTATTCCAAGTAGGTTCATGTGAATGGTCCAAAATTTGCATGCTCTCATGAAATACTGACACTTCAGTGGCTTTCTCTTGAGGATCCTTTCGGCTGTTTCAGTATAGCTTGGTTAAATTACAGGGGAAAAGTTACTGACAGTTGTGCCACTAAAGAATTCTTTCAAAAACTTGCTATGTTTTCATAAAACTTTCAAGGCTATCCAGTGATGGCCTTTACCACAGCAATTTCACTCAAACTGGGTGGAGTGTTTCTTTCCCTAGCTATCATGCAATTAAGACTAACTAGCTGAACTACTTCTTACTCTCCTGTCTTGAGACTTAAGAGGAGAAATTAGCTTCAGGTAGCAAACTACCTGTTGCAAACAAAACCTTTTTTTTACTTCAGAATTGTGGGTTACCGTATAAACAGTATTTCAGTAACAAAATAGACCTGAATGCTAGTTTGCTAGTAAGCTGAATTTTCCAACATGAAGTTGTAAATTGGATGTAGATTTTTATCCCTGCCACTTGGTAGCCAGGGATACTCTAGAAGGATTGATATATTGCTGTTGAAGTTAGTGTTTCCTCTCAACATGGACCACATTAATGGTGAGCTACTGCACTAAAGGTACAGTAGAATTCGATACTGAGTGACTTTTTTTTAAAGAAATGCATATCAACTAATCCTTCTTCCTTTTGCAAGTTGTAGTGAGAGTTCAGGGTCTTTCTTAGACTTAATTTTTACTGTTATAACATGCTACTTGCTGGAATATGTCAATCCCGGAAACTCAGGGTACTTTGATTCTGCCAAAATGGGACAGAGCAGTGCATGGCTCTGTCTCTAAAGTTGGTTTAACACTGAGGATTATAATTTGCATTAAATCACGAGACCAAATGACCATAGACTTTTGTACAGAAATAGGCTTGAGAGTAAATTGACAAGAACATGCATGAATGAGACTATAATTATAGCAATCAATCAGTGTAAAACTGAGATGAGTGCACACCTGACACACTCAGGTGGAGACTCCCAACCTGTTTGCCTGGTCAGAACTTGAAGGTGCACATGGAATTGCAAACTGGAACACAGAGTGCACTGGGAGGGTTGCTGAACCCTGCTCCCTTGTGTTAATTCAGGTGACCAGTATGTATAAAAACAGTGTAGTTTGAAGTACTTTTTTTTTTCTTCTAGTGGTATATGGCTTGAACTTTATGGAAAAGTGTATTAATTTTTCCACTTCCTTCCCCTCATTGTAGCACTGATTTTGAGTGACTACAGCCCAAAGTGGATCAGAGAAATCATCTGAGTTAAAAATAACAGCAAAAGTAAGCTGGTCTAAAACTGCATCAGGGTCAAAATTAATAGATATTTATCCCTTACTGTGGAAAGAGGAGCATGTATGATAAAATTAGTCTATCTAGCACATCCAAAACCAGCTACCAGACTGACTGAAGAATAGCAAACTGAAGTCCAAGATAGAAAGAAGCAACTGGGACTAAAATGTTTGTTGCTAGAGGAAAGATTTTTGCGTATGTACCCTGACACCTGTTTCTAGCATAGGTTCATTCTCTGTAAGTGCCTCTCTGAGCATGCTCATTCACACATCTTTCTAAGTTAGGAAAGAGGAACCATGGTCTTAGCATGGTTTTAAGCCTAATGTAATCTTCTTCAAACAATACTGCCCCAGTACTCCTCTAATCTTCCTTATGTTACCATCAGAACCATGTTTCTTCTAAATGAAATCAACTCTGTGAGACTGGATGAGGACAAATAGTGGGTGTTTTTAACTTTGCTTTTTAGCTGTCTTGGTGACCTGATGCAATTCACCATACTACTGCTTCACTATCACTAGTACTGACACACAGGTCAGTAAATTCTGTATGTGAGTGGGGAAAGAGGCGGTTGTGCTGTGGTATTGCTTGCCTTACGGTGTGCTGTGAAACTCCGATATTATGCTTTCAGATTAACTTGCTATTTTTTCAGGGCAATAGATTATCTATAAATCTAGCTTGGAAAAAGACAAATTTTGAAAGCTTTAAGTTGTCAAAGGATTGGTTTTCACTGTTGAGCGTATTGAGCTTAATGGGAAGTGGTACAGTCGGTGAACTCCTGCAGTAATAGATCTGTATCTTTAGTTTGGCTAGAAAAAGGCTAATGAAGAGCATACAGAGAACAAGGGGAAAACATCACCTCCTTAACTTAAGTAATTGGAAATCTGAATGTCAAGGTCCAGAGAGCTGGTGTTACAGAAGAGATGTTTCTCTGGGCTTGTCCTGAGGGAAGTCCCAGCAATAAGCTTACTTTACCAATCCTGAAGCAGATTTTTGAAGGCACTTTAACCTGCCTAAATATTCGAGGTGTTGGAACAGATTTTTCTAAATTAATGTCTTTCCCTTCCAAATGAGACTGGACCCTTTTCTAGATAAAAGGAGCATAAATCTTTTACCTGGTGTTTTCATAATTTAAATTTCAAAAAACTACTGATCATGTCACTTTCTTATCTAGAGGGAGATGTTGATTAAATGGATAGTAAGTTAAAGAAGAAATATTCCTGTGACTTTATTGGTCAGACAGCTACAAAAGACCAGAGAGAAGGGAAAGCTGGTCAGGTACTCCTTTTGAGCCTGCTTGCTGATAACATTTTCTTACATTCACAATTACCATTTAACTTTAATAGACTGCAGGACACCTTGTATTCTGTAGGAACTTACTGAATTTAATAAGGGCTAGATTTTTCATTTAGGAAAAAAAAGTGTAGTACAAGCTTAGAATTTTCAAGTTCATGTGCTAAACAGCATTTAGGTCTCATCACTGTTACCTTGTTGCTCTCTGGGTCTCTGTGTTGACTGCCATTTTCTATTATACATCAGGGAACTTCATGCAGTATCTGCTTTTATTGCTGGGTGGTTTATAAGCATGGTACGTGGGTGGTTGCAGGGATATCAGGATTTAAATGGCTGAATAGCATACCTCTGCAGAAAATCCTCTTAGCTTATTATGCACTCTGTTTTACCCAGGTAAGATTAGCATGAAGTGTGATACATAAGAATAGAAGACCCAGTCTATTGAAAAACTAGATTAACTTATGCGTTGCACATTTGGAAAGTATTGTAACATTCCTTTTTTAATTGCCTAGTTAAAATTACTAGAGGATTTGAAACAAACTTTTACCTATTTGATAGGTAAAAATCTCTTTATATTTTTCAGTATTTAATGCCATTTTTAGTTTGGTATTGTGGTGTACCACTTCCTAGTAAAAACTTAATGTGAAATAGAATATTTTTTGCTTCCATTGTCTTGTCCTATTGTCCTGTCAGCATTTCTGAATGAAGTTACTTTTTTCTGTAGTCATATCAAAACAATGCAAATACCAAACCTGTTCAATAAGCTTGTGTCTTAAGCTGTCTAAAAAATACTACATTCATAAACATATTTGTTTCCTTTTCCAGCAAGTCCTTTTTAAGTGAAGTTTCACTCCCTTGCATTTGAATTTACATAATCAACCCCTTTGTGGGGTTCATTACTTCTGGTTGGTGGCCTCTGTGCAGATGTAGATCTAGACTTTGAGTGTCCAATCTTAAAATATCTGGGAAGAAGCAGCCCCTTCCTTTTGATTTCAGAAATACATTGTCATTGGACAACTCCGTCATAGTTTCATGATGCTCTTTCTTTCAGTTGAGAGAGAGGGAGAAGAGCACCTGATTTTCAAATTCTGCTGTCTTAATTTTTGCTTAGAACCAAGTTAACTGCCAAATGCAACTCATCTGTTGGCATACATAAGAAGGCTATCTAGCAAGAAGACTGAACTTCTCTCTTTGAAATGGGGTGGGTCCATGTGTGCAGGTATTTACTAACGTATTGCTATATTGTAATTATAATAATGGGTTTATACCATTATTATAAACAACTGCTGAAAAACAGTTGGAAAAGGATCTGGAGAGTTGCAAAATAAAATGGGAAGTTTGTTCTTTGAACAGTGATCCCAGTGGGATATAAACTTCCACTTCCTCCTTTGTAAAAGTCAAGGCATACAGATAGCTGTACACAGTTCTTATGGTCCTATATGTCAGGAATGAAAACTGGTTATGTATTAAAAGTTTTCTTGAATTCTCTTACAGACAAATCTTACATAAGTTTTTATACATTATTACAAACAAGGAATTTTCAAGGAATCCTCACTTATCGTCATGTTCCAGTATCTAATGAGTGGCTACAAAGAAGATGGAGACTCCTTTTTTGCAGGGAGTCACATGGAAAAGACAAGGGGTAATGGGTACAAGTTATTTCTGGGGAGATTCCAATTAGAGACAAGAAGAAAATTTTTCACAACAAGGACAATCAGCCATTGGAATAATCTCCCTAGGAAAGTGGTGGATTCTCCAACATTGGACACTCTTAAGATTTAGCTGCACAGGGTGCTGGGCCATCTTATGTAGACTGTGGTTTTGCCAAGAAAGGTTGGACTAGATGATCCTTGAGGTCCATTCCAACTTGGTATTCTATGATTCCTATCTTTTACATAAAACTTAAACTGCAGTGGCAACTTCACAGGACAGTAACAAGTTCTGGACTTTACATACACTTATTGCAAAGGTTAATGCACCATTCCATCCTGATGCTAGAGCACACATCATCTTGTATGTGTTATTTACAAGCTTATACAGCTGTTATCCTTTACTCCAAGCATGGAGTTTCTCAGCAAGTTGCAGGGAAAATCTTCACTTACCAAACCGGTCTCATTTGTTAGTTTAGCTTACTTGTACCGATATTAAAAGTTTTAACTTAAAGCTGTAAGAAACTGTAGATCAATTTCTAGATGTTAAATTGACCACTGAAATGGAATAGTTGTGTAAAAAGAGTAACGGACTGTTGCTGCAGATTTTCCAAAGATTTGGTGTTAGCAGACTTCTAGCAGTTCTTGTTAATGAATAAATTCCCTGGTTAAAGTTATAATTAGTGCATTTTGGTTGCCCTGAAATAACAGGACTCTTTTCATCAGCTGTACAATATGTGCATCTACAGAAGTAACTAGCTGAAATTATAGAAAGTAGTCAGTCTTTTAGAGCTGTTTTAGTATCATTCATTCCTTCATTAGAGCAGCCTCAGTTGCACAAGGAGCCTTTTGGTTGCTGGATGGGATTATTGTTGGATTCTTCTCAGAAGAGAAGCAGCCCTGGCCCTTCTTGAGAGAGAAGATGCAATGCTAACTTTATAGTCCGTTAGCTGAAGCTGATGGTTTTGGATGACCTGGTTTTTTTCTTTGGTACTGGCTCTTATCCCTGTGTTGACTGACATTAGCAGTACAATTCACTTGTCCAGTTACAAGTTGCTAGTGGCATTTAAGAAGCATTAGCGTGCTCAGAACATCCGTGTGGCAGATGCCGAGTGAAAGCTATGCTCTGAGCTGGCTGCTGGATTCCATGTGGAACATTCAAGGGCATTCTGGTTTGTGCCCTAAATGATGTTCTTACTAGATGCCTATATATAAGCACCAAAGAAATCTATCAAAAATGATGGTGAAGTGATTATACACTTTATAATGCAAATGAAGATTTTTTTTTTTGTAGTTTCTTCTTTCACCAACTTTGAGAAACCAGCATGTAGAAATAGGCAACATCTTTCGATATAGGGACACTTACTTTGTCTTGCAGTGAAGAGATTTGTATTTTATACTCTGTTTTAGAGTTAAATAAATTATTGTCTTACAGATTAAATAGTACATATTTTTACACTAAGCATGCTAAATTGATTTTTCTTTTCTAAGAGAAAAATGTTTCTTCACCTATATGTCTATCTTCAGTTTGTTTGTCTGGAACATGTTTACAACAGATAAAAATATGAAAAATAAATAAATAAAAATCCCTTATTGTATAACTTTTTTAAATAGCACCCAAAGAAGTTACACTTATTAGGATAGGTCTTACTACAAATCCTGAACTGAGATCTCCATATGCATATAAGAATAGCTTTTAACCCAGACTAATGGAAATCATTTATTGTGTACTCTGAGGAATCTGAAGTTCATTAGTAGTTTCTGAAAAACACATAAAGTCTCTGATGAAAAAATAATTCTATTGATAGTCTGTCTTCTCTGGGGACCTCTTCCAATTTTTTCCCTACCTTTCCTTTTAAAAGAAACTGTTTTAATCTGAGACTCTAAATTTTCCTAGCTGTGGATTTTAAAAAGGCTTGTCTGTTTTCACTAGGTTTGGTTTTTTGGGTTTTTTTTAAATACTGATTTACCTCATGGTGCCTGAAACATTCGGGGTACGTTAGCAGTCTGATTGACACTTACCCTTCTCTCAGGTGAGGCACACTTCATGGGGCATCTCTGAAGCAAACTGGCACACCTGCTGCTTCAGTGACAATTTGAGCAGCTCATGGGGGAGCGGCTATCCAGGCAGATCTTTTAAATGGAAAAAAGGGAACATAGAATAAAATAACTTTGCTGTTTAGAGTGAACGTAACAGTTTGACTCTGCTCAGTAAAAGATGGTTCAATTGCCAGTGCTCAAAAACAGGCTAGCTACTGCATGTGTGGTACCAGTCCAAGGAAGAGGTCTTTAATCTGGTTTTGCATAAGGTAACTAACTGCTAGGGCTCTACTGAAGCGCTGATGTGTAGAGCTGGGTTACTAGCATGAAACAAGGTGTTAATGCAGTTACATACATTATTAGTAGTGCTGGAGCTAATGTTCATCATCATCATCATGGCTTGGCTTCGCGGACGAAGATTTGGGAAGGGCTTTGCCCACGCTTATTGCAAGCGCGTTGATGGCTGAAAAGGCCAATGCGGGATAGGCAAGACCGGTTGCAAAGAGCACACCGGAGGGTCTCCTTGGGTGGTATAGTCGAGGCACGGTTCTTTCTGCGCTGTCTTTTCTCCTCGAGCTTGATTCTACGCGTGCTCTCAAAGGAGACAGCAGCGTTATGTATGGTGTGTCTCCAGATCTCCCGATTGGAGGCCAGGGTGGACCACTGATGGTGGTCAATATGGCCTAGGCTGAGGTGTTGTTTCAGGGAGTCCTTCTATCTCCTCTTTGGAGCTCTTCTCTTGCGGCAGCCGGTGGCAAGTTCACCATAGAACACGATCTTAGGGAGGCGGTGATCCGCCATCCTGGAGACGTGCCCTGCCCAACGCAGCTGCGTTTTCAGCAACATGGCCTCAATACTGGTGACGTCTGCCTGTTCAAGGACAGCAACGTTAGTCACGTAGTCAGTCCAGCGGATGTTTAGGATTGTGCGGAGGCAGCGCTGATGAAAGCGTTCGAGGAGTCGCAGATGGTGGCGGTAGATGACCCATGATTCAGACCCGTACAGAAGAGTAGACAGTACCACGGCTCTGTAGACACTGATCTTTGTACTTTTCTTCAGGTGTTTCTTGCACCAGACTCTTTTATGGAGTTTTCCGAAAGCTCTGTTTGCCTTTGCTATTCTGTTGTCTATCTCTTTGTCGATCGTGGCATCTGAGGAGATGATGCTACCCAGATAGCTGAACTGCTGGACTGGCTGAAGCTCTGACTCGCCAATGGTGATGTGGGGATGATGGTAATCATCTTGTGGTGCTGGTTGGTAGAGAACTACTGTCTTCTTTAAGCTGACTTCCAGCCCAAAAAGCTCAGCCGCCTCTGCAAAGCAGGATGTTAAGCGCTGCAGAGCTGCTTCTGTGTGGGCAACAAGGGCGGCATCGTCAGCAAAAAGCAGCTCGCGGACAAGGTGATTCAGGGTCTTGGTCTGGGCCTTCAGTCGCCTTAGGTTGAAAAGGCTCCCATCGGTACGATATCGGATATAAATGCCGTCTTGTTCGTCGAGGTCTGCCGTGGCCCTTTGGAGCATCATGCTGAAGAAAACTGTGAATAAAGTGGGTGCGAGAACGCAACCTTGTTTCACACCATTGGCTATTGGGAAGGGCTCAGAGAGTGCATCGCCATATCTGACTTGGCCGCGCTGCCCCTCATGTAACAGGATAATCATTTTGAGGAACTTGGGGGGACATCCTAATCGTTCCAAGATCTGCCACAAACCTTTTCTGCTCACAGTGTCAAAGGCTTTGGTGAGATCAACGAAAGTTACATAGAGACCCTTGTTCTGTTCCCTACACTTCTCTTGCAGTTGTCTGAGAACGAATACCATGTCTGTGGTACTTCTGTTGGCTCTGAAACCACACTGACTTTCAGGTAGAAGTTCTTCTGCGATAGCGGGTACCAATCTGTTCAATAGTATTCTTGCGAGGATTTTTCCAGCAATGGAGAGCAGAGTTATGCCTCGGTAGTTTGAGCAGTCTGACTTTACTCCTTTTTTCTTGTACAGGGTGATGATGATTGCATCACGGAGATCTGGTGGTAGTTCGCCTTGTTCCCAACAGCGCACAACTAGCTCGTGAAATTTAGCATGGAGCGTTTGGCCTCCATGTTTCCAGATTTCAGGCGGGATTCCGTCGACCCCAGCTGCCTTGCCGGTTTTCATCTGCTGTATGGCCTTAAGGGTCTCTCCCATAGTAGGGGCTATATCCAATTCATTTTTCACCGTTACTTAGAAGATAAAATGATGTTCTCTTTATACTTCCCGAAAGTTTGGAAGTCTATGGTTGGAAGGGATTTTTGATGCCCTGTGGCACTCTTGTTCTAAGCTGATGCCTCTTTAGCTGGACCACTGAACTACTGGTGAGGTATCAAAAGCTGTAATTTACAGGATTCTTGGAAAATGACAGACACTAACTCTAGATGTCACAGATTCAAGCTAACTTTTTCCTCTCTGAAATAAAACTTGTAACTCAGTTGAGGTAATTCTGCAGCTGTGAACAGGAATGTTGGCTCAAATGCAGAGGAAGGGAAAGGTAGGTTGATTCAGACTTACTTAGCATGTGTAACATTCCAGTGAAGGCTCCAGAGTTGGAACCCTTTTGCAAATTAACATCTGCTGTCTGTAAGCACCTAGTTCTTCTACTGACTTAAGGACTTTGATTGTGGTAGGAAAGCTGGGTATCTTTACAGGCACTTTGACAAAGGTGATAAGGAGTAAAATGAGGGTTGGAGTTTTGGATTTGGTGGGGGTTTTTTTGGGGCGGGGGGATGTCTCCCACAATTCTGGTTGGAAATGAGAGATGGAATTCAGGACCTTGAACATATTTAACACTAGGATGAGCCACCATATAGCACTAACCATTGTTTTTACATTTGAGTAGTGGCTTTGGTATGAAAGTCTTCATATGTAGTTGCTAATTTTGAGTTGCCATATGACTCTATTGTTACTTTGTCTTGTCATCTTTGTTTCTCTGCCTTTAGTGGACTTTCTTTTGGAAACTAAGTACAAAGTAAATTCTTCTTTACTGAAGCTAAATGCATTTAAATAATTTCTCTTGTTACTGATTGGGTGTTTTTTAATAGTATGGTATATCACAAATTCTTGAGAACCAAATTTCTAAGCTCTCATGTCATAGTTGTGTATATTTTACTTAAAAAATCCCCCTGTAGGAATCATTTACTACCTTTATAAAATCAAGCATATTTTAAGATTAAAAAAAATTTTTCACTGTAACTAAACAGGTTGGTGGTTTGTAATAATGTTTTCATGCTTATTTCAAAACTTTGAAGCTATAAAACTAGAAATATCTCAAAAACAAGTTCTTTTATGACCTGTCTGTTAGAAGATTTTTCTTCTGAAACTGATAACCTGAGTTATTTCAGATGTCTCCAAAAAGCTATCTAGTGTATTAGTCTGGAAATTTGATATGTTGACTGAAATTGTTTTTATTAAATTTTTAACATCCTAGAAATCTTTCTAAATGTCAGTTGTTTTTTTTTAAGTACTCATGCATTTTTCAATGTGCTCCCATTCTTAAAGAGCTTATTCAACCTGTTGTCAAATCTTCTTGAAGGTGTGTTGTAACATATAATACCAGGAGATTCAGGTTGTCTGAGGATGACTATTATATGTGACTTCATTGTACCTGACTGTCAAATGTGTATTTATCTATTTAGGTTCAGACAAAGAAGGAAGAAACTTTGCCACCATCACTTAGTCAAAACATTCCAACCTTCTATTTTCCTCGAGGATGTCCTAAGGAAAAAGTGAATATAGATGCTGTGATTGCCAAAATTGAGAGAACTTTCTCCGAGTTTCCAAATGAGAGGGCAACAATAGAAGACATGGGGAAGGTTGCAAAGGTGAGAACTTGCTGCCTGGCTGTTTTTAGTACTGTAGAGCTATGGAAAAGAAACATAAATTCTGTGTGTTTTGTTTTCTTGCATTATGTGCTTTCATGTCCTAGAGGTAGTACCAGTAAGACAGCATATTCAACACTGATGATAGCACAGTTATGTGTGGAAATCTTTGCAATAACTATGTCTTAAATGGCCCTACATTTTGCTTGCAAAAAGAAACAAATACTTAACCACCTTGAACTATTTTGTTGTTGTATAAACAACAAAATACTGAAGGGCACATTGTATGTTGTTCTGTGTTCTGTATTGACCAGCAGACCTAAGGCAAACACAGTGTTAATGTGCATTTTGGTTTCAGGTGTCCACACTTTTTTTTTTTTTCTCATTTGGCCATGTCATGGATCTCCATTGTAAAGCCACTGAAAGACAGAATGGTTTGGTAACTTGAGATCATAGCCTTCTAGTTATTACCGCAGAGCTAATTTAGAGTTACGGCAGAGTGACAAGGTACTGAGCTTAGAAAGCAGCAAATGTTTTTAAACTTGTGTGTAACAGACAATAAGCTAGTTAAACTAAACTTAGGTTTCCATTTTGTTATATATTGATTCAGTGCTTGGAATATCACTGCAAGTTGTGGTCTTGGTAACGAGTCTCAGGTTCTTATTCCGGTTCTTGTCTCTGTGCGTTTAAAGTCCAGGGTCTAGAAAATAGAAGCAAAGACTTTTTACAAGAGCACGACTGAGTTCAGAAACTCAGTTTGTCTCACAAGAAGTGGGTAACTGCGAAGCTGAATTATTGGATTCCTGCCTTCCACAGGTCCTTTCCACGTAGAAGTGGGAAGAGGTGGCAGAGACCCTTCCTTCTCAGCAAGAAATGTGGAAGGGTCCAGTCACCTACAGTTCAGTCATGAAAGGCACCCTCCTGAAGCACAGGGAAAAGCCTCATTGTCTGAAGACAGTATTCATCAAACTCACTTTTTCCTATTTTTTTTTAGAGTCCTGGTTAAACTATTGCATGAGAAATAACTGTCCTTTTGCTCCAGTGACCTTATACTTCTTGCAGTACTCATCTTATTTGAGAGCCACGCGATATTTTCAGAGATGCTGGCGTGTCTGAGTACTCCAAGTTATAGTCAGTTTTAGGTGAGATAGGTATTTAACTGTTATGACTGCGGAAACTTGGAGCAGACACAGCAGCAGTACTGTAGGTGTATGTGGCAGCATTGAAGTTGAGATACTGTTGGGTATCCCGAAGCAAGCTACTGCTGCTCAGAGCAGGCTGGCGTGCTCCTTAAAACAGGACAAAAGTGTTGCACATATGAAAAGATGTGGATGAGTTGAGCCATCCATTGAGCCAGTTCAGAAGCTGTGTAACTGTTCCTGCTGTCTTGAGCTCAGCTTAAAGATAGCCATCCCTTTAGCAGAGCTTATTAGCATGGACTCTTCAGCTGCTTAGAGTGTGGACGGAGCAGGCGTGACTGCATGCATCTGTTAGGAATGCAGCAAGTTGCCCTATGTTTTGCTTTCTACTTCTGGATTTCAATGTAAAGCAGTTGCTTAACATCAATTATTTTGGAAAGTGCAGTTGGTTTCAGAAAAACAGTTTAGAAAAAAAAAACCCCAGTGCCTTAATGTTTTCTTCTTAACACTTGTAAAATTCAATTCTTGAAAGATTTATAAGGGAATAACCCTCAGATAAGCAATCAATAAACTGACTTGATGTATACTTTAATTCTAGGCTTGTGAATGCCCACTTTACTGGAAAGGTCCTTTGTTTTATTGTGCTGGAGGTGAACGAACAGGATACGTGTCAGTTCATAAATTTGTTGCAATGTGGCGGAAGTAAGTAGATTACTTTTTTAGATGTGCAGTATTTTTTTTTTTTAATTGAAATGTGGTATTTTAAGCTCTAAATGAAATCTAATCTGCAAAGGGGAGTAAAACACTTCCCATAATCAACCCTTGACAGCAAACTTGTACCTGGGAAAATGAAACTAAATCATCACTTCAACAAACAAACAAATCTTTATTTACAGGGTTTATAGATTTTAAAATGTTTGGTAACTGACTGGCTGTTTATGGGAAAAGTGAAAACCATGGCCCTAACTTTTAGATGCCAGTTCTGGACAAAATGCTTTTTATTCTTTCTAGTTTTCCTTCCAGTTCTAACTTAATGTCCTTTCATGTAATCAATTACACAGTGTAGCCATCTCCTGTAACCTAAATGTATGAGACAGTACTGCTTTGATATGTTCTCTTGGAGTGTACTTTGACATTTGTAATTAGCTTTTGAATTAAATGTTGTGGTTGCAGTTTCATAGGCCTTGCTCTGGGATGCCTGTACAAGGTAGCATGAGCAGTTCTCTGTGTAGAGTATTAAATGGAAGTATTTACATTTCAGAATACTTCAGACCTGCTACGATGATGCTGCAAAGTTTGTTCATCTTCTGATGAGCCCTGGATGCAACTACTTGGTGCAAGAAGACTTCATTCCTTTTTTACAAGTAAATTGCAATTTAAACTAGTTCTAGAAAGACGAAAAAATGAGGAGCTGGCAAAGCCCTGAATTTTTTGAGCTAAACATAGTTTTTCTTGCTCTTAATTAAAGTTTATTGATAGTATTTAGTGTAACCCACTTTGTATGGTCCACTGAGATGCTAGTGAGTGACTTTTACAGTTAATCATTACGTATAAAGTGAGGTCTTTAAGAGCTACAGTAAGATGCATGGATTTGAAATTGCTCTCAGGAATGACACATGTATCAGAGAATCCTTATGGTTTAGAAAGGCAGTTGAAGTTATTTAAGTCAAGGAGGGCAAAGGAAAAGTGGCATGTGAATTCAAGACCTAATACAGAATACAGCTTCCCTCAAAGAGCAGCAGCCACCACCTTTACTAACAAATGAATAAAACCTAAATTGGCTTTTACTGAATCATACTCAGACACAGAATTACAAGCTACATCAGTCAGCAGTGTTCAAAATCTTCAGTCCTTCTAAAATGTAGGAAAGCTTTTGTTTTTCTGGCTTCTTTAAAATATAATATTTTTAAAAAGGCAGCAGTGTTGTTTACCTGAAGCATGTTGTAAATGAACTTTCCATTAATCATTGTGGTAGTTAGTCTGAACAGTTTTGGTTAAGGAAGCAGATGTGCTATTCTGTGCTAATAGTTTTATATAGTCACTAATGAATACTGTTTGGGATATCGTTATTCCTTTTTTTTTTTTGGTAGGATGTGGTGAATAGTCATCCTGGCCTATCATTTTTGAAAGAAGCATCTGAATTTCATTCTCGGTACATTACCACAGTAAGTGATTTGTATTTGGAAAAGCTGGTTTTTGTTACCTAAGTAGGAAAATCAAAATGATTAACATTAGTCAATATGCTGTCAGTCTTTTCAACATAACTAGAAATCTTGTGAAGAAAGATGCCATTTCTTAAGCATCATATTTTCCTTAACATTTGTAAGAAACAACTGAACTTAATACTAGTAGGAGAAATACTTAATTGTAGTACCATCGGGTAAGTTAATGAACATTAAATGAAGAGCAGACTGTTATCTTAAAAACTTGATTGTGGCTATAGATTGTACTCATTAGAAGCCTGACCTTACTCTGGGATTAATTAAATGGAATTTTGAATGAAAGGTCTATATTAATGTGCTTATGTTAAGTATTAAGTAAAATAATGGTAATATTGAAGCTGCTTGCTACTTTCCTCTCTGTGGATTTTTCTTTCTAAGCAGGTTTTATACATGAAAAGTTCCATTTCTCTCTTCCTAGGGTTATGTGACTCAAATAGTCTTTCTGTACCCAAGGGAAAAAATCAAAGACTCAAAAGATTAAAAGTCTTCAGAATGACATTCAGTTCACTTCCTTTGTGCATGTGAAAAATAGCTTAATGAATATCTAAGAAGAAAAAGAAGCAGAGTTGATCATCCAGCTTATAGTTTAACCCAGACCAAAACTGTGGAAGTTTTTTTTGATTCCTCATATTCTTCTTATAGAGACTTGCTAGCCTATCAAGTAGGTTCTGCTGCATTAGGTTCTGCTTTTTATGATGATTATGTGAGCTCCCAGAGCTTCCTTGTCAGATGTGACTGAAGGAAATGACTGCTCTGCCTGTGAGTAGTTTTCTTTCTTAATGGATTCTGGGCTGTATCAAAGCCTGTTCTGCTTAAAATTGTGAAAGCTTACTGCCTGTCCCGAAGGACTGTAGGAGGGACAAGGTCCTGCCATTTCCAGTTACTTTACTGTGGAGGAACAGCTTATTTAAGTAGGCTTGAGTCCAGCGGTATTGAATAAATTAGTGCTGGCAGTAATTTACTAACAAAATTAAGTGTAGTCTTCAACTGAAATCAGTGTTTAATCACAAAATTCCCGAAGTAAACTAGCATTGCTGTGAATATAGCAACAACATGTGGAATACTGTTCTGCAGATCAAGAAATGGCAGGAGGCCTCTCTGCCCTTGATATAGTTTAGGATGGAGTAACTGTTTCCCAATACAGTCTTCTAAAATTCTGCCCTGCAAGTTTTTACTAACAATTATAGATTTTTCTCTATTGTCTTATTTCATACCTGTACTCAGCTTTACCTTGCTACATGAAGCTTTATCTAAAGGATTTTGTAAGCACTGATTTACTGTCTGTTCATGCTAACTTTCAGTTCAAATTAAATGATCCGTTCTTCTGCTGTGTTTTATGTACGTATGTATATATCTGTGTATGCATACATGCATTATATAAATTTCTTCAGTGAAGCAAGTGTTTTGTAAGTGTTGTTCAACCATAGAAGCAATCAGTTCTGTCTGTTAGGCGATAGTATTGGTTGGTTGGTCAGTGTAGTGGTAAGGCTAGGTACGCATGTCCAAGATTAAAGCTGAAATACATTAAACCTTTTCCCTGACAAATGGGAGACTACATTTAATCTGCAAGTATGTTATGTGTATATCTAAACCATGAATTCTTGAAATTGTAATCTCTGTATTGCACGGTTTCCTCTCCCTTCTGACAAACTACTGTGCAGCATAGTAAAGAAGGCAATTGTCTGACAATTTGCTTTGATTCACTTTAGAAAACTGTTTAAGTGTATTCCCAGTTGTCTTTAGCAAACATTCCATTTTGTTTTTATTTTTAGACCAGTTAAATGTATAACAGATGAGATAATGACATGCAGATGGATTAAGTTGCAAAGCTAAGGCAAAACCTTTTTAGAAAAAATTGCTTTGTAGTGTAAGCCAAAAATGGGCCTTCCCTAAACTCACAAATAGAATTAAGCTAATTAAGTTTCAGAAGCAGGCTACTCTATTCTCCTTTCTGGATTTATTGAACCAGCTGTTCTTGTTCAGAGTAAGAGCTGTAGGACTTGCTGCATGCTACCACTTAAGCTTTATTTTAAAACTTTATGAATAAATTTTTCCTGTAATTTAGAAATGATTGGTCTGTTTAAACTATTGATTTACTGCAGTTAAAGTCTGAAGTGATAAAAACTTGAATAATAAAGCCTTTAGTTGGGAAGAGGTTTTATTTGGGGGGAAGGGGTTCCTAAAGAGATTGGGGGGGGGGTGTTTAGCTAGCAACTACTGTGTTGCAAATGAAATGCTACACATGCAATATTTAGTCTTGCTAATTAGGAGGCATAATCCATCTCCAACTAAGTGGTTGTAGTTCATAATATGTTTAGATTTCTTTTGGTCTGCTTTTGTTAGTGGTGAATGACTGACTTGAAATATATATCTGGTTCACTTAAGTCAAACTAATTGAGGTGAATACTGAATGCAGTTAAACAGAACATATTTTTAAAGTCTTATGTTTGTAAACTAAAACTAAGCAAATTTTGCTGAATCCATGAGTTTACCAAAAATAATGTACATGTAAAACTGATATAAACAAAAGTATTTGGATATTCAACTGAATGGATTTGCTTCTGGTTCCAGTATCAGTCATGGCGCAAGTAGTAGTCATCTTTCTTGCGTTTTTTTGTGTGTTCTTCTGTTAGAAAACATTTATGTACTTCTTTTAACACTATTAACAGGGTTTTGTCAAGTAACTTTAAATAGAATTAAATGGGGAAAAGCATATTCTCTCTGCATCTACAGGAAGTATTTCTGTCAAATATTGATTTGTGGTATTTGCAGGCTTCAGAAGTAGCAACATCCCCCTGTACTGATCCTTAAACAGTCCCAATTCTATTTCTGTAACTTTCTTTATAAAGTAATATATTCTTATAGTAAGTATAGGTCTTTAAATCTGAAGTAATGAGATACATTAATAGGTTTATTAGATGTCATCCAGTAGATCTGGAAGACTGGGAGATAGTGAAATTGCCAATAGACATATTCTGGATGGCATACAGGTATTGTGCAACTTTACTGTGTGAGATATGGACAATGCAGCATTGAAATAAGGCTTATCAAGATGAGTTTTAGATACAGATTTAGAAATAGTTTGATAATATGACATATACGAGGAAGATCAACCTGCTAGGTAACAAGAATAGAAATAGGGGAAAGATGGAGTTCTGTAATCCAGCTAAGACTTATCTTTGACAAATGTTCGTGAGGGTATTTACTTAGCCATACCTAAGATCATCTTTCCATTTTCTGTTTCTTGCAGGTTATACAGAGAATATTTTACACAGTAAATAGGTCCTGGTCTGGGAAAATAACTTGTAATGAGCTCAGGAAAAGCAACTTCTTGCAGGTACACAAAATCTAAAATTTTGCAAGACAGATGTTTCTACAGGTTTAAAAACTGCATTAACTAAATGCTTACAGGAGTAACATAAGCAGCATTTCTTCCTTTTCCAAAAAGCAGTGAAGGCTCAATTGCATTTAATTCTTGTACACTAGAATATGTTTAAATGTCATCGTTTATCTGGAGCTCTGTATATGCATATGGGTTTAGCAGAAGTTTGGCTGATCTCATTCTTCTGTGGACACGTTAGTTTTCTACCATGTATGTTCAGTCTTTGCTGTCACGCTGCATGGTGTGCACTGTCTCTGAGGATAAAAATTCTTCCACTGAAATAGCATTAGATATTAACTTGGCTATGAGAACTCAGATCATCAGCAAATGTCTCCCAAAGTCTTTAATGTGTTCTATTTATCCTTCTGATAATAGAATGTGGCATTATTGGAAGAGGAAGCTGATATTAACCAGCTGACAGAGTACTTCTCATATGAACATTTTTATGTTATCTATTGCAAATTTTGGGAGCTGGATACAGACCATGACCTCTATATTGATCGGAAGGATTTAGCTCGACATAACGATCATGGTATGACAAATGAAGCACCTTTGTTTACATATATTAAATGACCTGTAAACTGCCAAGGCCAGTGTTCATGAGTCTGGTATAGCTGATCCTGCTGACTCAGTGAAATAAAGCAGGACAAGTCACCTGTGACACTGCTTTGTGTCCAACAATACCAAATCTGAGGAAAATTCTCAATTTGAATTCTGATCTTGGCAAAGAAATAGTAGAAAAAATCATTTCAGTCTTGGTATATTATAAATGCCTGCATTTGTTTGGGCTGTTACCTTGGAAACAATCCATTTTACTGGTATTACTCAAATAGCACGGCTCTTAGGGCAAGATATAGAAAGATTAGAAATAAGCAAACATATATAAAACTTATTATTTAGCAGCTTTACATTTTCTAAATTCACAATATACAACTGTGATTCTGTAGTCTTGCACACTTGTATCTGTTTTAAACATCCTTGTAGCTTGTATGGAGTTGTTGGGATTTTTTTTGGATGCTTTGTGTGCATTGTCATCTTAAAAGTATTCCCTTCAGGACTGGAAAGCTTACTTAAGCACAAAGTGATTATGGAATATTATCCCACATTAAAAAGAATAAACACAATTCTGATTAATTGCTTCTGATAACTTGCCTACTGCAGTCTGACTGCACTTTAGGACACTGAGGAAGGACAGCTTTCATTTGAGTGGTTGCTTTACTGAGTTAGTACATTATAGAAAGGAAGCAGAACCATTACAGTGCAACTTCAGTTCTGAATCCTTTAAACCATGGAATATTAGTTAAAGCCGATGCTTAATAAGAACTGGACTAAATAAGAGCATAAAATTGATAACACAACTTTAGTCTTAATTTTAACATGCATAAAATAGAAGATTAAGTAATCTGGTTTCATGAATCCCTTTTGTACTGTCACTGTTCTAAAACTGGGCTAGATCAAACACTTATGTAGTAAAAAAGTATTAAAGTATGTAGCTGTTGCTGAGAAGGTTGAACATCCTCAGTGTTTCTAAAGTAGATAAGCAGCAGCACTTACATCTGAAACAAACTGGCTGTCCTACAGTTCTGGGGATAACTATTAAGTAGGGAGTAGTGTCCTTACTAGAATAATACGGGGATAGCATCACCAGATTAACTGTTAGAATGGTTATGTACTTATGTTTTAACCACCTGCTTTAATTGTCAGAATTTCTACAATGCTGAAAAAATATTTCAGAGCTAGAATAATGAGAAATAATTCCCCTCCTGTGAGAACAATATCAGGTGCTGCTTTGAGTGCCATCCACAAATTCTTTAGGATAAATGGAATATCTTTAACAGAGGTAGTGCTCAGTTAAGAAATGTCTCTTAAAATCCCTGAGATGGTTTCAAAATAGAAGCACCGATCAGACCCATGTCAAAATCAGTTAGGTATGCTCATTATGTATGGACATGCCAATATTGTTTTGGCTTTTTGCCAAGGTCATATAAAATGTAATGGCACTTGAAAACATTATTTTACTTGTCAAAACTGGTAAATGCTGTCTTATTAATCAGCCAGTTTTATTACTTTTATTATACTATTTCTGTCTCAAGTCTGAATTCAAAGCTGTTTGGTTCTGGCTTTGCTTTAGAGACTTTGTCTTAGTGATCTCTTAAGTGATCCTCTCTAAGAGGACTCAAAGGGATTAATGAGCACCACACTTGATCTTTCTCACAGATGGGTGTGTATATATGAGGGTTCCAGTAAACTCTTCAGCTAGACAATACAAAGCAAAAATAACATGTATATAATCAACACTATTTTAAATCTTGTTTCACAGCAATTTCAAATAGGATGATAGAGCGGATCTTCTCAGGAGCAGTAACAAGGTACTTATTTTATATCCTGTTCTAAATCCAGTTTAATATTTGCTTGTTAAATTGTGTGACATTCCCAGAAAAAATACCTTCCCCTTGAAATGGAGGAGTGAATTTCAGGATTTAATATTGTAGTTTAAACTCTAGTACTAGAGTGCTCTTAGAACCTTTGGATCAGTCCAAGTTCTTCACTCTCCTTTCTTTACCCATATGAACACTTGCCATTGGATATTGTGTGGTTTAGCAGGGATGGGAATGAGGAAGAGAAGAAATGTGGGCATTGTTGTTTTTCCATCCCACAAACCTTTAAAATTTTCAGAGGGAATTGGGCTTTTCAGTACTACTTGTATAATCAACTTATTTTATCAAGCTTATTGTATCAACAAATTTAGAAAAATGCCTCCAGTTGAGTTAATTCACATTTTTGACAGTCATTCTTCATTCTTCTCACTTGAATTGACTTTCTTTTTTGTATTTATGGCATTATACTAATTTTTGAAACATTTTGCTAGGATAATATTTGCAGCTAGAAAGTGACTGATAAACAGAAATAACAAAGCTGAAATGAGTGAAATGACACTTGGCAGGTATATGTCTAGAGCTTACTCCTTAATGCAAGTTTTTTGGGCAAGACAAAACATATAGCACATTTGTCTAGACATCTTGAGGATAAAGCAGCAAAAACTATTTTAGGAATGAAATTTAATATGTCTAGGAACTGCCTACCTGACTTTTTGCTGGATAGGCTGACCTTAAGTCTTGAGAATGTATTTGGGTTCTGTATCCTGTGGTAGGAGTAGAAACAGGCGGTTATGTTTTTGCCCTGAATGCTTCCTGAATGTCTTATTTCATTTTATCTTCATATTTCCATTCCAACACTTTTAGCTAGTGGAGTTCTGCACAGCTTCAAGTTCTCTCACTTCTATCTGAATAGAAATTCTAAAAAGCATGTGTATTTGTATATATTTCTTTAAAATTAATTGAGAGATCTCTTCTGTTAACAACTAAGCACTGATGTTGCTGCCCAGAAAGGGAAGCTGTAAGTCCTTTTGGACAGTGTTCTGCCTTCCTCTTCCAGCTGCTCCCTTCCTCTTTACCCATTGCAGTAGAAAGAATGGAGCACACAAGCTACTTATCCTGAATGGTCATAGAATCATCTGGTTGGAAGAGACCTTTAAGATCACCAAGTCAACCGTTCACCCTGCGCTGCCAGGGTCCTTAAACCACGTCCCTCAGCACCACATCCACACGTCTCTTAAACACGTCCAGGAACGGGGACTCCACCACCTCCCTGGGCAGCCTGTTCCAATGCTTCACAACCCTCTCTGTAAAGAAATTTTTCCTAATATCCAACCTAAATCTGCCCTGATGCAACTTGAGGTAATTTCCATTTGTCCTATCACTTGTTACTTGGGAGAACAGACCAACCCCCACCTTGCTACAACCTCCTTTCAGGTAGTTGTAGAGAATGATGAGGTCTCCCCTCAGCCTCCTTTTCTCCAGGCTAAACAACCTCAGTTCCCTCAGCCGCTCCTCATAAGACTTGCTCTCCAGATCCTTCACCAGCTTTGTTGCCCTTCTCTGAACATGCTCCAGCACCTCAATGTCCTTCTTGAAGTGAGGGGCCCGAAACTGAGGTCAGACTGACAGGCCCGTAGTTCCCTGGGTCCTCCTTCAAACCCTTCTTGTAGAAGGGTGTCACATTGGCTAACCTCCCGTTGATTGGTACCTCTCCTGGTAGCCAGGACTGTTGGTAGATCATGGAAAGTGGCTTGGTGAGCACTTCCACCAGCTCCGTCAGAACCCTTGGGTGGATCCCATCTGGCCCCATAGACTTGTGCACATCTAATTGGTGCAGTAGTTCATTTACTGTTTCCTCGTGGATTATGGGGCCTTGATTCCACTCCCCACTCTGCCTTCTGGTTCAAGAGGCTGAGCACTCAGTGAGCTGGTCTTACCATTGAAGAATGAGGCAATAAAGGCATTCAGTACCTCAGCCTTATCCTGATCCTTGATCACTACGTTTCCAACTGCATCTAGCAAAGGATGGAGACCCTCCTGAGCTCTCCTTTTGCTGTTAATGTACTCACAGAAACATTTTTTTGTCTCTTATGGCAGTGGCCAGACTAAGCTCAAGCTGGGCTTTAGCTTTTCTAATCTTCTCCCTGCATAGTCCCGCAAAACCCTTCTAGTCATCCTGAGTGACCTGCCCCTTCTTCCATAGGGAAGCTCTTCCTGAGCTCCAGCCAAAGCTCTCTGTTCAGCCAGGCTGGTCTTCTACCGCATCAGCTCATCTTATGGCTCACTGGGACAGCCTGCTCCTGAGCTTTGACTATTTATCTCTTGAGGATTGTCCAGCCTTCCTGGACTCCTCTGCCCCTCAGGACTGTCTCCTAAGGTACCCTACTGACCAGTCTCCTGGAAAGGTCAAAGTCTGCCTTCCAGAAGTCTTTTACTGAAGTTTTACTGACCTCCCGCTTCCTACTGCCTCAAGAATTGAAAACTCTATAATCTCATGATCAGTGTGGCCAAGATGGCCTCCAACCTTCACATCACCCACAAGTCCTTCTGTCTTGAACAACAGGTCCAGCAGGGAGCCTTCCCTGGTTGGTAAAAGTGGTCTGTGGCAAGTCACCTTACAAACACTGCATTGTTTAGGAGTAAATAAACAGTTAATAGCACCAAGAAAATTTAATCCTTAATTTTGGTTAGTAATAGTGAGACATTTTTAAATTTTCTATTTTTTTCCTCATTGGCCTTCAAGAGGTAGAAAAGCACAAAAAGATGGGAAAATTAGCTACGCTGATTTTGTCTGGTTTTTGATATCTGAAGAGGACAAGAAGACACCAACTAGGTAAGAATGAATTTACATTTTAACAGAAATAAAGGCTGACTTTATTGGTTTTCCAGTTCTTAAATGGGGACGACTGATGCTCAGCTGGAACTCTGGTGGAAGAAGCTAAACTATAAAAACATGAGTTCATTGCATCATTCTTGTTTATCAGTGTCCTCTGTTGCTGCTGTAGAAGTCTATTTTAATGACTTTTAGGAAGCTAATTAAATGTTCCATGTACTGTGTGTAGCCTAGTTACAGACAGGGTCATAGATAAAGGAAACAGCAGTTGTTTCATGATGCCAGTGACTTTGGAAAACTATACAGCTAGCAGTAGCTATAGGATATCGGTAAGAAACCAATTGTGTGACATGCCACTGGCTTGTTCCATATGGAAACAACAACTTGGATTTTGACGCACAGTTCCATTTTTCTCTTTGGCTTCCCTGAGTTTTTACCTAAAACCATGTGTTTTAGTCCTCTCCTCCTTCACCCACTCAGTTAACAAGTGTGTTTTCAAATGCAAAAATATATGGCATGGCAAATACCAAAAACTCTTACCACAATAGGTGGTGGTTAATGACTTTCTGTGGCATTACGGAGTGTAGTCTTAAGTCTAGTTTTGCATCTGTAAGTAGTGTAGCCTTTAAAACAGGCCACAGAAATTCCTGAAATGCTGCAATAAGTTTGTGTAAACAGTTCTTTGCTATCAATTACTGAATTTCAGCATTGAATACTGGTTTCGCTGCATGGATCTTGATGGGGATGGTGTTTTGTCTATGTATGAATTGGAGTATTTTTATGAAGAACAGTGCCAAAAATTAGATAACATGGCCATAGAACCTTTGCCATTTGAAGACTGTTTGTGCCAGATGCTGGATCTTGTGAAGCCACAAAACGAAGGTAATAAGATCCTTTTCCATCTCTAACTTCTGTTTCTCTGGATTAGGAGTTAGTGCATCCTTAACACTCAGATGGTCATACAAAGAACATCCCTTTTGGTTGTCTTCTCTCTGAAGTCTGTTAGAGCTTATTAATCAAATGGTCTTCCAAAAGCAGGCAGGCATTCATTTTCATGTTAAAATTTAATATGTTGCTTTAAAATTCCTTGTAGGCTTTTGTTCTGGGCTGGTAGCCATGTTTAGTCTAAAATTACATGTTGTCACTTATCTAGCTACGGTGATGCTCTCAAGAAGAGCTCTTGACTGTTCTGTTCAGCCTCTTGTTCTGTTCAGCCTCTTACCTGTTCCAGTACTTATTCAATTGAGATTTCTTCAGAGGGAACAGTTTCTAAAGAGTGTTTGTCTCTGTAGATCAATAATGACTTATTTTAGGTTATTTTAGCCTAAGTTGCCCTTAGGAAATTCATGTCAAGGGGCTTAAAAATAACTGAATACTACTGTTCTTAGTTTTTTTTACATTCATTTGAACCTTCAGAGACCTGCATTCCATCTACTTACATATGATCTTTAGCTGATGAAACTTCAGTTGACATTTTACACCTAAAAAAAACTTAAGTGAGCATGATGCTCATTTCTTATTTGCTCTTCTGTGCTGCTCAATACTAAAAATATTTTTGCATTTCTTGGTAAATGTATTACTATGGTGCTGGAGAAGTGGTATCTTGCATGTTCATGGCCTCTGCCTCTGTGCTGTTTGTGGTATTTGTCTCACAAGTTGAGGAAACTGTAATAGCTGTGATGGGTCAGTCTTGAGGGGTTTGTTGAACTCAACACAGCTGAGATTCACCTGTATCTAAACTTAATGGTTCAACACTTGACCACAGTTAGTGCTGATAACCCTAATTAGCCACTAAAAATGGCTGTATTTTTTTAATGTGAATTTCACTGTATAAAAGGACATGGAACACAGGCTGGCTGCTATTTTTGTACAGTCTCTGCATTGTAATAAATTTAGACCTTGCCTATTTGCTCTTTAAGTGTTTGATAGGAGTAGCAACCTCTATCGCACATGCTAATATTTGCTATTTTTTCTGGTAACAGAAAATTGTTGACCATCTTATTTAATGCTTTTGTTTAGTAAGTGTAATGCGCCAGTGTTTTACATTTAGACACTTCTAGATGAAGCACTGAGATTTTCCTGCTTGAATGTCAGGTGTCACTTCAGTTGAGTGTGTAAGAGGGTAGTTCTGTTTACTGTCTGTACAGTTATGGTTAGAGAATCAATTAATAGTCTTGCTTATTGCCCACCTTTTTCTATTATTAAGAATATTTAAATTACAAGAAACTTTATTTTTAAAAGGCAGCTGTCTTATTGAGGCATGATTTTTTTGCATGCTAAGGGAATTGAAATAGCTCAAAACTAGAACTTAAAGCTTCATATTCTTATTTAAACCAAGTTAAAATGGATTTGCTAAGGTGAAAACACATTTCTAAAGGCAGATTAAAAAATTGTAAATGAAAAATGAGTATGTTTTGGCTAGAAGCTTAATGCTAGGTATCAGCAGAATTAAGACTTAGACTGGTGGGGAGCATTTAAGATGAAGTGAAGCAAGCTCTGAGATACACGTTTGTGTTCTGTGGTTGCTTGCAATAGCCTCCTGAACTCAGAGGTTCCCTTCCAGTCTTGTACATTATGCTTCTGAAGGGTAGACACTTTCAATAACTTTTCTTACCTGCATTTCAAATGAAGCAAGATAGATGCACCTGATCTATATCATAAAGATGATGAAAGGAGGCTGTGAAACGCAACCAAAATGCAAGCCAATTGCGAAGGGCTGATTTTTTTATATATATGTTTATATATATATATGTAAACTGAGTGATGTTTAAAAGGTGGATTAAGAAAAAGTTCTGTTTTCTTAATACAAAAACTAGCAGCATAAAATGAGGTTTCACTTGGTAGGTTTGAGGAGAGAAAAGGTACTTTCAAACTGTTATGGCTAAACTGTGATACACTCTGTTACAGGATGCTCTGTGTGCCAAAACGAAAATACTTTAATTTGTGGAGGCCTGGATTCTGTCAATTTAATTCATTTTTTGTTGATCTTTGAGACACAATGGTAGGCATCTACATGAGTGTTAGGTGCTTAAGCTCCCATTGAATACATGGAAACTGGAGAGCAAATCAATAAACCAAATATAGGTGTCCAACTTAAATTGGCAACTTATATAACTAGGAGTCAAGTCCTTTGCTTGGTTGTGGAGAGTTGCTGCCACTTGAGATGGCCCAATACATCAGACATCTGTGTGGGTCTGACAGATATGCCACAGGTGCCATGAGGGATTTGTGTCGTTCTGGAGCATCAGCTGTAAGCCAGGCAGAATCCACTAAGGCACTTCATATGGTGAACAGACACAAGTGTGGTAACCATTTCCAAATGGGATTCAGATTTTGCTTCCCCCTGATGTCCTTGAGTTATACTTTGTTAGAGGCTCGGACAGTATGCTGAGGAAATACTGTTTGAAGTCTGGCTTTTACTGAACTCTTCCATAACATCTGCAGTTAGCCCCGTTTGACTGACAACAAAAGATGGGCCATATTTCAGGTGAATCAATAAAAGGGGAGTTCTAAGGATAGCCATTGGTCTTTTTCTGTGTATCTGGTATTTTTCAGTCTTTCTGCAGAAGCTTAGTATTCAGCTTTGAAATAAGGTAACACCTCTGAGCAACCTGACAAATACTTCTAACTCTTAACAGATCCATTGATTTGAGTTTTTAAAGTATCACTTTCTAAAAAACAAACAAACAAAACACCTCTCAGCATTTAGCTTTCCTCTCAGGCAGTAAATATTGATCAGGCTGGATGAGTGTACCAAACTAGTCTCTATGAAAAATTCATCTGCATGAAGCATAGTCACACACTGCCTTCTCTGTCATATGTTTTTATTTTCAAGTCAGGGAAGAGAAAGGGCGACTGCCAGAGGAGACTTCTACCCGCTACCCATGCGCTTCTTGGGAAGGAATGGCTAGCTCACTGGAGACTGCTGTCTCTTGAGGAAGCTTAGTCTGTTGTCTTAAATGATTTTTGATAGCTAAGCGAGGTAGACTGCATCTCACTGCAGTGTATTGAAGGACAGTAGGATGACAGCTAAGGCAAGTAACAAATCTGAAACATTTAAAAGTCTTGTCCACTTTGAAGGATACATGTCTAGGTGTGTATTTCATCTGTTCACTTACCTTCCATTGTGTTGAGCATGAGTGACAAATGTTCTTGAGCATAATGATGACTTACCTCTTTAATAACGTTCTTCCTCTGTGGAGAAAGGGTAATTTCAGCTCTAAATATCTTCTCTCATAATCTCCTCTACAGGAAAAATAACTCTGCATGATTTAAAGCGATGTAAGATGACAAATGTCTTTTTTGATACTTTTTTCAACATTGAAAAATACCTTGACCGTGAACAGAAGGATCAGTTTTCTATGTTGCGGGTGAGTATGAAGCTTTAAAAGTCCTTTTAGCTATGTGCTTAACAATTAGTGCATTTCTGTATAACTTGCAATGTGATTGTTTAGGATGGTGAAGGTGAAGGCCCAGAGGTCTCAGACTGGGAGAAGTACGCTGCTGAAGAGTATGATATCTTGGTAGCAGAAGAGGCAGCAAGTGACCAGTGGAATGACGGGTAAGAATGTAGCAGGAGGGTTGGTACAAATCGTCTCTACTAATGTAGAGCCTCACCATCACTACCCTCTTTGATGCTGTTTTTGTAGAATGTTGCTGCTTGTCATGTTTAGCTGTGTTCTTAGTGAGGGAAGGAAAACCTTTCTTTTATCTTGAAGTAAATATTCCTTGACAGCTTGTGATCACATTGGTTTTGTTAAAGAAACAGATTTTGGAAGGAAGTAAGATTTTAAAATGCTTCAACTCTAAACAAAATGCAACATTAATTTTTGTAGCTTGTTAAATGAATGAAGAGCTTCATCGGGGGGGAATCTCACTTTGGAACTCAAATATTATCAGTGTAGAAGTATTTTCTCACAGTTCTCTAAGAGTAGGTAAGATACTAAATCTTGCTGTTTCAAAATCACTCCTTTACTTTTTGCTGGGTAGCTTTCAGAACCTCTTGGAATTCAAAGTCCTCAATTTGCCATTCACTGTTTTCATTATCTAAAGAGATAAGGAAAACAAGTACAAATATAACTTGGTTTAGGCCTTGAGTTTATGGACCCATCTAGACAAAACATTTTCCTGCATCAGTATTCCATTTCCAAATATCTCCGATTCTTGCCAAGCATTTAGAGAATGACTAGCTTGATATTTAAGAATGCTTTAAAACCTGGGGAAGTAAAATCCTCTTAACAAAGTTTCCTGGAATCAATGCATTAAAGTGTATGACAGAAGAGAGAAGGGAGGGAAGGAATTGTTATCACCCAGCCTCTTCACCATCAAGGGGGATAATACTCTTAACTTTTCATGGAAATTAATCCTCTGCTAGAATTGATTAATATTACAGAATTAACAAGCCAAAAAAATAACTGAAACTTTATTGTGCTGTCAGTTAGGCAATATTGAACCTTCATTTATTTTATCTTGTTTAATCTCTTGAGGCCATAGGCTAAGTTCAGGGAAGGTACAGAATTAGGTAGGTACATTTTTGATGGTTGCTTGAGACACCGTAGAACAGTTTCTGTGGTCTTACTGGCTGTGAAATGTTATGTATTTGTAAGTCAGCTGGCAAAACTAGTGAGATCTTACAAACTGATGAAGGATTCAGATTTTTGGCCCTCTGTTTTGGAACACCTTTATAAATTAACATGTTTAAGCCATCAGGAGTCAAGATGTTAAGTCACTGATAGGCTGTTCCTGACAGGGTCAGACTGGCACATACAGTGTGTGCCATCATCTCAGTGTCTGTCTCAGGGGCCCCCTTAACACAACACAGTAACTCGGTGCATCAGCAGGTCAACCTAAGAGCCCAGGCTTGAGACAGGAACGAGTAATGTTTAGGAGCCTTGAGGTACTATTAAATCTGAACATGTTTACTAGAACCACTTTCTCAAATGTTTTACACCTCTGTTGTTTTAGCCTTATTTTCTTTCTCTTCTGCTAGTCTGTTTACTTCTAAAACAGCAGCTGTGTGCCTCTTCCTTCCTGTAGTATAATTCTGCTGCTGTTGTGACTTTCTGGAATCTGAGTGGTTAGCCCATCTTGCTCATTCAGATAGGAAGTTGCAAAATTCAGAGTGTTTAAGTAAATTTGCCTCAAGCTCACCTGAGAGTTGATAGTTAAGTGCAGATTTCCTGGATTCCATTAAGATCCTGTTACTCTGTCTTACAGCTCATGAAGCCTCTTTCAGCTTTGCTGTGGAATACCTGAGAAACTAGTTCTTGTGTCAGTTGAGAGACACTCAGGATTCAGAAATATTCTGCACAGTCTATAAAAGCTAGTCCTTAGCTACACTGCCAAGGAAGGAATTCCAGTTTCTCTAGCATTTGGTCCTCAGACCGTATGAGGTATCACTGGCAACCAAAACTCACTGGAGGCAAAATACCATTTTGACATTAGTAGTAAGGGACCTACGTGTCAGAAAGTCAGGTTACTCTGCACCTCTAATTAAGGGTTTGAAATTGCTGGGCTGTTGTAGACAAGTGTAATTTTGTAAAGTTCTAAGATAGTGTTTAGGCACAATTTCACTCAGTGCAAACAGGACGTAAAGTAAGAGCCTCAAGGTGCTCTTAGTCCGAATCAGTTATGAGCTGCTTGACTGCAGCTGGTTCTTTAAGTGCACTTCTGTGATTACTGTTTAGATTAAATTATTTTGTATATTACCCACTCCCATTCCCCACCCCAAGATCTCTGCTCTTGGTGAAGGTAAAAGCTGCAAAATTCATAGCCAGTATTCTTGGGGTCAGATCACTTCCACAAAAAAAAAAGTGTATTCAAGGTGTACCTGAAACCATGGTTCTATGGCTTTACATGGAAAGTGGACAGAATAGAAACTAAAATACAGTGTTTCTCAAGTTAAACTTTTATATTTAAAAATCTACCTTAAAAATTTTCACTCTTCAGTAAAAAACTAACAGATCCTGGACACTCAGTGATTCAGGTACTTCCACAAAGCTTGTTCTCTCCACAGTATAGGTGCAGTCTCCTTTATATGCCCATGCAATTACAGCTGAAGTAGTACAGAGAGTATTGTAGAACTTACAGTATGTGAAGCGGAAATCTAATTCCTAAAACTTGAAAAAATGCACCTTCACTGTACAAACGCACTCCTTAAGGAAAGCCAGCGTGGTGGTGTAAGAATAAAGTACTGGAGTATGCTGGGATATGGAGGAGAGATGATGTATGGTGCTAGAACATCCAGTTCCGCATTTCTTTTGAGCCTAGTGTTTGTAAACTCGGGCAACTCTGGTTGTAGGCTGTCTCTGCTTCTGACATTAGCAGGTTTGTCACAGATCTCACAGGGAGAAACTGACAAATATTGCATCCCATGGAAGTACAGCCCAAAAAATCATGCATTTTATTTTATTACTTTCTATAGTTGGGTTTGATGATAGTCCATAGCTCAGCCATTGGCCTTCCACCCAAACGGATAAAAGCTTTTATCCAAGTGTTCCTGAAGTTCTGCTGCTTGTCTTTCCTTGGAGTATGGATTGTAATGCTCATTGTCTCTGTTAACTACCACTTCAGAATTTGTCCAAGTATCATATACAAAACGCATGTAAGATGTATTGGGATTAGAAGCCGAACTGAAATTTTTTTTTCATAAAGAGCAAAGTTAGGATAGCTTCCAAATTATACATCAAGTAAGAAACTGAATATAAGCTGTGAGCTGAGAAACACAAGACTACTAAAAGTTTCTTTTCTGCTGTTAGAGTTTAATGAACAAAAATGTTAAGAAAAAATTATAAGCATTTGAAGTTACTGGTTTGTTCTAAAACCTCCTTAAAAATCACTGACTGTACTCAATGCCTGTCCGTACTGAAGTGACTGACAATCCATTATGAATCTTATTTGATTATCCCTATGGTAATAAATATTTTCCTGAGATTCCCATTAAAACGGTTGATCAGAAACTTGGGAGCAGTACACAGAAACCAAGAAATAGGCTGTTTTTACATTTACGAGAGCTTTAGAAATGGCGAGGGGGCCAAGGACCTTTTAGAGCTGTTGTAGCTGAACAGTTATTTTTATAAAAACCTCTGTGCTGGGAAGTAGCAACAGACTTTCTTTTTTTTTTTTCATTCATTCATGGCTTGGCTTCGCGGACGAAGATTTGGGAAGGGCTTTGCCCACGCTTATTGCAAGCGCGTTGATGGCTGAAAAGGCCAATGCGGGATAGGCAAGACCGGTTGCAAAGAGCACACCGGAGGGTCTCCTTGGGTGGTGTAGTCGAGGCACGGTTCTTTCTGCGCTGTCTTTTCTCCTCGAGACTGATTCTACGCGTGCTCTCAAAGGAGACAGCAGTGTTATGTATGGTGTGTCTCCAAATCTCCCGATTGGAGGCCAGGGTGGACCACTGGTGGTGGTCAATATGGCCTAGGCTGAGGTGTTGTTTCAGGGAGCCCTTATATCTCCTCTTTGGAGCTCTTCTCTTGCGGCAGCCGGTGGCAAGTTCACCATAGAACACAACAGACTTTCTAATGCTGTGAGAAGTAACTCAATTGCAGGATCCAGATGGGTAAAACTGGGACAGTGTTTCTGAATTTCCTTAATTTAAATACCTTGGAAAGGAGTAAAAATGATATTCCATGAAGCCACCAAAGCTTGGAAGAGAGGTGGGATTTTAATTTGGTCCCGTCATCATCATGGCTTGGCTTCGCGGACGAAGATTTGGGAAGGGCTTTGCCCACGCTTATTGCAAGCGCGCTGATGGCTGAAAAGGCCAATGCGGGATAGGCAAGACCGGTTGCAAAGAGCACACCGGAGGGTCTCCTTGGGTGGTATAGTCGAGGCACGGTTCTTTCTGCGCTGTCTTTTCTCCTCGAGCTTGATTCTACGCGTGCTCTCAAAGGAGACAGCAGCGTTATGTATGGTGTGTCTCCAAATCTCCCGATTGGAGGCCAGGGTGGACCACTGATGGTGGTCAATATGGCCTAGGCTGAGGTGTTGTTTCAGGGAGTCCTTATATCTCCTCTTTGGAGCTCTTCTCTTGCGGCAGCCGGTGGCAAGTTCACCATAGAACACGATCTTAGGGAGGCGGTGATCCGCCATCCTGGAGACGTGCCCTGCCCAACGCAGCTGCGTTTTCAGCAACATGGCCTCAATACTGGTGACGTCTGCCTGTTCAAGGACAGCAACGTTAGTCACGTAGTCAGTCCAGTGGATGTTTAGGATTGTGCGGAGGCAGCGCTGATGGAAGCGTTCGAGGAGTCGCAGATGGTGGCGGTAGATGACCCATGATTCAGACCCGTACAGAAGAGTAGACAATACCACGGCTCTGTAGACACTGATCTTTGTACTTTTCTTCAGGTGTTTATTGCACCAGACTCTTTTATGGAGTTTTCCGAAAGCTCTGTTTGCCTTTGCTATTCTGTTGTCGATCTCTTTGTCGATCGTGGCATCTGAGTAATGTTCAAATAACAATATTCTGAGTCTAGGATGGATGGAATCTAGGAATAGTATCGGAGAGATCCTCATGCTGCCATTTTTAATGACTGGAAAAGCTGCAGTCACCTCTCTGTATCACTATGCCATAAACAAATCCAAAAGATGTTTTTGTTTTAAAGAAAAAAAAATCCTTCTCAAAAGGATGGAATTATTGATGTAGATGACTATGAATTACAGGTCAAAACTGTTATAGTAGAGTATTCATCATTCTTCCAAATACTTGCTTTCAAATGTGTAACTCAGTAAAGTAACTCTTAGGATGACTTTTCGTCAAATCACTGGTCAACTTGTGGGAGAAACCCAAGGTATTCTGTTCGCTACCTAAACGCCAATTGATGCTCATGTAAATGAGGCTTTAATACCTGTGGGAAGGATGAAATGAAAAAAAAGGAAATAAAATCAGGAACTATTTTTACTCAGTGCTTAATCTTGACCTGATGTTCTCAAAGCATCTTTATTTTCTTAGATTTCTTTTACTGAAAATAGTGGTGAAGCTGGCTTAATACTTTAACTGTGAAGTGCTTCAACAGAATTGCGCTCACAACTGAAAATGTTGTTCTGCCTCCCACCTCTGCTGTTAATGCTACTCTGCTGTAGTGTTTGCCCTCTCTCTAAAAGAATACTCCTCCTATTCGCCACATAATGCCATTTTAAAGTCACTGTTGAAGAACAGATGTCACAGTATCGAAAGCTTGTTCTTTGTCCAGTCTGGTTACGTAGATGGAAATAATCAGGTGCTGAGATGAGATTCAGTAGTACTTGAAGATGTGCATGAACCGCAGTCAACCCAGCCCAGGAAATGGTCAGGTCTTTCATCTGACATCATAAATCTCCACAGAGATTTGTATTTAATTTTTTTAAACAGCTATCAATTATATATTCATCCCACCTAAACAGGGCTGAAGCTGATCTTTTTTAGATGGCAGCCTTCACTGACTTGAGTTAGTTAAACATTACGTTTCATTATCCATCTGTTCACTTCCAGCAGCAGCAGGTGGTTACCCGCAATTTCTGGTTAACCAATTGGCTTTTGCTCTCCAGCATCTGCTTTAAATAGATAGTTGCTATTGCTTCCATGTACTCATGCACATTTTACTAAGATTTTCAGTATTCTTTCTCTTCCATTGTATCATCTACTGCGGGTGTAGTTTGTTCTTCCTTAACTGAGCCTAATTTCAGCTTTCTTGACAAGAACTTGAGGGGTTTTTGTCAAGTACTTCAGTCCTGCACTTGACCATTTCTAACTTAGGAGTAGTCCACTGGAGCAGTGTCTGCTTTGAATCCCAGCAGTAAAGCTGCAGATCTCACTAGTAGGTTCTGCACATGATGGGAGCATAAGCTAGCTTGAATTGAGTTGTCACAGACACCTAGTGCTGCTTTTAGTTACATGTTTCTTTACTGTAAATATAAAATATTGGAATTCATGTTGCTCTTGCAGATGCCTTGTTAGTGTTCTAACTTCTAGGCGCTTGCTGGCATAGCTAGACTCCTTCATTTTCCTCTTTTTTGCCCACCTGTAGATATGAAGCAGAACTGAATCCTGTAGACCATCAGAAGGTGAATGTCCTAAAGTATCAAATGGAAAAGAGACCATTTTTTGAAATGCCTTCCCACCTGGCTGATGTAGACTTGGACGAATACGACTATGAAGAGGACTTTGAGTAGTGGTTACTTACAGTCAACACTTGCAGAAGAGAAGGGACAGTCTGCAGCAGGTCTGCTACACACCTATATGTTTCAGTGGGTTTTGATTCCAGGAGGTCACCTTAGTTTTGTGCTCAAAAATATTTAATCACTACACTACCTTTTAAAGGAAAAAGAAAAAAGAGAATTTGTATGGAATGATGAAACTTTTTGTATTTATTCAATAGTTGATAGTTTGTAAAATAGATTAAAATATTTATTTACAGATGTTGGATAATTCCTTTTTGGAAAAATAACAATATTTGACTTTAGAGAAAAGTAATCTACTGTTTTTAAGAGAACTGTAATTCTCTCGAAGTTGATGTGTGGTGTACTGACCATCTCCATCCTGAACATGAACAGGTGTTCCTGTCCTGCTGTGGGAGGTAAGGTGACAGTGTCCCCCTGGCCTGCAGTGCTAACAAGCTCATAGACAGCCCTGGGTTTTTATGACTGAGTGCAGGATCCAGCTCTCAGTTACAAGCAGAGTTTCATTTGACAAGCTCAGCATATTAGTGCACAAGGAAAGCGAATGCCTGAGACAAGTTGCTTCTCTTCTCTATGTAGTCCTTGTTTGCCCCAACTTTAATTTTGCTTGCCCTTTTAAACTTCAGTCTTTTCATTAACGTTCATTATAAAACATTATTTAATAATGAAGTCTGTTTTAGTGTTCATACTTGATCCAAAACGAGTGTGTTAATTCATGTAGAAGGAACCAATTTTTTTTTAAAATCCTTTGTATAAATGTTACTTGATCAGTGATGTGCACTAATTTGTTGTGGGCATTCAGTGCTTTTGTATGTCTCCCCTTCAGCTGTTTGCTATTGACACATTCCATGGATATTCATCAGTGTCACAGCAGCTTGAATTTGTTGCCTCACTCTTACTGTTAAACAGATTTTATTGAGAGAAAATGTACAAAAAGATGTAAGTTATTTTTTTGGTTGCAGTGTAGATCTGTTAAGATGTTTTAAAATCATGTTTGTATTTTCCAATAAAGATTTTCATACATGTCATTTAACAGTTCTAATTACCGGGTTGTGTACTGCATACAACTAACTTCCTACCATTTAAGATACATCAGGTTACAGATGTATGCAGTCTGGTTGGATAATTAAGCCAAGCTGCATACTCAGAGCAATCCAGCTGTAGGAGGTTCTTCTTCATCCAGACAACAGTGTTGCTGAGCAGCTGGAAGGGGTACAGAGAAATCTGTTCTGCTCAGTGCATCACACCAGCTCATGGAGAGACTTACAAGCCTGTGTATCCTAAGTAACTCATTGCTGATGTCTGCTAGTGAACCTAGGAAAACTCAACTCACTTTATTTTTGAGAATCCTTTGAATGGTATTAAAATCAGGGTTGATCAATTATTCCAATTTTAACAGAAACTCATCAATGTCAAATTTCTCTAGTGTTGGTCAGATACCTTTCACTATTTGCCCATGGTTTGGGGTTTTTAAACAGTAAAGATTGACAGAGCAGCTGTGTTATGCTCTGTTCTCCAAGGTGCTGTGGGAGAGGATCCTCAACTACTGGTGCTGTTCAAGAGGTGGTGGCCTACTGCTTCTCCCTATGTGAAACCTCTTAAAGGGGGTTTGTCAAGGGGCATTCTATGGCCAAGAGCTTTCTCAGTCACACAGTGACACTTCTCCATTGAACAGAGCAGGGGTGCAGGGTAGATCTCACCTGCAGAGCCTGTAGCTGCTGTTGTCACTTTGTGCTGAATGAAGTGCCTGTGAATCCTGCTCTATATTACACTTGTGATAACCAAGTCCCTCTTTTAGGAAAAGATTTGTACAGATCTAGTAGAGCAAATTACAATGTTATCGTGGAAGTACCTTTTATTATAATACATGAACTATAATGATCATTGTACCTTCTGTGAGAAGGATAACTCCCATCCCTAGTCCTTTGTTACCAGCATTAAAGCATCTGCATGCTTGTTATGGTCCCAGGTGTAACTGTTTTCTTAGCCCACCTGTATTCTGCCTGCCTGGGAGGGGTTTAGGCTAGATCCATGGACTGAGATGGATGAAGGAAACATCACAGTCCAGGTATAGGGATTACTGACTGAGTCATAGGGGAACCAAGAACAAGTTGATCGGGGTGAGCCTTGGCATTATCTTGTGGAGTGCTGCCTCTCCCCTTGCATTAGCCCACTGCATACTTACTAACTATGCAAAATGAAACAATGGTTTTACTACTGCCACTGCAGGACACCTGGTCCTTGGGACACAGCCATAGCTTTAACTTCCATGTTCCTGGGCGTCTCTTCTCAGTCTAGTAACAGGGCAAAGGAGAAGGCCAGTAGCACTGCTGCTCTTCTTCCTCTGGACTTGGTGTGTCAGTATCACTTCTACTAAGGGATAGCAATAGTTCCATAGTTTATCTTACACACTTAATATCCAAAATATATAGATATTAAAAAACAAAAAGCTGATAGGGTTAATGCCGTGTACCATTCTATGGAGCAGTGACAATGAGTCAGCAAGAGCAGCTGCCACTACCCAGCCTCTACTGCCTCTGGAGCGAAGATCTTAATGGAAAAACTACATACTTTTGAAGGGCCATATTTACAGTCTATTTACATTGTCTTCTCAGGCTTTATGTTTTCCAAATAAATACCACATGGTTGCTGTGGATAAAGGCTTTCATCCCAGGAAAAACAGTCAGTCAATTAGTCCACTGTTTCTTTCTTTGTTACTTAGAAGCCTTGATGCAAGTCTTCTGGGAATGTGTCCTGATCCCCACAGACCACTAAACGACGTCTCTGTAATTACTGGAATTTAGAAATACTTTCAGATGATGTGATCCAGGTTTTCCATTTTACAGGCAGGAAACAGCACTGCCAAGTCACTTGCCTTCACTCAGCAGGTCACAGTGTTCACAGCTGGGCCAGGCTCCTTTCTCTCGGGTGTCCAGTACAAGGAAACAAGTAGCTATCCCTCTTGGTTATCTTAAATGGCAAAAAATAGATCCAGCAGAATGCTGTCCCTGCACTGATTTGAGCAGTAGTTTACCGAGTCTTTGACTGAGCATTTGGTTCCAATCCTTAGGCTGGGTATTCTTCCAAGACCACATCAAGGACCAGGATGCAGTTGAGTAATGATGTTCATAACACTCACAGCCTCAGAAACACAACAGCCAAATGGGAGAACAGCCACGTGGAGAAATCAGCCGCAGTGCTAGTAATGGGTTCTGGGTGGATGCCAACAGGCAGAGATTTGACTTGATACATATCTCCTTGGTTGATGCCATCACAACCCCATTTTCAGTTAAATCATTTACAGGAAAAAAATGGTAGCGTGGTCTTCACTTACTTTCATTTACCCTCTCAGCATCTTAACTGTCCTATACCGGAGGGGGGGAAAAAATTGTCACACTTATACTGTGAAGAAAGCATCATGTAACATCATATAAGAGCACAAAAGTAATCAGAGTAAGAGTATAGCATCTAACCATCCAGCAGCCTGGCCATAGCTGGCTCTTGGAACACACTATATTTAGATTCCACAAAAGGAAAGAAGCATTTCTATACCACAGGAAGCCTAGAAAAGGCACTACAGGGAAAGGCCCCATACTAGCTACGTAGTGCATTTTCTGTGTAGCTTCGATCTTGGTCCACAGATTTAAATTCTTTTATTATCTATCTTCAACAGGAGCTGCTCCAAGCACATGGTCCAAACAAATAGTCTACACCTTAACAAGCATATAACTGAAAGAAAAGGTAGAAGTCCTTTTTTCCATCTAGTCCTCTTTTAAAAACAACCCACCACTCAAATATGAGAAGAAACCATTGGCTCAACACTACAGGAAAAACTAATTTCAAAGGTCATACAAGGTCTTTGTGGCTGTTTTTTAGGTCCTAGATAACCAGAACCACTGTAAATCAAGGGGTTGCCTGAATCACTGCAAAAAATCCTGTCTGCCAAACACTGTGTTCACATTGTATTACAAGTTCAGAGAGCAAGGGGAAATACAGGAGGAAAACTTTAAGGAACCACTCAGCCTCTTGCAAAGGCTGACACAGCAAACCCTTAGAGGAAGGGAGGGTTGTGATTAGCTGCAGCACAGGAAACCGCATGGCCTCTTTGGGTTTTTTTTTTCCTTTTTCAGTACAGCCGCTCCTGAAAGACCCCTGGGTACAACACCCTATTTGGGTCCTTGCACTCCACTGGCCCAAAGGGCTAGAAGTCCTTCCCTGCTACAAGTATCCATTCCAGGACTGAGCTGAGACCCAGACAGACAGCTGCAGTTATGCCAAACTTTTATCTGATCCCAAAGGCAATCAGTGCCCACAAGACAAACACCAGGTTACGCTGGCTGCCACTCCCAGCCCACAATGTTTGCATGCTTCCCTTCAAATCCCCAGCTGGTTTGAGGACAATTTAATCTCCCCAACAGCCGTGACTGGAAAAGGGCAAGAAACAAGGGACACTCCAGCGACAGCCCTGGGCTGATCAGTGATCAGACACAGTCCAAGTCTTTTGCTCTAAAGAGCACAATGCAAACACCATTTCTGAAGGTGACATTCCCTGCAGGCCATGCAGCAATGCCACCTCTGCAGTCTGTCAGTAACGTGAAGCAACTGCAGCAAATGGCTCTTAATCGAGAGGTTTCGCAGTATGGGAAAAAAAAGAAGTAGATCCCCCTCTTAATGCATCCTAGGGGGTGTTCAATGTACCTAAGGACATCTACATGCTACAGTAAGAATTGCCTTAAAAATGCAGATCAAGCTGAAGAAGGAGACTACAGCTGTAGGTAGAAAGGGAAGAGGGGAAAAACCCTTTTCTCAGCCTGAAAGGAGCCACAAAAGAGCAGCCCCTTGGCTGCTAGATGGGTGCTGATGAGATTTTTGAACTCACATTCACCCACCTAAACTAAAGCTCTCCTCAGAGATGAAAAACTCGAGTCAGAATTACCTGGTCTGCACCAACCACATCAACATCAACATCTTCAATTGTGTCCTCTGCTTGACCCTCCTCTGAGACATCTTCTGCCTTGATCTCATCTTTGCTGGAAAAACAAAAACCACAGCTAAGTCTTCAGAAACTTTATAACAGAGGTTCCACATGGCACAAGTGCTTAAGGCAGAGTAGTTCATACATAAGGATCTGCTGCTGAGATAACCATGTAAGGCAACCCAAAGTTTCTGGCCCAGTATTTCCCAGGTTTGAAAGAGGTTATGCTTTGAGGAATTGCCGATAAAGCAGTTCAGAAACAAAACATTCACTTAAACAGGGGCTACCTTCACGTTTAATAAATTTTTGTTCTATTTAACTTGCATTCGTTCACCAGGTCCATTCAACAGATGTCCCGAAACCTGGAAAGGCAGGTCTCTTTCTGGGATCTGTGTTTCATCTTTTAGCCCACCAATACGGGAAATGGCACCTAACATCATAATAAATGAACTGTGTTAGAGGAAAACATCCCAACTGACCACTTTAAGCACTTTACAGAGCCCAAAAGTAGTCTGCAGAGAAAAGAATCCTCTTTCATTTCCAGAGATGCAGAAAACACTCATTGTAACAGCCAGGGAGTAACTGACACCACAGCCCTCTAATCAGCACCAGAGACAAGAGAAGTGGGACAGGGAACCTTCCTCCTTCCTTGTCTTTTTTTCTGCATGCTCAGTACTAGTCTAAGAAGGCACAGAAGCCCCCTGACAATCAGGGGGACAATCAGGCTAAAGCAGCAAATGTAGATACTGGACTGAGGAAACAAAAAACCCCACCTGTCCTTGGGACACAGCCCGTAAGAAGGACAGGAGAGGCACACACCCTTTGCTCGTGGAAGTATTGCAAAAAAACAGAAGCAGAGGTGGACAGAGAAAGCCCAGCTGTTAATATCAGGACAAGTGAAGGAGCTTGTAAGACATAAAACTCACCAGTATCTTCTCCGCAGCCCTCCTGGACCAAAGAATGGCAAACGTTCCTGCAAGTGCATCTCTCGAGATTTCAGCCTCTTTCTCCTGTTCCCTGCTGCAGAGGCAAGCTGGGAAGCACACTGCAGGTCTGCAGCTTTGCTTGCTGCTTCAGACTGGCTGGTTTCAGGCAAAGAGCCTGTAAGAGACAGCAAAGAGCCTCGTTCTCCAGCCTCACCCTCAGAAGTCTTGAGATAGATAGACATTTCCAACATGTTCCCCAGAGCAGCGAAGCAATGTGGCCAAGCTCAGAGGGAGATTTGGAGCAAGGCATTCATTTAATGAAGGAGACGGCTAAAAGCCACATAAAAGAAAATCCATTTAATTTGCCCTGGTCATTTTTTGCAATCTAGACTTATGATCTTGGCCCCAGTCCATAAGTGCTATCAGTACTGCTGAGTCTATATAACCCTCAAGAAAGGAGGCCCTTTGGGACACAAAGCAACGAGCTTTCTGAAGGCAAGTCACTGAAAAGAAAATTTCTGAGAGAGGGTGAGAAAAAAACTAAAGGATTCTCTGGAAAAATTCCCTTTCCTCCACGTACAACTGCACATGTCCATAGCACTTAGCAATTTTACTGGCAACTGTTTTTATAATCGTTTTACTACATTTAACTAAGTCCCACCACATCCACGCAGTGAATACCTCTGTACAGACTGGAAGTCCATGAAAGCTTCTAAAGCTGGGATGCAGACCACCTAACTATAATCTTACAGTCTCCCTAGAAATTCAACAGAAAGAATGCCCCAGAAGATGATTTGGCCCAGATCATCTGGGCTGAAGATTGAAATCAACTCCCAGAAATATCCCTCCTGTCTCAATTAATTACAGGGCCTAAAGCAACAAGGTCCTTAACAACTGAAAGCAGTAAACCAAGTTCTCAACAGCACAGACAAATGCCAGGGCTCGGTACAGAGCAGAATTCAAGATTATCTGAATTTGGCTCAAAGTCTCCAGACCAACCTTACTGCTACTGAGTGATGAAGAGACCTTTAACAACAAAGCTGAAAGCAAAAACCACAGTTCAAACTGGAAAGTCCCCAACATTCACACACTGTGCTACTGCTAATGCAAAGCATGAAGTGCGTTTTAGCTGGGACAAAACAAATACAGCTGATCCAGACCAGGGAAGTTTTCATACCATTAGACAATTTCCTTTTGAAAGAAGACGTCTTAGATGAGCCCATGGGGCACTCTCCTGAACTGCCGAGGACAGAGCTCTCCTCACCTTCATTGGCCAATAAAGAGTTTCTGTAGCAAATCAACGGCTGCCATTCGTCTCCTCTGCAAGGCAGTGGTTCTGCTATGTACCTCTGTAAGTAAGCGTACCTGGAGAAAACCAAAAGCAAGCGTAAGAAAACTCAGTATCTTCCCCCTCAGTATCTAGGAAAGGTATTGCTAAAATGGCATTTTCCCTTGAAGTCTCCAAAGGCGCAGACCGAACTTTTGAAGAAGAAAGGGCATCCCTTTTCTCAGAAGTATCTGACATCTCTGAAATAACTGCATATTTAAAATGCAAATGCCTTTAAAGCTAAAAGAGTTCTTGAATTTTAGCATTAGAAATAACACTAGATCCACAGGAATTACAGAATTACATCACTCTCCAGAAAGAATTTGCAGAAAAAGTCACTGCCAGTTGCTGCTGCCAGGAGCAGTCTGAACAGAGCAGAAGTCTGCAAGAGTGCACCCCTTCTCCTGGTGGCCCTTTTCTGCCTCAGGGACTGCAACACAAAGGAGATCCCAGGCGAGAGATGCTCCTTGTGATTCAATAGTACAGCAGGTCAGGAAATGGGGTATTTAAGCCATGAGTGCCTATTTTGTCAAAATTAAAACCACTTTTCTGTAATAGCCCCTCAAACTCAATCCAATTCTCTCAGGTTCCCAGTAAAATTTCAAGTGTCTGCAAGAAGCAGTTAACAGCTCTGCAGTTACAGCAACACACAGGATGTGGGAAACATTGGTTCAAATCCCTGTTCTGCCCCATTCAATCCAGAGACTTGACACCGGGCCTCCCTGAATCCCAGGTGGAGTTATCACCTTTTCTGGAGCAAAGAGGTCTCCTTCAAACATTCCTTTTTTAAAAACAGAACATTCCTGACAAAGTCTTTCTGACCCATTCCTACTTCACAACAATAAGAAAAGAAAAACAAAGTCTGACTCAGGATTAGACACTGGGTATTCACTACATCTCAGCTACAGCTCATCACTTTAAAACCAAGCCCAAGTGTTATTAGAACAGACCCACCGTAGCAAACACCAGAAGTGACAGTTCTAATGCCAGCCTGTACAGTATAGCACTCTTTCTTTGATTAGGAGTGTGGCCTGCAAAGTATCAGGTATTGCATTCGCTTTGCAAAACAAGAAAACCGGTGCTAGGAGGAGGTTAGGGTAAGCACTGACTCCGAAACAATTCGAATCCTGGACTCTGGGGGCCCCAGAGATCGAGAAACCCTGGTAATGGAATTTGTTGGTTTCAAACAAGCACGTATCGTAACTACTGTTTTAGGGTCTAATCCAACTGCTATCAATGTCCAAGGAAAGACTCCTACTGATTCAGGAATCAGGCCCTTCATGCTGCTTGTTATTCAATAATTTGTTTCTTGTGTGCGCGTTCTGTGGCACAGAGCAATTGACAAGTCAGATATTTTACTGCTACAGCCTGAGCAATTACAGACAAGGAGGTTAAAAATCCATATACTTTGATGGTGTTGAAATATACTCCTTTCTAACAAATGCCCATATTCTGTATCTCGTCTGTTAGAGGTACATTCACATATGTTAACATAGAGACCTGGACATCAATCCTGTGATTAATAATAAAAATGAAAATAACCAGATGTTTATTTCCAAAGGTTCATGTTGACCTAAAACATTCCATCTAGTAATTTATGATGGAGCTAAACCTAAATATTTCTAAGAGGAAATATAATCTCCAGCCCCTGTGAGGCATTTTAGGCCTCCCAGAATAGAAACTGTTACTCTAGAAACATAGGCTGAATGTAGTTGTGGATAAAGTTGCAATTTCCCCCCTTGTGAATTTTATTGTTTCCCATTTGCTCCCAGCAGCAGTGGGAAGGAAGGTCCAAAGCAGTAAGAACTGAAGTCAAAAGTGCATTCCCTGCTAGGTTCTGTATATCCCACAAAAGTTTTCAATGCCTAAACCTACCCGAATGTATCTAATACACTCAAAAATATACTTCTGAAATATTTCCTTTGGTCAAGAAGTTAAATATAGCCCTAGGAAAAAAATTATCAGATTTAGCTTTAAATTTGCCCACATCAGTGATGAAATATTTTCCTCTTGTTTAATTAAAAAATCACTCCTTGAAGGTAAATGAAATGACATTTTTCCAGGATGGATTAACGGAAATCGACTCATTGCTCAAGTGTCACCATGCAGATAATAGCAGCTCTTCAATGTCCAAACGACATGGACAGAGTTGTACAGAAATGATACAGAACAGAGGCTGGAGTGCCTCTGCTATGAGGACAGGCTGAGAGAGTTGGGGTTGTTCAGCCTGGAGAAGAGCAGGCTCTGGGGAGACCTTATTGCAGCCTTCCTGTACCTAAAGGGGGCCTGCAGGAAAGACGGGGAGGATTTATCAGGGAGTGTACTGATAGGATGAAGGGTAATGGTTTCAAACTGGAAGAGGGTAGATTCAGATCAGATATTAGGAAGAAATTCTTCACCGTGAGGTTGTTGAGGCACTGGCACAGGTTGCCCAGAGAAGCTGTGGATGCCCCCTCCCTGGAAGTGTTCAAGGCCAGGTTGGACAGGGCTTTGAGCAACCTGGTCTAGTGGAAGGTGTCCCTGTTCATGGCAGGGGAGTTGGAACTAGATGATCTTTAAGGTCCCTTCCAACCCAAACCGTTCTGTGATTCTGTGATTCAAGGAAAACCAATTCAGTCAGAGATCTCAAAGATCTCAAAGATTCTCTCTGAGAAAAATGCAAGAATAGAAAGGGAAGTTCTCACTATCCATAGATTATCAACTTCAGATGTACCAGGGGTTGTAATCAGTATACGTCAAACATTTGTATTCTGTAGTTTGCATTTTGGGTTTTAATTCATTTTTTAAAATGCACTGCCTGGGTAGGTGGCAATCATTAGTAAGTTGTGTTTGTCATCTAGCGGAACAGGAAAGTAGACGTTTTACCACTCTTGACCCTTCCATATAAAAACCAGTTGATGATCCCCATGGAAGTCAACCTCCAATTTAAGACAAAGTGACACAGCAGTTAGTAAGTTACACAAGGCTCAGCAAGATGTAATGAGTGGTTTGGGTTTTTTTTCCATTTCTGCTGAATTCTCTGAAGTGGAACTTTTCGTATTAGGTACTGGAGTGATTTGCTCAGAAATTCAAACAGGCAGATATGTCTTAATGTCTCATCTTACAAATGTCCCATGTCTTCAAATACACTCTCAGGAAAATGGAAATGCCTGTTATATATTTTGCAACAGTTTTACCGTATCTGTAAATAGAAGACTGAAATGCAGAAATCCAGATCCAAAATAAGCAGCAATGGCTAGGGAAGTAATGAGGTCAATCAGAATATCAAAGAGAAGGAAAAACATTACTTCCGTCTCAAAAATGGCTGGAGTTGAGGCAGGTGAAGAAGGCAGTAAGAGACATAATCATACAACTCTCTGTTCAGATGCATAACGCCCCACAATGCCAAAATAAAGCTATAATTCTTGTATTATTAAATGTAAATACTTGAACCACTGTAAAGCATGAGCCCAACTGGATCAGGGCATGCTCCCCCTTTAACTTAAATGTTCACAGTATGAATAGTGTCATGTAAATTTCTATTCCAGATACACGGAACTCACATAACTGAGTCCTGAAGCTGTGGAATTAAATCATTACAAAATATTGATCCCAGCACTCACTCTTCCTCAATCTTTTCTGCTTTGCTTTTCTGTTCAGAAAAGCATTCCTCCTGCTCCATTAGTCAGTCAAATCTCTTCCACCAAATTAACATTGTCTTTGGTTTAAAAGAATTGCCATGTGTGGCCACTAAGTGTGGCAACTAAGTCTAAAAAAGATGTAGAACGCATGCTGCAGGTATAATCTAAAATAACTACTACTACAAAATTCAACAAGTGGCTCTCAAACTAACAGCCTCAGGGGCAGATTGATTTCAAAGGTTCTCTGAAAAGCCCTTGATCAACTTCTCCAACACTGAAGATCAACTGTCTCACATACACGGATGCATGAAACAAACTGTGTATGACTGTACAAGCATTTAACTTACACTAGTCTTTTGTCTGGCTTTAGCAGCTTGTTGGAAAATTCACTGATGATGAACAGAAAGCTCAAGTTAGGAGGCAAGCATTTTCCATCTACTCCAGTGGCTCCTTGAAAAGCAAATTCAATCCCTTTCCTATTGGAAGAAAGGGGAAAAAAAAAAAAAAAAGAACAGAGTAATAAAACAGACAACTAACAAAAGCAATGACCATGAACAAAGTTACGTTACATGGCACATACTTGTGTATCATGGCTACAGACTCTCTAGATTTCACTTGGTCCCAGCCAAACGTTAGTGAAAAGCGACGAGCAAGTTCTTTCATATTTGTGAAGGAAGCAGAGGAGAAGTCCACACCGCAACTGCTGTCTTGGCTTTCTGCATGTGTCTGAAACAGCTGCAAAAGAAGTCTCAAAGAAGCAACCACATGTAATCCTACAGGCAAAGCACCAGGAGGGCACGGAGACATGCACTGCAAGCGACAGTTAGCTTACACAGACAGATGCCTTATAAATAAGCAGGTAAGTCATGTGCTTCAGAAGCACACAAGTGTAACAGCGACAAGGAAATGACGCAGGGACACTGCTGTGCTTAACAGAGAGGCACAAATCAAAAAATAAGAATAAAAAATGATGTGAATAAACAGAGAACCAATTCCTGATGATGGTTACACTGACCCCAGCTCCTGTTGGGACTTCTGAATCAAGCCCCAGAGGCCTTATTTGCCCACAAGGCTTTCAGAATACCAGAATGCAGATACAAAGCAGCAAGTTCAGCAGCAGCATAGTCCAATTTCTAAGAGTGGGACTGGGTGAAAAGCAGGTCTTGAGTCCAATTAACTATGTTTTGGGGTTTTTCCCTAACAGAACGTGGAGGTAGCTGGTTCTTTTCAACCTGTTACCTTTCAAGGTCAAGCCAAGGCCAAAAAGGGCCTGTTGTCTATGTGATACCTAAACACAAAGTACTTACTATGTCAGCAGAATATATGTAGCCAAATGCTGCTTAGCCTCATCTAAGCTCAGATTTCAGGGGCTAGTTCACAGATCTAAGCCCCTGGCAATGTGTGTGAAATAAGCAAAGCTCATGTATCAGTACCCTGCCGGGAGGACCCTGCTCTGTGGCTTACAGCACGACTCCCAGCTAGAAGCAGCTCTGGTCATGGGCAGAGCTGGCAAAAGCAGCTGCTAAAATAGCTAACTGGCCTCATCAGTCAGCAGCTGCAATCCCCAGAAAGTGAGACCCTTCAAAAGAGCTGCAACCCACTTTCTTCCAGAAAAAAATACTGAAAATACTGGGGATTAGAGCTAGCCAGCCAGAGGCATATTTGTGGTTCCTCAAATTCAATAGGAATTGAGGTAGTCCATAAACCACAGAATAATATCTTTAACCTTTGTTAAGGTTAAAAGACACCTACCACATCCCAAGAAACACTCTGCAATCTCACACCAGCCCTAACACACTATGCATTTGAAGATTAAAAACAAGACAAAAAATCATGCACAAAACTGTATTGTTAAAACCAATGAAGTGATTTGAAACGAGTTCTAATTATGACATGCAAAACCAACACATAGAAACTACAGACAAGGAAACTATTTCTTCCACCAGGTTTTTTAATGAATTTGAATAATTATGGCAAGGTGGGTAAAAAACTCCAATATGAATCCAGCTGTCGTAAGAGCTCCTAGCCTCTTGCTTGAATCTTAACCTTACCTGCTGCAGACAGAGAATCAGTGTCTTGGCACTCTGAATTTTATTATTGTGCCTCGTCTTGCTTAACATTTCCTTCATTATGTCTCCAAAATCATTGTAGGTCTATTAAGAGCAACAAAACAAATGAGTATTATCATTTCCGTTCTTTAACACTGGGAGTATACAGAACGCATGACTCTGTTCCCGAGACACATGAAGTTCATAAAACACTCCCAATATCAGAACACCTAAGCTAAAAGACGAAAACTGGACTTCTTCTATTATTTCATAGGTAAAGCAATGGTATGTTCCTTTAAGAGTAACATGAGGATTAAAAGTTACACTGAAATTGTGAAGTATTTATTATAACAAAAGAACTAAGCCTCCTCAGGAGAGAAATACAGAGTTTTCTGTATTTAACCAGTGCTTGCATTGGGCCCAATGAAGTAAAGAACAAGATCCATATTCAGATATTTCCAAAGTCCTATTAGTTGACTCAAGGAAACTGCCCAGTCTGTGCTGTTCTCAGCCCTCCTGAAAACCACTTCAGAGTGGAAGAAGCTCTGCCAGTTGTCCGAATACTGCAACTCACATCAAATCTAGGCCACCTGCATGTGGACTGTATAAGCAGTACGAAGTATGTGGACTGCTTCAGTGTGAGCATCTCTAGAGTTAAAACATTCTCCCCAGCCATAAACTGCTCCTCTGCAATAGCCTCTCTGAAGCAGCTGAGGAGCAGATTTTCAGACAGACATACCCTGTATTCAATTTTCAGTCACTTTGTCTGCAGTGAGGTACCTCTGCAGAGCAAAGAGGAGAGCTTTGTCCCACTCTTGCTTGATTGTATAGACCTTTTGTGGTTATAGAAGGATTCTGAGCCATAAGACTATTAACCCCACATCTTTCACAAACACTGGAGTCACTTTCAAAAACTAGAATGCACTGATAGGCAAAGCAACCTTAAAGCAATCTAAAGTATTACCTTCACATAATACTTATAGATCTCTGCAGCCGCAGTCATCTCTACCACATTATACGCTATTAACTTGCAATATGCTGCAAGAAGACTCCGCTTTTTGTGCAAGTCGTCAAGTTTCCAACTTTCATCCTTTTTCTCCTCCTCTTCTGTCAGGTCTAGGGAAACAAAAGCATTGAAGCTTTGTTCTGCTACTTTATTCAAGATATCTCAATTTTAATCTTTCATCCAAATAGCACAGACTCAGCTGTTCAGTCAACATGCTAAGCAACAGATGCTAGTGCTCATTCCTGTATATATTGGAAAATGCAGGTTTATTTCCACTTCAAAGCTTCCAGCTGACAACAGTGAAAACGAGTTATTTCCACAGTCTTCTACTCTGATCTTCACAGAGCTTTTGCATTTCTATTAGTCAGTATCTCCTTGTACAACACTGCTCAGATACAGAACAGAACTGAACAGAACCAAACAGTGCGGAATAAAAGGCAAAAATACACCAAATGGAAGAGACCAGTCAAATTGCAATGAATTTTTCTTTTCCTAGAATAACATAGATGCTAGAAAACCAGCACATAACTCATCAGAAACCCTACAAAAGTTGCCATAAACAGCCAACAAGAGAAGAGTTCAGATGAAACTCTCCAAGCTATTATCAACATGAGTGAAAGAAAAAAGTCATTTCATATCATTAAGAACATATTAAGTTTCTGAAACATGGGTTAATTACTAGCTGGATAACTTGTGGAAAACGAATACTCTTAAGAGTCTTCCAACACAGCTACGAAGGTGCTTGGGGAGAGTTTCTTGCAGCAGAAGAGCTGAGATACACTCCTTCCTGCTGCGAATGTAATCTATCAACTGCCAAGTCTTCAGTCTTTAACCTACAGTTTTGATGTGGACAGTTTCTGCTTCTAGCACAACTGCAGGCCTGGAAACAAACATAAGGCAAGTGATTGATCAGAAGTATCTGCAAATTAGAGTTAAAACTAAAATGGAGCAGCTCCCAGCTGTGCACACAGACAAGCACACCCACAGCATGACAGAATCACCTGTTCAGGAAGGAATCTGCAATGGGATGTCAGTGATTCTTTGTGGGGAGGACTGAGAAAATGAAAGCATCATACAAAATGGGTTTGAAACAGATCTCAAGCCATCTAACCCAAAACAGCATCAATTTTATCAGTTTCAGATACATAACATATGCAACTTGAAACATAGCTTGCTTCAAAAACTCCCACGACTGCAATACTACAGCCTACTTGAGCAAGCTTTACTACTATATCTCTGCCTTTACTACTAAGGATTCTTTTCTACTATCTCCTGCTGCAATTTAGGCCCATCACTTCTTGCACATGCACTATGACCTGAAGAAGCGTGGTGCCCAAAACTGAACATAGACCTCCATCTGAACATCTGAAGAACAAGAGTTTGACACAGTAATCTAGAACACTGCTTGGTTTTTCAAAGCATGACACTTGAACTCAGCCTCAAAACCACAATGAGCTAACAATCCATTTTCAAAACACTCTCCAAAGAAACCAGCCTTCACAATAACAGCCTCAATACAGCAGCCAAACAGGTTTGAAAGAGGCAACAGAGCAACAAGTACTAATTCCCACTACATCTGCCCTGCTTGCCTGGATTCAAAATCCACTAGTCCATTACCCTGACGCTTTAGAAGCGTCCATGCATTGAGAGCGACAATGTAACGCTGCAAGGCCTTTCTCTAACACCATCACCTGTACCACCAAAGTCAGTCTTCCAAATACTTTTACGTTCTTATCCATCCCTGCGTTTCATCAACCCTTTTCATCCTACAAGTAAATTGGCAGCTATTTCCTGTGGTTGATCCACAGTGCGTACAGATCAGCGAATAAGTCAACCAAAACTCCACCCCCACACATACATAAAAAAAACCCAAAAAAGACCAGCCCCTTTTCCTGATACATTCACTGCTGATCACGTATGACAGCAAAAGTGGCAGACTGTTTCTCCAGTGATGAAGATGTCTAACCTTTGCCTTCCTCTTCTTCCTCCATGAAAACATGTTCCTGGATAAACAAAAGCAATTTTTCCTGAAGTGATGTGCTAGGAAGATAATCTAGAAGTCCAACTGCTTCTTTGTTATTTGAATCCTGATGACTCAGAATCAGCAACCAGTCACAGAGCATCATGAAGGCCTGCACAAAGCAAACAAAGCCAAAGAAGGATTTAGAAACCGTGTTACTTTTCATGCCAGCTCCACTTTGCATCTCCATCAAACACCACAAACCACAACCTAGCTTCTATCCCACTTCTTCCTTGCAAGCTAAAGGCTTCTGTTTGCTCCAACATGTGGCAAAATGCCACAGCTAAGCCCTTCCAGAACTTGTACCTTAGGATACAGTATATACAAGTATCATGCATGAACACCACCTAAAGATTTCAAACTTTCATGGGAAAGAAGAAGAGCTCTATTTTGCTAGAATATCTCTCTTTTAACACATGAATCACTGGAAAATTCCTCCATTTGTTTTATAAGCAATATTCATAGCAAGGCATTAATAAAGCAATGACAGCCACCAGTACACCAATCAGTTTAATCAGAAAACACAATGATTATCAACTGGCAAATTGAGTCATTCAGAGTCAGGCCCTGATTCTGCAGATGGACCCATGCAGACATATATCTGTGCTTGATTAAAGCACTAATTTCTGCAGCACTTTAACTAACATAACTTTAATTTTCCTTTAAAATAAAACAGATGAAGATTGTTTTTTAAAGACTTATTTTTCTGCTAAGAGACAAAAAATAGCAAAAATCAGTAGAAGGAAATACTAGTATGAAAAGAAATGCAAGCATTTAAAAGGAGCACTGAACAGGAACATCAGTTAAGTCACAGAGAAATACAAACCTTTTCTCTCACGTCTTTTTCATTATGGTGGAGGAAAGACACACAAATCTGACTGAAACATCTCAGCTTTCTTCTTAGTGCAAGAAGAGTCTCCTAAAAACATATTTAGGAAAAGTGACAGTACAAACATGTTAGAGACTATGATCCAATAGAAAATTACAGAACAAACAACAGTTGCGTCTTTCTCCCACTGACACTACTCATTTAAGATAGCACAGCTGATGACGTTATGAAAGAATCTGACATCTCACAGTAGCAACAGCTTACTAGCTATCAACAACTTTAAAACCATGTCTTGTTTTCAGGCACAATATGCGGGATAGAAAGGTCAATCCATAAAAATATATACTTCCCCCCACACTCTGGTGCAGAGATGTGACAAATACTAGTAGGACATGTGCATCTGTCACACTTGCTGAGACTAGCAGTATTCAGCAAGTCAAAAACTCTTTGTTTCTCCATCTGTAGGATGGGCAGCTCTAATAGCATGTATTCCCTTATTTATCTGTATAAAGGAGTGGCAATGCTTTCGACTTCAGACATGGAAGTAGAGTCATAAGAACTCTGCTCCACCACACCTAATTTTCAATGTGAATTGCCTTCTGGAGTTGCTGTTCCCTCTCCCGCTACTGACTACAGAGGGAAAGCAGTGTAACTACACTGCTATCTTTGGCACTCAGAAAATTAGACACCTCTATTTGTTAAGATGAATCCAGCAGGAGAGACTATTTGATTTGCCCACAGCCACATAAAAGACTTTCTGATCCTTCACCAGGTCCCAGCTGTTGCACTGCACTGAGCTTCGAGCAGCCAGCAGAAGAGGAATGCCCTTAGGGGAGGGCTGGATTTCATGCTCTGCAACTGTATCTTTGTAAGAAAGGGGATCCATCGCAGGGCATGCTGAGAAGCAGCAGAGGGGGAGGCAAAACATTGCCATAACACTATTAGGGAAGTCCTAGAGCTGCTGTCCAGGAAATGCTCTTTTTTTTGCTCTTTGAACTTCTCTCTCTGCCAACATTCAGATTTGGCCCTGCAGAGTGGGCCGTTAACACTGTGCTTCCAATCAAAATCTGCTCCTATATGAATGGCCAAATCAAAAATATGCTGTCCCATTATCAGTCAAGCTAACTGTGTCTGGACTGAAAGGCAGAACATATTAAAGCAGTGAGAGATGCAGACATCCACACAGGAATGGAGCGGGACCAGAATAGATAGTGAATCAGTCACCAAACAGGAAACCTCCCAGCTAGCATTTCTCACACAGAACAAATGCCCGTGTCACTGTCCTGTTCTGTACACACAGGAGCACCAGGGGAAGAGGACAGAATGACAGAAGCAGCAGCACTCACTGTAGTCAGAAATCACCATAAAGAGGAGCCGCACAAGTACACATTCACAGGTGAACCAAAGCCTAAAAGAGTTTACCTCTCTGGTGTCTTAAACTAGACCGTCTTCTGAAATACCTGCCAGAGCTTCACACTTTATAAAACCAATTAAGAAAGTAGTCAGCTGATGAAAAAATTACCACTTTCCTCAAACTTTCTGACAGAAATATAAAAGTAAAACAAGAGAACAAAAAGCAAATCAAAGCAACAGCACTTCCTGGAGGTTTTCATCAAATATTCTTTGTTGGTTGAAACAAGAAAACAACAAACTGTTTGGCAGTGGAACAACTTCCTTATCTCCATGAAGCCCCAGGAATTCAATGCACATGCTCTGCAGTAAAAATAGAGGTGAACCATTGTTCACTTATTATCTTGTAGACTGAAAAAGCATAAACATTTTTTTAAAAAAGAGCACAAGACAGAGAGAAAACGCCTCAACTCAATTCAGTTTCCTCAAGAAAACACAAATTATCTTCTTAGGAAGCTTGGGTTTTTTTCTGGCAATCAGAGAACAAAAAAGCAACTTAAACTTCTAGAAGCACAACTCTGGGTTTAAAAATTACATGGAGTGGCCAACCTCGGAAGAGTTTTCTGAAACTGCAGCTAGCTGCCACAGGAGAGAAAAATACGTGCACTGGAGAGCTGGCAGGATCATCTGCAAATATAAACACATGTTCTTTATTTACATGAAAGGCACAACAGCAAAAAGCTTAGGACTAAACAAAGCATCCAAGCCTGACATTCTGTATGTTGCTTGCATAACCATTTCTGCACTGTAACGTATTTAGACCTTCAAAATAAACTTAATATGTTTATACACAAGCAAACCTTTCCTCCTGAGAAATTTCATTACTAAGGTGCTGCTTCTGCAGAACTCCAACGTCTTGATGAGTTCAATGGTGAGTAACTGTGTACTAAAAAGGGTGTTCACAGAAGCGAACTTTAGCTTAGCTTCTCGGGATTTCTCTGCAGTCTTTGGTGAAAGTCAGGCTCCTCCAGAGGGCAAGTGAGAGCAGAAGCCCAATCTTAGTGCTCCAGTGCTCCATCTAAAGGAGTCCACTGCTACTCACTGGCTGCAGGCCCTCTCAACTAAATTTCACCCCTTCCCAAATAACCTCAAGTTCTCACCTGAAAATGGGGGCTGATTAACATTCATGACTGCTAGAGTACTTCACCTTGTAATCCCAGGATATACAACTCCATCTTGGCACAGCCAATGTTTGTGTTGAGGCAACCAGACAACCAAAAGGCTGCAGTTGAGACAACTGGCAATTAAAAACCATCTTCACCAAGACTAATCTGCAAGCACAGGTCCAAAGCATTCCAATTTCTGGTTACGTGCAATCTGTAAGGGGCTCTTCACAGTCCCAGCAATTTCACATATACTGAGAGCAAGACTGTGCAATCAACGGGAAGTACTGAGCACTGCAAAGGATCGATCCAGATGTCAGGTGAGTATCATAGTTTTGGACAATCTCCAAAATAAACCAATCTATGGCATGAATTTACTGATTCAAATAACATTATACCAAGGACAGCCTCAGTTTCCCAGACTGAGAAATGGAAACAGTACCTTCCTCCCTCATAGGACATTTATATATAAGACTATTTAATATATCCTAATTTTCCTGCTTTAACAAGAAAAATCTCTTTCAATGTTAAATACTAACAGCTCACCAGAACAGGCAAACTCCCATGTTCCATTTCAAACACCAGCAACCTTAAAGTCTTGTCATACAGATTCCACTTGGTGAGATCATGGGCACTGCAAGTGAAACAGAAACAATAATGATAACACTAAGCAAGGAATGAAACCTTACCTGACCAAACGGCTTAAATGTATCCCATTTTTGCCTTCATCTGATATACAGCAATCACATTAAACAACTCATTAGAAATTATAAGGGGGCGGAGGGGAATGAAATTAAGTTTTCATAATCTAATGCTGCAATCTTTACTCCATAGCTTTACATCTGCATTCCTGCCCCAAAACTGCAGTGTCAAGAGGAGAGGAAAAAGAAGCTTGAGCTCTGTACCTTTTCCTGTACTCTATCCACACTCCATAAGTGCCCAGAAAAGGTCTAAAGAACAATTGCCCCACTCTGCTTTAAAAGACTGTTTCTAGGCCTCTTTGAATGTTTGCAACTCAACGTTAGGCTTCTCTCTGCAAAAACAAGAGAAGCCCTAGCACGCAGGATAGGTAAAAGACTCATTGAGTAAGCCCAATTCCCTCACCGTCTACTATCTTGCATGATATTTTACTTGGTGAACAATCCCTGGAGAACCAAGCTTTTGAGATATCCATCTTTTAACAAAAGAAGATCAAATAAACTAAAACCAACTAAGCAGATTATATCTGCTGGGAACAGAAGACTGCTTTCACTATACCATCTTTAGACTGACCACCAGTGTTGACAGCAAGGTAGTGCAAATGCATCCAGCTAGGAAGGAGGCACCAGAGAGAGGATCTCTGTGTCCACTCTAACATCCCAACTCTATAGCACACAGTTCTCAGCCACATTAGGGCTGATTCTCCAACCTCAGTAACGAGTCCAAAAAGAATTCCCTATCCAAGAGTACAGTTCTGTTAAGAAGAAACTAAACATTGCAGCACCTCTCATAGAGATCATTTTCATTCTCTTCTGAAAAATCTTATCAAACCAAACAAAAGCAATTCTCACTTTGCACCTGTTAGATCAACACCTAAGTATATGGGAAAGTAAATTGTGTAAACAAACATCTCACTTATGAAAAGCTGCTACTCTTCTCAAAGCAGAGTGCATCCGGGAAATTTCTCCAGCATACGTACAAAATCCTTCTTCCTAAATTATGAAAGTTTGGGAAAGAGAAAGGAATTAGCCAAGACGGGGCAAGGCAACTGCCATGCTCTCTTCCCTGCCACAAGCTTGAATTACTCTCCTCCAGCACTCCCCAGTCCCTTCACCTTTAACCATGTTATTCATGTCTTCCTCTGCAGTAAAAAGAAAAACAACACGGTGACTACACAGCAATTTTGTATAATGAAATGCCCTTGCCATTAATAAACCCACGGCAGCCTCCCTAGACATCAGTATTGCTAACACTAGCAGTTAGGCTAACACACAAGTGCTAACCACAGGCCATTCATAGTCCCTCACACAGTTGTTACGGATCTCTGGATAGCTAACTGTTCACATGGTGCTGACTCTCCTTGCTCCCAGCTGGCAGATCACATTCAAAGATAGCTAAAAATATATTAAATACTTTCCCATAGATGCAATTGCTGTAGTTTTTCCACAAGCATACTACGTGATTATGGGAGACAGTATATACAACCAGGAATTAGAAGGGAGGGGTTCCAGGAGAAAAATCTCTTGATTTAGATACAGACACGCTGTGAAGGAGTTGAAGAATCCCTGGTCTAGCACTTATCTTGTTTCTCATAAGTACACATTCTCCCACATTGACATAGATATCTATTTAAGACCAATGAAATAAATCCAATCTGAGGTTAGGGGGTTTTTCGGCTTGATACATTTTACAATATCCCAGTACCCAATAAAAACCTGCCAGTGTTAACTCTCATACCATGGCATGACACCTGTTCATGACGGCACAGTTGATCAGATCAGCTGCGGGCTTCTGTTGTTCAGCTCAGCCAGCAAGCTATTCATATCACCACCAGCTGCTTCTGCTTTTTAGAACTAATGAAAAACTTTGAGGGAGACTCTGCAGTCCTCCTTCAAGGGGAAAATAATTTCAAAGACCCCAAAGCTATACAATCTGCATTACAGACTGCTGTTTTGGGTTTTTTTCTTCCTTATGGTATATGTACAGCCAAAGTGCCAGCACAAAGGACATCTTGTGTACAGTCAAATACATTGACATACAGAACTATACCTTTCTGGGAACAGTCTCATCACCTATAGATCCACAGCACTAATTAGCTGATCTTGCCCATAGTATCTTTGGCAGAGAAATGGAGCAACTACGGAGCTGCAGAGTCCAGAATATTCTGCAGACATAAAATGCCCTATTGCTGGTGTGGACTACCTCATGTATTAATTTTCCCACTTTAGTCCTGCCAAAATACATCTGCTTCATTAAAAATGTAAACAGTCCATATATTCAGAGGTGCAAACCCATCTTTGAAAGCTCTGCTCCCCTCAAACAGAAACAGCAGGCAAATAGTTCCATACCCCTCTTAATTTTTTTGTCTTCTTTTTTCACAATGAAACAGTCTGTTTATCTCCACAATGAGTCACACTCACATTTTGCCAGAAGCCATCTAGTAGCTGGTTAAGCTGTTCCATCAACTCATCTATCAGTTGAGTTCGCGCACAATCCACCTGGCTATAGATGGCAATTTCTTCACTGCAGAGGATATAGTAAGTCCTAGAGGAAGCCTCAAGGACAGACATGTCAGAGTGTTTGGCCACAATGTCTTTCACCTCTCTCAGCAAAGCATCCAAATGCTGCAGGTGAGAGAGAGAGGGTATTATAGGTAAATCATACAAAAATTCCCTTATGCTTTAGATGAGTTTCAATAGGCCCATATAGCTCTAGATGTCACACCAACATGAAATAAATGCCAGTCTAAGGAGCAGAGGGGCAGGATTAGAGGATACAACTTTTTTACTGGGTTTATAGCTCTTTTTCATTATTATTGTCTCTGAATCTTCCTACAGAATGAAGCAACTGCTTTAAGCTTTACTTAGCAATACACATTTGGCACTACATAAAAATAACAACAAAGGTATGGAATAAAAAAATGCTTTTCTGAAGGACAGGTGTGTCTCCAAACAATGGAAGTTGTCTCCCTCAGCAGCAGAGGATGGAAAATGTTTCAGATCACGTCAGCAACTGGGGTCTTCACTCTTAGTGAGAGAAGGTAACTTCTGCCATTTTGCTGACTCTATTCCAGTTAAATGTTTTGCTGCTGAAATTAACCTGGGAGTGTTCGCCTAACATCACCTCCCTGTAAACATCCCTGCTTAAGAATACATCAAGCTATTTCAAGAATTTCATCTATCTGTTTCTGACCATCCCTCTCCCATCAGCAGATATACTATCCCCATTCTTATCTTTCAGTTACTACCATTCCCCACCAGCTGGGAGTCAGTCTTCAAGGAGAATGAAACCTATTCTGTAGTAAACTCCTGGGAGACATCAACTCGGACACATGGCATAACCCATCCTCTCTCCACCCAACAATGAAAAACCCAGGGCTGGGCCTACCAGATGAAACCACAAATCATAATCCACCAGGGCCAGTCACAGCATATCAGAACTGAGAGTCACTCAGGCTTTTCTTTGGCATCCCCAAATAAAAAAGTGAAGTCTGAGTAAGACCACTTCCCTCAAAGTATGAGACCTTTTCTTTACATTTCAACAGTCTCCTACTTGTTCCAAATCCCATTAAACTATGTACATTGTCACATAAATTTAGTACGTTCCACATGAACCGACTACCCCAATTCTTATTCACCTTCTCTAGATGTCCCGTACTGTAAACATCTAAATCATAATACTGAGGAATCTGCAGAAGATTTCCCACTTTTTGTGCATCTGTTGAATACTGCAGAGAAAACACAGGATATGAGTATACTGCAGGAATTTTAATGAAATATTTAACGTGCATTCACAGAGCAGCTGTTAGTTACCTTTGCCAAGAGCTGAGGAAGCACCATAATAAAGTGTTCAGTAATTTTGGTACAATCTTCCAATTGTATTTTCTTCTCTTTTATTGACAGAACCTGCAGATAAAGCATTTTGTTTTAAGTATAAAGTCTCTTAGATTTGAGTGGAATTTTACATGTAACCCAAGGTTACATGCCTTTGTCTAAAGCATATCAAGCTAAGACAAAATCACTTTTCCATGGAGACAAATAGATGCTTTTTTTTGTTAACATTAAATTACATGCAAATCGCTGAACAGCTACATCTTGTGGATAAAATGCTCACCATTTGTCAGTAACATGCTTCAACTGGCTTTCCTCTAATGCTCACCTCCTTCAACATCCACTACTACTAAGATCTAGAGGTCAAAAGACACTGTGTCGTTTCACAAAAACAAGCCATTTTATTTCCTGAGATATACCCACCACTAGGAACATGCTGTTTGGCAAAGCACATAAGGCAAAGAGAATGTGATTACAGGACAATAAAGAAGACTAATTTGCACTGACTTTTTTGGCTGCACCTCTGCCCACTGGAGGATGACCTTCAGCTGCTTCTCTAACCGTTGCGAGGATAATTTCAATGAGAACACTTTCATGGGCGTCACTCAGTGCTGTAAGTAAATCAGCCTCCTTTCAGCATCACACGAGAGAGAAATGAAGATGCAGCAACAGGTAATGTAAAGCCTACTCATGTATCTGAGAAAGAAAGATGCAGTGTTGCCAAATAAACACCCAGAGAGTGTTTTGATTTCATTTGAAGAAAATTATTTTCTGTATTTACCAAACACAAAAACAATTATTATTCTCATAGACAAACTTTTATGGCAGTTAGGCTCCCAAAACCACATGCAGTTTTAATGAGGCCTTATTTGTTACTCCTACTGACTACTCCTTCATTTAGGACAAACCTGCTTCTTTGAGTATCAAAATGCTTTAACTCACTGGGTCTAAGAACTTTGATTGCAATCTCATAACCACCTCCAGTTCTATTATAACAACTATTCACAGAGTCATAAAATGCTTTAGGTTGGAAGGGCCCTTCAAAGTTCATCTAGTCCAACCTCCCTGCAGTGAGCAGGGACATCTTCAACTAGATCAGGTTGCCCAAAGCCCCATCCAGCCTGACCTGGAATGTTTCCAGGGATCGGGCTTCTACCACTTCTCTGGGCAACCTGTGCCAGTGTTTCATCACCCTCACTGAAAACGTTTCTTCCTTTTATCTATCCAGTGTAAATCTCCCCTCTTTTAGTCTAAAACCATTACCCCTTGTCCTGTTGGAACAGGCCCTGCTAAAAAGACTGACCCCATCCTTCTATACAGGCCTTTCCTTTAAGCACTGAAAGGCTGCAGTAAGGTCTCCCTGGAACCTTCTCCAGGCTGAACAAACCCAACTCTCTCGGCCTTTCTTCTTAGCAGAGGTGCTCCATCCCTCTGATCATTCTTGTGGCCCTCTTCTGAACCTGCACCAACAGGTTCATGTCTTTCTTGTGCTGCGGAACCCAGAGCTAAACACAGCACTCCAGGTGGGGCCTCACCAGAGGGGAGTGGAGGAGCAGAATCACCTCGCTCGACCTGATGGCCATGCTGCTTTGATAAAGCCCAGGGTACGGTTGGCCTTCTGGCTGTTACTGCACATTGCCGGCTCATGTCCTGCTTTTCATTCACCAGTACCCCCAAATAAGGCTCCACAGGGCTGCTCTCAATCCCTTCATCCCCCAGCCTGTATTGATACTGGGGATTGCCCTGATCCATGTTCAGGACCTTGCACCTGGCCTTGTTGAACATCAGGAGGTTCACACAGGCCCACTTCTCAAGCTTGTCCAGGTTCCTCTGGAAGGCATTCCACTCCCACTTGACTTGTTGTCATCTGCAAACTTGCTGAGGGTGCACTCGATCCCACTGTCTATGCCAGTGATGAAGATATGAAACAGCATTAGTCCCAGTACAGATCCCTCAGCGACATCTCCTGTCACCGATCTCCATCTGGACATCAAGCTGTTGACCACTACACTCTGGATACAACCATCCAACCAATTCCTTATCCATGGAAAGGTCCACCCATCAAATCCCTACCTCTCCAATTTAGAGAGAAGGATGTTTTGGGGGACGGTGTCAAAGGCCTTACTGAAGTCCAGAAAGATGACATCCATAGCTCTTTCCCTGTCCACTGATGTAGTCACTTCATTGTAGAAGGCCACCAGGTTGGTCAAGCAGAACTTCCCCTTGGTAAAGCCATGCTAGCTGTCTTGAATCATCTCCCTGTCCCCCATGTGCCTTAGCATAGCTTCTAGGAGGGTCTGTTCCATGATCTTCCCAGGCAGAGGTGAGGCTGACAGGTCAGTAGTTCCTGGAGTCCTCCTTTCTACGCTTTTTAAAAATGGGTGCAATGTTTCCCTTTTTCCAGTCACCAGGGACTTCACCTGACTGCCAGGACTTTTCAAGTATCACGGAGAGTGGCTTGGCAACTACATCAGCCAATTCTCTCAGGACTCTGGGATGCATCTCGTCAGGTCCCATAGACTTATATATGTTCAAGTTCCTCAGGTGGTCACAAATCTGATCTCTTACAGTGAGAGAGACTTTGCTCCCCTGGTCCCCGTCTTGTGGTCCATCAGCTCGGGAGGTGTGAGCAGAGAGGTCATCAGTGAAGACTGAGGCAAAAAAGTCATTGAGTACCTCAGCCTTCTCCTTGTCTGTTGTCACCAGTTTGCCCATCTTACTCATCATTGGCAGTACTCTTTCTCTAGCCTTCCTTTTCTGGTTGACTTACATGTAGAAGCCCTTATTATTATTACTCTTTGCATCCCTTGCCAAGTTCAGCTCCAGCTGTGCCTTGGCCTTCCTGACCCCATTCGGACACAACCGGGTAGTGTCCCTACACTCTTCCCAGGATACCTGTACCTGCTTCCACTGCCTGTGCAGTTCCTTCTTGCCCTTTAGTTTGACCAGCAGGTCTCCATTCAGCCATGCCAGTCTCTTCCCTTCCTTGCCTGATTTCTTACACATGGAGATTGACAGCTTTTGCGCTCTATGGAAAGCGTCCTTAAAGATCTGCCAGCTCTGCTCTGCTCCCTTGTCCCTGAGGGCCATTTCCCAGTGGAAATGTCCCACTGACTAACTCCATAAAGAGCTGGAAGTTTGTTTTCCTAAAATCCAGGGTCCTGACTTTACTTAAGTTCACTTTAAAATAATTCTACGTAGAACTACTCTTCTAGACGGTTCAATGTCAATGAACTCAATGCATTAGCCCAACAATACTGCACTTCAACCAATTAATACTTTTAGATTTTTAAGTTTTGGACAAACAAAAAAAGAGAATGCTAAGTAAGCATTACGGCTTAATTATGCAAGTATTTTTGCAAAGTTTCTAAACAAACATTACATAAATACAGAATAAAACAAATATGTTGACAGAAGTATCACACTGACAGAGCATTGAGTTGCATCTGCTTTGTGGCCCTTGGGGATGACAATTTGTGATCAAAGGGTACTGCAACATGGCATGATGCTAAACTAGCTGAAGGCAAAGTTCAAAAAACAGTATCAAGAGATTCATTCAGTCAAAACTAAGCTCTTTGCTTACCCACCTTCTCCATCTTCTTCAGCATTTTTTAATAGAAGAGTGGTCATGCACTCCCAGTCCTTCAGGAATTTGCCTGCCCAGTCCCACAAGCTGTCTATGAGGTATGCAACGTGTTTGTGTAGCTAGGGATTAAAACCACAAGCTTATAGAAGCAAATACTTCATTAGAAGAAATACAGCTTCATATGTTCCTCTCCCTTTTTCCAATTACAAAGCTTTGTCATTCACACATATATTCACACACAGTATTTCAACGTATTTCGTTCAAGGTTAATCAACATTTATACACCATGTCTTCAATCTGTTACAAAGCAGGCAAGTGGGGAAAAAAAGCAGGAAAAGCAGGAAAAAAAGCTTTTCTTTTCTCTTTTTAGAATACCTTTCCTTTCTAATTTAAGGAATCTCTTTAAAACTAGCTGCTGTATTGCTTTTATACTGCTGATCGTAACAACTAAAAGTCCAACCCTGGGACTAGAAACGAGTTAACATTCTAAGCAATGTCTGTGAAATTCTTTGCAGAAAGATTCAAAACCACTGAGCTTGACACAGTTTGGCCAAACATTGGTCTGCACCACTGCAACAGCCGAACAGCGAAGTACAACAATTAAGCTGATAAAACTCTCAGTAAAACTATGCAGTTCTTAGTCAACATAGAGCCATGGTACAACAACCCATGTCTGCCTGCAGAAAGACACAGACACACAGCAAAAAACCCTTACTCAGTGGCATTAGTCTTTCAGGTTGTTTTCAGAAGCTGCTTCAGCATTGACTCTCTCTATTAGCATAGTTATAAACTAGTTTTAATACAACAGAACAGAAATGTCTTTATTAAAAACTCATCTTAGAGAGCAAAACCACACCAAATGCCGAACTTTTCAGAGCTCACCACGAGAAACAGTTTTCAAATGAAAGCAAATACTTGATTTAGCACGCAACACTGGATTTGCATGTTAAAAGTTAAGGCACACTGCAGGGGCTGTTCTCCTCACCTCACTCTCCAGGAAAAAACGGATTAATCTTTTCAACTGGTTAGTACTTGTCCCAGGCTTTCCTGCTCCTTTGGGCTGAACTTCTTCATCTCCCTCATGACTAAGCAGCCTGCCAACAGAAAAGGAAGTCAGTACAGTTCTGCCACATTGTCCCAATACTCATTTGCCAATGTAACACTAATTCTGTCAAGATCCCAAGGACTGTATTTCTTCTAAATGTCTACTTATTTACTCCAAAGCACATTAGACTTTTTTTATCAGATGAAAGGAAAATATATTTGATTGTTTACCATTATGAGAGATCTGCTATACCTGTGGATGCAGAGACTATTTCTGACAGTTTCACAGGTACCCTGCCAGCTTTCCGGACAACAGATGCAGATTCCACAGCGTTGAACATCTAATAAGGCAGGCATTTGCTCATGCTTTAAATTCAGTGTAGAGCAAGCCCCTTTGCAACCTTAACAACAGAGCAGAGATATTACTACCCAACCACTATTCACATCATGGTGCATCTTGGAACTGAAGCTTCTTTAAGAAAGTTCAGTATCTTGCATTTGTAAGAGGCAATTTACTCAACTTCACAAATACAGTGGAGAAACAGCTCTTCCTCTTCTCTCTGAACTATGAAGTACAATATGACACTACGATCTCCATTTCCCTCTTTATCCAAAATGAGTGTGCTCCCGAAAAGTGCTAATCCCAAAATAAATAAAGGCCATTCCTGCAGATTAATGTGAGGCCCAAATGGCTTGGATTTAAGAGCAGCACCACATTATTCAATGTCAGTAAAAGCTTATACTTTCAGAAAGTGCTTCTGTGGTATAATTTATGACAGCTAAGTAACCTAACTTAAAAATGCAGACATTGAGGAGATTTCATACAAACCAAGAAGGCAGGCAGGGGGGTGGGGGAAGAGGGAGTAAAAAAGGATTTATACTAAAATTTTTAGCAGTATGACCAGGGAAAGGAGGGTGTTGCTAACATTGCTATTACACTAGAATGAACATTTCCATGCTGGCAGAAGTGCTGGAGAGAAGAACTGGGCAAACAAGAACAAGGATGAGGTTTACAGGCTCAAAGTGTCCACTGAGAAGCTAGGTAGAAAAAGTAAAGCTATCAGTGTAATCATTTCAATGGCAAAAACCAGCAGTGTTCTGAAAGGAAAAACCTTATTTATGATAGGATATTAGGACCAACATAAAAGACTAAGGCTAGCAGATGTGATAGAAGACTCATGAAAACATAAATTTGTCTTCTTTTGTCTTTATATTGGACTTGGCTTCACAAACCCCAGAATGCCAGCAATTCAGCTAGATAGGAAGAGACAACTAGGAGGAGATTCTGCATGTGTGGAAGAAAAAATCATTATTATTTCTCAGTTCTTCCCCACAAAAGTCTTGCCAAAATATTTTTATTTTCATTCCTCTTTGTAAGGCAAAATTATTTCTCTCAGCTGTAGAGACAGAACATTTATTTATTCTCTTTTCAGCATGCCAACTCCATTCACTTCATGCAACCATTGTTATAAGAAGCTCATTTGTAAGAGTTACTCCTGGGGAAGATAAACCCTGTACTTCATTAACCTGACAGAAAATCGGAAGGGCTTTTTAATCTGCTGCATCTATCATTATTCAAAGCCTTTACAATGTATAAGGCAACTTCCAAAGGGAGAAGAGGAGGCCATTTTTGTGATTAATCTCCAAAGCTATGGAAATCCAGTGGACGCCAGGTGATGAATTAGCTTGTAAGAAGCAAAGCAACAGGAAAAGAAAGTTGAAAGCAAGGAGGTATGCTCTCAACACAGCACAGCACCAGTGGATCAGTCAGTTGTTTCAAGTTATCTGTGTTAGTCTTGCAACTTTTCTCATGCCTACTGTGCCAGGGCTGTGCAGGGGAACAAATTATTACCCCCAGACAGCATTTCTCTTCTGATTCAGCAGAAGAAAGCAAGACTACTATCCTCGTGGTACACATTTCCAGCAGAAAAATGAATGCTTAACATCCCTTCTTAAATGAATCCACCTTCATTCTGAAACAAAACAGAATATGCAAGAAGTAGGCAGGCAGGCAGTGATACCTTTTATAAAGGAATTCCCCAGCTGCTACTGCAAGTGGACGGTGTGTGGTATAAACAAACTGGTATAACGTTTCACAGTCTTCAGTTGATAAAACATCCTCACAGTTCCTAGGCAAAAATAACAACGGAAGTTATAGCTCCGGTTTATCTGCAAAGAATATTATGAATGCTATGTCCAGCTTTTACTAGACTTGATTCTCCATAGCTGTGCATCTTGTTTACAATTTTTTTTACAAGTTGAATTTTTGTAGGCCATATCTAAAAATGCTATCGAACAAAATTGGCAGCATTCTTTTAGATGCTGTGTAGAGAAACAGAGATCTGTGCAAGCTATGATGAATCAGGCCCACTGCACAGACATGAACATTAATTTGAAGTATAGTTAAGGTTGATTACTGGTCACGGTAAAAATGTAGTAGTAATAAAACAGGAAAATCATGCCTCTACTTTATGCTTAGATGTTCACCGTAGAAGATAATAAACAAGAATAAGCCTTTATTTTGCAGTACAAATTATTTTTAAATTATTTATTGCAGTATTTTAAAACCTATATTCTATTACACTAGTCTTATATAGTCACATGCAAAAAGAAATCAAAAAACATTCTTCATGGCATGACTGAATTTTCTGCACAAACGCACTCAGAGTCACGGGTTTCTTCACTCAGCTATACATCTTGAGAACACCAACTAGTAAACCTAGAACACTCTATGAGAGGTAGGAATAGTATCAATATCAACCTTTTATAAAAAGGAAACCGAAGAATCGTGGTTGAATAACCCACCAAAGAGATACCAGCGGAGGGAAGACCACAGCAAGGAATACAGTTTCAAACTGCCTGCTTCTTACTGCCATAGCAGTGCCATTCGACCAAGCTACTTCACAGAACAATAGAGCAACATACAAGATCCTTATGCCAGGTGAGGCAAAAGGGTTTCTATTTATTACTGCACTCAATCCTCAGGTTTAAAACCATCCACAGCTGTGGTCCAATATCTCCTCTAAAACTGAGGATTCATGTTCTTCATTTGCTAGGAGTGATGTCTTACAAAAATGAGCAGCCCTTCCTGTGCTTGTCCATTTGTCTCCAAACCCACTGCAACCTTTAGCATCCTCACAAGTCACAGAGCCCCAAAACATCCTTCAACCTGACTGAAAAAAGGTGAGCTCACATTAGGTGAGCGTATCACTGGAGTATCCATTGTAAATATTTTTTAGCACTGTCTGGGATTTAAAATCAGTAGAAGGGGAAAAAAAAAAAGGACAGAAAAAAAAACCCCAGCACTCATTTCTCAAAGCCAATAGCCTCTCATTTATAGAGGTTGATATCCCATGACTTTTAGCTTTCCAGTATATTAACATCAAGTGATGTATGCATCACTTGATTTTTTTCACATTTTTTCCACAGTTGCTTACAATGGTCACTGGAACAGTAAAAAGGTCTTTAAATGGAAGTGTTGGTGGTATGTCTCCAAAAGTGATGGGTCAATCTCGATAGATAATGCTTGCTCTCAATCAAAAAGAAAAGCTGCCTTACACACTTCAGGCACGTTTTGGTGGCCTCTTTAAACATGAAACTCCCTTGAATATATCTTTGCAGTAATAGGACATATAGAAAAATGCTCTGAGTATATATATTGTGAAATCAGTATAAAGACAAATATTTATGTGACTCTTATTCAGCCACCTACAGAACTGGGGAAATAGCTTAAAAATGTGTTTACCTAGCTTAAACAGTAAAAAATTGAAAGATGTAACACGGTGCATTAAAGTATATTAATAAGCATTGGTGCGTCCTGTGAAGCCATGAATAAAGTATCAAATTTATTAAAGTTCTGTAAGTTTAACAAGTGAGAGTAAAACAAAGACTGAAAACAAATTGCACTTAAGTGCAATTAAGGAGTAAAAATACATGATATAGCAAGTCTTTATATTAAAAGGTTATGGGGAATTCACTGAAATAAACTAGCAGTCTGACAAGGTTTCTTTCTTTTTTTTTAATGTCAATCTATTATTTAGTTCTTTTAAAGCACTAGTTTCCATGAAGCTGCCCTTGTCATTTTCTGTCTATATTTTTTTAAAACTGTGAACAGCTCGAAAAAGAAGACATTTCTATACAAACATACTGTGATTCAGAGTGGGCCAACATAGAATCACAGAATGGCTGAGGATGGACAGCACCTCTGGAGATCACCTAGTCCAACCCCCTGCTCAGAGGAGGATCAGCAAGAGCAGGTTGCTGAGGGTTGTGTCCAATCTGGTTTTGAATATCTACAGAGACTCCAAAACCTCTCTGGCAACCTGTTCCAGTATTGAACCACCCACATGGCAAAAAACTTTTTTCCTTATGCTTAAATGGAACTTCCTGTATGAACATGACAGTCAAATGTACACATTTTTTTATACTTGAATTTTTTATTCTTTATATATCAGGTTTTCTCTTCTTAGAACATTTATGGAAATAGTTAATCCTGGTGGACAGCAAGTCGAACATGAGCCAGCAATGTGCCCTTGCTGCAAAGAACACAAATGCTATTCTGGGCTGCATTAGGAGTGTTGCCAGCAGGTCAAGGGAAGCGATCCTTCCCCTCTACTCCCCACTGGTGAGGCCACACCTGGAGCGCTGTGTCCAGTGCTGGGCTCACCAGTATGAGCAAGACATGGGCATACTGGTAAAAGTCCAATGAAGGGCCACAAAGATGATTAAGAGACTGGAGCATCTCTCCTATGATGAAAGGCTGAGAGAGCTGGGACTGTTCAGCCTGGAGAAGGCTCAGAGGAGAGCTTATCAGCGTGTGCAAGTACCTGAAGGGAGGGTGCAAAGAAGATGGAGCCAGGCTCTGCTCAGCAACAGGATGAGGCATGTTTTTACTGTGAGCGTTATAAGGGTGACGGAGCACTGTCACAGGCTGCCTAGAGAGGTTGTAAAGCCTTCATCCCTGGAGGTATTTAAAACCTGCCTGGATGTAGTCCTGGGCAACCAACTCTAGGTAGCCCTGCTTGAGCAGGCAGTTGGACAAGATGACCTAGAGTTCCCTTCTAACCTCAGCCATTTTGTGATTCTGAAATCCCAATCTCCTCATTTTTAACTTTGTCTTCAAAGAGGCTAGGAATTTGCCCCAGTTACATTAATCTACAGCAGTGTTACTTTCTCCCTCCTCAAAACAGGAGCAGGTCAGATGCAATGGCTCCAGCCATGTTGGAAGCACTCTCTAATAGCACAGAAGCAAAGGAGGGGAAAACAACCCATTTTCTTTGCAGCACAGGCTGACAGACATGACAGCACTTGAGCATCTCATTTTTTTTTCTTTCTTGAATGGGAGGGGATATGTGTATGCACTAATTACTACTACTTTTCACATATCGCTCAACCACTGCACTGTGATACAATGAGCTTTATACTCATAACTCCCACTCAGATGAGTGCTTCATGGTTTTACTTGCCTCTGGAAGTAGCAGCACTTGACTACACCTGCTACCACTAATACTACCACAGTAAACAGGTGCCTTCTTTTTTATATACATAAGCCAATTATCAAACATTCAAAGAATACTTCAAATACAGCAATAATACTGCTGCAAATTTACATCCCTCAGAATGCCAAGCAACTGATTAAGGTTAAGCCAGAAGTGCCTGCCAGTGTTTACGTGCCTAAAAATAGACAGGCATAGCTTTCCACATACCAATGCCATGACAGACCATTTTCTCTGCACTTCAGTGTGAACATGTCACAAAGTTGGGATATTCTAGGGCGAGATCACAGACCTATTTTGTTCTGCATATGGCACCAGTTGAAAGATTCCATATATTGCTTTTTGTTCCATTTTACTGTATGCAAGAGACATGACTGCTGGAGTCGACTCTCTTGGTCTGTGCTATTGTTTATACCAAGGATAATCATCAAAGTCACAACAGTAAAATAAAAAAACACCTGATGCACTTTTCAAAGTTCTGACACCTTCTTCTTTTTGTTTTTAAGGGCTGTGCAGGGAAAGATCTGGCACAGTTGTGGGGACATTGACAATCAAAGGTACAGCACCTCAATCAAAAAAAAATGTTATTCTTGCATTTAAAATTAATTCAATTTAAACATCCAAATCTGCAAATACACTGTACAAACATTATTTGTGCATTGAGCAACCAAAAAATGTGTTGAAAGTATTCTGATGTCTGAGATAAAAATTTTAAGTACAAAAATCAGCAAATGTGTTATTTTATCTCCCTCCTTCCACCCTGCTGTCATCACAGGCATTTCAAGTCAATACTTTGGTGATCAGAGAAATGATAACATGGTTGCCTCTACAATACAAGAGTCCCTTCCCACCCATTTTAAATAGGATTAGCATGTTGCAATAAACCGTGATTCTATGATTATGCTTCCTTCCTTACACAGGAAGATGAACATTAGACAGCTGCTCTTTGGTATGCTGTTTTGGTTAAGAAATGTAACCCTAGGAAACATGCAATTCTTGTTAATTCTTCAGACAGGAAAGGTAATATTTCAGAATAGACCTCAAGGTTCTTGAATAGAGGTGCATGATGGTAGCAAATTCCTGAAGGTAATTTCCAAGGAAACATTAATCTGAGAGGATGGAAAAGAGGAGAAGACATGGAGAAAGCGCGTGCCTTTCTTCCATTTTGGTCTTTCACTTTTATTTTGTTTGGAACAGGCTTGACAAAGCACCACCATAACTCCACCTGAACAGGGGTGTGGTGGACCTGAAGGAATCACAGACAAGCTGTGAGGAGCTCCACGCCATGCTCTTTTGATAGTACGTACACTGCTACAAGCAAGTTACTGATGAATGAAATCTGAATTGTGCACTGTAATTTGCTTCATATGCTTCTTCAATCAACTTCACGATAACATTTCTTTGTTTTTCTTAAAAGCCACTAAAGAAGACAAAGGTAGATAATTTCCTTATTTGTATGCAAAGCATGTCTCTCTTTAGCTTATTTTTTACAGTTTCATGAAAACACTTTTTATAATAGCATTTAAGCCTTCAATAAACTGAACTGTTTTTCTGCACAGTGGGTTGTCTGAATAACCCCGCTAGATACAGTGCATTTGGCTAACAAATGTCAATTTCTCCTCCAAAATCCATGGCTTAACTATGAAACAGTACTACAGAATCACAGAGTACAACTCTCTGCTGACTCTGAATTACTTGTCATGGGGCATCTACATATACCACTAGAACTAGTAACATATATTATATTATACTATACATCATTCGCCACGGCATCCTCTGCCAAATCCAATTTTCAAGTCTCTCCAACAATGTAGCCCAACCCTGTCCAAACTAAAACATTCTTCCCAGTCTAGTTGAGAATTGGAAGGAAGACTAAGATTTTTAAGCACGACAGTGATGTACCCCTACTTGATTTGGGCCCCCTGTGCCAAGCAGAACACCGGGAACTTAGAAGCCTCAGTTTCTTGACTTTTACATTGGATTAACTCTTCTGACCTCTGTCAAAGCACTGTGGCAAGAATTAATGTATTAATCAGTTTCATTAAACAGTTTTTAAACTACTTATGTGAGGTCCTGAATGAGTGCAACATACTCACAGTTCTCACTAAGGCAGATCTTCCAGATTTCAGACTTGAGAGTTCTGCGTTCAAAACTCAGTTTAACTTCTAGTTACATTTCGCTAATGTAAGACAAAGTAATTTTCCCCTTTGCTATTTACACATTCAAGCTATTTGTAGATTTGTGCCCCTGCCTGCGCCGCTTGTAACCTTTCCTCATTCACCTACTACAGTTACCTTATTACTTTTGCTCCTTTTTTCCAAAAATCCCTCTACTCTTTTAGGCAGTTAAGCACACAACAGAATTGTGTAGCAGTAGGCACACTAAATTAATTTACCTCCTAAAGGGCAATGTTTTCAGTAAGACTCCTTGGTTTCTCGTTGTCACTCATGTTTTCTCCCTCTTTATTTCTAGTTCTATTCCATCTCAGATCCTTTGCAACATTAATGTTAACAATTATGCATAATTCAGTAGCATTAATAATTTCTATTATGCTAAACCTCATAGGCTCATTTCAGTTTCAGGATCACATTGTGCTGTGTAAAAATAGAAATCTACTAGTCCAAAGACCTTGACATTCAACTCAGACAACATGCAACAAACAAGAAGAAAAAAATCTCAGCTCACAGAGATAGACAAGATGAAAATACAAATACAGATTTGGAAAAAACCAGGTGTATGCATAGCAAGAGGATTTTGAGTTAGCCCTGGATATTTTTTTTTTTTTTTTTTTTAAATAATGCAACACATTTAAGTGAATTGAAAGGATGAGTGCTTTCACTGCCTCTCTAGCTAGCAGGTTTTATGGGCCAGTAGTACACAGAGCAGTCAACATATATTCTACAAAACTGGAATGCAGTGACGGTTAAGAGATGGTCAAAGTTGTTACTAACATACATGGAGCACAGCTCCACCGCAACAATAAAATATCACAAATATAATTAATTGGCCACGAGATCTTGCTATTATACTCACCCAAAAGACAGTTATGGAAGCCAGTAAAAGAGAGTTACTGACATAGTAAATTTTCCCCAAGAACTGACATAGTAAATTTTCCCGAAGAATGTCACTGACAAAAGATTTATTCCAAGACCAGAGATATGTTCTAAAGGTCAGTAGCTGACCAGTTAAGATTGTATTATTTGTTAAAAATAATCCATGTTTCCAAGCCAAACATAGGGAGTTCATGAGATAGAGGTTCTTGCCAGTAGCTTTAAAAAAAGAAACTTGATCTGAAAGTCTTTCATGTCTCACTGAAAATGCAAGTTGGGCAACTAGAATTGAGTTGACAAATTTGCAGGTGACAAAAATGAGCCACAGAGAAGCCAATACAGCATGACAAAAGTGGCAAAAAAATAGATTACATCAATGCATACAAGTAGAAGTGCCATTTACACAAGCTGTCATTAATTAGTCTTTAAAGGCAGGAGAGTTGCAGTCCTCAACCCCATTGCATGCTTTACTGCATCTATGAAGCAGCATTACTGCTCAATATCCAGATACTGGTTTTGACCTATCTGAGACACAATAGCTGTGAAACGTCATTGCTTCTTGAAATGCCAGCAACAAGTCCTTTCCTTCAGTACACGTCATTGCTTCTTGAAATGCCAGCAACAAGTCCTTTCCTTCAGTACTGTAGGTACTAAAGCTTAAGCTTTTCCCTGCTAGAAAACCATCTTGATGCAGGCCCTTAAGAAGTCTGTACATGTGACTGTCTATATTGTCTGCATTCTCTTCACATGGGTTTTATAGACTGGTCACTATTAGTCTTATCAAAGAGAAGAGCTGTCACTGAATTTGCTTATTGAGTCTCCAATTCCCACTTTCATCACTCCAATAACTAAGCCAAATCAGCAGGTCTCAGAGCAACTACAAGGGGGAGGAGGGCAGAAAGAATGGCTGCGCAACAGATGTGCAAAAAGAAAGAGAAGCATGTATTTACTAGGCCTTCACACAGCCTCATTAAGAACAATTTCAAAATGTATTCATTTTACCTATGAAAACTACATTTTATGATGGAAAAATGTCATTCAGAAAACTTTAGAAGACATTTATTCACATTGGAAGTCATATTTTTAAGAAGTTAGGGAAAAATTGCTTCAGGGAAAAAGAAACATTGATCAAACTTTTATAGCTGCAGCTTGCATTAATGAGAACATGATTCTTTATAATGAAGCCAGAGATGACAAGCAGCTGCAGTGCCAATATACCACTTCTTCGTTCAGATGCAGAACAAGGGCAGCCGTAACTAGTGTATAGCATTTTTGTACTTCAACAATGATGTGCTGCTCCTCCTGGCACTGGGACACGTTATACACATAGATACAGCATTGTGCTTTGTTCCAGTGGCTACGCACCATGGAGAACCAAGGGATGTAGAAATGGACATTGTAAACACAGAAACAATACAACCTTGGCTACTGCTAAGTGAGGCCCAAACAACGATACTCCCTTCAGAAAAGCATATAGTGTTCACAGCATCATATGCTGTTCCGATGGGCGTGCTGAAGTAGGCCTAGAGAAATGATACTCAAATCAATGGAGTGTGAAGTGAGATAGGAGACCAAACTATAAAGCAGCACTTCAATACACAAACAAAATTGAAATTTAATGTAAATACCTACAACACCATATTATTTGGTCCATTAAGGTCTATACCCTCATCTAGCAATGACCAATTCTTCTGGCTTAAACGGAAAAGCAAATCCCACGAGGCTATTGGACGACGTGCCATTGTGCACACAGAAGTAAGGATCTGCACCAGCAGAATTCAACTTACACTCCAAAACAGAAGAGACGCTGAGTCATAACGTCTCAACTGTATTAACAATAAAATGCAGTGGGTTTTTTAATCTCATTTTGCATTGAAAAAGAGGGACAGAGAATTTATTCTTGACATATTTTGCAAATAAAGCCATTTCTAAAACATGCTGCTCAGAGATGTATCAGAATAGCTTTCACATACTTCTGTAATATTAGTCGTTTTTCCCCACGCTTCCAGCTTGCCATTATTCTACCAAATCTATGGCTGGTGGGTAATTTCCCAATAAAACAACTCTTCTGTTAGTCTTCCACTTAAGCAAAGCTGAGATATCATACACTTGCTCATCTCCTGTCAGTCAGTCTGCTGTGGGCTCAATAGCTCCCAGGTTCTCTGTCATGGAGCAAAGAAAGTCCAATTCTAGCAAAAGCATCAAAGCTCAAGGCTTCCTGCATCAGGTGGGGAGACAGGGAGGATGGCAGAGTTCCCTGAGCTCCAGGTGATGGCCTGGCAATGCTGGGATAGAAGATGAGGTGGGGACCCCATCTTTGGTGGATACTTCTCCTGAGACAGGCATATGATCTCTTTGAGAAAAGCCCAAATGAAAATGTGTAATTTCCTTTCAGAGGGAAATATAAAGATAGAAAAATGTAATTTTCATACTGAATCTCAGCACAAGGTTTTTCTTAACATTGGTATTTCTCACTGAAAGAAAATGCCATGTCTTGAGCAGCTTTAACTGTAATTCACATCCTGCCAGGAGCAACTCTTTCCCAGCATGTAACTGATTACAGTAGGATTCATCAGGACTGTATTTGGATCTCGTTGCCATTAAAACAATACAGTAAATTAAAAAAGAAATTATTTACTGTGACATAAGCATCAAGAGTTTCATGGCTTGAACTGCTACTTCATGGTCCTTGTCCAGAGGCATGGACACAATTCGATCCTAATGGATGCAAAATAACAACAAAAAGATGTAACACGGTTTGTTCTCAATAAACATTTATTTTCACTACAGCTAGATCATCTACACTAGTAGAGCAGAGATTTATTTTTATTTCAGCAGCTATTTCCTAAGAGACATAAGGCAACTTGATTACTACCAAGTAGTTCCCCAGCCCCTGAAAATTAAGGGCATGTTAATGTTTTAACTGAATTAATCATGCAGTAATATGATATTTTTAATAGATGTAGTATATGCGTTCACAAGAAATCAACTACAGTCTACAAATTAAAAGTGACTGACAACTTGTTTCTAAGATGTTACTACTGGCACTTCAGTATGTTAAATGAAGGTAAGCCTCAAATTACAAGCATTATAGGATCAGTTTCTCCCATCAACAATAAACTGCATGTACCTACACATTACAGAAGCCAGTGCCTTGCTGGAAAGACAATTAGGACTCGAGTCATAAAGAACTTCAATAGCAGCAATATACCCGACCTCCGGAATCCACACTACTGTAACTTGGTACGTGTGCAAATACCTCAGAAAACAGTGGAAATTTTCCTGTCCTGTGTACCCAAGAACTCGCATTCCTCAGCACAGTCTGTATCATTAAGGTGTATTAAACCTTTGGACAGGCTTGTTTTGGGACTAACAGCTTTCTCACTTAACGTATCATTTCAAAATCTCTATATGTGTTTTACTTTGCACTGTCCTTTTTCTCACACCCCAGAAGCAAGGTGTAGAAGTCCAAGAATCCTGAGTTTGAACACTCAGGGGTAAGAGGGAGCATGCAAAACTCCCACTTGTGGGAAATGGATTGATGGTTATATGACCATACTTCCCATCGCTGAGAAAGCACGATTTAAACTTTGAAAGATTCCAGCTCAGTCTGTATTTTCTGTGTAGCTGTTTGCATTCCTTTTGTTAAGAGGGGAAGGAGTTGCTGTGTTTGGGTTGGGGTTTTTTGATTGGGAGATGGAGTTTGCAATAATCCATTTATATAGCATCCTCCGCAGAGAGGGAGATCACAGTAACAAATGGACTGGAGGTATTTCATCAGTCTTTGAATACCAATCCTGCAGTTGGTTATGCAGCTTACAGCAGCTTTCTTTGAGACAGAAAGGGACTACCACATAACTGTTTAAAACAGGGGTTAATCTTATATTAATATTGTTATTTTAAGAATAAATTATTCAGACTGAAACTGGCTATCTATTTCTTGTTCTTTGGGGATGTACTATAGGTATTTTTTACCACCAGCAACTGCTTTGACATACAGGCAAGCCCTGCACCTTTTGCAAAAAAACCCATGAATTATCACCACATACAAGCATTGATTATGTACTGATTTAGAGGGACCGAGATATCAATCACAGTACCTTGAGCTTTCTTATTAAAATATTGAAGAGGCACAGCCCCGATGAGGTAAGAGTAGCTGACAAAATCACTACCAAGGGCAGGATTAAAAAAAAAAGGGCTTACTTCTTAAATGAATCAGGATGATGTTGGAATATGATAAAGGCAGTGTATAGGGTCAGTGCGGTCACAGAACAAGCTCTCAAAATTACAACATATCACCTGACTTGTTCAGAAAGAAGATAAGGGATCCTTCTTCAAGATTCATACTGACATGGTGGATCAACAGAGAGCCCTTCCCACATCAGTACAATACCTGGTCAGCCAATCCAGTATCTACAAGGTTAACCATTATAAGGACGAGCAAAAAAGGGACCTTTAGAGTATGAAATTCTTTGTCACCTGCCAAAGAGCCTGTAAAAAATATCTGGGCCATTCTGGATGAATGGTGGAGACAAATGACCACAACGCATGCTTACACCATTTTGTGTATGAACTAAAGTGAAATAGAAAATTCCATGAAACAGAGGGAGACATCTCTGCAAAACTCATTCATCCTCTCAGTCAGGCAGGCTGTTTCTGCAGTACTCTAAGCTCCTGTCAGTCAAGAGTGAGGAGATCAGCTCTGAGCAAAACGTAAGACCCTGTGTATACACCCAACCCAGACTTAAAAACTAGCAAATAGTAGTCTATTTACCTTGAATCTGCTGGTAAAGAGATCCATCCTGGAAACAAGATCTTTTCTGCTATAAATTCCCTGCAGTCCCAGAAGACACTTCAACCGCACTTCAGCTTGCTACAAGACAAAGAGAAATCAGCTAACAGTAAAAAACATGTATCATTGATTATTGGTGTTTATATTATGTAAATAAGACTTCTTTGTGGGTGCCTACAGCAGACTACCCAAATGCTGCCGCATCTTTTTTATTAATGATATCAGTACCATTTTGTTTGTGCGCACACACACACACCTCTCTCTCTCACATATGCACAGAGAGGAAGCCTGCAGTGAGCCACACTTAAAGGTGTCAAAGTTTGTGTTAGGCTCCCTAAGAGTCAAAGAAATTCTTACAGACCTTACAGTTAATAAAAGCAACAGGATGCAAAAGATGCAGGAATTGTGCTATTCACCTGTTAAAGACACAAAGACAGGAGTATGGATGACCTACTTAATACCACCTTCCATACATAGCACTCTTCTATACATCAGACTTTGCTTGCTTCCTTCCAACTTTTGACTCTATTGTTAAACACTGAAAAGGACTCCCAAGAAATTCTGGAAGATGTCCAGAGGAAGAAACGCACCTTAGAAACGCACTGGCTTATCATTGTGGGTTCTTACAGATAAAGAGTTAAATGTTATGCCTTCTCCCTATTTCTGTTTTACACTAGAGGGTTGCTTTGAATTTGGCCTAATTAGTATATTTAGGCGAAACATAATTTATCCCTGCAAGGTGTCACTTCATACTATTAGTACTATTGCTGCATAGATGCCTCAAAAAGAAGTCTTTTGCCTATCCAGCTTTTAAATTATGTCATGCATATTGCTACACCTTTCAAATGACAAAGCATTAAATGGCATTAGGAAAGTAATTTTGAGGATTCAAAATAGAAAAATCATTGTGTTCTGTAAACTTATAATGCTAAGGATATCAGCAGAGACGCCTCAATGAACTGCATGCCTTGAATCAGTCTCTTCATATTTCTTCCTTAATTCCTCTTGCTAAAAATAGCAGTAAGAATACGCAAGGAAACCCAAGAAAGGAGACCACCTACACATAGGCTATCCATTACTACAAGTTCCTGTTCACCTGCTTAGATGGAAAGCAAAGGACTATACCCAGTAGCAGGCTTTGACCAACAGCTTTGCATGAGACAGCTTTTAGCTAGAAATATAAAATGAAAGATCATCAGGTAACAATGAGTACTGCTCTAATACACATGTGACACACCAGCAGTATATTCTATATTGTAGTTCAAAATTAAAGGCTTCATCTGAGAAAGCGACTGTTGCCCACACCTGCTGCTTTCTACAGATGCAAGGGCTCCACAGCACAGATCTCACTCACAAACAGTTCCAGCTTGGTGCCCATCACTGCACACTGGCACAAGGTCAGCTCAGCCAATGCACTGCAATACTAGCTTCAGCTGCCCTCAGTATTTTATCACAAGGTTTTGCTTGTGAATAGGGATGGCACTTGTGCTTGGAGAAAAGAAAAAAAAAAGGAGAAAAAGTTCGTGATGATATATTGGATGGTCATATAGACCTTGGCATGCAGCTAGTAATGTGGTTGGCATTTGTCAGTCAGGTGGAATTCAAGCATAGGTCTGCAGATAAAAGTTTAATACACTAAACTACAACACCTGCCTTCTAAGGTATCCTGTTCCCACCCGAAAGCTCTCAGTCATTACCCTACATGTAAACGTTTCTTTTAAGCATTGAAAAAATTAACTCTAGTAACTATGAACATATAACTACACAACTAGTTCTGCTGTCTTCCTAAGTTTTCAGCTGCATTTTCTCCTTCTCAACCACCTCTCCTTTTGCAGATTCATCACTCCTCATAGCTTCTTGATAGTTTTAGAAGGGTATGAAGTAATTTTGAACAATCTCACTACTTACCTTCAGCTCCTTTCGACAGTTATGTAGGCAAGTACAAACACCCAGCCACCTACTCCCTTCGCCAGGACTACCACTCTAATCCTGCCAAGATACCTGCCTGTTTAGTGTTTCAAAGTGGTGACAGGATGAAGGGGAATTATGTAAGCACATTTTCAGGATGCTCTGGACACACACTGTCCCTCAGCTGTATCATAGTATATTTTGACCCTGACCTGCAAACAGACTGGCAGAAAACATCAGTAAGACTGTGGACAGCTCTAGGGACCTCAAAGAGCTTTACGTGGGCTCCAGCACTGCTTAGACACATTTAGTTATGAGATTTCAGCCTCACCATGATCACAGAGATGAGGCCTTTCAATAAGCTTTACAAATACGTGCTGGGACCTGGATGATTTGATGGGGTCATTGGGTCATTTTTATCTCCTCAGCACTCTCCAATAAATTGGGAAAACTAGGTCTACTTCTGAATTACTCCTGAATAGCAAAGGCAATCCAGCTTACCTGCCCTGTCAAGGTAAAACAAGTTAAAGAACTGCCCTCTCCCCAAAATAAAAACAGTACATACGCACAGAAACGACCCATGGAGCAGAAAGTCACTATGTTAACATGACCGTTTGAGGAAAGAAGTATTTCAGAAGTAGCCATAACCATGGGATCAGTTTATATAGCCATGTTAAATGGGAGGCAAAACTAAAAACCCTCTCAATTTCCTGAAATTTGTGAGGAGGATCACATGGTCAGGACACAGAAGCTCATTACAACAGCAAGTTCCTGTTTCCACACGATTTCTTTGGATGTTTTTCAAAGCCTAATGAGAAAACCTCAACAACTTGCCCTGAAGTTCCAAACAAAGCTAGTCTAACATGGTAGGAGGTCCCAAGTGTGCATCTCCATTGTCCTTCTCTTCCTGTCTGCTGGATCTGCCTTCCCATTCCCTATTCTTATTCTTCATTGTCTTGATTCTTCTGGTCTTTAACACTGAACTTTTTACACAGCACCTTCCTTCAACATCCGCTGCTCAGAACAGCACCGGTTTGATTGGATCTGGATGCTGATTTAGTGGCTATATATTCCATTGGAAGAACACTAGTGCCTTTGAGCCCGAGGTAGGTGCCTGGGTTTCACAAATGCACTGATAGATGATTTGGCTTACATTGTTCAACTGCACACAGCTGTCGGATTTAGTATCAACTGTTGCTTGGTCTTCAAAATTTTTATTTCTGTATTATTTCTGGCAGATGAACATAACTACTTGAAAATGTATCTTTATAGCACTGTTCCAAAACTCTTACAGGGACAAAGAAAGATCCTCATATGCGATTTTGAGCATATTACCACTGAATTTGAAGCAGCTTCTTGCACCTAGGAAATAATCTTCCACATAAAAATATCATGTTTCATATCAGGGTATAATGGCAAAATGGCGTCTCATAAGGAAGAAAGAATGATTACATTCAAATAAAAGACTTTGAAGACAAAATGTTCATTTTATTCTTACTGCCCCCCCCTCCCCTCTAAAGCCTCCCAAATGACTGAACTTAATTGCTGCTTACAGCATTGTAGATGATCCTGGCCAGGCTTTCCCCCACCGTTAGAATACTTTTGTGGTTGTTCCACTCTGAGCCCCAAATTATTTGGCAAACTTCTCTACCTTATATTTTAAAATAAAATTGGCTCTGGGAGATATCAGTTTCTTGCCGCCCACTTCCAACAAGATGGGATGGAAATGCTTATTAAGGAGGAGTAGTGGGAAATAACATTCAGATGTATATAAAAGCGCTGCTGCCCCAGTTGCTGCCAAAAAATGCCCTGTTCTCATTTTGGAATCGGGCAATTTAACAGTGTGCAAATCACAAAGCACAGCTTGGACTGCAGCCACCAGTAATGGCACACTACCGGGTCTTGGCCAAATGTGGAATATGGAAGACGTCTCACTTTATCTCACCCAGGTTGCATCTGCACTGTTTTCAGATAATAGGCTTTAGAAAAACAACCATTTGCAGCTCCCAATAAATGACACTGGATGAGCTATGTGCATTAATCAGAGACACCAGCTGTTAATTTTCACTGTACAGCACTGGGAATGAGGAGACATCGTATTCAAAAAATGACTTTTTCTTTTGAGAATTCTCCCAACTGAACACATACTAAAAAGATATTCTGATTAGATAAAATTTATGCAGGAAAAGATGACAGTTCTTGACAGATTTGTTGTTCTAAAAATCTAAATACTACCTTTACAGTAATGGCACAACACAGGGAAGTAAGAGGCTTTGTGCTCCCCCTCCTGGCTTTGTGCTAAACTACAATTTTATTCAAAGAACATGAACTAAAGCTGACAAAAGACTGATGATGTTTAAGAATTTATACAGAAGATATACACGCTTTAAAAGGTGGCCTGCAGAAGTACAGCGTGCCAATTTCGGCAATGAGCCATTTACAATAAATATTCCTATGCGTTAAAATCTCTCACCTATTTTAGAAGCATGAGGAAAAGCATATTTTTAGTTCTTTAGTTTCTTTTAGTTGTTTTTTTCTTGTTTTGGTGGGGGGTTTTGTGGTGTTTTTTTTTTTTTTTTTTTTAAATGTACCTCTACTGAAAAGGAAGATATAAACTTACTAGAAGAAAAAGGAGACAACTCTTTGGGAAATGACTGGACTTTTTGTACATATTTTCCATATCCATTTAATTCCAAATGAGAAATGAAATATTGAAGACTCTTTTACCATAGGCAATATTTATTTGTTAATTTTTTATAACATAAAACAAAACTTTAAATGTAGCCATCAAACCTAAAGGCAGAATTTTAGTCGAAGCTTAACACTGCACGTGCTCAAAGAATATGGGCCATTTTATAATTCAGTAATAGCTCCCGATTCAGTAACATATAAAAATAACTGCGCACACAGTGACACACACTGCTACAGAACTGGAAAAAAAATGTTCTGTTATTTAGCGCTACAACAGCTTTATAAATAAAACCTGAAATAGAGAAGAAAGTAACTTTTTTTCTACCATCAGTCTTAAATATCTACTCTCAAGAATTTAAGCCTTAGGATTCTTTAAAAAAAATTTAATTTTTTTTTTTAATTCCATCTAATGTCCCCAGTAAGAAAAATTAAAACTTTACCTTATCATACAGCATCCACCCAATGTATTTTAAGTAGCTATCATTTAAAAAAGCATCTGGGTATGTTTTAATCCAGCTGCCAATTTCTTCAATGCAAGTTGCTCGGATCTCAGGGATCACATCACTGTAAAATTACACAATTATAATGTTAATACATTAAAAATTCCTAATGTATATTAATTGTATTATTTGCAATATTTTATTTTCTGGAATTGCACAAACCATGTATAATCCAAAATAGTGCAAGTAATTCTGGGTATCTTCTCAATCACACAGGCACTGCTGTATAATCAGCAGGAAGAATTTACGAAACACGGGAGGTCCTTCTGTAAGCCCAAATTATTTAAAACAATTTCACTGCTACACTTTACTTGGCATCATCAGTGCCTCTAGCATGTTTAAATTGAGTATCTGGACAATCTGAGCGAGAGTTTCTTGGGAATGCAGATAAACATCACAGGTTTATTTTTATTCTTACCGGTAACGGTTTAGAAACGTCCCTTTGAAAATAGCGTTCATCACGTTCTGTATCTCTAGAAGCTTATGTTCATACTGAAATACAAAGAGAACTGCAGGTTAATATTGATCCCACAAGTCACTACACATGAAAAATTTGCATCAGTGCACTTATAACACTACTGCGGTGCAAATTGCGTGTGTTTACACACAGTACCAACATAAAATGAGTGGTCTGTATCTACACTAGCAATTGGCCTTTCTGTAGCTACGTTCTTTTGAAAAGATTATCAGATGCCAACTACTAGCCTGGATAACAAGGTACTTGTTTGATACAGCGAGTCTTGATCTATCAATACACAGAAAGAAACAGTGCAACCATTAAGCAATCTTCAAAATCTTCAAATTCTCTTTTTATGCACTTAAACAGAGAGGGAAGAAAGGCAGACAAGGGAATTTTCAAAACGCACCTATTCCACAGTGAGCATGTATTTTAACAGAGCCCTGAAAATCTAGTTACAAACTTACGGAAACCTAAGTCCAAATACACATTGGATTTAGTCACCCAAAGCTCAGAACAAAGGTAACTGATTTTAAGGTCAGGAGAGAAGGAACTGTGCTTCATGTTCACATATCAAGTCACCTCCACCCTCAAGCCAGAATTATTTCTTACCGTTATGGGCCTGGCTCTGGGAGTTGGTAAGGAGCTCTCTGGCTGAGCAGGGAATAAATGTCAGAAACTGAACAGCAAGCAGATTATACCTGAAGTTACAACCATTTTTACAATGCATTGCTTATACAGAGATGACACAGCTATCCTGTGTCCTTTTTCATTCATTGAAATTCAGTTCAAAAACTAACATTTTGGCTTGTAATTTGTATAAACATAGGCAAAACTGCACTCTCACAACACCAGAACTACTGATGCAATTCCATGTGTGTGTAAATCTATGTTTGTGTAGAGATCAGGTGCTAATGATGCCAATTTAGAGAAGCAAGTAGTAGGATGGACACCACAAGTTAACAGAACACAGCGCAGTTATTACCTTAGTCATTTTTGCACCACTTAATCTAGCCAGTCACAACTCCTCTGCACCAACATACAAACCTCAAAAAACTGCAGTGACCCAAAAGCAAGCTGTCAGTAACCCCTCTTTTTACATCTTCATGCATCTCCCACACAAGACACCTGCCTAACCTCTTTCCTTTTTCTCTCTAGCTGGTCAAGTCTGTAATTGCTCCTCTTGCCACTTATCCTCCTCTTCTCCACCTCATACAATCTTTGAACATTGTGCTTGTTGACGTCAAGGTTCAGATGTACGCTTACAACTGCTGTCAGAAGTTTCATTGCTAAAAAGGAAACAAACCCAACATATTCAGCTTAGCTCAGAGACATGGAGCATAAGTATATTCACCACTTTACCACAAAAAGGATATAGTTAGCCAACTCTGATCTATTAGCCAAAAGACAAACACTACTAGATTATAGTCATCATGGCTTGGCTTCGCGGACGAAGATTTGGGAAGGGCTTTAAAAGTGAGTACACCCTTCAAGCCTGCGCGGTGGATTTTTTAGGTGAGGCGCAGCGTGCGTGAGACTGGCCCCACCCTTTACACCTGAGGTTCATCTGCCAGGGCCTAGTGAGCTTGGACGGTGACAGCGAAGTCCTCAGGTCGTAGGTTTGGTTAGAGTATCCTTCTCTTAGATGGATGGCCTTACAGGGCTAAACGAGCTCCATCTGCTCGGGTTTGGAGTTAGAGTTGTCCTTCTCCTAGGATGGTTGCCCGAAGGCTAGTGAGCCCATCCTGCCTGTGGACACACTTTGTCTGACCCTTCAGTTGAGACCTGTCTGGCTTGGGAGACCCTACCGGAGGCATATGCCACCACCAGCATAGCTCTCAACTTCACAAGGGCACGCAAGCTCTTTCCCCACGGCAAGGGGGTGCCCATGAAAGAGACTAGATTATAGTAATTTGTTTTAAAATGCAATGTTTATTTTAATGGCAGACAATGATCAAAACAGAAAAATTTATTGATGTTACTGGTGATTTACAAATTTTGAGCAGAGTTCTAGTCAGAGAAGTAATTTAATGGGCAACTCTCTTAGTTCATGTAATTTTAATTTTTCTGCAAAAGAATCTAGAGTTGTGGAACAAGTGACTTTCAGTAACAGAATCACAGAATTGTTTTGGTTGGAAGAAACCTTTAAGATAATCAAGCCCAACTATTAATGCAGCACTGCCAGCTCATCATTATGCCACATCCATAAGCACCACATCTATACGTCCAGGGATGGTGACTCCACCACTTACCTGGACAGGCTGTTCCAATGCCTTACTACCCTTTCAGTGAAGAAATTCTTATCTAAATTTTTATCTAAAGCATTCAAATTCCATTCATATACACACAGGAACAAATAATTTATACTACAAGTAACATACATTAGGAGGAAGGCACTGACAATGCATAAGAGAACAACTGCTCCAGTAAAGAGAGCTTTTCAATTTTGAGCAGTTTTGTTTGTACACACGTCAACAAAATTCATGATCTACAGCAACTCTGAGTTATTTTACCTGCCAAAGTGCTTGTGTGTCTGAATGCTCTGACCACGGAGTCTGCTAAGCCTGTAAGCAGCGAGATTACAGTGTCCAACAAGTAGCTGTCATACAGGATGCTGCACTGGCACTGTTGAACAAGCACTGCAATAAATTCACAGAAATTGGCCTTGAACTTCTTCCAATAGGGTCCTGTTCTGATCAGCGGGTAGTCTTCATTGTCCTGCACAAGAAAGAAAAGTCAAGAGAAAACGCACTAACGAGTTTCGTTTGTGCACACCATTTACACCCCTCCCACTGAATATCAGAGAGTTTTGCTGACAGTCAGCTCCACCTCAGCTCCCCCATAACTTTTTTCATTGTTATTATTCTGAAGTAGGTATGTGCAACTAGGTTACACGGAAGCACAAAGATAAACTAGCCTCATTAGAGCTACACTGGCATGACAGCTCAGATCTGAAAGCAGTGGAGGTGAGGTAGCTGAAAACGGACAGGTGGGAAAGGGCCACAGCATCTTAAATAACTTTCACTGGCATAAACCATGAGCATTCCTGGCCTCTTCTACTTCCTCACAGGTAGTAGTGCTTCCCCACTTCCCCATCCTTCCTGTTCCTGCAAGGGCATGGTAAAATCCAGGAGGAAACTGAAGTGACTGAAAAGTGAAAACGAACAACTGTGGTGTGAGCAGGATGAGACTTTTCCTCAGCAGCAGTGCCAGCTTACAGAGTTTATCAGGCTACAGCTTAACGACAAATACTGAGTCATTCACCTACACCACCAGCACCCAGGTCTCTAAAAACCTCCACAGAAACAGTAAGTAGGCAACATCTTTGCCATTATGCAAAAAGCAAGTTACTATAAAACCGCAAGATTGCTCACAGTACAGTTGATACTGCCAGGAAAAAAGCAGATGGGTGGCAGTTCAACAGACTTCTCACACAAAACAGTGCACGTCATGTGAAGAGCACACCAGGAAGATTTTGTAGCTGGCAACCTCAGGCAGAGTGAACATTTTTTCACTTGCACCTCACAGATCCCAGAAATGGCTCTGAATATGAATTTGCATCTTGATAGTTTCCAGATATGAATGGAACCAGGGAACTCCAAAACTTCATTCACTATGGAAAACTTCATCCTGAAGGCAGGCCACTACTCAGCTGTTCCTTTACTAGTTGGTCAAACGCCTACTCAGACATATTCTAACACACAGCTTCACACCCGAATTAACATCATCTACTTATAAAGTGAACTTCTTGCTTTTCTAACTTTGTTTGCAAAGCACAAGACCCACTACTTTTTTGAAAGATAAATGTAAACACAGAGTGATCTCAGGGATGCCCACAACCCAAAGCACATTGGGAATTTGGAATGCATTCCTGATCAGGTTGTAAGAGTCAGTTCGGAGCCTAACAGTAGTAGCAAGTGCCAAGAGAGAAAGGGAAGTCCCCAGCAGGCCCCATTTAATGTTCCTTGATCATAACAGATGGTAGAAAGAGAGCCTAAAACCTCAGGAAATACCTACTTCATCACCGTAGCTTACTCCTCAATCTGAAAAGCAGCACTAATATAGGAAGAAATCCCACTTTTTAAAAGCATTTCTACTGTCCATGTTTATCATATTGGGATACTATTCAGTGGTAACATGCATACTATAAATACATAGACAGCACAACAGGCACACCATCTAAATTTAGGCACCTAACCTGGAATTCCCTTAGATTTCCTCCATAACCAGCACAGAGAAGCAATTCTACTTCCAGAAAACAAGTCAGATTGGGCACTTAACACAGGTTCTTCCAGAGAACTATGCAAATCACTCAACTGAGACTCCTGCTCTGACTCATCCTGGAAATGTTTATTTCTTTCATACAGGGTCTATAGAAAGAGAGGAAAATCAAAGTGAAGTGCCAACAAGGAGTTAAGATTAATTCCCCAAAACATTGCAAGTGTTGTATGGAAAGAGGCATTACAGAAAAGCCATTTCTGTTCTTAAAATATTCTTCCAAACAAACATTTATGTTTGCAAGAGAACATTTCAGTGAAGCAAGCCTTTGAACAAATCTGTCTGCCAAAACCTCTATGCACATACATGTGCGTGCACGTATATGCGCAGACCTTGTTGGAAGGGATGTGGAACACTTTTGAACACACTGCAACTCGACATACACCAGTCTGTTCAAAATGCTGATGTCCCTTTAACATCGATACTGAGAAACAGGCACTTCAAGAGTGTGAGTGTGTTCATCCAAACGAGAGGTCTAAAACAGACTGGATGAAGCAGACCTCAGGAGTGCACAATTAATCTCCATTCACTAACACGTGGTTTAAGATGACTCATTCTGATGCAATTCACCTACACCGAAATCAAGAAATACAACCACAGAAAACACTACACTACAGTCGCAGAAAACTACAAAAGTCCTACCATGTCCACCGGCCAAGTAACTGTCAGGATCCAAGGATAGGCCACGAATTTCTTGTACTGCAACCCTGTTTCCTGTAATGCATGAGACAAAATTTTAAAAAAAATGCATGACAAAATTTTAAAAGCTTTTAAATGAAACAGCACAATTAATTCATAAAGACAAAAGCATCACAAACCATGCATCATATTTAAAAGGCTACTAAAATTTAAGACAATTTGTGTTACAGGTGGCTCATACAATCCAGAGCATTAAACAAAATCTAATTCCTTCTCATCTCAGGATTTTTTTTACTTCTAACCAATGACAGAAAGAAAACACACTTTTATTTAAAACCTGAGTTTTCTTGCTACAAGAGACAACTTATTTTAAAATTTAAACATATATAGGTATAATTCCCATTATTAATTCTAAGATATGGCTCTTCAACAAGTAAGTATATATTCCATTCCAACACTTAGTAACTAGGTACTGTAAAACGTCTGAACTCTAGAATTCTGAGCTTTTCAAATTATAGAGAAATATTTTCAGCACTAGCGTGAAGACAAAAGGCAGAAAAATTACAGTTCTTAGGCTCAGTGAAGCACAACAAGTATGTCTATCCCCATCCCCATCTGGCTGGATAGTTATGCATCAAGCCTAACTCTTCCATAGCTAAATATTTCAGCAATAAAATGGGAGAGAGAAGGAAACCTACAAAAGGATAAAGAATTGCAAGAAATAAACGTCACACACAGGAAGAAAAGCAGAAGAGAGAAACCAAATAGATTAAGAAAGAGGGAAAACAAAAAGCAGCGGTCCTGAAGACAAGCCTAATTCTTCACTGATTAATACGACGGCGCACAAAGAGGAAATAAATGGCTCAATGACCTTCTTAAAGCCATTCTCTGCTTCCAATGACAGTACACACTTTCACAGTATCACGGGAAGACTGAAATTGAAAGGGACTCTTTGAGACCATCTAATCCAATCCCACCTGCTCAGCAGGGTCAGCCAGAGCAGGCTGCCCAGTGCTGTGTGTGACCAGTACCCCCTGCTCTCAACCACTGGTGATGTGGTTAGCATAACTAATACCATTTTATAAGTCAAGCAGCCATTCTCTGTGATTAGGCAGGTCGTGTATTTGTTCTCTTTCCCTCATTATTAGGTCCTGGAAGTCCTGTGAACCATGCAGACAAACCAAACAGATTTCTTCTTCCCCACTCTACTGGCCTCAAGTTTCCTGGTTGCAAGGCTGATTACTCCCTTCCTTACTGGCCTTGAAGGTCCCAGGCAGGCAGCCAGCCAGATGGAGAGATGACCCCATCACAGAACAGGGAAACATCACAGCACACAGAGCACTGTCCATAAAATCAAGCTGGACCAGAGCTGCTGCTGGACAGCGAGACCTGTTGACCCTCCAGCGGCAAGGACACCTTCACCATCATCTGCTTCCTCCAAGGACGATGTGAGTGACTTGTATTCCTTTATATGATTTTCAAGTCTAGATTATAATTGTTATATTGATACAGCAAACCACGTATTAAGATTGACCTGATCTGCAGAGGGTATATATAGGTGATGAGAAATTATGTTAAATTGTATTACAAATTCTGTATTACTTAGGTGATCAGAAATCATAAGTTGTATTATAAATTCTGTATTATGCTACTATATTGATTCTGCTTGTAGAAATCCTGCGTCATTCTAATCATAAGTTTGGCGCTGTACTAATCATAATACCCTGTTCAGAAAATAAAGCTTTAATTGTAACTACAATTAGTGTCATTATCATTCTGCCAAGGATTCCCAAGAACCTGTCTGTCTCTCAATGTTGGGTAACACCACATGCAGTCACCTTTGTAATATCTTTGCAGATGGAGACTCCGCAACCTCTGGGCAATCTGTTCCACTGTTTGACCACCCTCACAGCAGAAGTGTTTCATTGTGTTCAGGTGAAATTTCACACATTTCAGTTTGTGCCCACTGCCCATCCTGGCCTGCCTTTGTGCTTACTGGGCACCACTGAGTAGAGTCTGGCTTCCTCTTCCTCGCTCCGTCCTATTTTTTTTTTTTTTGGTTTTTTGTTTTTTTTTTTACTCATGGATGAGATCCCTCTGAGCCACCTTCTTTCCAGACTGAACAGGCTCAACTCTCTGAGCCACTCCTCATATGAAAGATCATTAATCATCTTTGTGGCCCTTCACTGGACTCACTCCAGTAAATCTATCTCTTTCTTGTTCTGGAAAGTCCAAAACTTGACTCAGCCCTCCAGATGCAGTCTTATTAGTACGAGCAGAGAGGAAGAATAACCTCCCATGACCTGCTGGCAATGCTTTGCATAATGCAGCCCAGGAGGTTATTGGTCTTCTTTGCTGTGAGGGCATGTTTCTGGCTCTTTTTCATCTGGTCATCCACAAGCACACCAAGATCCTACTCTGCAGAGTTGTTTTCCAGCCAGTCAACCCCCAGCATATAGTGATGCATGGGGTTATTCCTCCCCTGGTTCATGGGGTTCCCTGTTGCAGAACTTTGTGAGGTTCCCCACTACGCAACTCTCCAGTCTGTTGAGGTCCCTCTGAACAGCACAACCACCACCTGGTCTAGCAGCTTTGCCCTCTGAGTTTTGTATCATCTGCCCTACTGTTCAGGTTGCTATTAAAGATGCTAGATAGTACTGGCCCAAATATCAAACCCTGGAGTACACAACTAGTGACAAGCCTCCAACTGCACTTTATGCCACTGATGGCGGGCCTGGTTGTTCATCCAGTTTTCAGTCTATCTTGGTGCCCACTTAACTAAGATTTCAACAGCTTGTCTATGAGGACGTGTTATAGGAGACAGTGTTAAATCTTACTGAAGTCAAGATAAACAACTGCTGCTCCTTCCTCATCCACCAAGCTAGTCACTTCATTATAGTAGGCTATCAGGTTGGTTAAGTACAATTTCCCCTCCGTAAATCCATGTCGACTACTCCTGATCACCTTCTCGTCCTTCATATGCTTGGACATTATTTCCAGAATTAATTGCTTCATCACTTTTCCAGGGATTGAGGTGAGGCTGACCAGCCTGAGTTCCTCAGAACCTCTTTCTTGCCCTTCTTTAGAAGAAAAGTGACATTTTTTTTTTTTCTTTGAGTCTTCAGGAATTTCTCTCAGTCCTACGACCTTTCAAAGATAATCGAAAGGGGCCTCACAACGACATCAGCCAGCTCCTTCAGCACTCCTGGGTACATTCTGTCGGATCACACGGTCTTACATGTGTTCAGTACGTTTAAGTGTTTCCTAACCTGATCCTCCTCCGCGGAGGGTAGGTAGTCTTTGCTCCAGACTTTCCCTCTGGTCTCAGGCATCTGTTATTTCTGAAAGGCAGTCTTACCAGTGAAGACAAAGGCAAAGAAGGCATGGAGTACCTCAGGCTCTTCTGTGTCCTTTGTCACCAGGCCCCCCACTCCATTTCGCAGTGGGCCAATGTTTTCCTTGGTCTTCCTTTTTCTGTTGATACATTTGTAGAATCTTTTCTTGTTGCCCTTCACATTTCTTGCCAGACTGAGGTCTGCTAACATTTCCCACTAACAGTAGTGAGAATTTTGGGAGGAAGCATTTGTATATGGATACAGTGTTACAATTAATTAATGGAACAGTAAAGCTACTGTTCCATTTGCATGTCAAACTACTGCAACCCAAAAAAAGTTACTTTGTTTTCACAGCATGCAGAACACAGCTTCTGAGGCAACTGTAGAACCTCACTTTTTGCCCACAAGGGCAGATTAAAAGGTTACAGAGCTGTAACACAATCACATCTTTCAGAGTGCCTACGCTATCACCAGTGCCATTCAGGGCTAATTTAGTCAGAAAAGAAGTGCCAAATTACTAATTCATACAGTCAGACACATATCGGATCATTTCTGTCAAAAATTAGCCCAAGTGCTACTACACTTCTAAAATGAGGAAAACCATGTTGGGAAATTCATCCTCTGCGGGAATTTCTACAGCAGCTGGTTTTTGAGAGATACTCAATTAAAGCAAGGCTGATGGCTGCTGCTTGACAAATCAATTCAGTAGTGGCAAATACAGAAAAAAGGCACAGAAGCAACTGTGAGAGCGCTGCAGAAAATTTGATGTTGGCATAATTAGCCAAATAGAGAAACAGTATTGTAAAGCTATGCATTTCTCTTAACAATCCTCAAGAAATGAGATCTTCACAACTCTTTTGACAATTATCTAAAAATCAGAAAAGCATTTTTCTTCTTTCATATGACATAACACAGTTATAAAAATTCATATTCTCAGTAAAATAGAAGGAAAATATTCAAATAAAAAGATCAGCAAAAAATATCTTCGAATTAAGTCATCACTAATCTATATTAGTATTTTTAGAAGGACCTGTCAACCAAATACCAGAGGAACCATTTACCTGCTGCAATGCCAGGTTATATGTACCTCCAAAAAGTCACTATCAAAAGAACTCCTAAAAGAAAGCCAGATTCAGGAAGATTGCAGTTAGATAGCCCTAATAAAACTCTGAAAATAAAAGTGACTTACAAAAAAAAAAAAAATATATCCTGCTGTTGCTAAAATGGGTCATTTCAACACCAATTTTTTCCTATGAAGAATAGGATTATTTTCCTAAATTAAGGAAATGGGACACAGCTCCTGATAAGCAGCAGGAACTCTTTCCAGGTTGGCTATTAAGATAGAACCTATTGTTTGCATAAAAAAGGCAAGTAAAGTCAAAGTTGTGCCTACCTCGTCAAAGGTCTCTGTCATTTTTCGCATTACATCCTTCTTGTGCAAACTTTGAAACATCTCTGCTGTTACCATGCCTAGAAAAGTAATGTTTTAACAAGAAGAATTACCAACAACTGTATTAGATTAATCAAGGCCAAAGCACAGTAAGGACTTTATTTTAAATTTAGAAACACCAAGAAACAGGGACTCTTATCTCTGTTTACACTGGCACAGGCAACATACATATATATAGAGAGACACTTAAGTAGTTATGAACCAAAACTAAAATTCACATTAGAGAAGTCTGCCCTGTGTTGTCTGGCATGGCTATTTTCTCTGTTCATTCATTTACTTCAAGGATTTACTAAAATTTTTCCCACTACTAGTCAAAGATCCCAAAACATTTTCCATAAAAGAAGGCATATTAGTCAAAGACCTTGAAAAAATTTGAAGCGTAGAAGGTACATTCTAGCTGCTTAAATACACTTAGAAATTTCAAACTAACAGAATAGTCTTCTTAAAACTCTTACTTGCCATCCTGAAGGATTTCGCTAGCAGACTGTCCCCAGAAGTCACTGTGCCTCACTGTTTGTTATGAAATAAACAGCTTCACAACCCTCTGGTAAAAGTAACTGCAATGAGGCAAGACGTTGCTTTCCTAGCCACCAAAGCAGGGAACTTAATTTGCTAGTTGTTTATTGTCAAACAAATACACTAGCAAAACAAAAGATACTAAGAAATTACAAAACAACTGGCAACTGAAACAGTGGATTTTAATTAGAACGGTCATCAAAACCATCTTCCCTATGTGGCAGTTCTGCAAAGCGATGTGATATGACAGCCACTTCAGAAACCTGACCTTGCAAACCACATTCAAATATGACTGTGAGAGCTGGTATGCTGTAAACACAGAGACAAAGAATTTAATCAGCAACATTCTTTACTATTAGTCCTGCCCCTCTGGACTTTGTCTTAACAGAACAGTACAGAGTATAAGCACATGATCCACTGGAGAGAAAAATTCCATTTTCAAAAGCACACTTCAGACTACTCTCACACACGGACAATGAAAGGGCTAGTAAGAGGGTAAATTACCTTGACAGCCTGAGCACTGAATGAAGAAGTTGATCAGATCTAGAAGTGCCACATTTCTGTCTTGTTTATAAGCTTCAACCCAGTCATCTACTACAGACTAGAACAGATTAAAGAAACTCATCAGTCAGAAGCTGAACTCAGTGTGACACACTCCGCTGAGGACATTCATAATAAAGACACAAGGTAACATTGTCCCATCTCCATTAAATTATAAAAATGAGAATAAACTCCACGCCGTTGTTTTCCATTTCTATTAGTACACGCAAAAGACTCCTTCTGGGGCAAAATGAAGTCTTGAACCGCTCATTCACAAGTTCTGCTCTGGCAGCGTTGCCATTCACAGATGATTTGCTCCCTGATAACAGGGAAAATAACTGCAGCTTTAATAAATTTAATATAGGAAAACCAAACATTGTCCTCCTGATTTCTTGCCAGCACTGAGTTAACAGTTTAATTTTAAAACAAACAAAAAAACCCCACCCAAAACAAATTAAAAACCCCCACATTTAACCTCTGCACCATCTAATAATTAATAATAATATTAGCAATTGTCCCTGGGAGTTCTCTTCTTCTTCTCTAGTTTATGAAGAAGGCTGAAACAGTTCATGTACTCATCATCATCATCATGGCTTGGCTTCGCAGACGAAGATTTGGGAAGGGCTTTGCCCACGCTTATTGCAAGCCCATTGATGGCTGAAAAGGCCAATGCGGGATAGGCAAGACCGGTTGCAAAGAGCACACCGGAGGGTCTCCTTGGGTGGTATAGTCGAGGCACGGTTCTTTCTGCGCTGTCTTTTCTCCTCGAGCTTGATTCTACGCGTGCTCTCAAAGGAGACAGCAGCGTTATGTATGGTGTGTCTCCAAATCTCCCGATTGGAGGCACCCCCTTGCCGTGGGGAAAGAGCTTGCGTGCCCTTGCGAAGTTGAGAGCTATGCTGGTGGTGGCATATGCCTCCGGTAGGGTCTCCCAAGCCTGACAGGTCATGTACTACACTTAAGCTAAAAAATATCTCCAAACTTCATTTCTAGGGAAGTACAGCCTACAGCCTGTATGTGACACAGGTCAGCTGGGACAGGCCATACAGACTTCAGCCCACCTGTAGTGCCACACAGGTCTACTGAATTCTAGCAGCAGCAGCCTGGACTCTAGTTGCTACATTTCCAAGCCCTTCACATCATGCTTTTTGCATAGCAGAAGCTGAACTCTTCAGGGAGTTCTTCTGAAGGTAATGCAGCTGTAGCATGGCAGAAGTCCATCCACACAAACGTTTTGGAAAAAGGCCTCACATCCAAAATGTAAGTGTACTTTTCATGCACGCACACACACGCTTTGCTTACAGACACTACACATCAAAGACGTTTGTATAACCCCGTATAGAAACATTCCAGATTTTAATCCTTCATAGACACATACAAACATAGTACTATATATACACACAGGCTCATAGATTATGAGGATGTGGGCTTCCTCACACTGAAGAAAGTTGCTAACTATTTAGATACACAGGGAGCCAGACTATTCTGCAAACTGCTGGCAAACTGCATTGGAATGGAGGTAAAAGAAAAATACCAAAATGCAAGCTCCCAGAAGGAAAATGGCTTGCTTTTCAGAATTCTGAACAACCAGCATTTTCTACTGATGAACCTTTTTTGTATTTTTTTTAAAATAATTCTCTTTTTACCTGTTCAGACATTGCTTTAGAAGATTACTTTAGGTATATATTTCCTTCTGACAGCTAATTTTTCTCTAGTTTCTTGAAGATACATTCTTGTCAAGAGCCATGCTCAGTTTTCCAAACATGTTTCTTTCCCACCTCCACCAAAACAGAACAAAATCTCAATGCTCCAGAGTATAAATAACTGAAATTACCACTGTTTATCCATCTTCCCTCCACCAACTCATCTCAGAATTCAGAGCTGGAAATACCTGCATGGCCTGCTTCCCCATGCTAACCACTTCAAACAACGTAACTGCCTCAACCACTTCTCCATTCTGCAGCCGGTTCACTCTTCTGTTACTGGAAGAATTTCTCCTTATATTTTCACACTGATCTTGGACTTTTCGTTTCTCTCTCTGAAAGGAGTCAAGCACAGAAAGTATGTGAGAAAACACAACACATAAAGGCCATTCAGATACACAACCAAGAACAAGTTTATTTTACTGTCATTGTAATGATTTCCAAGGGTGTTAACTTTTAAGCTTCATGGACATAGATAAAGCCTTATCAAACATGACCAGGCCAGAAGGTAATGAAAGAAAGGATTTACTGGTTTGAACTTTTTCCTCAACAATGAGTCATAAGCATAGGAAAGAAGGTTCTGAACAGTCGTGTACTACCCAGAAGGCATTTTCCAGTGGCAGCTGTAATTTCTGAAGAATAGACAGCAAGCACAGAAGCTCTTCTACACCTTTTCACTACCAGGGTAAACACACAACCTCCAAATTAACATCAGTGGCATACAATGCACAGCTAAAGAAAAACACACGCTGAAATGAACTGACTGTTCAAAACCCAGCATTGAGGCTGTGATGCTAACAGAATTTGAGGGTCAAGCTGTATCCAGCGACTAGATCCTTAGATGCACTATATTGTGATGCTTTTATGCAATATTCAATTTTGTAACAATTAAGTGAGACAGAAAATAAATTCCATCATTAAAAAAAAAAGAAAATCCACTTACTGGTGTTTTCAGGTTGCCATCTCTCACACAGCTGCCATTCTGCACAGCAGACTCAGGCACAGCCTCATCATGGACAGCATTCTCTCTGAAGCATAACAAACATGGTAAAGGGGTTAGCAGCGAGAATACAGAACTACACACTTCAGTATAAACCACAGAAGAAAATAAAAGCATGGAAGTATTTTAATATTTTTAATGAAACGTTTGGAAGTTATGTAATTTTGTTACTAAAAAAACCAAACAGCTAACTTTAAAGTACAACAGAAATTTGGGGCCTTTTTCAAACTATTTGCTTTCCTGTAAGATATATTGATAATTAGAAAACTAGCAAAACTGTCAAAGATATCAAGGAAGTAGAAAGTAAGTAAATGAAACAGAAAGCTGATGTTGACTTAAGGCAGCCTTTGTTGACTTAAGAGCTTTGCACCAGGAATCAATAACACAAGTACACATTCACATTCTGGGTGAACGCACATTGTGGCACACTGGGTGAGCACATCGTGGGTGCTCTACACAAAACATTTGACAGGTCTACAATTTTAAATGACAGGAAGAAACTGTTTTATTTTGTCTATAAAGCATGCTGAAAAGAAAAGACACATAAGAAATTTAATTTGCAGGTCACTGCTAATATGATGAACAATTTTATAACTAAAGATGCACCTTCTGGGAGATCTGAAGCCAGACATTTATCTGCAATGAAATGATGCTACTTTTCATCATGCCTAGTACTAACAATGTGATTTGGCAAAGGTCATGTTTGAGAAGAGCTGGATCCCACTTGTGCAGCAGGTCTAGTACTGGCTGATATGGCCTGCTTTTAAGCTACAGTGACCAGGACATTAAGCGAGTTGACTTGTACTATAAGAAGGCATAAAAAAAAAGTAAATATGAAACTGTGCAGTCAATTCAACTTTCTTGCTGCACAAGAAAGTGTACTGATATAAGCGACCACAAAGAAAAAGACAGTTTATTACACTGTCAGATATAGTGAACTCTCCTGCTGGAGAACCCAACTAATGGATGCATTAGCCAGCATAAGACTATGGATGCACAGCCAGCTCGGCCCAAGTTAATATCATCAATACCAGATAAGCACTGGTGTCCTTCATTCCAAGACTGTTTCAGTCAGTCATTGCCACTGCAAAGCAAATCCTGAGGCTGAATAGCATCAACTGCAGGACCAAGGTCCTGATGTTATTTCACTAGTGAGAGCAGACAGAGGATTTTATTTAAACACATCTCCGTTTACTTTTTCAGTCTATTGGGACACTTCACTGTCAGTGATGTAGAATTAGGCTTCCAAAGACTCCTATAAATATTCTATATGAATAAAAATTCTATGAAAATACATCAAATTTCTAAATAAAATTTTGCAAATGCCTTACTTCCCTACAGAGGAAAGTCCCATGAAAGTTAAATTCAATGAACGTCTTGTCATAGAAAAGTTCAAAATGTGCCACAGTGTTTGACAAATGGAAGCCAAGAAAATAATTCAGGATGAACCAATCCTCACATCAGTTGTCTGGGCTTCTGCACATTGTAGAAAAGACAGGGATGAACTATAGTTCACAACTGAGTCAGCATGCCACAAGCAATAGTCTTGCAAAAGTTTTCATATGTTTTCTTTGATTTGTAATTGCAAGCCACAGAGATTAAGTATCTCAAGCACCACCAGAGAGTTCCTAGTCGAAAAGAACAAGCGGCAAGAGACAGCAATATGTATTGCTTTTCTGACACTAGTTAGCTTTTCCCAGATTCTTCTACAGACCACAAACAAACAAAAAGAATCCAGATGTGTTTGTCAAAAAGCTGCTTCTCCTATGTGATTAAATGTTTTCACTCTTGATTTCAAAGCAAAATGCAACACTATGGGGCTGGACTAGCATGTCCTTACTTGCAGTTTCACTAGAACTACAACTCAGATGCCAGCCAGCATTGTGGTAACATGGGTTACCTGTTTTGGCATTATACAACAACATAATGCTCAACAGACTCTCCAGTAATTTTCCTGAATTGTTTGCATGTACTATTCAGCAATTTACTCCATCCCGTAATGAAAATAAATGCATTTCATTTGAGTATAGCAACTATCATTGAACCCAAGTTGAATTAAAACATTTAAATAACAAAAAAAATCAGAACTGCTGCAGGACAGTTCAGTCAAGTACTTGTCTGATCACATACTGCTTTTAGTATCTCTGGCCAGAATATACTTCTTTGTAGCTTTAACTCACTCATCTCTTTCCCAAGAACATCCTGAAGGAAGACACTACAGATGGCACCTACCGTCCCTGGGCTACTTAGTCAGTTTGTGCCAGGCAAAATATAGCAAAAGGGGCTCAACAAAGTAAGACAATTGATCTACAGCTTCCTTATGTGGGGCTAACAATGCCAAGTAAAATGACATCTCTGTGATGAAATCAGTTAAAGTAACTTTCACACATGCCCTAAACATTTATCTGTCTCACTAAACAGCCAACAAGTACATTTAGTTTCTGAATTGTTTTGGTTATTAGCACAACACGCACTCTTTCCCCTCAGCATCCCCAAATTCACCACGGAACACTGTGCATTGAATCTGCCCTTTTTTTTTTTTTTTCAAAGTAGGCTCATTTGCACTGTAGTGAATTAAGGCACAGAAAAGCTTATAAGGCCAAGAGCTGTATCAATCAGCATAAAACACTACATTAAGACGATGCTAAATGATACATAAAATGGAGACATTAGTAACGAGACATAGAGCACAGCAAATCCCCTTTTTTCACCCTCCCACCCAAAATCACACACTGTAGACTGCCTCAGTATCTGCAGGGCACAAATTCAAGGGGCAGCACCCTAATTTACCAACAAATTTTACAGGCCACTTGTGCCCAGTCTTACTTTTGGCTGGGAAGGTTACTGGCTGCGTTGGGCTCGGCTATCATTTCCGCTACATTATTTCAGCAGCACAGACAGCAAGCCAATATGATCAGCACCACTTCTGAGGAAACTTCTCCAAGGTCGGTAATGTTAAAAAGTTCACGAAGCTTTGGCTCTTGCGGGCCAAACAACAGCCAAAAACTGTCACGAAAATAAAACAGGGAGAGTTAATTCTAGGCAGCTCCCTTAAAAAGAAGTTAGAAAGTTCCCCGCAAAACCAGGTCGCAGAAGGGGATGCAAGTGCGAGAGAGAAATTAATTCAGAGAGGAGAACTCGGAGGCGGGACCGCTGCACCTGGCAGGAGCCCTGACGAGGCAGCGCGTACAAAGCCGCCGGCCGTCAGAGAGCCGCTCGGGGCCGGACGGCCCGCTTACCCTCCTCCCTGTCGGGCAGACACCCGCAACGCCGGTGGCACCGCGCCCCGCTCTCCCCGCACATACGGGCCGCCTGAGAGACATCGCCGCGGCCGCGCCGCTGTGAGGGGACGTAACAGGCGGCGGCGGGGGGCAGGCCCCCGGACGCGCGGGACCCTCGGCCACCCGCAGAAACACGCACACAGACGTACAGCTGCGGGCCGGACGCGGACGCGCTCGCTGCAGCGCCGGGAGAGGCGGCGGAGCGCGGCAGCTGCCGCGGCCCAGGCGGCGACGCGAAGGAAGCGCGAAGGAAGCGCGACGATGTGCGCGCGCTGCGCGGGGCGCGCCACTCACCTGCCCCGGGAAGGTGCTCCACAGCCCGAGAGCGCGCCGACACCGCCCCTTGGCTGCCCCCTCCCTCCCGGGAGCTCGCGCTTCCCCTCACCGCGCCGCAGTGCCCCGGGCCCAGGCTCCGGCTCAGCGACATCAATCACGGCGGTCCCTCGGAACCAGCCGGCCTATCAGAGGCGGGGATCTCTATCACGTGGTCCACTACGGCAGGTGGGCGGGGTGGGCCGTCCAGGCTCGCGGTGCGCCGGTGCCTTACGGCTTCCGTAGCGGCCAGGGCGAGGGCGGAAGGACGTGCCCCGAAACGGTCCCTCCCCAGGCAAGGCAGTGGGGAGGGAGGGGGTGGTGGCGGCGGCGAGGTGCTGCCACGGGCCGCGCTATGGGGCCCGGCCGCCTCTCGCAGTCGCTGCTGCTGTGTTGCCGGCGGGCGGCGACCGCTTTCGGCGCAGCCCGGTCCGCCCGGCCGTTCAGCGCCGCCGTTCGGCTGCGGGCTGCCCAGCGACCGCCGGGCAGGGGCGAGCCACCGCGAGCGGGCGGTGAAGGGCGGTGGAAGGGGGTGACAGGCGCCGGTGGGGACGAACAAGAGGACGAGGAAGAGGAACAGGACGAGGAGGAGGATGAGGAGCTGGAGGAGCTGCTGGGCCCCTCTCCGCTGGCTGTGGAGCCCGGAACGCAACGCGTGGTTGTGGTGCACCCGGCCGTCAAGTGGGGCCCGAAGAAGTCGCCGCTCACCACAGGTGCGTGGCGGCACCGGGCGGCAGGGTCGGGTAGCGCGGCCCGCGGTCGGGTTCAGCCGCCTGCGGGCCGATGAGCCCGCCGCGGAACCCGCCAGTGAGCCGCGCCGCTTCTCGGTTTCCTCCTGTTCTAGACGTCTACGGTTCACAGGAACACCCGTAGGGAATGGGTGTCGGTAGCGTGAAGTAGGCCCGTTATTGCAGTGGTAAAACTGCTGGATGTTGTCCGGGTCAGCCAGCGGAATGCAACCTCAGATAAAAGGTCTAGGTCGTTGTTTTCTTGTTAACTTTTTAAATGCGCTCAACGAGTGTTGGCAGATCTGCATTTTGACTTGTAAATCACGCTAACTTTGGGTCTTGGAGAGCAAAACATGGTGCATGGAGTGTTCGGGTTGCTTAAGGAAACAGCCAGTTTCCCCCCGTATTAAATAGAATGTTAATAACCGTCAACCGTGCTGCATGGCCAGGCAGGCAGCAGTCCTTGGGCCCTCGGCTTGCCCAGAAGTTGGGTGAAGAGCAGGAATACTCTCCTGTCCATGGAAGAGAGTGCCATGAAGATGAGGTCTTGTGTAGGTCTTCTCTTGGACTTCAAGGAGTGTGTTCATGCAGTTACTTAGCGATGCAGTCACCAGTAATTCTGCCATAAGGACCTTATTAGCATTGCTATTCTTAGATTTCTCTCAGATACTGTTATAGCTAGCTAATATATGTGCATTAATGATGCACAATTAAGATACATAATGAACTTGACTTGATGCTTCTCCAAACACTAATTACAAAGTTGTAATAGAAAAGATTAACTATCTTGTAAGTTAGCTTTTTACATATAGACAGGTTTATATGATACTTACTCTTGTGTTCACATTTATTATGTGGTGAACTAAATCTCACTTAGCTTTATGAGTACTGCTAATCATAATAAATTGTCACACTGCAGAAAAAAGTTTGTAGTCTTTTCATAATTTACATAAGCACTACCATTTTACAACTGAAAATAAATGAAATTTTAAGTCACCTTTCTGTTCAGACATACAGAAGAATGGCAGTGATCCCTTTCCATTTATTTACGCCCTCCAGATGAAGAGCCTGAAGTCTGGACAAATATTTTGTAATGCTTGTTGAAACACCACAGGTACAACAGGAAATCTGTGCATTTTACAAGGAACACTAAAAATATGAGGAGAAAGAGGATCATGGTTATTTTAAAAAAATATATTGCCTTTTGGACCAAGGTAACCTATTTAAGACATAAATTATGTTTTGCTATCTCAAGAAACTGGACAAATCTCTTATGAAAAGAGGAAAAGTTTGGCAAATCAAAACTGGCTCCACTGATCTGATATGCATACGTAGTCTTCACGAAGTCTTAGAAATCAGTGCTTTGCCATGAAGATGTTTAAAATCAAAAAAGTGACCGATGAAGCAGCATACATGACTGGAATCTGCTGGGTTTAGCAAGTCAAAATTCAGTGTAGATCCTGTATGAATACGTAGCAGTGAAGTTAGCAGCAGGATATGCTGTAGTAGTAGTTCTTTAAATATTGCCGCAAAACACCGAGGAATTAATCGCATGGGTTTTGGTGCTCATCTGAAATAAGAGAATTTATTTTCTAGCCATTTATTCATTTCCCTTGTTAAGGCAAAAAGGTTGATAATTTGTTTGCTTACGATAACAATTAAAAATTCTTCTAAATTTTTTTTGTGTGATAAAATTGCATCAAACTAGAAGTTTAATCACTGATTAGAGGTAAGACATTTTGCTCCTTGTGCTAGAGGTTAAAATAAATACCCTAGTAGAATTTCAGTGTAGTTTTGTCTTCTCCTGTTTGTGTAAATGGAAATCTGAGAAAAGGTATGATGGTACATTATAAACTTTTTTTTTTTCTTTTTTGTGTTCCTAAAGCTGAATTACAGATTGCTGAAGCTGTTGCTCTTGTAGACACTCTTCAGAACTGGACAATTTTAGATAAAATAATTATTCCTACAAAAAATCCTGACAAGAAGTTTATTTTTGGCAAAGGAAACTTTCAGGTTTTGACAGGTAAGGACTGAGATTTTTCAGCACTGCTTCTTTATGAATGGAAGAATTCTGCAGCTGAACTGTTTTAAGGATAGGTATGAAAGCTGAAGAGAGGGAGAATTTTGTTTGCAAACAAACTTCAAGGATTTTTTTAAGGTTACAAAAGCAACACAGAATAGAAATAACCCCTGCTCCCGAAAATGTGAGGCAACGTTTATGTGATTGATATATGTGAAACTGGCAGCTGTTCTTGACATAGTACTAAATCAGTGCAATTACAGCTGCTCTGTAAAGGAAGAATATGGTCCCGTTTGATATGAGCATTCTGCTCAGTGCAAAATGGTTTTATATTCTGTATATTTTGCAAAGGGAGTTGACATTTAACACTGTATTTTGCCATGGTTATCCATCTTTTAGAAAAGATTAAAAAAGTGCCCCATGTGACAGCTGTCTTCTTGAATGTGGAAAGAATATCTTCACTAACAAAGGTAATTAAATATAATAACAAATCATATTCTTTACATCAGTACTGTTCAGATGCTATTGCTATTTATGTGAAGTAGGATCAGTTATGACTCTGAATTTGCAAATGGTAGTATATGAAGTCACCTGGACTGAGTTTTGTTGAAAGGAAACTTAATTCCTATTACATTTGTCCAGTCTATATATGTGTTTCCAGCTCTCATGAATAAAATTTTCGATCAGCCTAATGGCCATTTAGTATAGACTGTGCTCGCACGTTTGCCACTGGCCGCACTTAAAAAGTTGGAAAAGTTACTCGATCTTTTTCACACAATAGAGGTACGAAGAGTGTCAATGTTTTGGATTAGCTATATGCACAAGTTTCTATACCTATATGGACAGTGTATTTATTTTTCTGTAGTTCTGTGGATGCTGTATTGTATTTTGAATATGAGGTGTAAATTCAGAGCCAGAATATTTGAATGTTTCAAATATTTAAACCTTCATTCCTAACCCTTAAAAAAACCCGTTATTTTAAATGGATGGATTATGTTGAGGGGAGGAGAATGCTTATTTTTAAAACTCTCAATGAAAGCATGAACTATAGATGCTCTTTGAAATGCTTAGACAAAGTGAAATAAATACTTTTTAGGGTTTTTGCATGTACAGCACCTTGCAGGGTGTAAAGTGCATGCAAACACTGCAAGCAAACATTACTGCTTTGCGGGTAGTTTTGAATGCCTTCCCTGGTTATAAAATGAACAGAGATGGGAGATGTCTCTAATAAATTGAAGTGCTTGAGGTAATATCTATTGATGAAATAGAAGTTGAAAAAGTTCCATTTCAATTTCCTACTTCTTCATTCCCTAATCTTTAGTACTACATTCACGTGAAAATTCTTTTTGCAAATCTAGGTCTTAAACACTTTTTTGAATTAATCCTATTAAATTGCTTTTGAGAATATATATAAAACGCAAACATTCTGGGGTTTAGAGATGGCAGAGGGGAACTACTGCATGTTTTAAGTGCCTTTTGCTGATTTAGAACAAGGGTGGGGTTTTTTCTTTGGTTTTTTTAGAGTTTTTTTAATATTTCATGAGAAGATTGTTAGGAAATAGTTTTCCTGCCTTCTTCTCTTTCTAATTTTTTTTTTTAAATTTTGGTAGTCTTTTTTCTTTTCCTGTATTACCCCATCCTTTCCCCTTCCAGCATTTCATAATGATTTTTTACAAGGACTAGCTACTAAGATTCTTGATTCTGAAATACGCTGTAAAAGCTGTTCTCAGAATCCATTGAAGGCAAAGGAAGGATTCGTCCTGAATTTGATGGGCCTAGACATAAAGTTCTACATTCTAAACTCTCTTTATCACCTTTCTTCTTGGTCAACCAAATTTTGCCTTTGCGTTGCCTCATAATTGTTGCCCATCCATTGAAATGGAATCCCAAGATCCTGTGAGTTCAGGTGTCCATCATTTAGCTAACTGTTACCATGGTGCTGTGTAGGAATTGATCTCATGATACTTTGGGGCACAGAAGACATCTTGGTCATTTTGTCTTACATGGCTGAAGAAAGAACTAGAAGATGCCTGGGGCGTGAAAGTCTTTGACAGATACACAGTTGTACTTCACATTTTTCGTTGTAATGCTCAGACCAAAGAAGCAAAACTTCAGGTAGCATTGGCCGAAATTCCACTTCTCAGGTACCTGAAGCTGTGCAGATCACCTACTGATATTCACATATTTTAGTGACTATTTCTTTACAGTAATAAAAATGGTAATACTGTATAGAAAAATGACGCTGTTTCAGTGCTTGCATAGTATGCTCAACAATTGATTAGAGCATAAAAATATTTGCTGTAATGCCATTGTTTTATACTTCTGCAGTGCTGACAGGCAAAACCAGAAGCTGTTGAATAGATAATCTTACAAGTCTATCTGTCATGAAAAGGTCTCAGTTCTTGCTAATGTAGAAGGTGGATTGCAGGAATATGTAGGAATTGGATATGTCTATCCCATATGTAATATCGATGTGTTTAATACGGAAAGCTATTAACAAGGAAGATTAAAGGCATTAATTTGTACCTGAATTTTCCACATTTCTTCATTATGAGCTGTAGAAATATTTGTATGTGGCAGTTGGTGTGAGTTGCGTGGACATATCAGAGGCATCTTTGGGTCCCTGAAATTTCAGAAGAGCCATTATAATTTGCTAAGAGAGTTGCATGCTTTTTCAAACCGCAGTTGAGAAGCCAGGAAAACCTGGATTTTTTCACCAGGCTTCTTGCCATGAGCAGGTTTTATTTAGAACTCTGTCATTTAGTGCTTTTATTTGTACTGTTAAAACATCACGACTGTTTCACATTTGTTAGGCATTTTAGGGAAGTTTGATTAGAGAAAATTGCTTCTACTTAACTGTTCACTGCCAGGTCAAATCTGAAAAACGAGGTGTCTCAGCTGGATCAGCAGAGAGGTGGATCAAGATACATCATGGGCTCAGGTAAAGTCTAAATATTCTCATGAATTAGAGGATTTCTTTCTCCATAGCCTTTAAACAAATTTGTGTTTTATTTTATTTGGAGGAGGCCGGGGGGAAAAGAGGGCTCTGTTCTGCATTTAATTAAGTGAACGCACGAAAATTTATTGTAACTTTAAGTTAAATTAAATTAAATGTCTTGGTCTGTACTGGCTCAGTACATGGCCATGGACAGACTATTTGCTGCCACAGGGGTTTATCATAAGTGTACATGGTAATTCTAGAGTGCTTAGCATGTGTCTTAGTAATTACTTACCACTGACTCTTAGGCAAGAGTACATAGTTTTAGCTGCTTCATATGCCTTCATGTATAACTTCATATGCCCTAGTGCGAACTCACTTGATATCAAAATGCACAACATCACTTGGTTTACTGTTTCTCTTGTAGACTATTCTGCCAATTATTCATTTGTATTTTTCAGGTGAAACATTCATTGAGACACAGACTCGTATCTTGAAAGAAAAAGAACTTAAAATTAGGAATGCCCTGGAGAAAGTAAGAAGGAAAAGGTCTTTACTTAGAACTCAGCGCAAAAAACGCGAGTTCCCAGTTATCTCAGTAATGGGCTATACTAATTGTGGTAAGCAAAAACTTGTGAAATTGTAGCACAAAAGAGCTTACAATTAGAAACTCTAGCCAGAATCTCATTTTGGTGTGAATAGGCTTTGTATTTTAGTTAGTTTTTAAATGGTGTAATGAATAAATGTCAATTAGGATATAGTTAGGAAAGCAAATAATGCTTGTTGTAGTTAGATTTTGGTTCCCACCCCCCCCCCCATGTTGAAGACATGTTTTGCAGAAATGCCTAGCACCTATTGTGCCAAAAAGATTTTTTTATATATTGATGAAGACTGTGCTGTTGGTGTCCCTTCATATAAATCTCTATTACTTGATCAGAATGGGTAGACAAAAGTACAGAGGTGTTTTAAGATCACTGTGAGGGCTTGAGGCATAGGAGGAAAAATCAGGAGAGTTCGCAGTTGATCTGAGAAACGTGCTTAAGAAGCACCGTAGCTTTTCATTGATTGATGTTTAGTGTTCTGAGATGTGTTCGTAACCTAATATAAAAATTAAATAAACCTAAAGGGTTTTTTCCTATTATTTTTTATCACTTACACAAGTGAATTCATACACAAGGCATAAATAGACCTTGGACTAGGCGCTTTTTTCAGATTACATTATCTTAAAACCATTTCATTTTCTTATTCAGCATCCTTATAAAAACAAATTTACCTTGGACTAATTTTGTTATCAGTTATATAGTCAAAGGTTTGGATTACACTAAAATTCATTTTAAAAGTTAATTAGATGTCATACATTTTCAGTTTAATTAAAATTTTAAAAAATCAATTAAATGTCATACTTCCATACTTCTAAAACTGAAGATTCAACAAAAACAAATATATAAACTACAATTTCATGCACATAATTGAAATAACTTTAGTGTCCAACTTCTGTGAAATACTCACTGAGTTAAATAAATGTCGCCGGTATTATGAGAAAATGTCCAATAAAAGCATAAACTAATAAGCTACATGTTATTAGTGCTCCTGTTTATTGTTGGATTTAAAAAGTAAATATTGAATTGTTTTATTTGACAACAGAAGCACTGAGGATAAGTGTATGCTTCCTAACGCTGTCATGGCAGTGCTCTTCAGATAGTCTTAGAGGTGAGAGATGTGGGTAGGTCACTTTGCAGGTCAGATTAGTCTTTGATCATCTTGTGATTTTTGCAGCATAGCTTCCAGATGTGCTCTTAACTTTTATAACATGGAATTGGATTTAAGACTGTCTTTGGATTTCCTAACATCATATAGGTAACTAATCATAGGCTAGATTTAAATTAGTAGAATAGATATGAAAAGATATGTTACATCATACAACTCACCTGAGCCAAATTAAATTTTTACTTGAAACAAGCCATTCAAATCTTGTTTGTTTTTTCTTTTTTCTTTCATTAGGAAAAACCACCTTGATCAAAGCCTTGACTGGCAAAGCAGGACTTCAACCCAGAGATCAGCTGTTTGCCACCCTTGACATTACAGCCCATGCTGGCTATCTGCCCTCGCGTATGGCAGTTATTTATGTGGACACCATTGGATTTCTGACTGATCTTCCGCATGACCTGGTTGAGTCCTTTTCAGCTACGCTAGAAGAAGTGGCTTACTCAGTAAGTAGTTGACTGTAAAAACTGAGAAATCAAATCGGTTTCCTTTTCAATAATCCTCGCCACTTCAAAAAAAGGGAACCTAATTGGCATGCTCTTCTTAGTGAAGTACGTGGCTGACTATAGTAGCCTCCTAAAATAATGGGGTAAATATCTTACCATAAGCCAATCTTCTGATACTTGAAATTATGCAGAACATATGAAGAGTTTTCAGAAAGGGTTTGTTTGGAGTACTTGTGTCCTTCTGCATGATACATAAACCAGATAAATCAGATTTGGCTGGTTAAATATCTGAAAACCTAAACAGTGCATCCAATTGAGGCTAGCTTTCTTGAGAGTAAAAAATGAAATAAAGCCTCTGGAATGATCTGGTTTTAACTTAAGGTTTCCTACAGCATTAAAAGTGGGTGATTGTGATGTGATGCAGGCAGCATATAATAAACATAAGCATACTTTTCCAATCATTTTCCCATTAAAGTTAGTTTCCTGTGTTATAGCAAAGTGTAAAGCTGCATACACACAACATTTAAACAAAAAGCCTGTATCATCAGAAGTAATGAAACTCAGTGGTAGCTGGATGCAGGAATGCTTCAAGAGCTAGACTTTACCAGGTAATAATAGGACTTCCAAAAGCTGGCTGCAACTATTCTGTTTGTCTCTTACTCTGAAGTGTTAAATGAAAGGCAGGAAGGTTATTTCTCACTAATTTTCAGAAGTTTGAACCAGTACCTTGAGCAAAGATGACAAAGTATTTTTAATGCAAGTATTGTATTTGGTTGCTTGGGTTTTATCATGACTAACATGATCATGGATGTACTTGAAACTGGTAACTTTTGTATAAAGCTTTCCAAGTGAAGCACCAGTAACAGTATCTCGGGAGCTAAGGATAATCTTCTGCATTATGAATGTAAAAATAGAATTACAAGTTACATGGGTTTTCCACCCCATTTTTGAAACAGTTTTCCAGCCATTACTCACTCTGAGACCTTTTTAGAGTTCACTCTTTTTCTTCTCCAATATTTTTGAAGGCTTATTGTTATACAGCCTTGGTTTTGAAAAATTGGATCAGTTATTATTCAAAATCTGAATTCTCTAAGTTGCTTGATTGACAGGGTTTGGTTCAGGGTTCTTGGAGGCAATTCATACTCACTGTGAAGTGAAAAGCTAGGCTACTGCAGATTTTCTTCCATCATGGTGCAAAAAACAGTATTGGTTTAATACTGGTTTAGTAGTTCATTTTAGGGTTAACCTCCCAGTGTGTTATGTAATGGATAGGAAAGGATCTTATATGAATTACTAATGCAAAAATAGTATAAAATCTCTACAACCTGGTAACGGTGCATGTTTCATTAAGTAACTGTCTTGTATATTGATGATTGCTAGGATCTGATAGTGCATGTGAGGGATATTACTCATCCAGAAACCATCCTCCAGAAAGCAACCGTTCTGTCAGTTCTGAAGAATCTTAATCTTCCCAGCCATTTATTGGACTCAATGGTAGAAGTTCATAACAAAGTGGATTTGATAGAAAGGTAAGCAGGAGATGTTAATTGTACTTAAACATTTGTTGTGTTCATAGAATCACAGAATAGTTTGGGTTGGAAAGGACCTTTAAAGGTCATCTAGTTCAACCTCCTGCAATAAGCAGGGAGATCTTTAACATTTGCTCAAAGCCCTGGCCAACCTGACCTTGAACACTTACAGGGATGGGGCTCCTTTTTCAGTGCTCTCGATGAGGGGATCGAGTGCACCCTCAGTAAGTTCTCAGATGACACTAAGTTGGGAGGTAGTGTTGATCTGCCTGAAGGTCGGGAGGCTCTACAGAGGGATCTGGACAGGCTGGATCGATGGGCTGAGGCCAGTGGTATGAAATTCAACAAGACCAAGTGCCAGGTCCTGCACTTGGACCACAACAACCCCCTGCAACACTACAGGCTTGGGGAAGAGTGGCTGGAAAGCTGCCCAGCAGAAAAGGACCTGGGGGTGTGGGTCAACAGCCGGCTAAATATGAGCCAGTAGTGTGCCCAAGTAGCCAAGGCAGCTAATGGCATCCTGGCTTGTATCAGAAATAGTGTGACCAGCAGGAGTAGGGAAGTGATTGTCTCCCTGTACTCGGTGCTGGTGAGGCCACACCTTGAGTACTGTGTCCAGTTTTGGGTCCCTCACTTCAAGAAGGATGTTGAGGTGCTGGAGTGTGTCCAGAGAAGGTCTATGAAGCTGGTGAAGGGTTTAGATACCAAGTGCTATGAGGAGCAGCTGAGGGAACTGGGGTTGTTCAGCCTGGAGGCTAAAAAAGGAGGTTGAGGGGAGACCTTATTGCTCTCTGTAACTACCTGAAAGAAGGTTGTAGCGAGGTGGTGGTCAGTCTCCTCTCCCATGTAGCAAGCGATAGGACAAGAGGCCTCAAGCTTTGCCAGCGGAGATTGGATACTAGAAAAATTTTCTTTACAGAGAGGGCCATTAAGCATTGGAACAGGCTGCCCAGGGAGGTGGTGGAGTCCCCGTCCCTGGAAGTGTTCAAAAGACATGTAGATGTGGTGCTGAGGGACATGGTTTAGGGACCCTGACAGTGCTGCGTTAACAGTTGGACTCGATGATCCTAAAGGTCTCTTCCAACCAAATGATTCTGTGACTCTACCACCTCTCTGGGCAACCTGTGCCAGTGTTTCACCACCCTCACTGTAAGAAAATTGCTTCCTTACATCTACTCTAAATCTCCCCTCTTTTAGTTTAAAACCATCACCCCTTGTCCTGTTGCAACAGGCCTTGCTCAAAAGTCTGCCCTCATCTTTCCTGCAGGCCCCCTTTAAGTACAGGAAGGCTGCCATAAGGTCTCCCTGGAGCCTTCTCTTCTCTAGGCTGAACAACCCCAACTCTCTCAGCCTGTCCTCATAGGGGAGGTGCTCCAGCCCTCAGAGCATCTTTGTGACCCTCCTTCAAGCTAGTTTAAAGCTCTGTCACTGAACCCTGCAAGCTCTGAAAGCTTTTTAATTCTTAGTTTAAAAACCAGCTCCCATACTTTTGAGTGTATTTAATTTTGTTTCATATGTAACTATGGTCTTAAAAAGAATTAATTATCTTTTTAATTACAGAAGACATCACTTGAATTATACAAGAAGCAGCCTCTGTAGGAAGGTGCCAGTAAAAAGTTACATAGTTAAATTGTGCTTGGAGTATTTTCACAACTTAATCTTCATAAGCAAGCGTGCTAGCAATTGTTAACTTTCAGGTATAAACCCACTGAAGAAAATGCTTTTGCTGTTTCTGCTCTACATGGACATGGTTTAGAAGAGCTGAAAGATGAAATAGAGAAAAAAATTTTCACAGCAACAGGGAAGAAGATTCTGACAGTTAACATCAACTTAGAGGGACCACAGCTAAGGTAAAGAATTTTGAATTGTAAGAAGGACTTGGAGAAATATGAAACTCTTAGTCTTGCATGTCTTAAAATTTCCAAATGATATCATACTGATTTTAATCTGCATTAAGAATGACATGGATAGTTATCAAAGGTTTCTGACCTATTGAGAAGAAATATCTCCATTAGATACCACAGAATCTTCTTCTGAAAGTGTCCTTCACAGAGTTCTGTGTGCTAGTACAATAAAACATACTTCCTAGAAGACCATGCCACTGGTCCTGGAACCGGTTTTCTGATAAAAACACAAATCCGAAAGATTTATGCAAACACTAAACCCTATTTCCAAACAGGAAGTAGCAAATGAAAAGTTAAGTGAAGCCCTTTGTCTTTTAAAAGTTAAATTACCTAGATAGGAACGTTGACCTAAAACAAAGATCACATTTTATGCAGTGTATCACATCCTTAAGATGCTAACATGCTTTTACTTTTACAGTTGGCTCTATAAAAAAGCGACAGTTCAGGAAGTAGAAGTCATGCCGGAAGATGGCACAGCCAGGGTGAAGGTGATAATCGGCAATTCTGCTTTTGGCAGATACAAAAACCTCTTTCCCAACAGTAAGATTTTTATGCCATGAAACTGCATGCTTTTCTAGGAAAAGAAAAGGATCTTAAGAGGATGTGAAATGAAGTTAATGACCTGTTAGTCCGGGTGTGGAAGAGTGTATTTCTTTGATGCTTTTTGATGCATTTTAGAAACAGACACTGTTACAGAAAACTTCTCTTTGGAAACAGTAAGAGCTTTGAGCTTCATTCTGTGAGCAAGTGCAAGGATAGCACTACATTTTTAGAGTTAAAACAGTTGTTGGCTATAAGCTGTGAACATTAAGCAGATGGAAATCACTGGATGGCATCTGAATTAACCTTTACAAAAGTACAAAGTTCTGTATATAAAGTTTTTAGCCCGTTTTTCAGAATAAAATCATATTGATTATAGTTAAGATATTCCGATGGTCCTTGGAAAATGAAAGTTAGTGAACAAAATGTTGTTGGCTGTATATAAATAATACAGGTAAATACATATTCAAGCAGAATGTATGAACCTAAGTAAAATAACTGCCATGTCTTAGTGAAGCAAAAAACAATAGATTTGTATATTTAAACAAAAAATAAAGTTAGCTGGGAATTTCTTTTACCCATACAGTTTTCTTGTCTTCAGTAATTTATCCACAATAGCTGTTACTGTGTCAGTTCTTAGAGGAAACATTGAAAGTACAACAAACCATGGATTTTGTGTGAAATTATTTCCCAGAGGAAAAAAAAACCAAGCTGATGCATTACTTGAGTTACGAATTAGTACTGGGAACCAGTAAAACAATCCGTATCACAGGAGAAGCAAAACGATTTCAGTCCGTATTACACAGAGAGATCATGTTTTATTAGCTAGAGTAACAAGCCACTTGAGGGTACAGAGATAGGCAGAAAAACATTCTGAGCAGATATAACACTTCATGCAGATAGTAACTAAAAAAAAAAATCTCAAAACTGAATGACTGCTCAGTATGAAGTACACAAAGGTGAGAACAAGGATAAAAAGCACTATAAAAAAAGCATTTAGAAAATTTTAGAAATTTAGAATATGTAGGTTTTTTACTCCTACATAATCTGCAGTTGCAAGAGATTGCATGAGGAGGTAGTGTCTTAGACTTTCATGCTGAGAAGTCTTGGGTGAGTTTGATCTGATGTCAAGTAGCAGTTGATCTAAAACTCCTACAAACACGAACATCTTGCCAAGCATTTGAACTCAGTTTTTGCATATAAAGTGCATCTAAAAAGTGAGGTATATTGATAAGGCAGGATAGTAAACTTTATAAAATGCCTAGGTTTTGTTAGATCCTGATGCTTGCCATTTCTCTTGCCTTCATGATCATATGTTATTGCACAGTTCATTTTAAAAAATCAGAAAAATAGGGTTAATACACTATGGCAAACAGCATAAACCCCTTTGTTTCTACATAAGCAAAAACTACTTACTGAGAGGAAAAGTAATTATAGAGCTACTAAAATAGCTAAATAAAAGACAAAGTGTGAAATCCCAAATGAGCATGACAGAAGCAAAGAATCTCTATTTCTCGAGCAGTCTGAGTTGAGGTAAGGAATTCGTTTTCTACGTGTTTATTTTCCGTGTAAGGCGTATTTTTGCAATACCTAATAAAATATTTCATTACCACAGACAAAACTGTGTAGGAGTTTAGTTCTGGTATCCATCACTGCAGCACTGGCATGAGTGATAAAAATAGTAAGTGTTGAAATACACATAAATCCTACAAATCATAAAGAATTTTGTGACTACCTTGGTGGTAAAGGGGCTCACAACTGATACTCGGCACATAACAGTACAGCTGCTTCTAGATCCCTAATGTTAATGATGTATTGGTGTATATGTAAAAAACATGTTAAGCAGGATTGTCAATACAGTATCTTTGATATATTAAAAATATTTTTAAACTGTTCCTTTTGTATATTTAACACAAACTATGAAAACAGACAAGTCCATTTCACAGATACAAAAGACACAGAATTGGGCTTGCAAGTAGTACAGAATGTCTTTACAATTACAAGAAAGATAAAATCTCACCACAAAATAATTCACGTAGCTACTGACATATTTCTCCCCTTGCTCATATGTGAAATCAAGTAAGATTAAGTTCTTGGGACCTTCAGTATTTCCAGTGGCTACAGAATCTATGCACCTCCAAAAATGTTATACCATACCTCTCTAGAGACTTCACCAAGGTCTGCCTGCTCTCCTTTCTGTGAAAAGGTCTTGAAACCCTGATGCTGTTGAAAGAGCTTTTCCTACTGAGTCTTTAAAACATCCCTGGTTTAAGTTAACTGGACCTTTATGGTGTCCAGGATGTTTAAATCAGGACATATTAAATGGAGACAAAGCCTTTTCAGCTTTTCACAGATTAAGCAGCTGAGAATGAAATGCTATTTGTTCCAGCCCCCTTACTTAGGCAGTGTAATGGAGGACTAATTTTTGTGTTGAGTTCTATCACATCTTTAACAAAATCATCATTTCCTATAAAGTCTCCAGCAATGATGTTAATACATTCTTTTTGTGGTCCTGGATACTGCTGCTTTACCCACATCTTCAAGCATGGAAGACTCTGGAGTGTCAGTTTCTTCAATGATCCAAGTGGGTGTAAAATAATATACCTTAAATTTTCGGTAACGTTAATGCCTGCTACAAAGAACTTTTCTGAAACAAAAATCAGAAGGTGACACATTAAATATTGCTTTGAGGAGAACAGAAACTGCTCAGCAGTGTATTAATGCCAGATCTCGTTCCTCTGGGAATCATTAAAATACTAATTCCATACTCTTTCTGTATGGTTTCATATCCCTAGAACTGTTTCAGTAGATGGTCTCCCCTTGCTGCAACTGTATGCTGTCACAAAGAGTTACAGAACCAGGCTCGTTATTGAACCATTCCAGTTTAGCTAAATTTAAATTATTCATTGCAGACTAAGGGTTCTCCACTAACTAGCCCTCCTTTGTAAATCGTGTTTGTTTCTGCAAGGGTTGCTTCCAAAAGCTTAGCCTTCCTCCATGGCGGACAGGGCACCTACACCCAAGTTTTCCTTTGCTGGAGAGCGGGCTTTTGAAGCAGTTCTCACCTTTGTCAACCCATGCATGCACACATCACTGAGCTGCATCAGAGGTTATGAACTGTATTTCTTTCACCATGCTTGAGCTCCTGGTGTAGCTACAGCCTTCACACACCACTCTTGTAGGGCTTTCTTTTTACAAGGCTTGGGAAAAAAACACATGGACCTGCTCGAGCGGGTTCAGAGGAGGGCCACAAAAAAAGATCAGAGGGCTGGAGCACCTCTGCTATGAGGTTAGGCTGAGAGTTGTGGTTGTTCAGCCTGCAGAAGAGAAGGCTCCAGGGAGACCTTATTGCAGCCTTCCTGTACTTAAAGGGGGCCTGCAGGAAAGACGGGGAGGGACTGTTTATCAGGAAGTGTACTGATAGGATGAGGGGTAACGGTTCCAAACTGGAAGAGCTTGGATTTAGATCAGATATTAGGAAGAATTTCTTCACCGTGAGGTTCTTGAGGCACTGGAACAGGTTGCCCAGAGAAGCTGTGGATGCCCCCTCCCTGGAAGTGTTCAAGGCCAGGTTGGACAGGGCTTTGAGCAACCTGGTCTAGTGGAAGGTGTCCCTGTCCATGGCAGGGGGTTTGGAACTAGGTGGTCTTTAAGATCACTTCCAACCCAAACCATTCTGTGATCCTATAATGTATTTCCTTCATCATCAGCACTGCCTAACGCAGCAAGCACTGGGTTGAGGAAGGAGTCTCCTACCCGAGAGACAGGCATGACAGCGCTAGCTGTGCTGAGGGCTTCTTTTCCATGGGAACATGCAAGTGAAGCAGCTGCCACAATTTATATAGTCTATGCATGTACACACACTGACACATGTATTTGCACCGCCAAAGATGAATGTTGTACTCACCCATGGATGGGCAGAGCACTCAGCAACATGGGTGCGTCTCAAGGACACAGTCATGCACAAAGTGTTTGGATCCCATAATGCTACAATCACAGATTTTCCTATTTTTTTTACATTGCTGTACGTGCCCCTTGTTTCCCCCGAGTGACCCCCTGTGCCTACCTGGACGGCCCATCCGCTTCATGCGCTCTAAATACTGGATAAGAGCACGAGTAGCCGTTTTGTTTCCCCACCAGTATGGGATCGCAGGCCACAGCTCACAGTGCTCCTCTAATTCCACATCTTCTTCGTACGAGACTATAACCTGATGGCCATGCTGCCACATGGTCCGCAGTGTCGGCACCACCTAAGTGAAAGCACGCCCAGGTTGAAGTCAACAACACAGCAGTGTTCCCAAAGTTCAAATACTGACATATGGCATTGCCTTGGTAGAGAGGCAATAGGAGCATGAGAACTTCAGCAGATTCCTCCTTTCCTCAAACAATTCAGCTATGGTAAACCATCCCCATGTTGGCCCTCACACACATATAGCTACTGAAAATTTGTTGGGAGAGCAAGACACAGGCCATTTGGCAAAAGGAGGTGGGAAGGGGGCAAAGCCCTACACCCAGCTGTAGGAATAGAGACACAAAGAAGCAGGAATAACCTTGGCAGATGCCCCGCATTGACCTACATTCATTGCTGTAGCCGAAGAAAATTGAGCTGCTTAAGACTTGTGAAGACTAAAGTCTTCAAGAGATATGTTCATTCTGATGTCTCTATGTGGAAAGTTTCTGAAATTGGGATGCTCCAGACATTCTTAATTGACAGAGGGGAAGACTTGAGTCAAAAACCTTTGCAGGCAGACAGATGGGCTGAAATATGTCTGTTAAATTTAAGCGTTTCAATGTGACACGACATTTTCCAATCCTTAAAAGTTACCATCGGACAGAACCGAGGCCCTCTGACTAGGTTTATTTGCGAAATAAACATATTTAATAGGTACTGGTTTTTAAGGTGTTGCGGTTAAAGGCTGTGTCTGTTGCTTGTGAAAAGAAGATGGTGGCTTTTTGATGATCCAATTAACTTATTAGTTAAAATAAAAACCAAAGGCAGTTGAAAATGTTTTATGTAAATCTTTTACAGAGAACCAAGGGTTGAATGAACAAGGGAATCCCTCTTACTTCATCCACGAAAGAGAGAGTGCAAGCCCCAATTAGGTCAGAAAATGCTGCAAAACTAAAACACCAGTTACTCAAGTTACAAAAATCTGTGTTTGGCAGAAGCCTTTACTTTACTCCAGCTGCTTTTCTAAAGCTGGAACCTCATAAAAAATTTTTAAAAAGGGATAAGAGCCAAAGAAAAAACCGCTACCAGAAATGTGTACATAGCACAGGTGCTTGTTTTGCAAACGAAGCAGAACCGAAACTGTAGATGTCTAACAAGGGATTTTTAAACCCTAGTAATCCAGATCAAAGGAAGACACCTTGAATAGTTAAGGCAATTAAAATTTTAAAAGCAATGTACTGTTGTCACGCTGTGGCCTGTGCCAGTATTGCATACAGACCTCTACTTAGCAGTTGCTTCATAAGTACTTTGACACTTACGCTGGAACAAGGACAGAGTGGCAGTCTTGATTATTTTAGAGTAAGTGAGCAAGCATTGAGATGTTAAACCTGAATCTGTGATCCTGAAAAACCCCACAGCTATGTAACCTGCAATGGTATCACTTACAAAAACAGTGAGATCTATTATGCTGGTCACAGACCCCAGAGAAATAGTCTTCCTGCTGGAGGGAAATACTTGGCTTCTCTCTTCTCCAGTGTCCTCCCTCCCTTCCCCTGGACACAACTCTGAAAACCTTCTTTCTTCAGTCAGGTGATCTCAAACCATTCGTTCATGACCTTCATTCAACAAAGTACCAGCAGCAGCTTGCCCCTTCAGCAATTAATAACTTATTTTCGTTTTAAGAGTTGGCCATGTGTCTGAAAGCAAATTTGACCACCTTCTACAGTACTGCTTTGCCCGTCCATGACTTAGGCACTCAAGTTATTATGGGAAACAATAAAACAGTGTCACTCAGGTCTTCAGTTATTCAGCTGAGGCCTGAATATTCAGAATCCCCTAGTTTTGCTGAGAATTGTTCTATTTTAACTCTGCTGTACAAAATGCTTTGAAATGGTAATACTCACCGTTACTGATACACCAGCTTCAAAGGCTGAATTCGAATTACAAACAGGGTCATCATTATCCTGTACCCTCACATCTCCAGAGAAAACTCTCTGTTCCTCTGCATCTTTGAAATGTTAATTGTTTAACTACTAAAAGCTCCCACACCTTGTAAAAAAGAGGAAGTTAAAAATCTCAACTTCTGAAACTTAGCAATCAAATAATTTCTGATTATTTAAATTCAGGCTTTTCTGGAGGTTTGGGTGACTGAAAGCATATCAGGCTGGTTGGAAGGTCAGCTCCAGCTCACGTCCAGGAAAAAAAGTCAATGCCACCAGAAATGCAGAGAGGGCAAAGATGCTATTAAGAGGGACCTCAACAGGCTGGAGACACAGGCTGACAGAAACCTCATGAAGCTCAACAAAGATAAATGCAAAAAAAAAAAAGAATGGACTAACCCCATGCACCAGGACAGACTGAGGGCAGCTCGCTAGAAACCTGCTTTGCCAAATAAGGACCTGGAGGTCCTAGTGAAGGCCAAGCTGAACACGAGCCAGCAGTGTGCCCATGTGGCAAAGGTCAACAGCAAACTGGGCCGTATTAGTAAAGATGCAGACAGCAAATCATGAGGAGGGTTCTTCCCTTCTATTTAGCAGTTCTGGGACTGCATCTCAGCTACTGTCTTCAGGTAGGGCTTTCCCAGTACCAAAAAGTCATTGACATGCTGGAGTGAGTCCAGCAGCACGCAACCAGAGCAAGCAGAGCCTGGAGCGTGACACACAAGGGCAGGCTGAGAGAGCTGAGTCTGTTCAGCACTAAGAAGAGAAGACTTACTGCTGTCTGCAAATGCCTAATGGGCAGATGTAAAAAAGACTCCTCAGATATGCATAGTGAAAGGATGAAAGTCAGCAGACACAAGTTACAGCACAAGAGATTCTGATCAGAAAGAAAACCTGTTCACTGTGAGAGCAGTCAAATGTTGGATCAGGCTGCATAGAAATGCTGTGGAACCTCCATTCTTGGAGATATTCAAGAATGGGCAGGACACAGCCCAAAGTAACTTTGAAGGTGGTCCTGCTTTGCATGGTGGGGTTGGACCAGACGACCTCCAGAGGTCACATCCAACCTAAACTATTACAAATAGCATTAAAAATCAGTTACAATTATTGCAATTATTACAAATTATTGCTGTGAAAAGGCAGAAAATGTATTCTTTACGTTCTATAAATACAGTACGGACTACATTTATGACACACACACACATTCCTTTCTTTTCCTTTTTTTTAAAAAACAAAATTCAGACAGGACAGCGGATGACAATTGTGTCCCTACTATTGTTCCACAACTCAACAGACATGACAGTCAAATTTAATTCCCTCCTCCACACTGTGGGATGTAGGTTTGCTTTATCCTTTCAGTTTTATTAGGTAAAGATCTCTCTCTGACACAGCAAATCACAGAATCACCTGGTTGGAAGAGACCTTTAAGATCACCGAGTCCAATGGTTCACCCTGCACTGCCAGGTTCCCTAAACCAGGTCCCTCAGCACCACATCCCCATGTCTTTTCAACACCTCCAGGGATGGGGACTCCACCACCTCCCTGGGCAGCCTGTTCCAATGCTTAATGACCCTCTGTGGAAATAAATTTTTCCTGATATCCAACCTAAATTTCCCCTGATGCAACTTAAGGCCATTTCCTCTCGTCCTGTCATTCGTAACATGGCAGAAGAGACCAACCCCCACCTCCCTACAACCTCCTTTCAGGTAGTGGTAGAGAGCAATAAAGGTCTCCCCTGAGCCTCCTCTTCTCCAGGCTGAACAACCCCAGTTCTCTCAGCCGCTCCTCGTAAGAGAAGTTCTCTAAACCCTTCACTAGTTTTATTGCCCTTCTCTGGACACACTCCAGCACCACAACATCCTTCTTGAAGTGAGGGACCCAAAACTGGACACAGTACTCAAGGTGTGGCTTCACCAGCACCGAGTACAGGGGGACAATCACTTCCCTGCTCCTGCTGGTCACACTATTTCTGATACAAGCCAGGATGCCATTGGCTGCCTTCGCCGCCTGGGCACACTGCTGGCTCATGTTCAATCAGCTGTCAACCAACACCCCCAGGTCCTTTTCTGCTGGGCAGCTTTCCAGCCACTCTTCCCCAAGCCTGTAACGCTGCAAGGGGTTGTTGTGGTCCAAGTGCAGGACCCGGCACTTGGTCTTGTTGAATTTCATACCACTGGCCTCAGCCTATCGATCCAGCCTGTCCAGATCCCTCTGTAGAGCCTCCCGACCTTCAGGCAGATCAACACTACCTCCCAACTTAAGTGTCCCAACTCTGCAAACTTACTGAGGGTGCACTCAATCCCCTCATCCAGATCATTGATAAAGATGCTGAAGAGAACAGGTCCCAATACTGAGCCCTGAGGAACACCACTAGTGCCCGGCCACCAACTGGACTTAACTCCATTCACCACCACTCTCTGGGCCCGGCCATCCAGCCAGTTGTTTATCCAGCGAAGAGTACACCCATCCAAGCCATGAGCAGCCAGTTTGTGCAGGAGAATGTGATGAGAAACGGTGTCAAAGGCCTCACTAAAGTCCAGGTAAACAACATCCACAGCCCTTCCCTCATCCTCTAGGCAGGTCATCTTGTCATAGAAGGAGATTAGGTTGGTCAAACAGCACCTGCCCTTCATAAATCCATGTTGACTAGGCCTGATCACCTGACTATGTTACCTTTCCTAGGTTAAAAATACAATGAAAGTAGAATATATCTAAAAATTTAAAACCAAAGATTTCACTATATCATTCTTAAAAAAGTAGAAAAAAGGGATCTCATACTTACACTTCTGGGACACAGCTTACACTGGAAAATCTCTTTTATACAGGCAATAAGATGACAATGAAGTCTCTTGGTTAATCCATCAAAATTCCTACAGGCTAAGATAACAACTTCCTGTGGATGAGTTTCCAACCACCTCAATACTTCCCAGAGAATATCCTACAAGAGAGAGTCACGGCAACTTAGAAAATCATCTATGTTGTGCAGGGGAAAGGACATAAAACCATCAGAGCATTGACGGTGGGGTAGACTCGTGATGACATTAGTGAAAATCAGCACAGGTTTCTGGAGGATGGCCATCTGACTGCCCACAAGGTGGTCCAGAGACATGAATCCCAGGAAAACCTACTTTATGCAGGTCTGTGCAGATGTGGTTCTAGCACACTACACTTAAAAACTTTGCATTTTGATAATACCCATGAATTTCCTGCTGCCGGTTAGCAGGAAACCCATCTCCCCAAGCCTCCCTAAGGACAATCAATGTATTAGTGGCAAACTCAAAACCAGGGAAAAGTTCTGTGCTTCCTTAAACGTAACAGGACTCATTTTCCCCATTCGTTATGGGCAATGAGAACATCCTGAAGACCACATATAATTTAGCAGGGTAGTCAGGCGCTATATCTAACTGTTTACATGAGCATGACAGTCACCACAAAATCTCAACACATGAAGGGGTAAGACTCATGAGTGTGAAACTGGAGTTTAGCCAGTGAGTCTACAAATGAAAAACTGCATTAGCTGGCTGTGCCTGGCCAGACAGGTCCCAGCAAAAGGAGAGAAGATGTAAAGTACTCCATAGTGACAAAGCATATGCAAAGTGAAACTCACAGTAGTTTCTTCACAGCAGCTGACAGTAATTTGAACATGGGATCCAGACTTGAGTCTCTCTGTCTTTCAGTGAAATAACTTTCACTCCAAAAAAAAAAGAGCATTTCTGAGATTTTATTAGGCTTTTAATACCTTCTTCTCTTTAATTACGTCTCTCCTTACCAGGGAAACAGGATTGCCCTGGATAGCATCCTGGGACAACGCAAGATAAACCCCAGAAACATCAGGCACTTATCAGGGGTTAGGCAGTGGAGAGCAAGGTACAGCAACTCTGGCTTGAGGATGAGGAATTGATTGATGCTCCAGCCTCACTTACAGCTACTGAAACTAAGTTCCAGCCCTGCTGATACACTCTAGTTCGAAGTCCTCACGTTAGGAAAACAAATAACCTACTCAGAAAGCCTTGAGACAGCATTTTCAGATTATGATAGCTCTTAAGTAAAAGCAAGAGCACTGTTTTTATAGCCATCCCAAAGGTAAGGACAATACCTGTACAGTAACAGTTGTGTAAACCATATGCACGAAGTACAAATCCACAGATGGATCGTTAGCCTTGTGGGCAATCCTGAAATCCAGATATCTTACTCCAGCCTCAAGTTGCTCTGTCACAGTCAGTACCTGAAAGGTGAAACAGAAGACAAAGGGCCCGAGTGCTTGGAAGAGGTTTGTTTCTTTGGTTTAGAAAGCTGAAAAAGGTGTACAGAGTTATGCCTATGACATTTTTCACAGGTCTTTCATCTCTAAAATGCCACTATATGGCACCAAGGCACAACTTTGAAGTATTTTACCCTCTGACAAGAGGGAACCCATTTTCCCTACAGCATATACTGCAGCTGCAGATTAGATTAGTTTCAGACCTCTGCCCCTGTTGTGTTCTGAAAGTTAAAGATCCATTAACCTGTGCATAAACACACAATTGCTCTTCACAAGACTATTAGTATGAACAAAAATTGCAGGATCAGCACCTAAGAAATGCTGTATTTATTTTATCAGATCAAAGACTTCACCACGGTTTTCTCTGTGGAGCTCACTCATCCTCAACAGAAGGAAAAACAAAAGTAGAAAAAAAGTACTGGCTATTGTTCTTTTTCAAGATAAAGTATCTTTAAAAGTTTGAAAGAACCTGTGGAAGTCCTACAAAACCGAGATCCTCCTCTATTTCCACTTCCCTCAGATCTCTTCTACTGGATTTGAGGGCTGAATGGAACAGGTGATAAAGCCAAGCTTCTGGGTCAAGAAGACCAAGTGATAGTCACTTATGTATATCAAGGCTCTCTTTGCAAAAGAAAATAGAATCTATCTAATTAAATACATTTAAACACTATTTGTCTCAGTTTAACCTGCTACAGACAACAGTTTGAGGTTTCAGAAAGCATACACTATACTAATTTAAGTCAGAAAGGACTCAACAAAAACCAAATCAATACAAGGCGTTGCACCTGAATAACCACATTTGTAGCTTTAGGGCCAGGACAGAGTTTAAGACACATGTCAGGATGCTCACCCTGCCTAGCTTCAACCATCTAAGTTTCTCTTCTTAGGACAGAAAATTTAATCTCCCCAGGCCGTGCCTGAGCTGCAAGGGCTGGGGAGCAGCCCAGCCCTGCACGCCCCAGTGCGCAGGTGATGCAGCGGCTCAGGCCAACAGCTCCCTCTGCGGCTGCTTGGCCTCCACCAGGCTGCAGCAGCTGAGGGAGTGAGCCATGCCCAAGCCCCACCTTCGCCTGGAGCACACTGGAGATGGGAGTGGATATGGCTGTAGGTCATACATAGCCTTTGTGACCAGAAAGAGCACCAGATGAAACAGCTGCTCCGAACTGCCTTTTGGATGAATTAATTTCTTTCTGTTGACTGCACAGGAAAACTAGACAAATTAAGACTCTCTAATTGGTCACCTGGGTTTGAATACTGAATTAGTCAGTGTGAACATTGCCCCGCAAGGGCAAAATTTAAGAGGAAGCCTTGGAGAGCAATGCTGCTCAGTACTGCAATCTCATACCAGACGTCCAGCGCATGAGTGGAAGTTACACACCTGACATCAGCCATTACGTAGGAAAGACTTGAGCCCCTAGACCGGCTCCCATAGCAACCAGGGCTCAAGCCAGGCACCAACTCCTGGGCACTGGGCCATCCAGTAACCTGTGGGTCCTACCATCAGTAGGGGTCCTTGATGTCTGTTCTAGATACCGACAAATGGAGTCACCTCCTTGCAAAGGTAACTCAAACACTGCAGAGCTAAGGAGGAGCAGGACTGCACCCGTGCCTCCTTCCCATCAGTGCTGGGCCACTTCCCACACAGCATGCTGGGTTCAGACCAGAAAATTACTATAATGGTGTAAGGAGCTTGTTTGTCACCCACAGGGTCACTTCACTGGCCAGCAACCCACAACTTAGGAGGTATCTAAATCTTCCCTTGGCTTCAGTCCCAAAGTAAAAAGCAGCTCAAGACAAGACACTGTGCTAAGCAAGTGCCTTTCCACATCAACTCATCACTGCTGTCACACATTCGATATCTGGTAGTGTCTAAGACTCTTGTTTGGCAGGGCAGCTCAAACACAACAAAAGAAGCCTAGGCATAATTACTGCCATTTATCAATTATTCAGTTTTAATTCCCTAATAATGAACTACTACTTCAATAAGAACAAAAGTGAAAAGATTTTTCATTCCTCTTTGATGCCAGAAAGTCTGTTCTTTAGAAAAATCTTCAAAAGTTCTAGCTTAAATCATGATCCTGAATTTTGTCTTTAACATACATTTGTGAGGAGCAAAGAGATAACTCATCATCATCATCATGGCTTGGCTTCACGGACGAAGATTTGGGAAGGGCTTTGCCCACGCTTATTGCAAGCCCATTGATGGCTGAAAAGGCCAATGCGGGATAGGCAAGACCGGTTGCAAAGAGCACACCGGAGGGTCTCCTTGGGTGGTATAGTCGAGGCACGGTTCTTTCTGCGCTGTCTTTTCTCCTTGAGCCTGACTCTACGCGTGCTCTCAAAGGAGACAGCAGCGTTATGTATGGTGTGTCTCCAAATCTCCCGATTGGAGGCCAGGGTGGACCACTGATGGTGGTCAATATGGCCTAGGCTGAGGTGTTGTTTCAGGGAGTCCTTATATCTCCTCTTTGGAGCTCTTCTCTTGCGGCAGCCGGTGGCAAGTTCACCATAGAACACGATCTTAGGGAGGCGGTGATCCGCCATCCTGGAGACGTGCCCTGCCCAACACAGCTGCGTTTTCAGCAACATGGCCTCAATACTGGTGACGTCTGCCTGTTCAAGGACAGCAACATTAGTCACGTAGTCAGTCCAGTGGATGTTTAGGATTGTGCGGAGGCAGCACTGATGGAAGCGTTCGAGGAGTCGCAGATGGTGGCAGTAGATGACCCATGATTCAGACCCGTACAGAAGAGTAGGCAGTACCACGGCTCTGTAAACACTGATCTTTGTACTTTTCTTCAGGTGTTTATTGCACCAGACTCTTTTATGGAGTATTCTGAAAGCTCTGTTTGCCTTTGCTGTTCTGTTGTCTAACTACTAGATTAATATATAGACATTTTAAAAAATTAACTAAACCTTACCTGAGGGACCATACCTTCCTTCTCTTAAACTTCATGGAAAAAAATTCCCTTCAACAAGATTTTTGCCTCTGCTGCTGGGTGAAATACTCATACAATATAGATGGGGAAAGAGAACTGACATCTCACACGACAGTGAAAGCAAAAATGACAGGCTTTACCTTCTGAACAAAGTGCAAGAGAAAACCCTCTCTTGATTATAGTAATATTAAATGTAACTTATAACAGCAATAAACACGTGAAAAAGAACATGAGCTTCTAAGTACCAAATGGACAGCATTAAGCAACATCTTTGTCTATGTATCATCCTTGCCTCACCAACATGCTTCTTCCCCACAAAAGAAGATCTGGTATGGATGGCAGCTATCTCACAGCCCAATGTGCTGGTTTTGGCTGGGGTAAATTGTTTTCAGAGTGGCTGCTATGGGGCTGTGTTCTGGGTTTGTGCTGAGAGCAGTGTTGGTCACACAGGGGTGTTTCAGCTATTGCTGAGCAGCGCTTACACACACAGAGTCAAGGACTTTTCTGCTCCTCACCCCACCCCACCAGTGAGCAGGCTGGGGGTGCACAAGAAGTTGGAAGGGGACACAGCTGGGACAGCTGACCCAACTGCCCAAAGGGATGTTCCATGCCACATGACATCACGCTCTGCATATAAAGCTGGGGGAAGAAGGAGGAAGGGGAGGACGTTCAGAGTGATGGCATTTGTCTCCCCTAGCCCTGCTTTCCTGCAGATGGCTGAACACCTGCCTGACGATGGGAACTGGTGAGTGACTTCCTTGTTCTGCTTTGCTGGCGTGTGCGGCTTTTGGTTCACCTGTTAAACTGAATTTATCTCAACCCATGAGTTCTCTCACTTTTACTCTGCCGATTCTCTTTCCCCCATCCCACCAGACGGAAGCGAGAGAGTGGCTGGGTGGTGCTTAGTTGCCAGCCGAGGTTAAACGACAACACCCAAGCATGGTACCTCATGAGAGCACAGATTTCTGGGCATCAGGCTATTCTTTCATTGTGCACGGCAGAGCACAACCACTCTCAGCGCTGTAGCACAGGCTTTTACTTTGCCCAGGCATGACGAGAATGGCAAACAACAGTTACCTGTGTTGTAGACCATTTCATGATAATGGGGTGCACAATACAGGGCATACATTTGTTTAAAAGCTTCACCAGCTTGGATTCATTGCCGCTAACACCAGATTTTTTATCCAAGCAGTAGGTCATAGTGTCATGACTCCCTGTGGAATACAAAAATAAACGCACAGAAAATGTCATTTCTTAACTACTCCAGACCACAATACATGGTTATATTGCACACGCACACTTGACATGCCACCCCATCTCCAAATCACACACCCACATTGCCTGACAGCCTATGTAGTTATGGCAAAAAGGTGGGCTCTTCTACAGGGTTTGCTCACCTGACGTTAATAAGCTTAGTGTGAAATCCTTGTGAAGGGAAGGCATCAAGACTTTTCAATCAAGCAGTTCCCATCTAAACTACACGTCATTGCCGTTTACCTCAAACCACAATAAAACGGCCTGTTTCAACTCACATCTACCACTGAAATAAATCATCATCATGGCTTGGCTTCGCGGACGAAGATTTGGGAAGGGCTTTGCCCACGCTTATTGCAAGCGCGTTGATGGCTGAAAAGGCCAATGCGCGATAGGCAAGACCAGTTGCAAAGAGCACACCGGAGGGTCTCCTTGGGTGGTATAGTCGAGGCACGGTTCTTTCTGCGCTGTCTTTTCTCCTCGAGACTGATTCTACGCGTGCTCTCAAAGGAGACAGCAGCGTTATGTATGGTGTGTCTCCAAATCTCCCGATTGGAGGCCAGGGTGGACCACTGATGGTGGTCAATATGGCCTAGGCTGAGGTGTTGTTTCAGGGAGTCCTTATATCTCCTCTTTGGAGCTCTTCTCTTGCGGCAGCCGGTGGCAAGTTCACCATAGAACACGATCTTAGGGAGGCGGTGATCCGCCATCCTGGAGACGTGCCCTGCCCAACACAGCTGCGTTTTCAGCAACATGGCCTCAATACTGGTGACGTCTGCCTGTTCAAGGACAGCAACGTTAGTCACGTAGTCAGTCCAGTGGATGTTTAGGATTGTGCGGAGGCAGCGCTGATGGAAGCGTTCGAGGAGTCGCAGATGGTGGCGGTAGATGACCCATGATTCAGACCCGTACAGAAGAGTAGGCAGTACCACGGCTCTGTAGACACTGATCTTTGTACTTTTCTTCAGGTGTTTATTGCACCAGACTCTTTTATGGAGTTTTCCGAAAGCTCTGTTTGCCTTTGCTATTCTGTTGTCGATCTCTTTGTCGATCGTGGCATCTGAGGAGATGATGCTACCCAGATAGCTGAACTGCTGGACTGGCTGAAGCTCTGACTCGCCAATGGTGATGCGGGGATGATGGTAATCATCTTGTGGTGCTGGTTGGTAGAGAACTACTGTCTTCTTTAAGCTGACTTCCAGCCCAAAAAGCTCAGCCGCCTCTGCAAAGCAGGATGTTAAGCGCTGCAGAGCTGCTTCTGTGTGGGCAACAAGGGCGGCATCGTCAGCAAAAAGCAGCTCGCGGACAAGGTGATTCAGGGTCTTGGTGTGGGCCTTCAGTCGCCTTAGGTTGAAAAGGCTCCCATCGGTACGATATCGGATATAAATGCCGTCTTGTTCGTCGAGGTCTGCCGTGGCCCTTTGGAGCATCATGCTGAAGAAAATTGTGAATAAAGTGGGTGCGAGAACGCAACCTTGTTTCACACCATTGGCTATTGGGAAGGGCTCAGAGAGTGCATCGCCATATCTGACTTGGCCGCGCTGCCCCTCATGTAACAGGATAATCATTTTGAGGAACTTGGGGGGACATCCTAATCGTTCCAAGATCTGCCACAGACCTTTTCTGCTCACAGTGTCAAAGGCTTTGGTGAGATCAACGAAAGTTACATAGAGACCCTTGTTCTGTTCCCTACACTTCTCTTGCAGTTGTCTGAGAACGAATACCATGTCTGTGGTACTTCTGTTGGCTCTGAAACCACACTGACTTTCAGGTAGAAGTTCTTCTGCGATAGCGGGTACCAATCTGTTCAATAGTATTCTTGCGAGGATTTTTCCAGCAATGGAGAGCAGAGTTATGCCTCGGTAGTTTGAGCAGTCTGACTTTACTCCTTTTTTCTTGTACAAGGTGATGATGATTGCATCACGGAGATCTGGTGGTAGTTCGCTTTGTTCCCAACAGCTCACAACTAGCTCGTGAAATTTAGCATGGAGCGTTTGGCCTCCATGTTTCCAGATTTCAGGCGGGATTCCGTCGACCCCAGCTGCCTTGCCGGTTTTCATCTGCTGTATGGCCTTAAGGGTCTCTCCCATAGTAGGGGCTATATCCAATTCATTTTTCACCGTTTGTTTTGGGATGAGCTGGATTCCTGAGTCTTGGACTACACGGTTGGCACTGAAGAGAGTTTGAAAGTGTTCAGACCATCGATTCAGGATAGAGGTTTTATCTGTGAGAAGCGTTTGGCCATCTGCGCTGAGTAGGGGGCTTTGAACTTGGTGTGTGGGTCCGTACGCTGCTTTCAGAGCCTCATAGAATCCTCTGTGGTCACCCAAATCTGCGCACAGTTGAGTCTTTTTTGCTAGGTTGAGCCACCACTTGTTCTGGATGTCTCGAAGTTTCTGTTGAAGTTTACTGCATGCAAGACGAAAGGCTGCTTTTCTTACATGGCAAGATGGTTGAGCGAGGTGTGCTTGGTGAGCAGATCTCTTCTTTGCCAGCAATTCCTGGATCTCTGGATTGTTTTCATCAAACCAGTCTTTGTTCTTCTTTGTGGAGAACCCTAAGAATTCTTCGGAGGACTGCAGGATGCTATTTTTAATATGTTGCCAAAGCGCTTCAGGAGAAGAGTCTATGGGACAGTCTTCAAGCCTAGTTTGAAGGTTTGCCTGGAAGCTGTCTCTCAGTGCAGCTGTTTGAAGATTGTTAACTTGGAGCCTCCTCCTCAGAATGCCGCCCCTCTTAGGTTTGGGCTTAAAATGGAGGTTAAGTTTGCAGCGCACAAGGCGGTGGTCTGTTTGACATTCTGCACTAGGCATCACTCGGGTGTGACAGACATCGCAAACATTTCTCTGGCGCACTAAGATATAGTCAATGAGGTGCCAGTGTTTAGATCGAGGATGCATCCAGGTTGTCTTCAGGCTGTCTTTCTGCTGGAAGATAGTGTTGGTGATGGTAAGCTGCTGCTCAGCACAAAACTCTAGCAAGAGGCGACCGTTGTCATTGCAGTTTCCAACTCCATGCTTGCCTAGTACTCCTTTCCAGGCTTCAGAGTTCTTACCTACTCGGGCGTTGAAGTCACCAAGGATTATGATCTTATCATCCGCAGGAACCTTTTGAGTAAGGTGGCGCAGATCGGTGTAGAATTTGTCTTTTTCTGTAGGGTCAGCTTGGAGAGTTGGGGCATATACACTGAAGAGAACAACATGTTGCTTGTTGTGTAGCGGGAGGCGTAAGGAGATAATGCGATCGGAATGACCTGTTGGCAAATTTTCAAGTTTAGAGGCGATGGAGTTTTTAATCATGAAGCCAACTCCGGAATGATGACTTTCGGTTTTGGGTTTGCCTGACCAATACAGTGTGTAGCCGGCACCATGTTCTTTAAGGCTGCCTTCCTCATGAAGGCGAACTTCACTGAGAGCAGCAATGTCGATGTTGAGTCGTGACAGTTCGTGAGCAATTATAGCAGAACGGCGTTCAGGACGCCCACTGTCTGCTGTATCGAGCATGGTTCTGATGTTCCAACATGCGAGTGTCAATCTGGACACACCTTTGGAGGCAGGTGTATGCCTTTGTCTCTTTGTCTTTGGTTGACCGCAGAAGAAGATGTCCGTTGGCCGCGGCTAGCCAACCGGATTGGAAGGGAGATGAGCTTTGGTTAGGCCACCTTTTCTAGGCCCCTCTCCATGTGGAGCAAGCAGTGCTCTCCTTGAAAAAGGCTGCTTGGTCATTCAGGATGCTGCCGAACGAGACTGTCATCTCCCGGGTCAGTCTCAAGCGACCAATGTCCTGAACCGCCTGCATGCAGGGTTGGGTCTGCGGCTTCCAGTGACATCTTTCCACCTGCCGTTTCGTCCCTTGCCTGTCGCTACAGGGCTTTGCAAACGTGAGTACACCCTTCAAGCCTGCGCGGTGGATTTTTTAGGTGAGGCGCAGCGTGCGCGAGACTGGCCCCACCCTTTACACCTGAGGTTCATCTGCCAGGGCCTAGCGAGCTTGGACGGTGACAGCGAAGTCCTCAGGTCGTAGGTTTGGTTAGAGTATCCTTCTCTTAGATGGATGGCCTTACAGGGCTAAACGAGCTCCATCTGCCCGGGTTTGGAGTTAGAGTTGTCCTTCTCCTAGGATGGTTGCCCGAAGGCTAGTGAGCCCATCCTGCCCGTGGACACACTTTGTCTGACCCTTCAGTTGAGACCTGTCAGGCTTGGGAGACCCTACCGGAGGCATATGCCACCACCAGCATAGCTCTCAACTTCGCAAGGGCACGCAAGCTCTTTCCCCACGGCAAGGGGGTGCCCGTGAAAGAGACTGAAATAAATAACTTGATGTGAAAAAACACTTTTTTCAGGAAATAAATAGCTGAAGGCTGAATTTATCTAGAATTTGTCCTGTTTCTAGAGTTTTCATACTCCAATCTCATCATCTCTGCACAGGAAAATACAACTGAAAGCAGAAAATCATCTTCTTACACATTTGACTGGACCAACTCCTAATTTGGCATTTTAAGCATCTATATCTTAAATATCTGGTAAAAATGCCCTCCTGAACTAAACACCAACATCCCCTACAAAAACAACATAAGAGATGGACACCTGAAGGCTTCAGAGACAAATCCAAGTCTAAGTTTACATGTGATAGATTAACAAGATCCACCTTTTACGGGCTTCAAAAATCACCTGACTTTTTCCAGCACAGGGAATTCTGTAGGGGCAGGCTAAGCATCAGATCCAAGCACAGCCTGCCCAAGTATCTGACTTCTTTGAAGTTTTAATAAATCTGACACATCTCTTGCGACCTGTTTAGGTGAAACGCCGTTGCAACTCACAATTTCTTCAGGACAGGAAACAAGTGATTTTGTTAGCTTTTTCTGTTCCGCTATTTCTTCTAATTCTACAAAGCATCAATAAAAATATCTAACAACTCTGCGAAGTGACTTGCTGGGATCTTTCCAGAACATCTGCTAGGAATTTGCATACCATTTTGTGTTTAATGTCTTCTGTCAAAAAAATTGTTCACTGGTGCTAGGTACTGCCTTCTTAAATGGTCAGTCTTACTGGCGCCAATGGTAATATATATCTCTAGTGGCCAAATAAAAAGGACAAGCTTGTATTTGAAATAAACTTCTTTAAAACTGTCAATAATAGTTTAGTGGTTTAGTGTCTCACTCAATTTTTTCACCTTCTAAAATTGGGTTTCTGTCTATTGTTGTGCTTTGAACACCCAAACCAAGCTCATTGTAGATGAAGATTGATAATGAGGGCATGAAATCAAAGAAGTTTGTCTTACAAAATGTAAAAGTCAAAGAAACAAATACTCATGGACCAAATCCAAGTCTGAGAGAAGTGAACTGATTCCACCAATGGGCATTGCATCTACTGATGCCAATCAGCAAATGGATAGTAACCTTTCATTTAGGAGTCTTCTTGTGATGTCAGTGAGTTACATTAAAGAAATGAAGATGAGCATATCCATGACACAACAAATATGATGCAAAGATACTGAGCTAGCACCAAACCAGGGTAGCATTAGAGCTTGAAGAAACACCTCCCCAGCAGCACTGTGCTGAACCTGGTGCAAACACAATACTAATTACCGAGACCTGCCTCTATCTCCTCATCATGCTTTCAGAATGCATTATCTCACATTTCTTGCATGCTTTATTGTCTTCTCTATCAGAGAGATAAGCTTCCACTTCCGACCTGGGCTTCCTCCAGTAATTGCTTCCTCTGAAAACCTGCCAGAGCAGTCTTCACCTGGTTGGTCATGATCTGCTTTTGACCTGACCTGGGCTAGACCAGTTTTATAGGTCAGTTGGACAGCCATCAAAATCTTCCACACTAATTGCCTGCAATGCTCTGTAAAAGTCCTCCAGTGCTTGCAGAAATGGGCTTATCTTCAACTATTCTTTTCTTCATGCCTGTTCTCCATGCAGGCACATTCACAAGAACAGCAAACATTCACAAGAAGGAGAAAAGCCAGGAAGTCAAAGGCATACATCAGCAGGTTCTCAGCTTTATACAATGTCCAAGAAACACCATCATGAAAGCTTTTTAGAAACAACATGGTTCCTTTTCCACCAAAAGGACTTTTTGAAGGATTTTTGCAAGAGGAAGCAAAAAAAATTTAAAGAGGAAGGGAAGAGGAGACTATTACCTTCTTTCTTCTGTCATAAGATAATTATTTTCTTCTCTGGATGGTTCAATAAGAAATCTAGAAACATTTTTTTTACATCTCTCCTGAGGTTGTTTTACATAGGCTTTATCCAAAACAGAGGTGCACTTGTTTCGAAGTTAACATCAGTTTAAATTACATATCCAAGAAGTCACCATGAAGGAAGTTTCCGGGTTTTGATTTTAATCGGTACTCCACACTCCATTCGATCATGAAGGGGGAAAAAAAAAAAATCCACCCCAGTTCTTGGGAAAAATCAAGTCCTGTCTTCAGTGGGTGGAGCCCTGGGAGGACCCACTATCTCTGAACATATGTCTTCGCTGAAGTTAACCTACGGTCCAGTAGCCTACATAAAACATCCATCTACACACTGTGCTGCAGAGAGAAGCAATAACATGACCAAAGAAAGGGTAATGATACACAGGTCTGAATGCAGGACCAAGGAGACACCATAGCACAGCTGTATTTACCCATAACAGGACAAATCCAGTTTTCATAAGCAGGGTCATCAGAAAAGACTCTACATTAATAAAACCATATGTTAATTAAAAGTCTCCATCCTCCTTTTTTCATACCTTCATAGCCTCTTTTAAACAGTACAAAGAAACAAATAATAAGGCAACATGTTATTTCTTTCCTTTTGGAACCATTTTGTTATGTAGGAAGTGGCAAGAACAAATTAGGAAAATCTCACCATTGCCCAGATAAGCAAATGCTCACATTATTAACACTGATCTGACAAGATGATGCACAGGAACTGCAAAAAGTCCCTCTTTCTTTCCCTCCCTCAAAAAATAAAAAAAATTTTAAAAAATCCTTTTTTCCCCCCTCCTCTCCAAGAAACTCCAAACATTACAGAATAAAACTATTCGCATGCACACACGTCACACAAACCCTTCCCCAAGCCCTTCTCCCACACACTGACCCACATAATAAACGTTGCCATCCTGAAATGAGACAAACAGGATGTTCCAGTGCTTAAATGACACATGTAACAGATCAGCGAAGAACAAAAGTTAATCTTTACCTGGAAGACCTAAGTTATAGAGGGGAATATCCCAGAGCTTCTCTGGTAATCTGGACATCCATTGACCATTTTCATGGCACATGTGAATGGAGGTTTGCAAAGGGCCTTCCATTAGTGCTTGCTCTAGGACTTCATAGGGTATTCTGGGAGTGAAAAAGAAAAAAACTAAATCATTTCATATACTGTGGTTGAATTTATGCCATTGCACCTGTGCAGAACAGATTTATACATGCCATAAAATGTCAACCCTTCTCTCAAGTAGTTGCATCAAAATGTCAAGAGCTTCTCAGCCACGACATGCACTGCTTTTGATAACATTGTCAAGGGAGGGTTCCAGCTTCAGGCTTGTAAACTGATCAACTGAAAGAAAAAATAAAAGCCAAGACAAATATGTGCAGCTGGGTTGGTATGGAGAAATTACTGTCTACATTGGCTACTGCAACATCATGAGGAGTAACCTACCTCCAGTGCGAAACATCTGTTCCCTGATCCCTTTTCAGCCCCGGGAGCATGGCAGCCAGACCAATGGCAGGGCCAAACAGGGGTTGGGACTGTGACCCTCAGGTCCCTGAAGAACACTTACCTCAAAGCATCGATTCAGCTGCCACAACAATATCTCTATGAAAAGCCTTGGTAAAAATGACAGGACATTGGATTTTCAGGTCATGCTGACCTCTGGGGTCAAAGGGGGAATCTTCCATCTTCTTATTCCCTGTTTTGAGAAGATCTCTTGATGTCTGTTCTTATTACCCCTACTGAGCGCATGATCACAAGTACTTCAGTTTGGTCAGACCCTCTTGAGAACTACTCTGGAACTATTCTTCTTGGATACAAGCCTCTCTGGGATCTTCTGCAAAATTTGCAATGGCCGTGCAAGAGTACCAGCGGATGAAACCCAGCTGAGAAATCATGGTCATCACCAGGGCCTACTAGAGTTATCTCGTTCATTTTTCACTGTGTGTTCTCCTGGATGATGCAGAACATGAAGACGAGCTCTCCACGCCATTTTTGTTTTCTAGGATGTTCCTGAAGTTCAGGAGGTGTTTTGGGGATGAAAGCCTTCCTTCTCACTGTTTTCAAAGTTTTAGCTATTTTTTCACAGCTATGTACTAGGACACTTTCTTTAAGATCATGGCACAGTGATTACACTGTGAACGATTCCTTCTTGTCTGCTACAGCAATGGCAGTCATATATATATTTGTGCAGGTTTTGTGCTCTGCCAAACATCCTCACTGGTCCCTGGTCCCTTTTGCTGCATCTCAGCACATTCCTTCCTAAGATTGCTTCTCCCCAAAGTATTCTTCGGGTTGCTTTTAAGAGGTGATGGTTTCGTCTGGATTTACAAGTGAGCCATACTGTTTATATGAAGAACACTTCCTTAAACATGGTGCAATAGACTTTTTTTTTTTTTGGCAGTCACATCAGGTCATCTAGAACGGCAGCTTTAGGAATTGCATTCCTAAGTTTTACGTTCATACAGCACATAATAGATACAACAGTGGAGTGACACGGGCTGCACGTGTCCAGTGTGTAACCTGGGGTTATCCATACACGCATAAACAGGAAAGAAGTGATTTAATCTCCCGCTTGCTCCTTTTGTCTCCTTATTTTAAAAAACAGGTATTGATAGGCCCAGTGTAAAGTTGAGTGGGAAAATGCCCATGTATTTCTTCAGGGAAAAAAAAAAGGTACGGATCTTTTTGTCCTGCATAAGTAAATGGTGTCTATATGCCACATCTGGTGTTCTTACTCTCGGAAAGAAGTCCAGATCTCAGGCAGATCAACTCATCCATCCTTTGGCTCTGCAATCCAACATGCCAAGCTACTGCCTCCTGCAGACCCCTTGCTCGTGTCTGCAGTAATCTCACCCCCACTTTGCTGTGATTCGTCCTTGCTCAGACTGCACACCACTGCTCTTCCAGGGCTGCTCTGTTCTAGGGTATGTATTGTGCAGCATCAGCATGGACAGGTGCTGCAGATGCTTAGAACAACATTGCTATTTAGTCGTTGCAAAAGGCAATAATAGTCTGTCTCCTTCACCAGCTCTGAAGCTGACAGGAGGTTAGAGGATGCAACACGCCAGCATATGGCAGCACTTACTCAGGTCCTGTAACACAGACCAGAAACCTAAGTACTGCTTTTCTTCTTTTCCTCGGGATCCACAGCTTCTTTTCCAGAGCCTTCGGGGCTGCCTAATTCCTCTGCTCCCCAAAGACACCCATGCCCCCCAGAGCAGGCACACAGTCCCCCAGTAAGCAGCAGGGACCCATAAGCCCCACCGGCCAGCCGCACCTCAGCCCGGCAGAAACTCCTTGCACCGAAAGCACTCACAGGATGTGTCCAAGTGCACAGGTTTACCTGCTGCCACCCTCTCCTCCCACCACATGCTCTCACCGGCTCGCTTCAGCTAACGTGGGCACAGTCACACAGCTAACAGGAAAAAGTTTTCTGCCATGCTAGTCCCTTATACCAGTTCACCACCAAGCCAGGACAGCCCCACGCTGGCCCATGGCAGGGAAGCCCCTGTGGAGGCAGCAAGCCCAGCGATCGGCTTTGCCAGGCTGTACTACAGACCCCTCAGTGTTGCCCAGCCAAAACCTACAGGCAGCAGGTTCTCAGCCTGGCACAAGCTGCCATCAACACCCCAATCTCTGCAGGACCAGGGCACTTCACAACGAGTGTCCTCCTGGACCTGGGAAAAGCCAGCAAAGACAGATCAAGAGCAAGCCACGCTGCAGTCCTACAAACACAGACAGGTGGGAGATTCGTACCTCATCCTCCTCATCTTCCCACCTCCCTTTGCAGAACCCTGAGGCTGGGGACAGCAGCCACTGGGAGGGCACGGCAGGAATAGCAGCCCCATAGCTGCCTGCTGATCAAGTTATGAACAGTGACTGAACCAGATTTTGGCCCAATCCCCTGCACAATGCAAAACCCTAGATGTTCAGACCTGTGAACATCCAGCTGCTACCCTGTGCTGGAGGTGGGGGGTTATCCTTTAGGGAGAGACTAAGTCTTGGCTGGAGGAATGAAATCACAACCGTTAGCTACCGCCTCTCATGACTAAATCCTAAACTTCACAAAGGAGAACTGTGTCTTTACTCCCCAGTTCCGGAGGGACAAGTTAACCCTACGCACTCTGCCGTGACTAAGGGCCCTCACTCCCCTTGTTCACGCCAGCCTTCTGACTCCACCTTGGCTGGTCCGAGGGCAGGCAGCGGTTGCATTTTGAGGACTCTACCGGGACACAAACAACAGACACGCAATACAACACGCAAACGTGCAGAGCCGCTGGAGATCACCGTCCTCCCTCCTCGGGGCACCAAGCGCAACGGGCGGGACGGCAGCCGGGCTGTGACCGCGGCCGGGCTGTGCCCGCGGCCTGCCCTGCACGCGCAGCCCCGCCAGCCCGCACGTTCGATGACGACACAATTAAAACCCGTGCTGCAGCCGTCCCACGCGCTAACTAACGTCCCGGGAATCACAGGAAGCAGTGACGAGCACTGCCCGACCCACCAGTGCGGAGAGCAAGCTGCCGGCCCCGCCAGGCGCAGGGGCGATACGCGGCAGAAGGGCTCAGCCTCACCTGCCCCGCCGGCACCCCGCGCCTCCCCCCGCCCAGCGGCTGCGGGGCCCCGACCGACGCTCGCAGTCCGCTGTCGTACCCTCCGGGGAGACGGATTCCACCCTCTCCTCTTTTTTTTGTTTTGTTTTTTCTTTCCAAATTGTTTTACTTACGCGGATGACCGATTTCGGGTCCATCTCGGCTCTTTCAGAAGACCCGCACGCCGCAGCTCCCCCCGTGCTCCGCACGCTGCCCGCACTCCAGCAGGGGCTGCCCGACCCGACCCGGCCCGGCCCCCCCGGGTCAAGTGACCACGGGTTTGAGGGAGGCGAAGGAGGGGCAAGAGAGATGAGGAAGAAGAGGGGAGGTGGTTCTGGTGAAGTGGAGGTGCCCGGAACGCCCAGATGAGACACTTGGTGGACTGAAGATGTATTGCTTCGGGAGGAACCTGCAGGCAGGGGACAGGCAAAGGAATGCCGAGGGGAACACCGACTCACAATAGGGTGTAGCCATTCTTCAACAGCATTTCAAATCTACTAATGCAAAAAAAGATTAAAATAGTTATTTATAAATTTATATAACGTGCCTTAATTGCCTGCTTTGTCCAACAGCCTTTCCATTTCTTTGGTTTGCAGGGCTGATCCAAGATTCACGGGTTCTTTCCCTCCTCTTTAGCTTGTACAGCCCCTCCTCCGAGGTGCAATTCACTCATTATGGCACCTGGCAGAAATCTACGCAAGCTCCTCAAAAAGCTTTTTTTGTGTAAGGAGACAGGAGGTAAGTAAGTGGCATGTAGGGGCAAATATGCAAATCCTCGGTGTAGTTTCGGAAGCAGGGTGCCTTCTCAGCCTTCCCAGAGCGGTGAAGCAAGCTCCCCTACTTCATCTCCCTGTTCCAAAAGCATATTAAAACACCCAGCTCACTAAGAGCGGCGAGAGGAAACTCCAATGGAAAGAATGGATAGAGAAGATTAACTTCTTTTTCTCCTCCACAGGGCAGCACTCCCACAGGGTCACCGACAGCAGAACTGGGATCTGACTGCTACCATATCAACACTGTGGTCAGGAATAGGGAAAATTCAGACTGCCACAGTGTTGTGCTCCTTAATGCAAGGGTGTATTTTCCAGATGCTCCTTTTTTTTACACACATTTTCAGGTGAGACAGAGCAAAAGGAAGAGCAGTGTTCTTGTACATAGCAAAACTTGCTGTGCCAACAACAGCGGCTGGCCCAGGTTAACAGTCAGCTAACCGAGCCGTTCCGGTTAGTGACTCCCAGGACAGCAGGCTGCCTGCGCTTCAGGGTTATGCCACAGTTCATACTGCTGCTTATATATCAGCTCTTACAGAGTATCACAAAACTAGCTGGAGGTAGATGCAGAATAGATGTCCAGCAGGTTGCAAAGCAAGGACAAAATGCCAAAAGGGATGAAGGAGAGCAAAGGAGAAGGTAAGAAAAGATGCTGTGTGTTTTTGCACTGCCATGGTAGAAAGTAGCTGAGAACAGTTATGGAGAAGTATTGCTGTGCTCTTTGTGGAATTAAATAAATGGGAAGGTATTTCAAACAGGAAAAGTTAGGAGGAAAAATCAAAGTGAACTTAATTCTTCATTTACTTAGAAATTTAAGACTGTGGAGGTGTGACAAAACTGAAGTCAGGCAGCGTCTAATACTACCATGATGAATACAGTACAGCCAGACATCACTCTAGTCTTTTAAAGCAAACCTGTGTGAAGTTTTTGGGACTAGCAGGGAAAACATGACTGTGGAATTGAAAATATAAAAGCTGGTTTTGTGTTGATTTGGAATGAATAACAGAAAACTCAAAGAGAACTATGAAACTCAAATCCCAAAACATGTTATTCTGGAGGATTACAACAGGACTTCAAGCTGTAGTAATGTGAAGTATCTGCTGGCTGATGTGGAAACTATATTGCAGGTCTCACCTCCATGGAAATACTCTATGAGAAAATCTCAAGCCCTCTCCAAACCCTCCTAATTCCCACCCTTTCAAATTTGAGCTTGGGTCTTGATTCTTCCTCATTTGCACTGGACTTACTAGAGATGTCAAGAGAGTTGCTCCTAAGATCACAGTCTTTTTAGAGGGATTTAGGAAGCCCATAAACCGAGGAATGACAGGAATTAATCAGCAAGCGATTAAGCCCTGAATAAGCATATCTTCTGAGGAGGGTCAGGGCAAGGATAACTTTTAGCAATATTTGCAGAAATAGTAGATGTCAAGATGAGGAAGCATGGAAATGAAAAAGCCCAAGATTTCTCAACCCTCCTCACAAAATAAATGTTTGTGTTAAAAAGACTGAGAACAGAGTTCAAAAGTATTGGACAAAGAAGAACTTGCCCAGAAGGAACTTATCAGGTTTTGAAGCTGATAGCATCTGAGAGAGTCAAAGAAGGCAGATACAGAAGCTTCAGTGTGGGCATTGATGAAAATGCAGGTCTGATTTATAGCTGTGGATCAGAGAGAAAATTTCTGGTTTGTTAGTCACGGTGTTAGACTCTAGTCATAGAGCCTTAAACTGGACTTCATACATTTAAACAGCTTTGACTTACCAAAGCACACCACACTCACTCTGAGAGAAATCAGTTGATTTTTCAGATGTCTTAGAGGTTTATGAGATTTTTTTGAACAGTTACAATATTTGGGATGTTGCATGAGACTTTTTTCTTCCATCTCATTTTTTTATTTTCAGGCACGGCGGTTCTTTACTTCATACTGTAACGTAGAGAAATACCACTAAGAATTTAAACAACCTTATCTGAATTCCCTGAATTGGTGGTGTTTGTTCTGGGGACATTTGCAACACTGGCAATGTGTGTGTTTGCTCCTGCTGATACATCCTTTCAACCCTCACCTAATTTCTGTCTTTGGGAGCAAACAGACAGCTTAATATTTCTGATAGGAAGTTGTATATAGTGGCAGCAGCCACAATGGCTCCTAAGAGCAGGGGAAGCAGCAGGAAGCAGCCTGCAGCACCAGGGCAGTCACAGCAGGCAATGAAAGGACCTGGGAAGAAAAATGCACCCCATACCCGCTGGGAGCTGTTTTTGGGTTCTCTGTGTTTGCTCCTGGGGTTACTGGACGACGATGGCTACTCCAAGCTTGCAATGCTGTGAGTGGGGCCCAACAAGGATGGTGGGCACAGTCTGTCAGCCTCTGCACCTGATCCCCGTGCTAAGGGCGGCCTGTCAGCGAGGTGCTTCTGATGACCTGGCGCTGGCCAGCCGTAGGCAGAAGGATTTGGGTGAGATTTAGGTTGCCCAAACACATTGCAGCATGCCAATGCCACCATGAAGAAACAGCCCTGGCTTTATCTGCAACAAGCAAATTCACCTATAAAATTCAGTAGCTAAATGCTATTGTGGTAAAAATGCTATTGTGATGGTTACACATGGGGTACGATACTGCTCCATTCACATGATGGATTCTCAAGAGCCAGGGCTACATGAGATGGGGTTTTTTTCTTATCAAAGAAAGAAAGATGGGGGAAATGTTTTGACTTCTTTTAAAATAATAGAAAGGAGAAGAAAAATCAGAGTTGCATTTTATTTCAAAATTTTTTATTTAAATTTTTGAAAAAGAAAAAAAAATGAGGGAAAAATCCTCAAATCGTCCGATTTGATCCAATCCCACCAACATTAAGTGAGGCTTCAGTGGGCTTGGAGCAAAGTCTAGGCAAAACAATTTTCCTCTCAAACAGAAGCCAATGAGATTTTAATTTCAACTGAACTACTCCAGCCAGTTTTTTATCCAGCAAAACGTACTCCCATCCAAGCCATGGGCATCCAATTTCTCCAGAAGAATGCTGTAGGAAATGGTCTCAAAAGCTTTACTGAAGTCAAGGCAGACAACATCCACAGCCCTTCCCTTATCCACTAATCAGGTCACCTTGTCATAGAAGGAGATCAGGTTAGTCAAGCATGACCTGCCTTTCATAAACCCGTGCTGACTGGGTCTGATCACCTGGTGGTCTGGTACACGTCATGTGATGGCACTCATGATGATCTGCTCCATAACCTTCCCTGGCACCAAAGTCAGACTGACAGGCCTGTAGTTCCTTGGATCTTCCTTCTGGACCTTCTTGTAGATGGGCATCACATTTGCTAACTTCTAGTCAACTAAGACCTCCCCAGTTAGCAAGGACTGATGGATAAATGATGGAAAGTGGCTTGGTGAACACTTTCACTAGCTCCCTCAGTACGCTTGGGTGGATCCCATCCGGCCCCATAGACTTGTGTGCATCTAAGTGGTGCAGCAGGTCACTAATAATTTCTTCTTGGATTTTGGGGGCTTCATTCTGTTCCCCATTCCTGTCTTCCATCTCGGGGGTCTGGGCACTCAGAGAACAAATGGTCTTACAATTAAAGACTGAGGCAAAGAAGGCATTCAGTACCTCAGCCTTTTCCTCATCCTGGGACACTATGTTTCCCTTCACATCCATTAGAGGATGGAGATTCTCCTTAGCCCTCCTTTGTTGCTAATGTATTTATAGAAACATTTTTTATTGACTTTTATGGCAGTGGCCAGATTAAGTTCTAGTTGGGCTTTGGCCCTTCTAATTTTCTCCCTGCATAACCTCACAACATCCTTGTAGTCCTCCTGAGCGTTGTGTCCCTTCTTACATAGGCCATAGACCTTCCTTTTCTTCCTCAGTTACAGCCAAAGCTCTTTGTTCGGCCAGGTCAGTCTTCTCCGCTGGCTTGTCATTCAGCACATGGGGATGGCCTGCTCCTGTGCCTTTAAGATTTCCTTCTTGAAGGATGTCCAGCCTTCCTGGACTCCTTTGCCCTTCAGGACTGCCTCCCAAGGGACTCTGTCAACATGTCTCCTAAACAGGCCAAAGTCTGCCCTCCAGAAGTCCAGTGTAGCCGTTCTGCTGAGCCCCCTTCTTACTTCTCCGAGAATTGAAAACTATCATTTTGTGATCCCTATGGCCATGATGGCCTCCTAGCTTCACATCACCAACAGGTCCTTCTCTGTTCAAAAACAACGGTCAAGGAGGGAGTCTTCCCTAGCTGGCTCCCTCACCAGCTGTGCCAGGAAGTTACCTTCCACACACTCCATGAACCTCCTGGAGTGTTTCCTTTTTGTTATGTTCTATTTCCAGCAGACATCTGTTAATTTGGTCCCCCACAAGAACAAGGGCTGGTGATTGTGAGACTTTTTCTAGCTGCTTTAGAATATTTCTCCTACCTCTTCATCCTGGTTGGGTGGTCTATAACAGACTCCTACCATGATATCTGCCCTGTGGGTCTTCCCCCTGATCCTTACCCATAAACACTCAACCCTATCATCATGATCATTAAGCTCTAGACAGTCAAAATTCTCCCTAACATACAGGGGAACCCCACTGCCTCTCCTTCCTGGCCTATCCCTTCTGAAGGGTTCATAGCCATCCATTGCAGCACTCCAGTTGTGCGACTCATCCCACCATGTTTCTGTGATGGCAACTATGTCATAGTTTTCCTGCTGCACAATGGCTTTAAACTCCTCCTGTTTGTTGCCCATGTTGTGTGCTTTGGTGTAGTTGCACTTCAGCTGGGCTATTGATCCCATCACCCCCTAATTCCTATGTGACCATCCTCAGGTGCTTGGTTTCTAAACATCAGTAACCCTTGTGTCTTTTCCTCTCTGCGCTTGTAGGTGCTGTTTCGTGTCCCTGCCTTCCGATTTGGTGTGTCCCTGCCGGTCTCTCTCTGCTCACGCCTCTGTCCCCTTTTTTCGTTCTTCCCTCTGTGCCCTGTGGCCCATGGCCGTTCTTAGTTTTGCTCCAGCTCTCTGGGCCTGGTTCCTGCTCCCGTCCTCCTCGCCCCCCCTCTGGCTGTGGCTCCCTTTCCCTGACGTCCAGTGCCGTCCCCTTGGGCCCTGCAGCCGAGGGCCGTCGTCCTGGTTGTACGGGGCAGGCTGGCGTTGGCTGGGCTGGAGGCAGGAGCGGTCGGGGTTCGGCTGCAGCCGCAGCAGAAGTTATGCTCGGTTGCAGCTTTGGTGATTTTGTTTCTTTTCTTTTTCAGGACGGGGCTTTTGTCTGGAGCGTTCAGGGCTGGCGAGAGGGTTTAATAGCGTGGGGTTTGTTGTTTCCTTCTAGGGGCGTGGCGTGGCGTTCTGCCGGAAGCCCTGGCTTCCTCGAAGGCAGAGCCTCGGTCCCTTCCTCTAGCGGTTTCGCTGTCTCCTGGGTAAGTTGCTGACATCGTGTCTCTCCCCGGGAGCGGCGTCGAGACGCTCTAGCAGGGGTTGGGGCGGGCGTCCCATGCACGTCTGCGTGCGCAGTGACGGCTTGCCTCGAGAGAGCGGCGGGGAGGCGAGGTGCAGCGTACGTGTGTCGCCCGCGTGGGGCTCCAGAGCTGGGTCTGTCGTTTTGTGGTTTCTTTTTCAGCTGGAGCGAGGAGGCCTCTGCAGACAGAAGACAGAGCCTGGGTCTCGACAAGGCGTGGCTGCGAGTGCGGGCGATGCCGGGGAAGCTGGCGGCTGCAGGACTGTCCCGGTGAGCTGACGGCGTGCTCGCGGAGGATGGGTTCAGAGCGCCAGCCCTCTGAAAGCAAAGCTGAGGCCCCGAGGAGCAGGGTGCAGTTTTGACTGCAGTTGGAAAAGCAACTTTCCTGAAGTGGAAACCTCTCTCGTTCCAAGAAGCTGCGTTTGAGGGACTTGCCATCCGAGTGGACCCTCGTCGCTGAGGTCCGTGGCAGTAGGAGCCCTCGGCAAGGAGACGTTTCTCTCCCTTTGAACAGAAAACAGTCCCTCTCCTGGCAAAGGCCCCGGCAGACAGAGTACGCGTCTGGCAGAGGTCGGTGGCATCGCTGATCTGTGGGTTCTCGGCTGTAAGCACTGAGGTGTTGTAAAAAGGCGTTCCTTTGGGCGCTCCGGTGGAGCCCAAAGCAGCGCACCCATCCGGGGGGTCTCTTATCTCACCGATTTGGGCTTTTTTTTCTCTCGTAAATGAAACTGAAGGAAAGCGTTCAAACAGTACGGTGCAGAGCGGCGCGGTTAGAGCCGTCGCTGCCCGATGGCTGCAGCAGCCAGTGTGCCAGGAGTGTTGGAGCGGGCGGGTGTTTGTGCTCGGCGTTTACCAAGAGAAGCCGCGGAACATTCAGGGGGTTTTGTCCCCGGCATCTGGACAGAGCGCCGCAAAGCGCTGGGTGTCTGTCCTGCTGTCGGTCAGTGACGCGTTTCCCTGGCAGCTCCGGAGTGTCTCTCTCGAGCAGTGCAGCCGGCCAGGCGTCCCTCCCGAGTGTGTGACACAGGGAGCAGGGGGCGAAAGCCCTCTGTTCCAGAAAGAATGGTGTGTTTTGGAGACGGACCGTCGATGGGCGTCAGCTCACGACGGTGCCAGGGAAACGAACGCAGGCGGACAATCCAGTCCTTGGGCATTGCGATGGGCTGTGCATGAACGCACGCAGGGCTTTTTAGTGCCGACTGGTGACCGGCTGACGCTCGTTCCTTGTTTTTCTTTTTGCTCTTTATTTAAAGTTTTACGCTTTGTTTTCAGGTTTATTGAGCGAGCCAGCAAGATGAGCCGCAGCAGCAGCAGCGCGAGGGCTGTCGCTGTGCTGGCGCATCCACCAGCGCAAGTTCTGATTTCGGAGCGAGCTCATCCGGCAGCCTGCCAGGGTTCTCTTCCTGCTGCAGCGCCGCGAGGGAGGGACGAGACGCCTTGCAGCCGCAGCGGGAGCGTTGCGGGGAGCACTCAGAAGCTGTTTGCAGTCGTATCGATGGGTCTTAACGCTGTTTCGGAGCATCCAAATCCCTCCCGCTGCTGCTGGGTCTGTTGTGTTTGCAGGTGCCCCGCTGGCCGGGGACCCTTGTTTGGCTCAAGTCCTCTCGTGGCCGTGCTTCTGAGTGCGTTCCTCTGCTTTGTGCCGTGTCCCTTTTGTACCGCGCTGAAGTACAGCGGGGGGTGTTTGTTTGGCAGAGACGCTGCTGTCAGCGTCTGGGGCTGCTCGGTCGATGGCCCCGGACCAGGTTTGCTGCCGGTCGTGACGGTGCTGGCCGTGAGGGGCCGTCTCCGTGTGCAGAGTCTGCTGGTGACCGGGAGGACCTGGGCGGCACGGGGAGGTGACTGGGAGGGCCTGAGGTGCCCTGGGAGTGACTGGGAGGTGACTGGGAGGAACTGGGGGGCACTGGGAGGTGACTCAGAGGGACTGGGGGGCACTGGTGGTCACTCGAGGTACTGGGAGGATCTGAACAAACTGGAGGTGGACTGGGCAGAACGACTGGTCCCCGGCAGTCGCAGGGGCGTGCGGTGTCTGTGCTCAGTGTCGCCGCCTGCTGAACGCGTTCCAGTAGTGCAGCCCGAAAAGCTGCGCATGCGCTGTGACTGACGGGCACAGCCGGCTGGCTGGAGGACCGCTGAGCCATAGAGTGCGACTTTCGGAGGACTGACAGCCGCCTCCGCTCTCGAACCACAGAGTGTGGGACCGCTCTGTGTCGGGGTCTCCACCGGGGCCTGCTCGGTGCTGCGCGACAAATCGGAGTCCCCGCCGGTTCGGCGGCAGGGCTGGGGCTTCCCGCGGCCTGCCGGGAGGTGCGGTCCGGGGCACGGGCTTTCCGGCCGGCCGTGCTGGCTCCCGGAGCACGCCGGGAGCGGTAGTTGCCGCGGACCGGGCGGCCGGGCAGACGCGCTGCTCCCGGGCGCGTGCAGCGAGGCGGCGTTTCGTGGCGGGTTCCGTGCGGTTTCATGGGGGTTTCGGCCGCGGAGGAGCCCGGCGCTCTCCGCTGGCGGCGGCGGCGGTGACGCGGGACCTCCGTGCTGGCTCTGGCGCCTGCGCGCTGCCCGGGGGCAGCATGGCGGCGCGCAGGGCTGCGGCTCCAGGATGCGGCTGCGGCGGCGGGTGCGGGGGTGTCTGCTGGCCGCCCGGTGCTGGCGGGACGGGAAGCCACACGCAGGGGCGTGTACAGCCATCGCGGGGGCTGACTCCGGGGGGTGGAAAACTCCGTTCCGGAGGTTCTCCTGCGCTGCGTCTCCTCCCCAGGCCGTGGGCTGGGGGGCACGGGCAGAACCACCGAGCAACTTCCTCCAGCAGTCGGTGCGGAGGGCTCAAGTGCTGCAGCCACGGGGAGGCTGTTGGGGATAGAGACAGCAGAACTGGGCAGGTGCTTATTCCGAGCCCCTTCCACGCTCTTTCCCGTGTCCCTTTCAGAACATGCTGACACAGCTCCTGTGCTCCTGGCCTCAGTCTTGCCCCCCTCCCCGATCCGAGGGACCAGGGCCAGGCAAGGATGGGGGCGGCTGCGCAAGTGCAGACCCGCAGCAGGGCCGGTGGCTTCGCTCCAGGCCACGGATCAGCGGGAGCTGCGCCAAGATGGTGAAGGGCCACGGGGCTGGGCACGTTCTGCAGCAATGGCATGACAGGTCCGGTCTGGGGAACTCCAGGGGGATCCGATAGCGGGCAGGGTGAGCTGGTTTGGGGTCCTGAAATGGAGACCAGGTCAGGTCATTTGTCATGTTTGTGTCTGATGTCAATCTCACTGTGCTAGGGTTGAAGCTGCTCTGCCCGGGGCCAGAGCGGTGTCAGCCAGGGGAAGAATGGCAGTCCTTGCCTGTCATTAGTGTTGCTGTGCCCAGACTGTCCAGTTACAGCTCGTAGAGTCCCCCTGGGAGCCTGCAGCCCTCAGCAGCAGGAGAAGTTGTCAAGGAGACAGCCGGCACCATGTGGGAGAGGCTGCTGCGGTGGTGGTTGAGCAGACAGGATCTCAAAGGTGCTGAGGCCTGTACGAGTAGAGCTGGATGTTTTGTTCCTGTGCTTCATGCATCAGGCTGCTGTTGGACTCTGGCTGGTGTTCGTGAATGGAAACCAGAGCTCTGGGGTTGTGGAGCTGTCGATCAGCATCCGGGTGACTCGTTCAGTGCTGTTATTGCAGATGGAGAGGGACGAGTCATGGGCCAAAGGGTGACAGAGGAGGCAAGCACAGCGCTGTAAGAAAGTGGAGCAGCGCGTGGTGTCGGAGGGGAGGTGAGTGGTGGCTGCGTGACTGACTTATGGATTTTGGGATTTGGATTTTTTTTATTTTGAAGGTGCGAAGCGATGAGGGAATTGGGATATTGGCCCTGTAGGGGACTCGGGCGAGGTGAGTAAAGGTGAGTGGGCTGCAGGAGCAGTTCTTTTTCAGGTGTCACGTTGTTGGTGAAGTTTTAAGCATCCCTTGTTGTTTGTGTTTTGCAGGTGAGACCCGAGCCTTCATGTGGCAACTGTGAAGGGCACAGGCCAGGCAGGTGAGCGGTCCAGCTGAAGGAGTGGGAGGTGGGGATGGCTGTGGGCAGGCTGGGGTTTGGAGCAGCATCTCAGCATGTGCCTTTTGCTTTTGCAGCTGCCGCCCACAGGCTCGGAGGGACGAAGGCACCTGCCAACGAGGGGTCTGAGATGTGAGGCTTTTGGGGGCTGGGTCGGTGTCTCAGAGCAGAGACTTCCTGGGTAGTTTGGTGAAGTGTTTCTAGCTGGCTCTGCAGGTGCTGTGTGGGCCGCCTGTAGAACCGGAGGAGCGTTTGATGTGAGCTGGGGAGCACCGAGGAGGAGGCTGGGGCTGGGGATTCCTCACAAGCCCCACAGCGGGCTTTGGCTTCGCAGCCAGCGTGTTCTTTGGGAGCAGCCGGGCAGCATGTGTGCCTCTGTCAGGAGCTGTGGGAAGGGAGACTGGGGAGGGGGAGAAAAAGTCTCTGTAAAGGGGAGGTCATTGTTTCCTGACCTACTTGGCTTTGTTTGTACAGTTAAGATTAAAACAAATGTACAACATATGGCTATTGGAATTGTTCCCTTGGACAGAAGAACAGTGGAATTGGGAGGAGGAGGAAAGACTCTTGCCTGGGCCCTGCTCTTTCTGTGCTGCTGCAATTTCTTTTTTTGCCCTGCTCCCTCTTTTTCAGTCGTTCTGCCACTCCCTTTGCTTTTTCTCTCTGTGCTTTTGTCCTGCTCTCCCTCCCTCCTCTTTTTTCACCTTCCATCTCTGTCCTGCAGCCCATTGCTGTCTTTTGCTTTTCCATCTCTTTGTCCTGATCTGCATCTGTCTCTTCCCCCACAATGTCTCTGGCCTGATCCCTGCTGTTCTTTTCCTCTCTGTGCCTGTAGGTGCTGCTCCGTGTCACTGCCTTCCTGTCCCTCTCCTCCCTCCCCTTCCCTTTCTTTCGCTCCACCTTTCTCTTGCTGTCGCTGGTTTTTCTCATTCTCGCTGTCCCCGTCCTCCTCCCTGTCCATCTCTGACTCTCTCTAACCCTTTGTGCTGCTCCCTGTCCCTATTCTTTATCGTTCCATCTCTCTGGCCCTGTTGTTTCTCTCAGGCTCCACCTCTCCATTCTCTCTGCTGCTCTTGTTGTCTCTCTCTGACTTGGCATCCCGCTCCTTGTCCCTTTCCCGGTCACCGTGTCCTGCTCTCTGCTGCTCCCTGTCCTTCACCTGTTTTCTGTATCCCTTTCTCCTTCCTCTTGTCTTCCCTCTGGCCTGTTGCACATTACAGTTTGTTTCTTGATATCTTTTCTTGATCCCTTTCTTTTTTTGTTCCTCCTGCCCCTTCTCCCTTTCCTTTCCTGTGTTCCCATCCTTCTGTCCGTTCTCCCACCTTGTCCCCATCTTCCTTTTGCCGCCTCCACACTCTTGTCCTCTTGTCTCCTTCTTGTTTCTCACCCTACCCACCCCGACTTGTCCCCTTCTTCCTCTCCCACCCCGTCTTCCCCCTTTTCCTTTTCTCTCACCCCTCCTTGTCCCTTTCTTCCTTCTCACCCCTGGTCCCCTCGACTCATTTTTCCTGTCTCCCTTCTCCTCTTCTTGTTGCCTTCTGCATTTCACTCCCTCCCCTCCTTTTGGTTCCCCCCTGCTTGTGGTGTGTCCCCACCATGTTCCCTTCTTTGGGTTGCCCCCCTTGTCCCGTTCTTTTGATCTGTGTTGTCCCAACCCCACTCCGTGGACTCCAGTTCTCTGTTCCCCCCGGGGCAGGAGGGCTGCTGGTGCAAATAAAATAATATCAAGATAAAATAATACCATCAAAGTTTTATTGCTCTTCATAAGATCATTATTAAGACCCCTCTCACCTGCTGCTGTACTGCGATTCCCGGTTTGTGGGGTATTTCCGGCTCAGCCAATCCTGGGCAGACAGGCCGCGCCCGCTTGGGCCAATCTGAACAAACGGGCCCGCCCTCCCCTATCTCCACTCTGACCAATGCCGGCCCAGCCCTTCAATCCGGCCCCGCCCCGCCCATCTCCCTGGCCCCGGCGTTCCCACGCAGACCCCAATCCCGCCACCGCCTCTTGGGGAGGCGCGGCCTGGCCAGAGGCGCAGGAAGCCTCGTTCCGCCCTGGCACCCCGCTTCCACCGCGGCCCCCTCCGGTCCTGGAGAGCTCCCGGCCCGGGCGGTGCCGACGGCACTGGGTTCCGGCCAGCTCTGGCTCTTCCCAGCTCTGGGGTCTTGAACGGGGTCCGGGAGCGGCCTCGCTGCGGAGCCATCGCCCGCCCTCCCTGGCACACAACAGCGGCTACCGGGGCAGCGGAGCCGGGATCCCGCGTTGTTCTTGAGCCGTGGCGGCGGGATCGGGGCCTGCGGGGACCCGGGGTGACAGGGCTGAGGAGCCGGGCGGGGGCGGGTCCGGATTGAAGCGACGGGTCGGGATTGGCTGGAGCAGAGAGAGAGCGGCAGGCCGTATTGAGGGAGCAGGCTCTGATTGGTCGGGTCAGAGATGAGTGGGATGAACAGGATTGAAAAATCGGTCTTGGATTGGCTGGATTAGGGATGAGCAGGGAACGGGGGGGGGTCAGATGGAAGGGTCGGGCTCGGATTGGACGGTGCAGGGAGGAGAGGGGCGGCCCGATTGAAGGGGCGGGGCGGGCCGGATTCTGAGACGAGAGGGGAACGGCGGCGGATTGAAGCGGCGTGCTCCGATTGGCCGGGGCAGGGCCGGGATGGAGCGTGATTCCTGAACCGCAAAAGGACCTGCAGGGGCTCGGCGGCGCAAAGCCCGACGGGGGCCCGTCACCGCAACACCTTAAAGCCGCGCAGCTCCGAGGGACGTTGCACTTTACTCTCGAAACCGGGAGCCGGGGCTGAGCGGCGCCGATCTGGGCTGGCGGAGGGGTCCGGGCTGTGCAGACCCCGCCTGTCAAAGCCGGAGCTCAGCCCCGGGGAGCTCAGGTGCAGCTGGGAGCGAGGAACGGGCAGCGGGGCGGCCCGGCCCATGCCCAGGTGGGAGGAATCGGGCAGGACCTCAGGTGGAGCCCGTGAGGGCAGAGCTGGGGTCTCAAAAGGGCTGGGGCCGGCCCAGAGTGGGCTCAGTCAGAGCTGGTGTGGGACTGAGTTCTTGGTGGTGAGTTAGTGACTGTGTGGGAGCAGCAGCCGCTCTTTGGTGAGGTGCCTGCCTGCCTTGGCTGGAGCTGCTGAGGATCATCCCCTGCGCTGCTCATAAGAGAAGCTCTGGGTTGCGTTGGGCCTTTGGGAACTAAGCTTGAAGATGATCTGCTGGAAACGTAGTGAAGATGAACGTAGAATTAGCAGAGGTCTCTGGTGCTGTTGGTTTCTTTGTTCTTTCCTTTTCCCTGTATTTGGTGCTCACCTAGGGGAGCCGTGTTCCTGAGGTGTCTCAGCCTTGGCCGGCGCCGATGAGAGCAGGATTTCAGGTCTGTTTCCTGCCCATCCCAGTCCCCATCGGTGGTCCTGAGTTTTCTGTCTTTTTGGCTCCCTCTCCCAGGAGCAGAGTGGAGGGCAGGGGCCTGTTGGCAGAGCAGGACGCTCCAGCAGCACAGGTACAGGGTGGTGGTGGTCTTGGGATTGGACCCTGATGAGGGCAATGGGAGAAGATCTTTCAGGGTGCTACTGTTTCCCTGCTCCTCCCCGTGTGGCAGTGCCTGCTGTGCTGAGCAGTGCCCTGGCTGGGCCCTGTGGTTGTAGCTGTGGACTTGTGCTGACCTAACGTCTCCCTCACATTCATCCTGGGATGCTGCTTAGTGTCTGGTGAGTGTGAGGGGATCTTGTCTGGGTTTCCTGGCTTGTTCCCAGGTTCTTGTTTCCATTAGTGGTTCTCTGGTCCCTGTGTGTGCCAGGGTCAGGTTTGGCTGTCTCTACAGCAGCCCTGAACATGCCAAGGTAGGAGATGAGAGCTCAGTGCTCCTGTGGTGGGTGGTCCTTTGTTCTGCACCACCACCACCCCCTTTTTTTTTTTTTTTGGCACTCCCAAGTACCTTCCCTCTACTCCCCTATTTGCTTCCCTGCTATCTTCCTTGTTCTCTGTCTCTTGGTGTTTCCCTGCTTTGTCCTGTCCCTCATCTTCATTCTTCTCCCTGACCTTTTTTCTCCCTTTGCTCTCACTTTTCTCCTTTTGCTCCCCATTCTCATTCTCTTCCTTGTCCTTGTTTCTTCTTTTCTCTGCTCTGCCTTTTTGTTTTCATTGCCTTCCCCCTTATCCTTATTTCTGTTTCTCTCCCCCCACCCATAGGTTTTGGGCTTTTTTCCTCAAGTTCTCCTCCTCCTTGTCCCCGAGCCCTTTTTTCATGGCTGCATTTGCATAAAACAAACAAACAAAATGTGGTTGGAAGAAACCTGATTCTGCCCCCTGGGGTTCTTGGTATTCTCTGGCTCATTCTTCCTGCATCCCCCTCTTTTCCCTCTGTTGGGGAGTTTGGGATGTGGGGATTCCAGTGGGGGCTCCAGGTGCCCTGAGGCTGGCTGGGTTTGGGGCAGGTGGAGGATGCGAGGGCTGGTGGGAGGCTGGGTTAGGGTGCATGGGTCTGCTGGGGGTGTATGGGGGCCACAGACTCAATATCCTATTCCCTTGGTTGTTGTCAAGGAAAGATTCAGATCTGGGAGTCTGAAAGCGAAGATGAAGGACGAGGGCTGGGGTGGGAGTTGCAGGGAGGGGTTTTCAGGTTGGTGTAGGGGAGAGGGCTGTCCTGGAACAGTCTTTTTGGGGTGGGCAAAGGGACTGAGTTACTTCTTAGCACAAGACCTGCATGGGCCAAGCAGCTCCAGCCTGCGTTTGTTGTTGTGTTGTTTGTGCAGTCTGTCTTCTGTGTCTTAGAACTTTCTTGGGTCTTGATGTCCTCCTTGCTCTTTGCACTCAGGGGCACAGCAGGTGCCTCGGGTGCCATCCCTTGGGTCTCAAATGGCCGTCCTCATCGGCATTGTGCTAATCGGGCACTTATCTTCTTGCGTAACAATCTTGAAGCGTGGATAGGTGTTGCGTCTCTGAAGTTTCTGGTTGGTTTTGTTTTGCATCATCTTTTCTGACTGCATCAGCAGCTCTGTTCTCTCGCCGTCCATTTTCATGGACTGGGACTTCTTCCTTTCATCCGTCTGTCCTTAGGTCTTGATGCCCGGCTTCTTGCACATCTATCATCTCGGTTCTGACAGGAACTTCTTGTGATGGACCCTTGCATTCGACTCTTTTCTGGGGCTGCAATAGAGCCTCCTCGACTCTCTGCTGTGGCCCCATACATCTTCTTGCCTGACCGTGTCACGGTCTGGGAGTCCATCTTCCTGCTGAGAGTTTTCTCTCATTTGCACCACGCTGTGTGTGGTGTTGGGTGCTGTGTGTGTATATAGTGTTGTCTGTGTGCATGTGTTTGGCTTGGAGCTGCTCTGCCCAGGGCGGGTGGTGTTGAGGTAGGCACAATAGCAGTAAGAGTCTTTTGCTTCAGTGTTGAGATGCCTCAACCATTGAGGCAGGGGTTGTCCAATCATCTTGGATGGAGCAGCCATCGACGCGCTGTATGGGTGGCCCTTTCACTAGTGTTTTGTGGAGATGGTGGGAGTCGTGTGGGAGGGGCTGTTGAGCATGAGTGAAGCAGGTTGAACCTCCAAGGTGTTAAGGCTTGGATATGCGGGGCTTAGAGTTTGGTGTCTTGTTTTACACGTCGGGCTGCAGCTGGGCTCTAGCCGGTTTTCCTGAATGGAAACCAGAGCTCTGGATTTGTGAAGCTGTTGCTCAGCGTCTGGGTGACTTGTGAAATCCTTGTGTTCCAGATGCAGAGGGATGAGGCGTGCACTGTGGAGCGATGGAGGCGGTGAGCGGTGTGCCGTGAGAAGGTGGGTCGGTGTGCGGCGTCGGAGGGAACGCGGGAGTGGTGGCTCTGTCGCTGCATTATGGTTTGTCGTTTTTCTTCTGTTATGAAGGTGCGAAGTGACGAGCAAAGCTGGGCTATTGGCAGCGGAGGGGACTCGGGCGAGGTGAGTGGTGATGAGTGGGCTGAATCGGCATTTAGTTTTCAGGGGTTGCATTGATGGTGAAGTTATAAGCATTCCTTGTTGGTTCTGTTTGGAAGGTGGTACCTGAGCCTCAGTGTTGCAGCCCACAATGAGGGAGGCCAGACAGCCCAAAAGGGCGAGCGGCCAAAGTAAAGGAGTGGGAGATGGTGTGAGGCACAGACCCTAGAGGTCTGAAGATGTTGTAAACCTGCTGAAGAGGGGTCTGCTGAAACTGCCCATCAAAAGTGAAAAATGGGAGCAGGTGGAGGCCCGGTAGCTGCTCTTGGCTTTGAGGCCTCGTACCCCCAGCCGTGCAGAACTGATACGATGCCTCTGTCGCCATACCCGCCGCTTACCTGCTGCCACAGGCTAAGGCCTAACAAATGTCAAGAGCCTACCAACTGCTGTCAGGGCCTGAGGGTCTGTATGACAGGGATTGGAAAACTGTAATACCTGAAGCGGCCTCAGTCCCTGTTATGCACATCCGGGGACTGTCTTATCTCCCTCTCTCACCAGAGAATGTGGAGTATGTCCTGTTCAAACCATGGACCACTTTCATTCCCCTTTTCCCCATACAGGTTCTGCTATTTTCCTTAGTCACTTCATGAGATAAGTGTCAGGTATTTTGGGCTTTGTTCTTATCGAGGGAGTACAAGCACTCCATAGGTAAGAGCAAATATAGATAATATCTTGGTCTAAGATGTGCTAAGATAATATCCTGGAGAGTACAAAAGAGGATGGGCACATCGTCTCTTTGGAGCTCCCTCTCAGGTGGCCTGAGAGCCCCCCACCCCCCCGCCGCCAGCCTCTGTCCGGCGCCTGCCGCCCACCCTGCCGCTGCCGCCGGCCCCTGTCCCGCGCTTCAACTTGAATGTCTAGCCAGGTCACATAATCTGTCCTTCTATACCTCAAATGTATTTCCCCTTATATTTCTTTATGCTGCTCTGCGTGGAACTGGAGATCTTAATGCTACTTGCTAAAGGAGATGTGTGTGGATTGTTAATGAAATTATGACTATCTAACCACCTGACCATGTCATTAGTGAAATGTGTCAAAATCTGTGAGAAAGAGAAAACTTGGTGCAGTGAGCAGGGTTCTCATGGTAGACTGCTCTGGCAGTGAATCTAAGAATCCATGGGTCGTGAGGCTGGTGCAGTGGAGACAGGGGTGCCAGGCCCAGGTGGTGAGGCCCGATATTCAGAGATGATGGCCTTGGCTGTGGGAGTCACCAACAACAAGATGCTTGGCTCTCTTGGAGAAGAAGCAAGAATTCCCTTTCCTTCCCCTGACTCTGGCAGAGCATGTCTTCCCGAGGCAGTCGGCATCGCTTGTCTTTGTCTTGTCAGTCATGACATTCTTGGAACTTGTTCCTCTGCATGCTGCTGTCCAGCCAGAAGCATGAGCAAACCTGCCTCTCCTTCTTGTGGGAGCTTCAAGCAGTGCAACTCTGGAGACTTGATGAAGTTTGGGTTTCCCTTTTTTGTAAGTAAAACCACATGGTGTTAGATCACTTCTTACGGGACTTCACTTTTTTCTGCCTCTGCAGCCCTCCACCTGCCTTTTGGCCTCCAGGATTCCCACCCTCTAACCCCCTGACCACCTTCAACTTCCATTTTTCCCAGCCTCTAATTTCCACAGTCTCCAGAGCCCTCCCAGCTTCTGCTTTTGGCCTGGACTCCTATGAGGTCCCAGCCTCCCCCTCGGGCCTGTCACTTCATCAAGCTCTAGTTGTTATCCAGTCTGCCATTCCCTTTCAGTCTCCCACTCTGGCCTCCACTTTTCCAAGCCTCAACTTTCTGCGCATCCTTCCATGCTGTTCTCTACCTTTTCTCATCCTCTACTTCTTGCCTGGCTTACTACTGCCTTCCAGCCTCCCGCCAATGTCCCCTTGATTCGCAGTCCCTTCTTTAATAGCTTTCCACCTTCTATTTTAGTCTCTTATTCGTCTGTTTAGCCTGCTTCTCATTCCTCATTTTCTCTCTCTTTTCCTCTTGTCCTGCTCCCTGACCCTGTTGCTCTCTTGTGAGGTCCTGACAGAGCTCCTTATCCTTTTTTTTAAATAGCTACTTGCCCATTTTGCTGTCCTATTCTCCACATCTTTCTGCCCCTCTCTTCTTCTCCCTCATCTGACTTTTCTCTTTCTGTTCCTCTCTGATGCTCTGAATATCTCTCTCTTCCTTCTCGCTATCTGCTCCTCCCAGAATGAGTGCCCAGTTGTCCCAGGGTTTGAGGGGCCGGGGGCAGGAGCTAGAGCCACGGGCATAGGCAGCTAGCCAGGAACAACGCAGCACTGGTTCATTCTCTCACACTCGCTGTTCCTGTCTCTTCATTCTTGCCTAAGTTTCTTATACCCCCACTGCTGTGGAAACTTGCTCTGACCCTCTCCATCCCTATTGTTTCAATGCCTATGTCTGTTTCTTATACCCTGTCGCTTTTCCACTTCCCTTCCTTATCTCCCTGTTGCTACGTCTTTGTTCTTCTTTCTAGTGTAATGCATTGCTTTTTCCCTTTTCTGTCTATACTTTCAGCCTTCCACTCCCCCTCCTCCAGCCTCCCCATCTACCAGCCCCTACCTGTGGCCTCTGGCCTCCCCTTTGCCCTGGTCTCCACCCATGACTTTTGACTTCCGCCCTGCCCCGGCCTCCACCCGTGACCTCCGGCCTCCATTCTGTCCTGCTCTCCACCCTCGACCTTCAACTTCTGCCCTGCCCTGCTCTCCACTCGTAGTCTCCAGCCTCCATCCCTGATTGCCGGTCTCCACTTTTTTTTTTCCAGCCACTACCTCAGGGCTCCGGCCTTCTTCAGTCTCCTACCTCCAATTTCTAGCCTTCACTTTTCCCCAGTCTCTATCCTGGGCCTCCCACGCCTGGTATTTGATGTCATCTTTTTCCTGGCCTCTAACCCGGGCCTCCTACCCCCGGCCTCCACTTTTCCCCTGCCTCTACCCTGGGCCTCCCACCCCGGCCTCCACATTTTCCCGGCCTTCATTCCTGCAGGCCTCTACGCCCCGCCTCCCACCCCTTGCCGGCCTCCCACCCTTTGTTGGCCTCCATAATCACTGGCCTCTACCACCGGCCTCCCACCCCTTGTCGGCCTCCCTCCCTGGCCTCCATTCCTGCCAGCCTCTCCCCACAGCCTCCCACCCCTTCCCAGCCTCCCACCCTTTGTCGGCTTCCATAATCGCTGGCCTCTCCCCACAGCCTCCCACTCCCTCTGGGCCTCCCATCCCCTGCCAGCCTCCCACACCTTGCTGACCTCCCACCCTGGCCTCTACCCGCAGCCTCCTACGCCGGCCTCCATTCCTGCCAGCCTCTACCCCCAGCCTCCCACCTCTTGTTGGCCTCCCACCCCTTGCTGGCCTCTACCCCCAGCCTCCGACCTCCATTCCTGCCGGCCTCTACTCACAGCCACCCACCTCTTGTCGGCCTCCCACCCCCTGGCCTCTATGCCAAGCCTCCCACACACCTTGGTCTCTACCCGCAGCCTCCTACCACTTGTCGGCCTCCCACCCCTCAGCCTCTACCCCCAGCCTGGCACCCCTTCTCAGCCTCCCACCCCTCGGCCTCTACCCACAGCCTCCCATCCCTTGTAGGCCTCCCACCCATCAGCCTCTACCCCCAGCCTCCCACCCCTTCTTGGTCTCCCACCCCTCGGCCTCTACCCTGAGCCTCCCACACCTTGCTGGCCTCCCACCCCTCCCTGCCCCCACCCCTCCCTCCCCATCCCATCCCGCCCACCTGACCCTCCCACCCCTCCGTTCCCCAGCCACCCACTCTCTGCACCTACCGAAGTCCCCCTCACCCACCTAAGCCCCGACCACCCAACTCCCCGGACCCGCCCAAGTCCTGCCTGACTCCTCAATCCTGTCCTGCCCCCCACCTCCCTCCCGCCCCCGAACTCCCACCCCTCTCACTCCCCGCAAAGATCTCCCAAATGCTGCCTCACCACCTCACTCCTCCGCCTCCTGACTCACGAAACTCCTCCCACCCACCTCCCCATTCCCCCCACCTGACTCTTTCATCCTGGCCCCCATCTCCCTCCTGCCCCCCCCCGCACCCCCATAACCCCCTAATCCCACCTGCCCACCTTACTCCCCCCTCCGAACTGCCCTGACCCACATCACTCCCGACACCCAACTCCCCCCACCTCACCCCCTCATCCTTCCCCCCCCACACTTAACTCCTTAATCCTGCCCCCCCACTAACTCCCCACTCCCCCATGTAACCCCCTCCCCAGCTCCCCCCAACAACCACACGTCTGTAACACTTTTATTGCTGTTGTACAGAGTGGGGGGGGGGGCAAAGAAAGAGGGGCAAAACAGTGGGGGAAGAATGGAAGGAAGGGGATGGAGAAAAGGAAAAAGGAGGAGTGACAAGTGGGGGACGGGGAAAAAGGGGGAGAGGGGGTGAGGAAGGGGACAAGAGGAACAAAAATGGGACAAGGGGGCAAAAGCAACAAAGGGCAGTAGGAGAAAAGAAAAGAGGCAAGGGGGGATAAAAAAGGAGATGGGGAAAAAAGGCGGAAGGGGTGTGAGGGAAGGGACAGAGAAAAAGAAAAGAGGGACAAGGGGGGACGGGAAAAAGGGGGCGACAATGAAAAAAGGCAAAAGGGGGGCGACAGAAAAAAGGGGGAAAGAGGGGCAACGGAATAAAAAGGGAAAAGGGCGGAAACTGTGGGTGAGGAAAGGCAGACAGGGGATGGAGAAAAAGGGAGACAGAGACAAGAGGGGGCTGGGGGAAAAGGGAAGGAAGGGGACAAGAGGGGAGCGGGAACAAGAGGGAGAGAGAGGGTGAGGCAAGTCCGGAAGGGGGCAAGTGAGAGAATAAGGGGACAAAGGGGGAAAAGGACAACTGTGGGATGGGGAAAAAAGGGAAAAGGCAAACGAGGGCAGCAACAAAAAGGCAAACGGGGGGGAAGGGGCAACAGAAAGGCAAAGGAGGAGGAGGGGGGCAACGGTGGGTGAGGAAGGGGATGAGGAAAAGGAAGAAGGAAGGAAAGGGACAAGGCAGGGACTGGGGAAAAAAGGAAGGAAGGGGACAAGGCAGGGTGGAGAACGGGGACAACGAGGACAAAAAGGGGGACAAGGCAGGGAAAGGACGGGGACAAAAAGAGGACAAGGGGGGAACAAGGGGGACAAAAAGAGGGGACAAGGCGGGGAAGAACAGGGACACGAGAGGACAAACTGTTCCTTCCCTTAACCCTTCCGTGCCCTGACACCGCTCCCAGAGCTCCCAGCCCCAGATGGGCATTGAGCTGGGACAGTTCAGAGCTCCAGGGACAACTTTCAACTGCCCCAGTCCATTCGGTGCCTTTCAGCTGCTCCGGGATCCCGTTCCCCAAGGGCCACGAGTGACCAGCGACAGCCGTGCTCTCCAGCCATCGCTGAGCGCCCCCGGGCAGCGGATGGACCGGGACAGCGGAAAGGGGGAACTGCTCCAGCTCCGGGAACAGCCCCGCCGCTGGCCCGGGAGAGGCGGGGTGGAAGCGCCGGGCAGCGCCCGGGGCGCTTCTCTGCTCCGCACCAGGGCTGGAGAAAGGCCGATCCTGCCGGCCCGGGGCACTCGGGTCACCTCGTTCCCGGCTGAACGGTTCAGCTGGGACAGACGGGGGGTTATTGCAGCGGCACAAGCGTTCCGACCTCCGCGCCGCAGCCCGACCTGAGGCCATCGCCCCCCTCCTGGAGGAGTCGGGGCTGGGGCGTCCCTGCAGGAGGAGAACAGGACTCAGCCCCAGCCAGAAAACCTCCGCGGCCGGGGCCCGGGGCTCTGTGCCCAAGGGCAGCCGGGGCCGCGGGCTGGGGAGCAGAGAGCAGGAGAAGGCGGGGAACAGCCCCAGAGCATCAGCCCGGCGCAGGGCAGAGCTAGCCAGCGCGGCAGGAAGGGACGGGGAACCGGGGACAACGAGGGGAAAACAGGAGCGAGGGGAACGGGCGTGAAAGGGGGAAACAGAGAGCGGAGAAAGCAGGAAAGGGGAAGGGGAAAACCGGGAAAAGAAGGAAGAAAAGGGGCGGGGGGAGCAAAGAGAGGGGAGGAAGAGCAGAAAGAGAAGGGAAGGGAGGAAAGGGAGAGGAGTGTGGGAGAGGAAGGGAGACACCGAGGAGGGAAGAGAAGTGAATGGGGAGAAGCGGGCGGGGGGCAAAGTCGGGAGAGAAGGGGTTGGGGATGAAGAAGGGGGTGACAGGAAGGCAGATGGGGAGCGGGGAAGGGGGCAGGAAGACGGGGAGGACGGATTGGGAGAGGAAGAAAGGGACAAGGGGCGGGGGAGATGGACAGGAAGAGCAGGAGGAGACCGCGAGCGGGGGAAAAGAAGGAGCGAAAGGAGTGAGAACGGAAGAAGGGCCCGAGGTGAGGAAGAACAGACAAGGGCAAGGCTGTGAGATAGCGCTGGCCAAAAGCACCTGGCGGCACCCTGCACCCCACCCGGGCTGCCCAGGGGACGCCCCAGCCCAGTCCTACTGCTCTCGTGGGGGGAGAACTGGGAACAAACCAAACCAAACCTGAACAAACAGAGCAAAGAGCGCAGGGTGCCCTTTGCCAAGCGAGAAGAGACCCCGGGGAGAGGGGATCAGTCCCGGGATCACCGGGACACCCAGGGGCTCTGGGCACAAGGGACCGCTGGGACACTGAGCTCCAGCAAAGCCCCCGGGCACAGGCGGGGCTACCACAGGCACATCGCAGCCTCAGCTGGGACCCTCCCCGCCGCTGCCCGGGAAGTGGGGGGGAGAGGGGGTGTAAGGGAGGAAGAAGGAATAAGGGGGAAGGACGGGAAAGAGGTGAGAGGAAGAGTTGACAGGGAAGATTAGCAGGGAGAGAGAAAAAGGACCATAAAACCCCGCAGAAATGCTGCTGTCCCCGGCCCTAACCGAGGCGAGGGGCGCTAGCAGCTCCCAGCCAAGCCAGGCAGCGCCCGCAGAACGATTCGCCACGGCCGCTCCAGCACTGCCAGCGACCCGGCACCGACAGCAGCCCGGCCCCGCTCCCACCCCGGCCAAACCTGACCTGCGCCGGCCCCGGCCCTTTTGACTCCCGGCTCCGCCCTCACGGGCTCCAGGTGAGCCCCTGCCCGATTCCCCCCGCCTGGGCACGAGCAGGGTCCGCCCCGCCCCGCCCTGCCCCGCCCCGCCCCTCGCTCCCGACCGCGCCTGCGCCCCCCGGGGCCGCGCTCCGGCTTTGACAGGCGGGGGCTGCCCAGCCCGCACCCCGCCGCCAGCGCGGACCGGCCCCGCTCAGCCCCCGATCCCGGCTGCGAGGGCGAAGCGCAGCGTGCCGCGGGGCTGCGCGGCTTTAGGGAGTCGCGGTGACGGGCCCCCGTCGGGCTTCGCTCCGGCGAGTCCTTCGGCGGCGCAGGCACCGCGCTCCGTCCCGGCTCGGCTGCGGCCAATGGGAGCGCGGCCCTTCAATGCGCCCGCCCCCGTTGGTTGCCCTCTCGTCCCTGTTGCGGCCAATCGGAGCGCGCTGCTTCAACCCGGCCCCTTTCCCCGCCTGACTGTGCTCCGTCCAATCCCATATCGTAGTTTCAAGGCGGTTCGTCCCCCTCGTCTCTCTTCCGGCCAATCTGAGCCCGCTCCTTCAATTCGGAACCCACCCCCCCGTTCCCCGCCCATCCCTGCTCCGTCCAATCTGATACCGACGTTTCAATCTGCTTCGTCCCCCTCGTCTCTCTTCAGACCAATCAGAGCCTGTCCCTTCAATCCGGCCTGCCGCTTCAATCCGCACCCGCCCCGCCCGGCTCCCCGGCCCCGCCACCCCCGGGCCCCGCAGGCGCCGATCCCGCCGCTGCTGCGGCACAGGAACAACGCGGGGTCCCGGCTCCGCTGCAGCAGCCCCGGCAGCCGCTGTTGTGTGCCGGGGAGGGCGGGCGGCGGCTCCGCAGCGAGGCCGCTCGCGGTCCCCGTTCAAGCCTGAGAGGTGGGAAGGGCCGGAGCTCGCCGGGACCCAGCGCCGCCGGCACGGCCCACGCCGGGAGCTCTGCGGGAGCGGAGGGGTCCGCGGCGGATCGGGGCGCCGGGGCGGGACGGGGCTCCGCGCGCCTCCCCGAGCGGCGGCGGCGGGCTCGGGACCTGCGGGAGAACGGCGGGGCTGGGGAGCCGGGCGGGGCGGGGCCGGAGTGAAGGTCTGGGCCGGGATTGGGCGGAGCGGAGGGGGCGAGGAGAACGCTTGGTTCCGATTGGATCAGGCCGGCTGGGCGGGGATTGGTGGGGCCTAAACGCGCCCGGAAGCGCCGCCGTGCGGGAAAGACTCACCTGGGTGGGGGAGAAGAGCCCGCCCCGCCCCGCCCCGCCCCGCCCCGCCCCGCTCCCCTCCGCCCCGCTCCTCTCCTGGCCGGCTTAAGGGCGAGCGGCGGCAGCGGCGGCCCCGCGTAGAGGGATGGTGGGGGTCGTCGTCGCCGCCCCTGCCACCCCATGGGCCGAGGAGCGCCGCAAGTGGAGGGGAGCAGCCGTCCCAGAGGTTCGTGCCGTGCAGAGCGGGGCCCGGGGCACCGGCCGCTGCCCGGAGTCGGGGGTCCCGAGCGGTTGGGGAACTGGGGCGTGGTCTGGTCGTGGCCGGGTGAGGGCTCGGGTTGTCACCGGGGTGCTGGGGCAGCGCTGCCGGGGGCCCAGACCCGGCTTCCCGCGAGGGAAAGGGGGAGATTGACGGGACAGGACCTTAATAATAGTGTTATGGAGAGCACTAAAACCTTTATGGTATCGTATTCTCTCTCTAGTATCTTGTTTTTAGCTGTGGATATTTTATCTTCATGCTTCCACTTTATTCTGTTTTCTTTAATACACTTATTGACAGCCTATGGTCATATTTTCCCCTGATGTCATTTTATTTGATCTGTTGATACAAAACCCTTTAGGTAATCAAGAGCAATCAAACACTCCCTTGGTGTTTGGGCAGGGGCTGCCCCAGACCCCAGCACTCTCTGCCCTGGGCTGTGGGTGGGTTCCCTCCCCCTTCCCTGTCCCAGCCTGGGGGGTTCCAGCCCCTGATGTGGAGCCCAACTGGTGGGTCTGGGGGCCTGAGGAACCCGGCCCAGCAGCTCCCAGCCAGACCCAGTGCTGCATTTCCAGTGCTGGGAGTGGAGCCGGGGCTGCGGTTCTGGGCCTGGGCACAAACTGGGGAGGTTGGGGCTCAGCCCCAGCGCTGCTTTTTGGGATGGGGAATCGGAGCCTGAGTGGCTGTTCTCAGCCCCCAAACACCACTCGGGGGGTCTGTGGTGGTGGGGTCCTGAGAGCAGCGCTGGGGGTGTGGGGCTGCAGGACCCTCACCGCATGGGGGTGGCTTTGTTCAGTGTTCACCCACGGACATGCTCCTTAAGGCCATACTGGGACAGTGATGAGAGGTGACAGGGACAGTGGAAGGAGGACAGAGAGTGACTTCTGACCTTGTCAACAGCCCCGGAGCTGCTGAGAGAACCAGGAGCAGCTTCCAGCTGGAGGCAGCAGGGAGAGGCAGCGCTGGAGCTGCACTGGAGAGCTGGAGCTGGAACAGAGCTGGCAGGGCAGGGGCTGGACCTGAGCCATGGCCGAGCTGGAGAAAAGGTACTGCAGGGCTGGAACAGATCCTGGAGAGCAGGAGCTGGAATAAAGATTCCGAGGCTGGAGCTGAGACAGTCCAGAGCTGGAGCCCCAGTAAAGGCTGCAGGGGTGGAGCTGGGGCTGAAATGCTGACTCTCGAGCCCGAGGGGAAAGGCTGCAGAGCTGGAGCAGAACTGTCGCCTGTGGGGGTAGATCCAACTGTGGAGCTGGAGCTGAAATCCAGGATGGGGCTGACAGCACCCAGAGCTGGAATAAAAAGACCTTGAAGATCCTAATTTCCTCCTGTCCTGTCACTTGTGGATAATGTAGAGCTGGAGCTGAAATGAGGATCCTGGAGCTGAAAAACTAACCGTGGGGCTGGAGCTGAAACATCCCAGAGCTGGGGCGGAAATAACGCCTGTGGGGCTGGCGCTGGAATAAAGACTCCAGGGCTGGGGCTGGAATAAAGACTCCAGGGCTGGAGCTGAAACAAGGACACCCGGCCTAGAGCTGAGAGAAACGCGGTGGGGCTGGGGCTGACGGGATGCAGAGCTGGAAGGTGCCAGCACTGAGTGCTGCTGCTGGCCCTCACCTTCCCTTGGCAGCCCTTCAACAGCCCCAACAAACCTGGGGCTCCCACCTTTGCTTTAGCCTCTCACCTGCACAATGGTCACAGCAGGGTTTTTTTCATTCTGGTCTTCTCTGCTCCAGGCTCAACACCCCCAACTCTCTCCCCTGTCCTCCCAGCGGAGGGGTTCCAGCCTCCCATCATTCCTGAGGCCTCCTCTGGCCCCGCTCCAGCAGGTTCATGTCTCTGCTGTGCTGAGGAGCCCAGAGCTGGACCCAGCACTGTAGGGGGGTCTCCCCAGAGCAGAGCACAGCAGAGGGGCAGGATCCCCTCCCTCCACCTGCTGCCCACGCTGCTGGGGATGAGCCCAGCACACGGGTGGCTTCTGGGCTGCGAGGGCACGTTGTCGGCTCGTGCCCAGCTTTTTGCCCACGGGCACCCCGAAGTCTCAGGGAGGGAGCGGCCACCACGTTCCATGCCACAGAAAGAACATAAGGGACAAGGCTGGGAGAGGTCCCTGCCCAAAAGCACCCATCAGCCCCCTGCACCCCACCCGGGGCAACCGTGGGACACCCCAGTCCCACTGCTCCCATGCTGGGAGTACTGGGGAAAGAAAAAAAAAGAGAAAAGAGCGCAGGGTCCCCTTTCCCAGGGGAGAACAGGCCCAGGGGAGATGGGATCAGCCCTGGGAATCACTGGGACACCCAGGGGCTCTTTGCACAAGGGCTCAGCTCAGCACGGGGCACACAGGTCAGGGACACGGGACAGGGGACCACTGAGGCACTGAGCTCTCGCAAACCCCCTGGGCCAATGCAGGGCCACCACAACCACATCCCAGCTCCAGCTGCGACCCCCAGCCTCCACCCCAGCCAACCAGCACAGCGCTGGTTCCAGCACAGGGCAACACGCCTGTCCAGGCCCCGGGAAAGGCGGCACCGGGCGGCTCCCGGCATCCCGCTGTGGCTGTGGCCGCCAACAGCAGCCATCCTGCCCGGGGAGGGGGGACTGAGAGCTGGGGGCCACAGAGGGGCTTGGGACAACACACACCAAAAGAAGGGGACAAGGGGGAGAACCCAAAGAAGAGAACATGGTAGGGACACATGGAGGGGAGAACCAAAAGGAGGGGAGGGAATGAAATGCAGAAGGGGACAAGGAGGGGAGAAGGGAGACAGGGAAAAGGGGTCGAGAGGACCAGGGGTGAGAAGTAAAGGAGCTGTCCTGCACATTAGAACCAGATCCGTACTGTTAAATACTGCTGTAGGAGAGAGGCTCCTGATGGAATGACAGTGAAATACTGCATCCCTGTGTATGAAGATGATCTCAGCGTCCTGTAAGCATCACAACTCCTCCCATGTTAGTGAACACCACCAGGTAAACAGGTTTCTTTCCTTTCTCTTTCAGGAGTGGGATGTCAAACTCCAAATAAATAAAGCATACACTCACGACGCGTGTAGTGCAAATTCCAAGTAAACAGAATGTCAGGGAAGTAAAATCGTAGTTGCCAACTTTGGTTCCGCAGGGCAGTTACGATTTCACGCCCGGCACCCTGCCTCGCCGCCCTCGGTGTGCACCAGCGCCAGCCTCCCACATCGGCGACAATGATTGAAAGAGATTGTTGTAGGGAGGGGCCATAGCAGGGGAGACAACCACCTCTGCAAACGTTGCGCTCAGGTGGTCAGGCTTCACGCCACGTGTCCCGTCGGACCTCAGGAGGAAGGCTGGTCACCTGCCCGGCGAGCAGTCTCCCGTCCCATGTCAGAGAATTCACATCAGCAACTCTGTGCAACATGGGTTGCGTGGCCCAGACTACTAGAAGGCAATGGTTTTTTTTCCAGGTACAACCATTGAAAGGGAACATCTACAACAGTGCGATTTAGAAAGAACCTAGTAACACAGAGAATTAACAGGAACGACATTCAGCTTTGGGCTGAGGGGGTTCGCTGTTGGTTGGTGTTTGATTCTGCACAGCTCTGGGCCGTTACAAAACCTGCTGCACTGAGCACAGGGCTAGTTTTTCTTTTCTGTTGTTGTTGCCGTTCGTTTAATTTGTTTTTCTTAATTATGCAAATCTACTTCCCACCCAGCCGTATTTTAAACTGGAATAAAACTCCCTAATATATTCATGGCATAAATTCTATATGCAGAGAAAGGCAACCAATAACATTTTGTATAAATTAGAAGTGAGGACATACTGCAGACTTGCTCAAGACCCTTTTTTCCACAGTACTGCCAGCGAGCAGAAGAGTCCTGCAGCTTATCAGTAAAACAAGTACCGATTTTAGCCATTTTTCTTCAGTGCTCATTTTCAAGGTTTTTTTTTAAAGCCTGTGTTTTCAGTCCACAACTTGCTGTTTCTTGCAGAGAGACTGGGAAACAGTTTTTTTTTTTTGAATCGCATTCTCACACAACACGTTGAACCTTCAACAAAGGAAACACAGAACCAGCACCAAAGTCCTCTCAGCTAAAAGATGGCTATATTAAAATGATAAAAAAATCAAAGGAAAAAACCCTCTGCAAACAAAAAGAAACCTCTCCTCATTTGGGACACACACATTTAGCTTTTAAAAACTGAAGACTCATAAATACCGTCATGGTATAACTTTAAAGAATTAAGGCTTCTAAAAACTTCAGTGCCAAAATAATCTCTCTGCGTCAGTATTAAGAATAAAATATTTTGCCCTTTTTTTTTTTTAAAGACTTTTCTTAGTTCCATAAAATTCTGTCACATAATAGTACATACTGAAGGGGAGCGTTAGAACTGCTTATGGAGGTTTTAAGTAGTTGTCAGAGTAAGTTACAGCGATAGAATTCGATTACTGATCTGATCCATAGCTACTTTACATGGGGCCGTTGGCTCATTTCACCTTTTTTTTCATGCTTACTGTGGCCATTTTGTCCCTACTTGCCATCTGGTATCCCGTTCTGGAAACGTCCACGAACAGCGCTATGTTTGTCATTCGACCAAAGAAGTTTGCTTTGTTTGCAGAGAACTTTTGTTATCCTGGCCAAAATATAATAAAGCGAGGCAGCACCTACTAGGACAACAAAGACAACATCCAGTAAGAACTACTGATAGAAAGAGATGCTGTAAACAGCGGCTCGTAGATGTTGGGCGGCTCGTAGATGTTGGGCTCCGTTGTGACCGAGGATGTAACTAATCCAGTACGCACAGTCCGGTTAACGGGATGACCGGCTTGGTCTCTGTGAATCTCAGATGGCCTCTGGGCCCGCTGCTGGTAGCTGCGGGGAAGAAGAAAGAAGAGGGAAGAAAGGGAAAACCGTCATCAGCACTCTCCGCAATACAAGCCCGCAAACACAGAAACGCTTCAGTCTCTTCAGATCAAAGAGCGGATCACCGCAAGGGCTCTCGCAACGCCAGCATACAGAGGGCTGCGCACAGCAGGTAAGGCCTTTAAATCAGTCCTTGCAGCTCACTGATGAAGAATGACTAGACAAGCAGACCTGCGTGTGACTAAAGGCACAAATCCACCCTCCAGAAAAGCGATGAAGAGCCAAGCTGACCTGACCTGCTGCCAGAGGACTTCTTATCTAATCCACAAGGACTCCTACAGAGCGAGACACATCTGCCCTTCCCGCTGTAAAGAGGCGACATAATCTAACACACCACTTATTTATCTTCTTGTGCAACTGAATGACTAGAGAAACAAAGAACTCCATTTCTGATTGTGCAATGTTCTGCTTGGGTCCAGAGTTCAGCCTGAAACTTTTTATTTTGCTCAGCAGGCCATCGCCAGCAGCTGATCGTGTCCCACTCCTCCTCTCCCTTCCCCTCAGCCACAGGGTCGACAGGTTATTTACGCAGGACTTGCCTTTATACTAAGGATAAATGCAAAGGGAAAGGTGATGCAACTGATGTTATCGAGATCTCTTCAGCAACATTCGCCTTTGCCGCGGTTCTGCTGCTCGCTCCTTATGGCTTTCTCCTTTCCCAAGACAAGCTCCACTTAAAGACTTGGCTGCCCTGAAAGCAGGGAGCAGTGCTGGCACTGTACTCACCCTACGGCTAGCCCGATACGATAAAGCAGCGGCTAACACGTCATTATTTTTGATCTGGAGATGGTCTAAACACCACAGATGTTTCAAACAGACCAGTTCGGAACACTCTTGTGAAGTGACTCTCCTCGCACTTCAATATCCCTGAGCAAATTCGTTTGCTGGAACTTGAAAGAGTTATGAAACCCAGTTCATGGACTTTTACTTATTCCTCCTGATTAATAAAAATCATTTACAAAATGCAGACTGCAGTCCTCATATTCAAAATAATTTGTTAGAATATTGTCATTGAAACAAACACAAAGGACCTTCCTGACCTGAAGAGAGGGATTTCTGGCCAGAACAGGAGAACAGTATTTATTTTACTTTTTTTAAATCAAATCATGGAACTTGAGAAAAGAGTCACCCTTTCTGAATACCTCCACAGTTTTCGGTTCAATCCAAACACTCGTATAGGTGTATTTTGCTCCAGGCCCCTTAGGCAGCGCCCCAAACAGATTGTTAAATATGGAGTGATCGAGACACACAAAAGGAGACGCTTGCTGGTCTGCAACTAGGAATCAGTCAGGACAGGTTTGTTTCTATAACCTTTCTGCCCTTCACATGGCAACTGTCACAAAAAGCAAAGGAGACAATCGAGTTTTTGTACATGGCGCAACGAGCTTGGCACCTACACAGAAACCTGATCAATCGAATCATCTTGTGAAATAGGACAACCAGCCACAGACTTGCCTCAACGGTGCACACAACTAAATTGCAACGTGTGACTTTATCCCCTCGCACAAGGGTTCTGTACATGCATATTTAACCCAGAACCATTTTTAACCATACCTTAAAATAAAACCAGGAAGCAACCGCTCATTCCGCTCAATGGGACCATTGATAACTTTTACGAGGGCTTCATACAATTCGCTCTCAGGGACCGTCTTCCAGTTCAACAATATCCCCAGGCCTTTGGCCTGCACACGAGTCACGGGATCGTAATGGTCTCCAAATAGGGGAATCCCCACCGCTGGGACGCCGTGGTACATGGTTTCAAAAATGCTGTTCAAACCTCCATGACTAAGAAAAGCTTTAACGTTAGAGTGACCTGAAAACAGAAGAGGCATGAAGATTAAAAGTACATTTACACCTCCTTAATGTAAAGTCATTGAAGCAGTGGGGTGCAACACACTGGTCACCCTGTTTCTGTGGCTGTGATTCAGGAAGGCAAAAGAAAATGCAGCTCGTTCTGAAGTTCTCCTCCTTAAAACCCACTCCGCTGAAATTCTGCATGCATTAGATGATTTCCTCGAAACACTAAGAGAGAGGGAATGGCCAATGCAAGGAAAATCATCATGTATATGAGTTGTGTAGAATTATTAATGGACTGACTAATTTACACTGTTTACTCCCGAGTAGCTACAGGTGGTGACTCCATCCAGCTCAGCGGTACAAATGAGCCAGGGGGCGAGCATTTTCCCTCATTATTCATATGAAATACAAGCTGGTTAATGACAGGACAAATGAAAGCTCCATGTGCCTTACTTCAGGCTAGCAAGATCTGACAATAATGCTAACAACCTTCTGTAATGGAAGAATGAGACTGCCTCAGAGCAATTCGGTAACCCAACCAAATTTACCTGCTTTAAAAGTCATTTGCCTAATCACGACATTACGATAAATACTCCAGCTGACATGCCACACACACGCTTAACACATTTGTTAGTGCCCGTCGGAGCACTGGGGCTGTTTTGCGAACACACAAACACCCAGTTATCCCAGAGACAACTATAAATATTCTGTGGTCCCTCAGATCTGCAGTGCATTCAGCCACCCTTCAACAGGGAAGAAAGGGAAAAAAAAAAAAAAATACAGAGACTCTAACGCAGTCTTTACCAAAGGATGGAAGCAAGTGAAGTTTTATCTCCCCATCTGAGAACCTGGAGTACCTCACGTTAGTTAAACAGAAAGGTCATTATCAGCTTGCATCACGTGCCCAAGTTCAGTTACAGCTTTCTTGAGAGAAAGAGAAATCAATGTGTATATACACAGCTGGAGGTACAGACCTCTCAGGCTTGCTTTGATGCAGTGTAAACCACTGTTGTATGCTCAGTTTTATGACTCTTCCCTGAAGAGGCCAGTGAACACCACAGCGTGCTTTTTCCTAAGAGAGACATTAACTGTTAGAGTCGTCAGTTCCCTGAAAGAGCAGATTCAAGAAAATTTCTACTTCTTTATCTTTAATAATTACTTTTTCTCAAACTGCACCGCTTCCATCTTGTACAAGACACTTGTCAAAAAATTGTCCCATTTATTAGGCCAAATAATCTTTGGAATAACTATGTCCTTTAACTCTATTAACTTAAGGAAAAAATGGAGTTAGTGCCAGGGAAAGACAGTTAACATCAGAAAGGTGTTTGATTTCATCACCTTGAAATTCTGACAAAGTCTGTGTTCTTGTTTTATGACTTCCATGACAGAAATTATCTGAGCTTTATAATAACTGCTAATTCAGGACAACGTTGCTGGCAGAGCAACTCAAACTCAAATGAGAATAAGTGGAACATGCTCGAAGTAGATATTCACCAAGGAGGTCGTTCTGCGGGAACCCTTCTACAAGCTTTGTGTTGTTGCCTGAATTCCTTGGTTTGTTTCCTGAAAACCTAGAGCAAGAAAGTCAAATGGAAGCTGAGTTATCAAGACCTTCAAAATCGATAAACCAGAGCATCGAACCAAATGATCCACGAGCCCTAAGCAGATTTCCAGGCACATGGGGATAGCGTTTACTCATTAATACGAAAAAATAGGGTGAACCAAACTGCTGTGAATAGCTAATAACTTCCAACTTCATGTTCTCATCATTCAGCTTCCTTGCAGTCTGGCTTGAAATGCAATGTTTTCTATTACATAACGGCAACGTAGTTCCTTCTCAGAGCACATAGAACTCTTACTACTGTGGCTGGCAGGAGGTTTTATAACCTCCCTATGGTTCTGAGTCCATGGCTTTACTGAAAACTCTGCCTAGTACTAGATGAGGAATTCCACTGAGAACATCCAAGGAGCACACAGATACTAATCCCTACCATCAACACAACGAAGAGAAAGGCTGACAGCTCAGCTTATGGGGCAAGAAGCTACTGATGAAATGCTGGGGATCAGACTGTGAGACGTGTATTTTTCTTAGTTGCTCCGGTGCCTGAAACCCAATGGCAACGTCTTGCTCAGCTGAGGTTGTCGGAAAAGTTTAGCCCCTAAAATAAAGGCTCCAAGTACAAGCTGATTTACATGTTAATGTTTTATACAAGTAATATAGAAAGTTAAATATATTCTAAACAGAAAAGAAAGAGGGACCAGTGACTCCTAGAGGACAGAGCTGTTTTGTGACAGCTCCATCAAACACCTTCAAAACATGCTGGTTACTAGAGAGCGTTAGAACTGTAACTTTAGAAAGAATCACCTACATGTTCCCAATTAAGCAAGGAATACATCTTTACAACTGGCTTGTACATTCTGTATGTCGAGAAAAGCCCACATTGTTTACACTAAGTTATATAAAAGCAAGTAAACTATGTAAGAGGTTTGGGCTTCCATAATCAGAAGCATATTAAAGAACTACAAAGATTTCCTTGAACTGGCATCGTGACGTCAGACTACTAAGCAGTACTACCCTTCTCATTTTCAGAAACATCTCGTATAAAAACTCCATGTCCAACATAGGCCAGAGGTCAATGATTTGAAGAATAAAAAAAAATAAAGTGGGACTCAATTTCATATTTAGGTATTTAATTACAGATCTCAAATTCCCACTTGGCTGACCAAAAGCCAGTTGCTCAGCTCTCCCAAGGACAATTTCTTACACCTAGTCCCAGGGACATCTTCCCATTCCACAAATCACAGTGGCAAGACAGCAGGCGGGTTCCCTTATCCAAAAAGCCATGTAGCACATAACAGATTGCACATAGCAGAACCAAAAAACCTAACAAAAAAGCATTAGTAAGGAAATACTAGCACGGAAAATAAAAAATTTTAACAGAAGACTTCAACTGACGTTGTGGCTTTTGGATTAAAATGGATTTATTTACTATAGGAAGTGGGTGCTTCCTGCAGAAAGACATTCCAGGCAAAACATGATAAAAAGATAAAACAAAAGAAAAGCAGTAAGATCAACCGGGGACTAATAAGTAACTACAAGCCAAGCAGTGTCACAGGCTTCAAAAGAAACAAACAGGGAGCAGGCTCTACCCGCCACAGAAACTGATGAGATCTTTACTGCACCTACCAAAGGTTCTGTGCCATAGCCTGAAGCTATTTCCCATTTCACGTTCCTTAGCGGGGTTGACTATTTCAATGACAGGCAGCAGCAAAAGCAGTCCCTACGAGAGGATGGGGAACAGGCTGCTAAATGGACTGCCAGTAGAGCTCCTGAAGTGCAGGCAGGACAGCACTTGGATTGTAAGACACTGGTTATTTGGAAACCAGTGGTTCACATCAGCTACTCTGAATTATATGCCAGAGCGATGCTTCACATGAAGCAGAGCTGACTAAACAGTTTGTGGATTTTTACAGGATGTTGAGAGTGTCACTCACGATGGTTTTAGAGCTGAGAAAGCTTATTACTGATTTTTACTCCTGCAGATCTTTCTTCCTCCAATTTCTCACAGAAGACAAGAAGAGCAATTTGGAAAGTCTACATTTATGGATAAAAGAGGAGAAGGGGCCCGAAAAAGCGAGGAAAAAGAAGAGAAAAAAGAAAGAAAACAGAGGATTAAATCAGCAAGATTTAATCTTGCTCCTTAGGGTGGCTTCTTTATCACAAATGACAACAGTATGTCACAAATGTTGTAACTCCAGACCCTTTTCACTGTCCCCAATCCTTCTAGAATCTAAACCTGGCACTGGAGTATAACCTATGCCTTATTCTGCCACAAAATCATTGCTCCTCCGTATTATCAGGTGACTGCAGCATTGCCACAAAGAGCGTCCTTCAAAAGAGTCATGTCCTCTGTGCCACCCAGACTGTCTCAATTTCAGCACCTGCAACTCTAGATCAAGATGCCGCAAGAGGTCATAAACACGATTCGAATTACCCCAGGTACTTCCACCATCTCACTTACCTCCAAATAACACGCGGTGGCAGTCTGGCCAGAGCATGTGCTAACTGATTCGCTGTCTTCTGACGAGTGTATCATGCCAGCTCCAAATGAGACGAGGACAAAGCCATTATCATTAGCACCGTTCCCCCTTGTTTGGAGATCCTGTGGAAGTGAGAATTTGCACTGAGCACTGTAGCAGCACAGATAAACCGAGAAAGAGGTTAACTAAACATCGCCTAAGGACAGCTGTTGCTCCCTACGTGACTTCACAAGCTGTTTCAAAAGTCATAAACATTTCAGAAATCTCCAGAATTCACGGTACAGTCTATGAACAGTGGAACTCTTCTGGGTTTGTTTTAGCTTCCGTATTAATAACCAGCTTCACAAGACAGTTTGTCATTTCTTAACAGACCAGCTGACATGCATTCACAAGGTAACACATTACATTTTAACTCGGCAAAATAGAAATAGATCTCTCTCATAGTATCAGCCTGGAAGTACAGCACAGGAAATACAGGAATGAAGGCTGGGACTTAACAGTGTCATGTCTAGCCTTGAAGAAAGTGACAGTACTTGGAAAGGGATGCTTTTCTTTCTTTTCTGTAAAAAAAAAAACCACCACAACTTGAAAGAAACCAGAGCTTCAAAAAACACCTTCAGTTTCCACTGCTCCAGTATTTCGAGGAGCAAGGAACAATATTGCATCTGTCTAAGTACAAGGCAGATATCCCTCATTCTTGGACCTACACACTTTATTTTACTTTCGCTGCCTCTTCTACAGCGCGTTACCACTACTCTATCAAACACGCACAAGTGTAACAAAGGCCAAAGCCCTTCACATCCTTTAGCGCATCCTCTTCCCATAACTACCCTGAAATTGAGTCTCTTGCAATGCAGTTTCTGCTGACCCTCCCGATTCAAAGGCTGCCTCAACCTAGGCAAGGAAGGCAAGGTTGGGCCCCCCGCTTTCCGCTGCAGAGAGCTTTGGGGCTCTTGCCACAAGACGTTCAGCCCACACGTGGTCACCCTATGCACGACCATGGCTGGTCAAGGGTTTCATTGGATTCATCCAAATGCCGGGGCTGTCTTGGTGGGAGCAGGGTTTGTGTCACTGATGACAAGGCAAGCCAGCAGACACCACTACCAACTGCCCCAGGACGGCGGGGCTCTGCCGGGCCGGTGGAAAAAGCATCCAAGCATACAAGGGAGCACAGAGCTGCCAGCTAAACACATCCTGGATACAAGAACAAGATCATATGGCTTTGGGGAGCAGGGAGCGGGGATCTTGGAAAAAAGGTGAAAGCCTCAGTGTACCCTTTGCTTTTGGAAACAGAGATTTAAATTCTACTTTTTCCAATACAACTATTGGCAGCAAGAAGTAAAAAGTTGTACCACTGACAGAAGCTGAAAAGTATCTTTTATTTCCCAGGACATGGTTTAATTCCGGTCTCATCACATTTAAGCCAAAGCCTGCTCAACAGCAGTACAGCAATAGGAAGTGAGTGCGAAGAAAATTAAGAGCCCTGTTCACAACGCGCCTCTTGTGCTGGTAACAAATGGCAGGCCAGACAGTAACGGAGTAACGCTGCGCTATCCTGTCTCAGCACAAAACCACAGAAGCTACCACACAAACCAGCCGGTGCAACCAAGACCTCTGTATTACACTGGGGTTGTACCCAAGTCTCTGCTATGCAGTGAAGAAGGAATGTCCATTTGCCACCGACCCATCGGTCGCTGCCTTGCTGACCCGCAGGTCACTGACCAGTCAGTCACTGTCTCGTTGACCCGCCGGTCACTGTCCCATCGGTCGCCATCTTGCTGACCTGCTGGTCACTGACCTGTCAACCCGCCAGACTCAGATCCGCCAGTCACCGATTTGCTGACCCACCAGTTGCAAACCTGTCGAAAAGCCTGTCGCTGACCTCTTGGTCACCTTCTTGCTGACCTGTTGGTCACCGTCTTGCTGACCCACCAGTCACCAACCTGTCAACCCGACAGTCGACAACCCGTCGATCACCATCTTCCTGACCCACCAGTCACCGTCCCACAGACCTGCTGGTCAGAGACCAGTTGGTCGTCATCTTGCTGATGCATTGGTGGCCATCTCTCTGACCCGTCGGTCGCCGACCTGTGGGTCGTCATCTCGCTGACCTGCTGCTTGACGACCCATTGGTCACTGCCTCTCTGACCCGTCGGTTGCCGCCTCTCTGACCCACTGCTCACTGACCCATCGGTCACCATCTCACTGACCTACTGGTCGCCGACCCGTTGACTCGCCAGTCGATGTCTCGCTGAACTGCCAGTCTCCGCCTCATTGACCCACCAGTCACCGACCCGCCAGCTGCCAGCTCACTAACCCACTGGTCACCGACCTATAGGTCGCAGTTTTGCTGACCGTCTGGTTGCCAAGCCGTCAACCTGCCGGTCACCGACCTGTCGGTCACCATCTTGCTGACCTGCCGGTTGCCAACCCGTAGGTCGCCATTTCGCTAACCTACTGGTCGATAACTGGTCAGTCACTGTCTCTCTGACTCGCCGGTCACCAATCCGTTGGTGGCCGTCTTGCAGACCTGCCAGTCACTGATGCGTCGGTTTATGTCTCGCTGACCCACTAGCTGCTGACCTGTCGGTCATTGTCTTAATGACCTGTTGGTCGACGACCCGTCAGTCGCCATCTCCCCAAACAGCCAGTCGCCAACTGGTCGACCTGCCAGTCACCACCTCACCAACGGTCACTGTCTCAATGACCCGCCAGTCGCTGTCTTGCTACACCCGCCGGTTGCCAACCCGTTGATTGCTGTCTCACTGACCCACCGGTCACCAACCTGACGATTGCTGACTCACTGACAAGAGGGGACTCACCGGAGACGCACCGGTGGCTGACCCACTGAAAGGCCAGTCGCAGACGCATTGGTTGTCTCACTGACCTGCCAGACGTCAACCCATTGGTTGCCATCTTGCTGACCCACTGGTGGACGACCTGTCAAAACTCCGGTCGCCGAACCGTCGGTCGCCATCTCGTAGACCCACCGGTCAAAGAGCCGTCAGTCGCCGTCTAGCTGACCCAATGGTCGACAACCTGTCGGTCGCTGTCTCGCTGACCCGCTAGTCAGCGTGCCATCAGCTGCCGTCTTGCTCACGTGCCGGTCACAGACCTGCCAGTCCACTGGTTGCCTACCTGCCGGTCGTCAGCTTGCTGACCTGCCGGTCGACGACCCGTCTGTCGCCGTATCGCTGACCCGACGATTGATGACCTATCAATCACTGTCTCACTGAACAATTGGTCGCCATCTCACTGACCCACCGGCCGCTGGCATATCAGTCGCCGTCTCACTGACCTGCCAGTCACCATCCCATCATTTACGGTCTTGCTCACCTGATGGTCGCCGACCAGTTGACCAGCCAGACACCGATCCATAGGTCAGCATCTCGCTGACCCATCGGTTGCTAACTCATCGGTCACCATCTCACTATCCCGCCAGTCCCCCAAACACTGGTCGCAGCCTCGCCGACCCCCTGGTCGATGACCACGTAACCCACTGGTTCCCGACCCATTTGTTGCCACCTCGCCAAACGGTTGGTCGCTGACCTGTTGAAGTGATGGTCGACGACGCGTCAATCCGATGGGTGCCATCTTGCTGACGGTTGTTTTATGGAAGATCTGCTGGTCCATTTGACTTTGCCCAGAGCGCCTTTCTTGGGACCCCTTCTCCAGCCCAATGGCGCTCCTCTTCTCGCTCGCTCTTGACTCGCCGGTCCACACCATGCCTCTTCTTTCTCTGTCGAGGCCTCTTCATTCTTCGCCAACGCCACGCTGCTGCCAAGGAAGGAGGACACAGTTAGGCCTGACGAGCGCCAACTCCCCCAATGGAAAGAAATGGGGGACCCCTACACCTGCCGAAAGAGCTCCCCAGGGCACCACACGGCCACCCGCGCAAACCCCACCTCTGCAAAACCCTCCCGCTTCCCCTTGTCTCACCACGGCGATGCGCCGCAGGGCTCCGGATGCCGCTGGAGCCAGGCTGCAAGGCGGGCGCTCTGGGCAAATGAGCTGGGCACACCAGGCAGCGGCCAACGAGGCTGCACAGCCCTGCTTACAGGGCGCTCCAGCCGCTGCCCGCACTGCAAAGCGCCCAGGACGCCAGGGCCTTGGCCAGGCCCTCATTTACAGGGCAGCCCTGCTCCCAAAGGCCCGCGGAGGTTCCTTCTCTCTGCTTCGGGGGCACCCTGACCCACACCCCGCTAGCGGGGCGGTCCCCCCACGCATGCAGCCTGCCAGCTGAGCACAAAGGTTCGCAGACCCGCAGCCTGCTTACAGGCGGCTCCACACCCAGGGAGCCCCAGAGCTCAGCCTTCCCCTGCAGCCACAGCAAGGACACTCAGCAGCCAGGCAGTGGAGCTGCACGGCCAAAGGCCGGGGGGCTGGGGCCCAGCCCCGAAAACCAGGGCGGCACACGCCCACACCCCCGTCCTGGCCCCACGCCTCTGAAAGGCCGGGGCCACAGATACCCACCTGCTACAGGGGGTCCCTCCAACCTCCCGCCGAGGGCTGGGGACACCCACAGCCCTGCTTACAGGGCGCTCCCCCTCCCCTCGGCACTCCCAACAAGCCCCACGGAACCCCCGGGCTTTGGCCAGCGCCCAACTTACGGGCTGGCCAGCCTGGCTGCAGCACAACACCATGTCTTCAGCAACCCAGCCAGCCACCTCCACCCCAAGTGCAGGCAGGTCGCCCAGCCAAAGGCTGTGCCAAGGGCGGCACCGCGCCCGCCGCCACACCAATTCCCCAACCTCCTCCCTCTGCAAGGCCAGGGAGGGATCGATGCCCTGGGCTGCCTAAAGCAGCCGCCCCAGCCCTGCTTACAGGCACCTGCGGCTGCTCCTGGGGACAGTGCGGGACAGCAGGCTCCACACCTCCTGACACATGCCCTGAGGACAGGGCTGTCAAGCCGGCAGGTGGCCAGCAGGACAGGCAGCCATGCAGGCAGAGAGACAGCGAGGTCCTGGCTACAGGCCGCTCACCTCGCCCGCGCTACCACTAAGCGCCTTCGCTCTGTCCTTCAACAAAGGAAGGGGCAAGCTCGCACTCGCCCTCCGCTCGCGGCCTCCAAGGGGACCCCCCTGGTACTGCACAGAGCCCCTCTTCCCCTCCTGGGAAGCTCACCCTAAGCTACAGCGCTTTTAAGGGCACCTAAAGAAACCTCAAGGACAAGCACACTCACACCAACAAGGACAGGCACAAGGACAGGGGGACACAAACACAGAACTTTCCAGAAGAGAGAGCTTGCTCTGTGCAGCCAGTCTCTGGGGAGCCATCCCTACACCGCAGCAGGAGAGCAGAGGCCCACACCCGCCCCCGGGCTGCAGGGAGGCCAGAGGAGCCTCAACACGCCAAGGGCCTTCACGGCTGGCCAAGGGGCAAAGGCCGCGACACGCCCTGAGGACAGGGGGTCACGCCGTCCAGGCCACCAGCAGGCAGAAAGCCGCCGGGGCTGAAGCAGGGAAGGGACGGGACGGGAAGGGAAAGCAAAGCAAACGGCCCTCCCCTGCTTACAGGGTGCCCCTGGGGTCCGGTGAGCTCCGTTTGCCCCTCGGGTGCGGAGACGGCACCTCTCACCCTCCTTACAGGGTGGCCGCGTGCTCCGGGCAGCCAAAGGAGCACAATGCTGGCCAAAGGCCAACCACAGACAAAGCAAAGACCCGAGCCCTGCTTACAGGGAGGTCGCCCAGCGCAAAACCAGCCAGGACACCCCAAAGGGGCCCGCCACGCTCTTACGTCACCACGCCCCGCTGAACACAGGGAGCTCCCTTTCTTTGCCCAGAGTGCCTTTCTCAGGAGCCCTTCTCCAGCACCAAGGCGCTCCGCTTCTTGCTCTACTCTTGACTCGCCGTGGCACACCACGCCTCTGCTTTCTCCGTCAAGGCCTCTTCCTTCTTCGCCAACGCCATGCTGCTGCCAAGGAAGAAGGACACTTTTGGACTTGAAAAGTGCCAACTCCTACTTTCTACACAAGGATAAAGACTGATAGTTGGAGTACCACTCCTCTCATTCTGTGTTCCTTCCTCATCCCTTACCAAGAGTAGGTTTTTGTTTCGTGCACCCTTCTCTCCTTTCTTTCCCGCCCACTACTTTTCTGTGTCTGTTCCTCTGCATTTCATTTACTGCAGTAAATCCTCATTCTGAACTCACCATCGTCGGTTCATAAGTATTCTCCCTTCCTTCAGGAATATCTTGTCCATGAATTTCTCTTGGAACTGGGCTTCAGAAGTCTAAATCATGGAAAATGGCACATATAATTTATCGAGTCAATCCCAATGCGGATGATGGTTTTTATATTATTGTCCTCTCCGTCCCCATCTTTTTACCCTTCCTGCACATTAGAGCCTAGAGCCAGAACCACTACTGAAATCAAGGATGGTCATTCAGCACGACATGCTGAAAACTTCATCCTTTCTGCTACTTTCTGCACCTTGCACCATCACAGCTTCTCCCACAAAAATTCTGCTAGCGTCTTCTGTAAGTTCCTCACATGTTGCCCTCAAACATGCTCACCCCATGCTAACCATCCTCACTATTACTCTGATAAATTATGGGAGCTCTCCCCTGCAGCTTTCCCTGTCCTCTCAATGACTTCAAACTTGCCTGGGCACAATATTGTTTCTGTCTCTCTTAAGAAATCTCAACCTTTCTGTCAATAATGGTTACCCTGCCCGTTCTGAGGGGCCTCAGATTTCCCATAAAGTCTGTCTGGTAGGTCTCCCCTAACTGACCTCAGCTTTTCCCTCCAAAATACCACCTCTGTCCCCTCTACATTACCTCAGATATTCCTAAAAAAATGCCTGTTGTCTCCCCTCTAAACTTTCCCAGCTTTTCAGCTCAAATTGTCACCTCTGTCCCCTCTAAGTTATCCCAGATTTTCTATCAAATTGCTGCTTCTACCTGCTCTGAGTTACATCAGACTTTCCCTCAAAAAGCTCATTTTACTCCTCTAAATTACTCCAGATTCGGCCATTCCAAAAAGTGATTTTCTTTCACATAATTTACCTCAAGTTTTCTGTCAAAATTGTCTCTGTCCTCCCCAGCCTCACCTCAGCTTTTCCCTCCAAAATGTTCCTATCCCATATATATCACTTCAGATCTTACCTTCAAAACATCCCCTCTCCATCCCTTCTAAGTTTCTTCAGCTTCCCCTTGTAAAGCTCACTGTCCCCTCTGATTTACCTCAGCTTTTCCCTCAGAAATTCACCTAAATCAGGATTGTCTCCTCTAACAACCCCCCATGCACAGACAACCTCACCTCAGCTTTTCCCTCCAATATGTTCACTCTGTCCCCTGCACATTTCTGTACAGGTTTTTAAGGTAACCCGAATTGACCCAGATTCACCCCTTCAAAAGTTGTCTTTCACCTAAATTTCCTCAGCTTTTCTGTAGAAATATCTCCTCAGTACCACCTAAATTACCTCAGCTTTTCTGTCAGAATTGCCTCTGTCCCCCCCACCTCACCTCAGCTTTTCCCTCCAAAATGTTCATTCTCTCCCCTCTACACTAGCTCAAAAATTTTACCCTCAAAACGCCCCCTCTCCGTCCCTTTGCAGTTTCTTCAGCTCCCCCCTGCACAGCTCCCTCTGTCCCCCGCGGTTCACCTCATCTTTCCCCTCACAGACCCCACCGCAGTCCCGGGCTGTCCCGATGCTGCGCCCGGCGCTCCAGCCCTCTGCGCCCGCTCACAGCCCCGGGTCTGTCCCGGGGCGACTCCCAGACCCGTTATCACACTGCACGCAGCTCACCGCGGGCTCAGCTCCGTGCTTCAGCCCGCCTGGCTGCCGTCCGTCCGTCCGTCTGTCCGAGGGGCGGAGCCGTCCGGCCGGGCCGGTTTGAACTGCGGCGCCGGTGCCGCCCGACGGACCTGAGGCGGCGGGAAAGCAGCGCGCCGGCGGCGGGAAGGCGGCTAGCGGCCCCGCGGCGGCAGCGACCGGCCGGCGCCAGCACCCGCCCCCTCGCCCTTTGTGACCCTCCGGACGCTCAGAGCCCCCGCAGCGACACCCGGGGCACCGCCCGCTCCCGGGTGCCGCTGCCCGGCTGCAGAGCCACCGCCGCGGCACTTTCCGCGGCCCCGTGAGCTCGCTCTGCCGGTGCGGGGCGGTCCCAGCGCTCCGTTCCCCAGGGCAGAGGCTCTGTCCCAGACAGGCGCCGCTGTGCTCCCGCAGCCGGCACAGCCCGCACAAACAGCTCTGCAGCAGCCAGCAAGGAGGACCAAGACCTGTTTGCACCTCGGGCCGGGCAAAGCCTTCCCTGCCCGGTGCCCACCAGCACGTCAGTCCGTCACCCACCACCGCAGAGCATCGCTCTGGTGCAGCCACCTCTGCAAAGGGACCGGCAACGCTGTGGGCAAGGAGTGGTCTGCAGGCAGGGACTGCTTTAGAGCTGGCGACGTGCAGACACCGGTGCAGACACATGGTGCTGGCTCTGCAGAGCAGCTCTCTCTCTCCAGGTGTTTTTCCAGGCTTTTCATGGTATCATCTTGTGCCCAGCACCTCTCGAGAGACCCCTGTGGCTGCAGCAGGTGAAAGCCCTTGCACCAGGCAGGCTGCCCAGAGAGCTCCTGGCCCGTGTTCCAGGGCAGACTGGGAGCATCCTCCCCCCCACCGCTTGGCACCGGGAGCCCCTTACAGCTCCGTCGCTCCTCAGGAAGGGGTGGCAGGGGCAGCACAGCCCTGACACCCAGCACAGGGTCCCCAGGAGGGCAGGGGGCTCAGCCCTCAGGCACCCACCCAGCCCTGCAAGGTCAAACCGCTGGGGAAAGTGACACTAGTCAGGTCAACACAGTGGCAATTGGCCTCACTAAAGCCAGAGCCAGCTGCTGGCACGGTCTGAACCATCCAAGGGGCACCTGAGTGCTGCAGCGTGCCTCCCCCCACCCCCGGATGAGACGCTGCATCCCCCAGGACCATTTCTATTGCCTGGCAGATCTGTGCAGAGAGCGGGACACAAGCACACTGCACACCCTCAGAGCAGCTGCCCCCCCAGTCCCACTGAACAAGGGGGAGGTTTGTCATCACGGTCTGCTGCTGTGTTAAATTACAGAGCAGACCACCTTCCTCCAGCAATCCCCTGGCTGCCTCTGAGGCCCCCAAAGATCTCCCGAGCTAGAAAGTGGAGACAGGACTCTGCAGAGTCCCCAAAGCCACTCTTGAGCGGCGATCCTCGAATGCCTTTCTAAAGCACCCTCATTTCCCCAGGCACCCAGCTCTCTGTTCTCCAGCAGCAGCACCACAGCCCCCAGGCTAAGCTAAGCCTGAAGCACCATCCCTTTGTACCCTTCCATGAGCTGCCTGACCCTCCTGCTCAGGGACGGCTCCCACTGGCACCGCAACACTTCCAAGAGCACCCAGCCTCGCTGGCCCTCCCTCAGCTCTGGAACCATTAATTCAGGGCTAAAACAACCTTGATGAACACCCAACCCACCCCAGGTAACCACTCCAGTAAAAGGGAAGCTCAGTTACGAAGTCCACAACCCCAAACCATACTGTAGGAACTCTCACAGGTTTTAAAAACGTTTACACCCAACCTTCAGCCCAGTACCTGGGTCTGCCTGTTTTTGCTGGATATACTGACGACCCTCCGAGCAGCTCTCAGCTCCCTCACACCACATGGCAGCACGAGCAGAAACCTCCACCTACTGCGGGAAAGCTTCTTACGGGGGGCTCTAGCTCTGCTTCTCAAACCCGCATCCTTCCTCCCCTGCAACTGCATTTGTACCTTTCACTGCCTTGAAATTCTGGGATACAAACCACTGGCCAGTCTGAGTATCGCAGTATTCTCCTGGATGGATAAAACTGAGCCCTCGGAGATATTCAGAGTCCTGAAACAACATCATAAACATATAAAACGTGAGATTAAAGAAAAAAAAAAGAAATTGCCATTGAAGTTCATACAGTGCCTTAGAAACCTTGTGAACAAGGACGTTTCTGGTGAGGATAAAGTCAATCATTTGAGTTTATTTACTACATTTATTTACTACATTTATGTACACACTTTACTACTACATTTATTTACATATAAACACAAACCGTGTTTATTTACAGTTCTTTACCATCCCAAGAGTGGAGGGTGTTTGTGATGAGCCAGTGGTAACAGGACAGTAAATAAACGCCCAGAACCAACCCCCAGCCACAGTGGGTCCACCCCCAGCAGAGCTCCTGTCCCTGCTGGCAGCCAGGGCTGTATTTCTGAACAGCTACGGGAGATCACTCACAAGCAGCTCCACGCAACTGAGGCAAAGCTTTGGAAATAGGAATTAACGAAGTGTGAGGGGCCAGCAAAGATTGCCCTGAAGTCTCCATGTGGCTCCTCACTCAAAGCAGTGACTTGACAGAGCTTCTTCCTCCATTTCCCTTCATTCTGCCTTAATTGTTCGTGCTGTGGAGATACTCAAGGGAACTTGCACTGAAACCAGCTGAGACAGAAAGAGCTTTAACAGGGGTTGGGGAAGAGAGCAGCTCTCTGGCCTGCACAGGGCAGTGTGACACAGCCCCTTGACCAGCACCTGGGGCCAGGATAGGGGGGCCAGGCATGTGCCCCCACGGTTTTCGGGGCTTCCTTTCATGTGTCAGTGTGCCTCTCCTTCCCCTGGCAGAAACTGATGCCTCGGGTGAGGGATCCCATCCTCAGCCCCATGCGATGGCGAAAGGGTTGTTGCAGGCACCGTTTCTCACCTCGTGCTCTTTCAGCATCGTCACAGTTATCGGACTCGTTTAAGCAGCGTCAGGCTCCAAGAGCCAGGGTCGGTGCAGACACTGCGGTGACTCCCGGCTGCGCGAGGTCATTCCCAGCTGCCGCTGGCGATGCAAAACACAAACACATGGTTCTGTAAGACCCTGTGAGGGACGGCACAGCTGGAACACCCGCTCCTGCCTCCCACCCATGAAGCGTGATGGCCAGAGGGCTGACGGGCACTGCCGGGAGTCCCTGAAGCACTGTGAGAGGTGTCCTGGCGATCGACGGAACAACTGCAGGAACAAGTGACAGGATGAGAGGAAACGGCCTCGGGTTGGCCATGGGCTGTTCTCCACCTAAGAGAATACACGGGTGTCTCAGAGCTCCTCCAAGACAAAGCATCCTGGAGACCAGCCTCACTCACTGGGGCACCACAGACAGGAGTAGGAGAGAGGAAAAGAGGGAGAAAACTGAGTGGAACAGACGAGGAAAGAAAAGAGAGAGAGAGGGAGGGAAAGGGGAGGGGAAAGAGAGAGGGGGGAAGAGGTGGGGGGGAAGAGGTGGGGGGGAAGAGGTGGGGGGGAAGAGGTGGGGGGGAAGAGGTGGGGGGGAAGAGGTGGGGGGGAAGAGGTGGGGGGGAAGAGAGGGTGAGGGTCAGGGAGCAGCAGAGAGCAGGATACAGTGACCGGGAGAGGGACAAGGAGCAAGGTGTCAAGACACAGAGAGACAACAAGAGCAGCAGAGAGAATGGAGAGGTGGAGCCTGAGAGAAACAACAGGGCCAGAGCGATGGAGCGATAAAGAATAGGGACAGGGAGCAGCGCAAAGGGTCAGAGAGAGTCAGAGACGGGTAGGGAGGAGGACGGCGACAGCGAGATCCAGAGTGAGAAAAAACAGCGACAGCAAGAGAAAGGTGGGGAGAAAGAAAGGGAGGGAGGGAGGAGAGGGACAGGAAGCTAGGGACACGGAGCAGCACCTACAGGCGCAGAGAGGAAAAAACCAGCAGGGAACAGGCCAGAGACATTGTGGGGAAAGAGATAGATGCAGATCAGGACAAAGAGATGGGAAAGGAAAAAACAGCAATGGGCTGCAGGACAGAGATGGAAGGTGAAAAAAAGAAGGGAGGGAGAGCAGAACAAAAGCACAGAGAGGAAAAGAAAAGGGAGTGGTAGAACGAGAGGAAAAAGGGGGAGCAGGACAGAGAAATAGAGAAGAGAGGAACAGGAAAGCAAATAATAATAATTAAAAAAAACCCACAGCAGCCTGGGAAAGAGGTTCCAGAGGAAGGGCAAGGAGGGACCAGGACATATGAGAGGGAGGACAGGGCCCCGAGGGCCGAGGACTCACCACAGCTCTTGCTCCTGCCAGGAGCCTTTGATGGCTCTGACGCATGGAAGAACTCCGCAGTCAAAATTGATTGTGAAGCAGGTATGTTTATTGTGATTTTAGCTCTATAGAGATGGGTGCAGCAGAGGTCCAGGTACCCCTAAAGATGCATGCACCCCCGGCGTAGTTTTAGCCTCTTATTTAAAGCAGTGAAACATACATATTCACGGATTGCTCAACAGTCTAATTCATATGCATTAGATCGTCCCGCTCTTGATGTAAATTAGGTCTCCTCCCCTTTGCACATGCGCAGTCTTCTTACATGTAACGAGTCATGTAACTTCATGCATCCCATGTCTCATTAACTTGAATTTAAGCCACCCCTGGGAGGAGAAAGTAATATTCATCAGTCTATTAAGCAGGCGCAGTTCGGAGGACGGCTGGTCGTTATCTTGGTATCCATCGCCCCAGGGATACCTTCCTGTAGAGACAATGCCTCTCCTCTTTATCTTGTCTCGGATGATGAAGTGTCAGGTGATAAGACACCCCCCCCCCCCCAGGCCTTGCATTCTTTAAGTGATAACGGGGCTGGTGAGCAAGGGAGGGTCTTAACACTTTGTTTCTTTTGTTTATACAGAGCTTTGAGCAGGACAGGACAGGCAGTTTGAGCAAAGCTAGCTAATATCTTGAATTTCAGAAAATATTTTCTACTTTCCCAACTCAGCTCAGAGGCTTCTTTCTCCTTCTCTCCTCCCTTCCTCTCCCAGAGCTCCCGGCATGGGGCTGTTCTCCACCTACAAGAACTCGTGGGTGTTTCACAGCTCTCAGGAGACGACGCTGCCAGGACACACAGCCTCGCTCATTCCTGCACGACGCGGCCGTACTGCGCTGTGGGTGACACACACAGACCCTGCGGGGCATGCTGGCGCTCCGGCCGGCTGCGCACTGCCCAGAGGGCTCCTCCATCGCCCGCAGACACCAGGTCTCTCCTGCCCGCAGTGGCAGGCAGCTGCCTCTCCAGTTCTTCTTCTGCACCTTGCTCCGGGCTCTGCAGCTTCAGCCAACAGCAGCTCCTGTCCGCAGCCAGCAAATGCTCTGGGTGGCCTTTTTCGCCCCCACGCCGCAAGGAGAGCCAGGCCAGGCAGAGAGAGCTTTCGCAAGGCTGAGGAAGGGGCACTCAACGGCACCCCCAGGGGATGGACGGATGGACAACCGCATCCTCAGCGCAGCCTCTGGGAGAGAGAGAGAAGGAACAGCACCGTTAAGACCAGGGATCGCCCCTGGCTGGAGCCCTCACAGTTTCCGCAGGGGCCGCTGGAGCCCCACGCAGGGCCAGCTTGCCCCATCAGGACAGGGCTCGGGGGCGACCTGGGGCTCCAGGACGGGGCTCCAGGGGAGGCTCAGGGGGAGCTCTGGCCAGATGGGGGGGGGGGGGGGTGCGCCCGGCGACTGCGCCTGGGGGGTTCTCCTCCTCCTGCCCCTCTGCCCTTCCATCTGCTCCCGAGGACCTGCCCGGGGCTGCCCGCACCCGGCTCGCCTCCAGCGGACCGGGACCCCGCCGCAGCGGGCGCTCTGAGGCTTCCCGTCCCCCCACCCCCGGGCGGCCGGCGGGCAGGAGACACCCCTGCACCCGCCGAAGAGGCTCACTCACCGCAGCGACGGGCTCAGCCCGCACCCGCCGCCGTATCCCGGACCCGCGCCCCTCCGTGCTGCCTCCGGGCACCGCGCAGGCGACGCAGCGGCCAGACCCGGCGGGCACCGCGGGAGCGCATCGCCGGCACCGGCCGGCAGCGCGGGGCGCCTCCGCGGCCGAAACCCGCGGGAAACCGCGCGAAACCCGCCACGGAACCCCGCCTCGCCGCGCGCGCCCGCGAGCAGCGCGTCTGCCCGGCAGCCGGGTCCGCGGGAACCACCGCTGCCGGCGAGCTCCGGGAGCCAGCCGGAACCCCCGTGCCTGGGACTGCGGCTCCCTGCACGCCGCGGGAGGCACCGCCCCTGCGCGGCTCCCGGGCTGCAGGAGCGGCCGTTGGACACCGGGTGGCAGCAGAGACGGCGGCAACGATCCCGGGCGGCAGCGCCGGGTTTCGGCCGCCAGTAACAGCATCCCCTCGGTTCTGCTGTGCTGAGCCCGCAGCTGGCTCAGCCCAGCACCGGCAGCTCAGCGCGGTTCAGACCGTCCCGCGATGGGCACTACTGACGGGGGGACGGGGCTGACCTGCCCCTGCCCTGGTCCCGCTGCAGCCCAGGCGGTCACAGTCGCTGCCTCTGTCCCCAACAACCTCCCCGTGGCTGCAGCACCTCAGCTCTCTGCACCGACCGCTGGAGAACGCTGCTCGGTGGCTCTGCCCGAGCCCCCCCAGCCCACGGCCTGGGGAGGAGACACCTACAATGACACACATCAACACCTGGGGACTGTGGGCGTGGTGCGTGCACATTCTCCATTGACACTCACCAATAACATCTGCTCAGGCAGAGGGAATTCCTTTTCTGTCTCCTGCGACTCACGGCACAGAACATCTATTGACGCCGACATCTCTCCTGACACCGACATCGGTCCAGACTGACACGTTCACACCTCTGAGACACAACACACGGCTCTCATCTCCGTGGAGACGACCTATCCCGCCTGCTGAGACTGACCAGGTGACACACAGTTACACTGCCTGCATCATCGCCCCTCCAGTGACACTGGGGTGCTCCTCGTGACATCATCATCATCCCACCCCCCGGTTGATTCACGCCCAAAAAGAGACACAAAATGAGGGGAACTGCCCCTACCAGCTGCTTGTTGATTTAATAATGCCATTTCATGGAATCACACAGAATCATCTTGTTGGAAGAGACCTTTAAGACCATCGAGTTCAACCGTTCACCCTGCACTGCCAGGGTCGCTAAACCATGTCCCTCAGCACCACATCTACATGTCTCTTAAACACTTCCAGGGATGGGGACTCATCCTGTCACTTGTCACATGGGAGAAGAGACCAACCCCCACCTCGCTACAACCTCCTTTCAGGTAGTTGTAGAGAGCAATAAAGGTCTCCCCTCAGCCTCCTTTTCTCCAGGCTGAACAACCCCAGGTCCCTCAGCCGCTCCTCATAAGACTTTCTCTCCAGACCCTTCACCAGCTCCCTTGCCCTTGTCTGGACATGCTTCAGCACCTCAACGTCCTTCTTGAAGTGAGAGGACCAAAACTGGACACAGTACTCAAGGTGCAGCCTCATCAGTGCTGAGTACAGGGGGACAATCACTTCCCTGCTCCTGCTGGCCACAGCATTGCTGATACAAGCCAGGATGCTGTTGGCCTTCTTGGCCACCTGGGCACACTGCTGGCTCGTGTTCAGATAGCTGTCCACCAACACCCCCCAGGTCCTTTTTTGCTTGGAATATTTCCAGCCACTCTTCCCCAAGCCTGTAACACTGAGCAATGTTTAAACAAAAACCAAAACAAAACACCAAACAAACCTAACACACACCCCCATCAAAACAAAGCAAAAAAACCCCAACAAACAAAAACCCACAAGCCCCCCAAACCTCCATTTGCCAGCCACTATTTACATAATTTCCACAGAATTTGTTTCTGAACAGTAGCACTATTATAATCTTAAAATTCTTTATTCAATCCAAACACTTCTCTCTATCAGTAATACTTTAATTGAGGACTATTTCTGGTCTTCTACTGGAACAGGAATGTAGTTTTTCAGAATCAGAAGAACTTCAGTCTTGTGTTTGGATTGGATGCCCAGCAATTCCTGACAGATTTACACAAATATTGTAACAGCACATTTTACGCCATTATTTATGCTCCTGTCCTTTTCATAAGATAGAGAAATACACTACAAAAAGTATCAAAATAAGGTAGGCACTATGATAGGAAGGTAAGCTTCCAGGCCTGAGGGATCAGCTTTTTGTCTAGTTCAAGTTTTTCAAAACTTCTTTCCTTCCCATCCCAAGATAACTGTTAGATCGACTTACATAAACAACCTACAGAAACGCAAGCTCTGCCCCTGACAGCATTGATACAGAAGTAGCTGTTCAGCTAAAAATGTTCAACATCATCTTCATCTCTGACTGTGGCCATGTGACATAAACTTGTGGGTAAGTAGAAAATAAGTTTCTTTCCACTGTAAAATTGGTACCAGCTGTGCTTTTGTTATCAGACTAACTCTACAGTTACCTCACTCTGCCAAAGGCAGCACTTTCAGTCCGTATCTCCATTTGACACAGTCAGGAAAAGACCAGGTACTTAACTACCAACAGCTGGAGCAGAACACAGAAGATTGGTTGTCAGAGGTAAAATTTAAACAGCCAGCTTTGTATGAAAACTGATTCCTTGGAAGCTTCAGGTATGACTTCAGCCATTCTTACTGCGAGTTACAGGTAAGTGAGCTCACTGCAAACCAGCTGTTCACACTGGTAACTGTCCTCCCTCCGTCCTCGCTCGCTTCCCAGCTAGGATGTGGCATCGCTCTGCACCCAGGAGCTACCAACAGACTCCAGCGTCCTGAGAAACCTCGATTTTTAAGGTACAGCATAGCTAAAGAACTGAACCATAGTTAGATTCTAACTGCTCGAGATTTTTCCTGTCTTCATATTAAAACATATTTTGCCTGTTGAAGAAAATTAGTAGTATAAAATAAGCCAGAAAACACTGAAGTTCAGTTTTTAAGTGCCTGAACATATGTTCAATATTGTACAATACGTGAATATTTTTGCATTGTGGGACTGTAGAGAACTTTCTGTTGTCTGGATAACATTTTTTATATTCCTTCGAAACTAAAAATGAGATTTTTAGAGTAGTGTTGTAATCATGTCATCAGTGGGCACCGAAGATTGATCTACCCCCTGTCTTTTTTTATAGAAGCCCATTCTTCTATGGCAACAGTGTAATTTAATATTGCTGAATGGAGGTCAACAGGCAAGGCAGGGTAAGGAGGTGATCCAGAGATGTCACACAGAGGAGCTGTTTTCTAGTGCAGCCTGGAACTGAAATAAAGCTAGAAGTTCAAAGCTTTTAGGTCGTGGCCCAACAGGAAGAACAGTTGGTACAATTTCTACCATAAACCACAATTTGAGGTCAGTAAAACTCCGTACATTACATCATTTGGAAAGCATAAAACAAGAGACACGGTGGATAATTTACAGAAAATACAATACAGAAGGTAAAATTCCTCTCAGTTGTGCAAGTACTTTCTTGCTCATGTATGAAGGTTCAGTGGAGGTACCAGTTTTGCTTGGCCCACAGCTCCCCATCTCACTGAACAAAAACCAGCTTTTTTTTCATTAAAACTATCAGATACCCATGGCTACCAATCCGACTATGTCCACACATGTCATTAAAAATGTTCCTCTCGTTTTAAGTGGGCAGCTAGAGTTTTTCATATAGGAACACACACAAAGGTAAGTCAAGGAACACACAGAGCACCACCCAGGGAAGGAGCACATGCAAAAACCAGGTCACAGAACAGAAGACTTAACTAACAACCACATGCTAGAAGTAACTGCTTCCTTAAGACACTGGTGTAGAGCAGAAGTCTGAGCATGTGAGGTGACTCCTGCTTACGAGTAGACAATACCTCTTAGGAAATATGTCTGCAAATGAGTTTTGAATGATACAGAAAAACATGTAACTGTCAACTACATACGGACACGTTTACACAGACACGTCCCCCACCTCCCCAATAAAAAAGCACGGGAGATCTGCTAGAAAAATAAACAGGGGGGGCAGCTCCCCCAGCCCCTGTCCCACAGGCAGGCAGCCGCCCCACGAGGAGGGGACCATGCCAGAGGACGGTGCCACATCTCTCGCTCAGGCCCTGCTCCGCCATGTTCCCCCTCCGTTCCCGCACTGGGACGGGATCCCCAGGGTGACAAAAGTCCCCGGTCCCTGTTGGCCCCGCACTCTCCCCCCTCGCTGCCGCTCCTGCGGGGCACCTGCTGCACACAGAGCTGGCAGCCTCCGCACACGGGGCAGCCCCTCACACCAGGACCATAACGACCAGCAGCAAACCTGGGCCAGGGGCATCGACCGAGCAGTGCGAGACCCTGACAGCAGCGCCTCTGGAAAACAACCCCCCGCTGTAGTTCAGCACATTCAACAGGGGACACAGCAGAAAGCAGAGGAAGGGACTCAGAAGAAGGGCCAGGAGAGGAGTTGAGCGGCAGTAGGGTCCTGGGCCAACCGGTCAGCTGGGAACACAACAGACCCTTCAGCAGCGGGAGGGATTTGGACACCCTGAATCAGCATTAAGACAAATCGATACAACTGTGAACACCTTCTGAGTGCACGCAGGAACGCTCCTGCTGCTGCTGCTGGAAGGCATCTCGTCCCTTCCTCACGGCGCTGCCACAGGAAGAGAACCCTGGGAGGCCGCTGGACGAGCTCTCTCCGAAATCAGAAGCTGCACTGGCAGATCCGCCAGCACGGCGACAGCCCTCGCACTGCTGCTGCTGCACATCTTGTTGGTTGGGGCAATAAACCTGAAAGTGAAGCGTAAAACTTAATAAAGAGTAAAAAGAAAAAGAACGAACAAACATCACTCATTCATGAATCTGCTCTAAAAAGCCCTGCATGTGTTCACACACATCCCATCGCAATACCGGTACCACCCAAGGACTGGATTTTCTGTCTGCGTCCGTTTCACTGGCACTGCCGTGAGCTGACACCCATCAACGGTCCATCTCCAGAACACACCGTTCTCTCTGGAACAGAGGTTTTTTCCCCCCTCCCAAGTGTCACACAGTTGGGAGGGACGCCCGGCCAGCTGCACTGCCCAAGAGAGACGCTCCTGAGCTGCCAGGGAAACGCGCCACCAACCGACAGCGGGACAGACACCCAGCACTTCGGAGTGACCGCCAAGATGCCGGGGACAAAACTCCATAATGTTCAGTTGCCTGTTTTTAAAAATATCCACCTGCTGAAGTGCATCTGATGAACTGTGCGCTGCAGCCACGGGGCAGGGACAGTTTGAACACAGCGAGTCACTTTGTAAATGACACAAGTTTAACTCTTTTCTTTTTTTTTTTTTAAAGTTTCATTTTGTGAGAGAAAAAAAAGTGAGGTAAGAGATCCCCCAGATAGTTTTACTTTGGGGGGAAAAAAAAAGCCTGGAAAACCTGTGGACCTGATGCCCATTTGTCCTGTTTTGTCCACATCTCTTCTCTGACCTCATTGGCTTCTAGTCGAGGTGCCAGGCTCTCAGGAAGGTTTTCGAGTGCGACTATAAGAGATTTAAAAACTTATTGACAAAAAAAGCATAAAGCTTTGACCATGAAAGCAGCCAGTTTCTTCTGAACATCTGAGCTCTTACAAACAGCTTCTGTCTCTTTGAGCACAACATTATTTTCACAGCACCACTGAACAGCAAACACACAGACACAGAAGATGATGCTTTTGAGAGCAGAAAATAAAGAGGCAAATAAGCTTTGCAGAGGTGTCACATGCTCCAGAATGGACCATGTTCTATTTCTGGTCCTTGTATTAAAATATCTCCTCTAAAAACTATAGAAGGGGAGTTGGCAAGTGCTTCACATCACCTTTAAAGCCCATGCTATGAGTACCTCAGGAAAAATGCGGACGCTCATCGCAGACGTCCCTTGTCCTCGCAGCCTGTTGTGCATTCTGCCCACCCGCCCGGCACTTCCACAGCAGAAGAAAGGGTGGCCATGGTAAAACGGTGGCAGTGGACAGTCTGCTGAGAGAGGAAAAAGCCCTTCGGCATAAAGCTGGGCAGGAGCCTAAAGCTCCCTTGGTTTGGGAAGATCCCAGCTGAGCAGAGGAAAAAGCATTTTGCCTCCTCTTTGGTGCCTGGGTTGATAGGGGCCACTGGAGCCTTTGCATGTTTTAGACAACCCGCCTCTGACTGGAGCCACTGGCAGCTTTAGTGCCACCAGGACTTGCTTTCCCAGGTACACTCAGGCTACAGACACAGATACCTACGTACATTTTCCCAAGCCCCGGACAGCCACTATTTCACACATGCTCAGAAATAGTCCTGGTCTGTAAGACTGGTGGTGGTTTTACAGCTCCACTCCACTCCCAGCCCAGGCCTGCCCCAGCACCAAACTCCTCCACCTGCACCCCTGGAGATGACACAGCCCCCACCCCCCTGTGGGACAGACCACCTCAGCTGCTGCCCTGCAGAGAGGGGCTCCCTCCAGTGCCAGAGAGCACATGCCCCCCTTCCTCATCCCTGGAGCTCCCAGAAGCAAAGCAGCCCCTGCCGGGCTCCCCGCTCCAGCCCCAGGGCTCATCCAGCAGAGCCCTCCTGGCAGCCTTTCTGACAACACCCTGCTCCGGCCCCTCTGAAACAGGGAGGATGAAGGTGGGATTCCACACCCAAGGCAGCGGCTTACACCAGGTGAAAGAGGGGCAGACTGACCCAGAAAGGGAAGGAAGAGCCTAAAGCAGAGAGCGAGGCCATGTCAAATACAACACAGTGCTGGCTGCCTTAGCACTACCGCCATACAAATGACACCTAGAAGTTCTGAAGGGTCATCATCATGGAGTCTGGACCTCGAAGTTTTAGCTACAGGTCAGACCAGAAGAAATCCTTGGAGGAAGACTGATCCAGGAGAAGCGCAAGGGTGACGGCTTCTCTGCTGCACTTGCTGTGAGGAGCTCTGGCAGTGGCCCATCCCTCACCACTGCAAGGCCTTACAGCAAGAAGGAAAAGCACAAGGAGAAAAGCCAGCCAGGCTTTGAGGCCTCTTGGGGGAAAAAAAGCAGTAGAGTCTCACACAGGATTGTTGCTGATTCCCAGCTGCTCCCCAAGAGCTGCCCACCAAGGGAGATGCTTCTGGCCCAGGTACCACCCAGCCCTGGCCACCTCCACTCCCACTCACAGCACTCACCTGCCAGCACAGCTTCAGAGCTGAGCACAAGGTGGCTCCACTCCCTCATGTGCAGGCACAGACAAGACAAACTCTCACTGAAATGCTCAAGTTTTATTAGAGAAAGTTCAGGAGGAGTTGAGGGGGTGAAGGAAAACACGGCATGGTGCGGAGTGGCAGCTGCTGCCTCACTTCCCGCCCCCCCAGAGCTGGCAGGGCTCTGCCTCAGTTTTAATGGCATTAATGTACAATTGGAACCAGAGCAGCTTGGAACGCCCTCAGGAACCGCAGTGAGCCAAGGGCCAGCTCTAGGGGCACAAGAAACACCCCCAAAAGGCAGAGATGCTTCAGGTGACCACAGCCCCAAACACAGGGAGACCCCCTTCCCAGGAGCGCCTTTCTCATGCCCCTGCTTCAGGCTGCTGCTGCTCCTCTTGCTCCTGCCTTGCTGTTCCTTCCACACACCACAGACACCTTTCTTTGCCACCAGCAGCTGCTGCAAAGGCAGGAGGAAACAGTCAGGACCAAGAAAAACCACCCACCCCACTGCCTGGAGGACAGAGGGACACTGGGGCAACTCCAGAGAGGAGGGAGTTCTCCCCAGCACCACACAAGCCCCAGCTGACACCCCACACCCGCTCCCTGTGCCCTGCCCCTATCCTCCACCTCCAGAAAACACCCTGTGGAGCAGCATTTCTCACCCAATTGAGATCCACTGCTCCCCAGGGCCACCGCTGCTGCCTGCGGAGTTCTGGCCACTGCTGGAGCCAGGCTGTGAGGCGGGCGCTCTGGGCAAATGAGCTGGGCACACCAGGCAGCGGCCAACGAGGCTGCACAGCCCTGCTTACAGGGCGCTCCAGCCGCTGCCCGCACTGCAAAGCGCCCAGGACGCCAGGGCCTGGGCCAGGCCCTCACTTACAGGGCAGCCCTGCTCCCAAAGGCCCGCGGAGGCTCCTTCTCTCCGCTTCGGGTGCACCCTGACCCACACCCCACTAGCGGGGCGGTCCCCCCATGCACGCAGGCTGCCAGCTGAGCACAAAGGCTCGCAGACCCGCAGCCTGCTTACAGGCGGCTCCACACCCAGGGAGCCCCAGAGCTCAGCCTTCCCCTGCAGCCACAGCAAGGACACTCAGCAGCCAGGCAGTGGAGCTGCACGGCCAAAGGCCGGGGCCCAGCCCTGAAAACGGGGGGGGCACACACCTGCACCCCCATCCTGCATCCTGGCCCCACGCCTCTGAAAGGCCGGGGCCACAGATACCCACCTGCTTACAGGGGGTCCCTCCAACCTCCCGCCGAGGGCTGGGGACAGCCACAGCCCTGCTTACAGGGCGCTCCCCTTCCCCTCAGCACTCCCAACAAGCCCCACGGGAGACCCGGGCTCCGACCGGCACCTGACTTACGGGCTGGCCAGCCTGGCTGCAGCACACCACCACATCTTCAGCAACCCAGCCAGACACCTCCACCCCATGCACAGAATCATCACTGACCTTTCCCTTTTACAAAGCAAATTATTGACTCTCTATCCCTGACCATTCAGGGTTACCCTGAGACTCTGAGGGACTCCCTTAACACAAAGAGATTTTCCACCAAGAGCAGCGAGGACCAAAAAGTATGAAAACAGACCAGGACACACTCAAGAGACACCAAGTGACTCACCACCACTGCCAGGAGGACACCTTCACCACCCCAACACCACCACCTCCAAAACTGCCCCTTCCCAGCACTAGAACATCCCCTCCCCAACCCTCCCTTTATACAGGGAGCCCCGCCCCCAGCAGGGCCAGCCCCATCCTCAGCCTCACTGGCCACACCTGGGGCTCCTCTGGCCCCAGCCCACAGCTGCAGCCATGGCCCTGCACACGTGCTGTGTAAACTGTTCCCAGGACTCTCCAACAGCCGCTGCCCAAGTGGATGACATACTTGACTCATTGTCATGGTCCACTCATCATCATCATCATCATTGTCTAGTCATAGTCACCAACTCACTCCCTTCAGATGACAAATCACATCTACTGAGACTGACCAGGTGACACACGGTTGTACACGCTGGAACAGATGGCAAAGTACATCGACGACCCATCGGCCTGTCATTCACCCACCCGTCAACTTGCCAAACCATTGATCGCCGTCTAGTCGACCTGTCAGACGCCGACCAATCAACCTGTCCGTCATCAACAGGTAGACCTGCCAGTCGCTGTCCTGTCGACTCGCTGGTAGCTGACCCTTCGACCTGTCACTCGATGACCTGCTGAACCATCCATCGCTGACACGTCGGTCGCCAACAAGTTGACCTGTCTGTCACCGACCCGTTGATTGCCGGCACATCAAAAGTCCACATGTTGATGGTCATCATGTTGATTGATTGGTCGCCAACCCGTCGACCCGTCTATCGCCGGCCCGTCGATCGCTGTCAAGTTGATCTGTCCGTTGGAGACCCGTCGACCAGTTCATCGCCAATCCATCAGCCAGTCTGTTGCCGACCTGTTGAACTGTCCATCACGTTCCCATCGATCGCTGACCCATTGATCGCCATCACATCGATCAGTCGCTCGCCGACCCATTGACCTGACGATAGCTGACCTGTCTATTGCCATCATGCTGACCCATCCTTTGCCAACCCGTCAACTTGATGATCACTGACCCATTGATTGCCGTCACATCGAACCGTCGGTTGCTGACCCATTGACCTGCCGATCACTGACCCACCGATCGCTGTCAAGTCAATCAGTCTGTCACTGAACCGTCCACATGTTGGTTGTCATCATGTTGAATTGTCGATCACCGACCCGTCGACCCATCAATCTCTGACCCATCGATGGCTGTCACATCGATCTGTATGTCGCACACCCGTCGACCCGTCGATTGCCACCCCGTTGACCTGTTGGTCGCTGACCTGTCGAACCATCGGTCACGTTCCCATCAGTCGTTGACCCATCGTTACTCATCGTGTTGATTGGTCGGTCACGGACCCATTGATTGGCATCACGTTGACCCGTAGGTCGCTGTCCCATCGACCCATCGATCGCTGTCACATCAATCGGTCCATTGTTGACCCATTGACACATTGATTGCCGACCTGTTGATCGCCGTCATGTCGACCCATCCATTGTGGAACCATCGACCTGCTGATGGCTGACCCGTTGACCCACTGATTGCTAACCCATCGATCGCTGCCACATCATCCCATCTGTTGCCTACCTGTCGACAGGCCAATGGCCGACCTTTCAATCACTGTCATGTCGACATGTCCATCGCCAACCTGTCGACCTGCCGATAGCCCACCCGTTGATCACCGTCACATCAACCAGTCTATTGCAGACCTGTCAACTTGAGAATCGCTCACCTGTTGATCGCCATCACTTCAAATCATTGGTCACCGACCCCTTGACATGCTGATCTCCGACCCATCGACCTGCTGATCTCTGACCCACCGATCACTGTCACGTCAATCGGTCTGTCGCCAGCCCGTCGACCTGATGATCGCTGACCCATTGGTCATTGTCATGTCAATCCGTTTGTCGCAGACCCGTCGACCCGTTGATCACCAACCTGTCGGCCCATAGATTGCCAAGCCGTCGAACCATCCATTGAGTTCCTGCTGATAACTGACACGTTGATTGCCATCACGTCGATCCGTCCGTCGTCATCACGTCGACCCTTCCATTGATAACATAATGATAGCTCTCAGGTCGACCCGTCTGTGGCCAAACCGTCGACCCATCTATTGCCAACCTGTCGATCGCCAAGATGTCTAGCTGCCGTTCGCCATATTGTTGACCCACCATTCATTGACACGTCGACCTGATGGAAGGCTCTCACTGGTCACAGTCCTGCCGGTCACTGTCTCGATGACCTGCCAGTCTGAGACCAGTTGATCCGCCGGTCCGTGACCCAGTGACAGGCCATTCATTGAACTTGCCAGTCAACATCTCATTGACCCGCCGGTCTCTGACCAGTCAGTTGCTGTTTCTATGACCTGCGGGCACCGACTCGACAGCTGCCTTTTCTTTGACCCAGCAGTCAATGACCCGTCAACCAGACGGTCACCAATACGTCAGCCTGCCAGTCGCTGAACCATTGGTAGCTGTTTCGTTGACAAGCCTGTCAGCAAGACACTGGTTGCTCTTATGTTGACCCACCTATCACTGACCCAGCAGTCGCCGTTTCGATGACCCACGGGTCAGCGTCCTGGGGGGCGCCATTTCGATGACCCACGGGTCAGCATTCCACGGGGCGCTGTTTCGATGACCTGCGGGTCAGTGTCCCGTCGGGTGCCGTTTCGATGACCTGCCAGTCAGTGTCTCAGAGGTCAACGTTTCAAGGACCCGCGGGTCAGCGTCCTGACAGGTGCTGTTTCGATGACCCGCAGGTCAGTGTCTCGGTATTTGCTGTTTTGATGACCTGTGGATCATCAACACACTGGTCGCTGTTTCTTTGACATGCCAATCAGTGCCCTGCCAGTTGCCGTTTTGATGACCCGCTGGTCAGTGTCCCGCTGGCCGCCGTTTCGATGACCCATGGGTCAGCGTCCCGATGGTCACCGTGTCAATGACCCACGGGTCAGCGTCTCGGTAGTCGCCGTTTCGATGACCTGCTGGTCAGCGTCCCACCGGTCGCCGTTTCCATGGAGCGTTGTGACCGCTGGCTCCCTGCTGCTGCTGTCCACAATAAAATGATCTTTGCTCTCTTCTGACTGGGTCTGCCACAGGCTCTTCTGGACTGGGGAGCTGTTGTTTGGGCAAGAATCCTCGGGGAGGAGTTTGGCATTGTCCCTTGTCCCAGCATCCTCCCCAGCGAGCATCAGGGCTGAGTTGAGGTGCTTTAGGAGGGAACCCAAAGCACACTCTCAGCCCAGAGGGTGGGTGGAGGCTGAAGGGACCCGTGGAGCTCCTCTGCTCCAAGCAATCTGCTCCAGCAGGCTCCCCTGGAGCACGCTGCCCAGCACCCTGGCCAGGTGACTTTTGGCTCTCTCCTAGGAGCGGCACCACGAGGGCAGAGCAAGGGGCAAGGCATAGGCAGGGCACAGTGGCCAGGAGGGGCTAACGCTGCTTGTCCCATCACTGTCACCTTCAGCCTGCTGTCCCCTGCAGCCGTCCTCCTCCTGGCACCAGGCTTCTCGGGTGCTTTCCTCAGAGCCCCTCAACTCTTCACTGGCCCACTGGGCAGTACAAATGGGCCAGCTCACCCAGAAAGCTTTGCAAGAGGCTCCAACAGCAGCTGCACTGCTGACACTTTCATGCTTCATCCCAGTGGGATACAAGGGATTCTCACACCATGAGGCAGGAGGAAACAGGAGCCTCTCACCATCAGTGGCTTTTAACCACACTTATTTTTCCTGACACAACATTTTTAGGGAGCCAGAGGGCTCTCTGCTGAGAGGAAACTTCTTGGAATACACAAAATGAAGTGCAAGTTTAAGCCCAGGGACTAGAAGATGCAGATTGTAACTTCAGAGAAAGAAACGTGGCCTCAGCTTAAACCTCCCTGATGATCTGGAGGATCATTTTGTTACGTTACACTCCTGGCAGCTCCCCTGTACAAAGCCACATGTACAGGCGGCCACAAACCTTCTCCCGCAGGTCGCCCCTGTATCCCAGGTGGAGCCGAACGACCTCGATCAGAGAGGCCAGGAGCAGGATTTATCCTAATGAACGAATCTCTTCAACACCAGGAGGACTTCGGAGGGCACTGAGACGCAGTTCTAAACACTGCTTTATTTGCAAAAACCCACAACCATCCGATTGCGAGTAACCACGTGTCTGCCCTACATGTATTGGATGAAATTTGAGTGGTTCATGGCCACGTTACTTAAACACGGAGAAGCCAAGAGCTCTGGTTTCTACTGTGATGACAGTATTTTAGGGATGTCCAAGGTTTCAATGACACACCATTGCGCTCTGTAACTTCTGTTCGCGTCTTAAAACTGTATTTTGGGTGAATGATCAGCAATATGAGCCCATTCCAATTAATCTTTCTAACCCTAAATTCAACTAATGCTTATTTTCTGGGATTTCCAAAATTCATGGAGAAGCCAGACACTACTGAGATGGCCGATCTTTGATGCTACAGCAACTCACAAATGTGTATGTGTATATATATATGTGTGTATGTGTGTGTGTGTAACCTCAATTCTTTAAATCCTGATCTCCAAGGAGTTAACGGTGCCTTTGCAATGGGTTTCAGTGGCTTGGACATTCACATCGGAGTTTTCATAATGGGAAACAGGAAAGAAATGACTAAAACCAGAAGCTATTCCTGGAGCTGAGAAAAATATTTCAGTGTTGTTTGATAAATGAAGAATTAGTAAAAGTTAGTCGCATAACTACACAAAGACAGTAAGCACTGCTGCCTGGAAATGACTTTTTGAGTATCAGCCGGGACTGGATTTATCAGTTGAAATCAATACAGCCTTTCTATGCGGCCGGGCTGCGTTTATCTTCACAGCTACGCTCACTCTGGAGGTATGGAAAGGAGCCTGCTGTCCCCTGTAGCCATCCTCCTCCTGGCACCAGGCTTCTCGGGTGCTTTCCTCAGAGCCCCCCAACTCACAGCACTGGGAGACAGTCACTGCCCCACTGGGTGGTACACATGCCTTTCTGTCCCTTCGTTCTTGTGCACTCTGGGGAAATACTAACTCAAAGACAAACAGTAAGTAGTTCGTGGGTAAATGGGCATGAGGGTTGCAGGCTGATCACTTCAAACTATCAGCTTCACTTGGAAGACTTGTGTTAAAACACCAAAAAAGTAAAGTATCATGACTTCAGTCTAAAGTCACATCAGATGAGTTTGTACTTCACTACTGAGAGCTCAGCTGATATGTGATGCATGTAAACTCTTAGAGGAATCAAAAAGTAGACCTGGGTGAGTTTACTTATTTGGCAATTAAACTTCGGTTACGCGGTCATTTCATAAACACTGAAGATCTTCCATTGCAATTCCTGATTTCTTTTGTCTGAGAAAAATAAGTGATAAACCGGCAGGAAATCAATAGCACTCTCCCATAACATTGCAAAGGACCAACTTGGAGCCGTCCTGCCCATTAGCAATCAAGAATGTTATTGACTAAAATTTTACCTTGGTGAATATATAGACATTGATTTTTCCATCTGTATTTTATGATGCAGCTTTCAGCCTGTGGTTGTAAAAGTAACACCTGGAAGTGTGGTTCAGTGCAGGCAATAAAGTCTGCACTGCAATGCTAAGTAACTGCCTCAATGAATAAAAGACAAAGTAAGCTTCAGTGACGATAGAAATATCCAAATGCCAATAAAATGATTTTCTGATCCACAAATCTTTCTTGGTGAGATTTCAAAGAGCTGAGGACATATGTGTCACTGGCTCCAATTGGCCTTAGGCAAATCTCTTAACATTGGACTTCCATCTTTATTGGAAATGGAAGATAATAAAATTATCTTTATATGCCATTATGAAAATTAATGTCACTGAAGTGCAATATAATAAGAGGCACCATACATCTCTAATTTAATTGCCATTTCTTTTCTAATTAATATTATGGTCTTCTTTTATCATGTGTTTCCTGAAGGTGGCAGCAATATTCAAGAGTTGTACAGATGTCTGACTTTTGAACCTATTGACCCGTAATACAGCACTTGTGAATACAATGTAAATGTATTTGTACTTGTATTTGTGGCTGTTTGTAATATGCTAAAATCAAATTTTCATGGCATAAATACTGTAGTTGTGACATATGTTGTACAATATCACCACAGAATATGAAGGAAATACGTTGGCCTGAGGAGATGATGGGATTGCTTATTCTTTTGTCTGGTAAAAATTTAGAAACCAGAGTAATATTCCTAAAGTATTAAATATTTTTAATTAACGTTGTATGGTTGCTTGCCATTAAAGTTACCCATTCATTGGCTGCAGTGAAGTCTGGATCGTGTACATTATCTGAAGTGAATTGTTAGCTCATTTGTGGACACTACATTAGCACTTCAAAACACTACAGATATTATCTATGATGACTGAAGGAAGATTGTAGCTGCTCTATAGGGTTTCTTTCCCTTCCATTCATCCAGTTGATCTTAATCGTTTATAATCACTCCTGGAGTCACTCAGGCCAATCGTATCTCGCACCCGCATCACGGGGTTTTAATTCAGAAAGAATCTTTAACACTTCTTTTGCCTTACACTCAATACACTGTGCATTATTGTGAAATGTTTTTGCTTCTGAGGTAAGGCCACTACATCGACGTTCAAAACAGGAAGCAATGTAGAGAACTCTCTTCTCCTTTCATTTTGGAAGCAGTTGCCTGGTCGGGGACTTTCAGATCTCAATGGAGAATCCTGGAAGCCAGTGAAGATATCTCTGCAGCCGGGCTCTCCTCCCCTTTGTCTCTCACCCCAGTACTGTGTAATGTCAGATGACTCTCATGCCTGCAAGTCTTCTGTCGGCTCCAGGTCTTTTCTCACAATGGATCCAGGATGAGGACCCAAGTTCTGGTACTGCTATCCCAGGAAGGCCACTATTGAGGACGGGAATTGCATAGCTGTGGATGGCTGTGCTGCCAAAGGAGGTGCGAAACAGCCAGAGGCTTCCCTGTGAGTCCTCACTGGTTCAAATGGACTTCCCAGATCCTCTCGTACTTTCAGAGCTGAATGTCTCATCCTGAGAGAAGAGTAAGGAAGAAACTGCTTTTGTTTTAGATATAATCTCTCCACCTAAATCCCCATGGAACACAAACTTTATTATTTTATTTATGCCAACAGGGTTTATTACACTGTGTTTCCTAGTCTGCTCAGCAAACTAGGTGGCATTTTTTCTAGTCGTACATGAATATTCTTATGCCTTAGAACTCTGTCTGTCTTCTTGTCCTCCCCAGTTATTGTCTGGGCAACCTTGTGAACCAGTACTTTGATATCATGAAGCTGAATATTTTTATAATTGTTTGACTTTATGTTCATCTTTTGTACAGTATCACTGAAGAAACCTCCTCCAGATTTCCTCCCAAGATTAGCATTAATTCCTGCATCTGTCACACTGACATTTCAGAACTCATTTGTCAGCTCTTCTGAGCTGCCGATGTGGTATTCTGTAGCAGACACGAACTGCTGTTCCTTTTTGTATTCTTAGATCTCCCTAGAATGTGTCTTTATACGGTGGTTTTCTGTTGAGCCACCACATGTTCTCTATCATCTGTTTCCCACCTGTCTTCTCAAAATTGTATCCATCCAGATAAACTAGAGCTCTCCTTGCCCAATGGCTCATCCTGCTGTAGTTCTGAATCCCACTATCAAACACAATGCAATTTCCTTCCTGCACCATCACACCAAGTGCTTTCTGTAACCTCAGTATTTGCTGGGAGTCAATAACTTGAGACTTTTGTTACGTAAGCTGTTGTTTTATGTTCTTCTATTAATACAAGTTACAGTCCTGATCTCAAGGATTTCTTCTACAAGTATGGATTAGTCTAGCCAGATGTGATGCACAGAAAACTCTGTTCTCTTCATTTTTGGAGTGCTGTGAGATGCTCAATAAGTAAGCAGATCGTGCTTTTTGCTGCTCATTTGAAGCTACTCTCTTTTGTAAGACTTGCCGAGGAGGACCGGATTTGGCCCATACTTTGCCATGCTTTATTCCCCTGTGTACTTTCAGCAACATGAGCTGTGTGCTTTGTTTTTCAAATACTTTGTGTCCCAGCAAACTGTGACCTCCTCAAACATCGAAGTGATGTTTTAAGGAAAGAGTAAAAGCATTGCTTGGTAACACCACTGTTTATTTAAATTCCAGAAGGCACTTTTTAAACTTTTATTTCACTTAGATAATGTCTGGGATCCTAACATAATTTTACATTTGAGAAAAGTTTTTGGAACTTCTCTGAACAACTACTGCGTCTGAAGTAAAGAAAGATGGAAGAAGAAAAACACTAGTCCTGAATGTCGTCACACCAAAAAAATGGACTTAAAATAAAACCTTATTTTAAGATTGTTGTGTAACAGAATCTGTTGTGCCATGCAATTTCACTGGTAACACGCAGACACCCCTCAAGGTAGTGAGTCTCATTTCTTTAGAAAAGTAAAAATAAAATTTTGTCATAGTTCCGTATTATTGAAGTCAATATGTCACCCTCATCTCCGGTATAATTCCAATGAACTTTAGTATTAAGGATGAATTTGACTCAGTAAATCTGCAAATATATTTCTCTGATGTGGATAGTAATCTCTAAGAAACAAACGGAATACTTAGTGTTTTCATTGACGTTTATTTTAGTGTTCTTATGGCATGAGTAAGATTCTAATAGAGATGTGTTTTTATCAGTCAAACTCATTCCACTGAGGAATAAGACAAATACTTCTATATCCTGATACACCTCTGCAGTAACTGTTAGAGATTTTGAAATGCAAATTTCATCCAAGACTAATCATTGTCCTAAAAGATATTGGCAAGTAAATAAAATATTAGCCATGTTTTACTTTATTTTAGTATTTTGAGAAAAGAAGTAATTTCCATGAAAGCCATATGGCTTGCAGCAAAATGAAGAAATTACCCACAGAGCAGACATAACAGAAATTATAGGGCTCTCTGCCAGTGCTTTAGGATGCAAAAATGCAAAGCTACATGCAGTTGGACAGATCTTGCCTCCCTCCCATCAGGACTTTGAATGTTATGGCCTGTTTGAAATGCAGTGTCCTGATTTTTTAAATCTCTATCTGAAGAAAATTGAACAGCCTTCAAAAAATATATTATCCTCCTTCTTTGGTTCAGAAAACTCACAGAATCACAGAATTGTTTTGGTTGGGAGAGACCTTTAACATCACCAAATTCAACCCTTAACCCAGCACGGCCAGGTCACAAGTAAACCATGTCTCTCGGTGCCACATCTACACGTCTTTTAAACACCTCCAGGAATGGGGACTCAATCACTGCCCCCGGCAGCCTGTTCCAATGCTTTACAACCTTTTTGGTGAAGAAATTTTTCCTAATATCCAACCAAAATCACCCCTGGCACAACTTGAGACATTTCCTCTCATCCTGTCACATGTCACATGGGAGAAGAGATCAACCCCCACCTCTCCACAACCTCCTTTCAGGTAGTTGTAGGCAGCGATAAGGTCTCCCCTCAGCCTCCTTTTCTCCAGACTAAACACTCCCAGTTCCCTCAGCCGTTCCTCATAAGACCTGTTCTCTAGACCCTTCACCAGCTTTGTTCCACTACTTCGGACACACTCCAGCACCTCAATGTCCTTCTTGTAGTGAGGGGCCCAAAACTGGACACAGTACTCAAGGTGTGGCCTCACCAGTGCAGAGTACAGGGGGACAATCACTTCCCTCCTCCTGCTGGCCACACTATTGCTGATACAAGCCAGGATGTCATTGGCCTTCCTGTCCACCTGGGTACACGGCTGGCTCATGTTCAATCAGCTGTCAACCAGCACCCCCAGGTCCTTTTCCTCTGGGCAGCTTTCCAGCCACTCTTCCCCAAGCCTGTGGTGTTGCAGAGGGTTGTTGTGATGCAAGTGTAGCACCTGATACTTGACCTTGTTGAACCTCATACCATTGGCCTCGGCCCATTGATCCAGCCTGTCCAGATCCCTCTGTAGAACCTCCCTACCTTCAAGCAGATCAATGCTCCCACCTAATTTGGTGTCATCTGCAAACTGACTGAGGGTGCACTCGATCCCCTCATCCACATCATTGATAAAGATGTTAAAGAAAACAGGTCCTAATACTGGGAAACACCGCTTGTGACTGGCCACCAATTAGATTTAATCATTTTACCACTACTCTCAGGGCCTGACCATCCAGCCAGTTTTTGATCCAGCAAAGAGTACACCCATCCAGGCCATGAGCAGCCAGTTTCTCCAGGAGAATGCTGTGGGAAACAGTGTCAAAGGCTTTACTAGGTCTAGGTAGACAACACCCACAGCTCTTCCCTCATCCACTAAGTGGGTCACCTTGTCATAGAAGGAGATCAGGTTAGTCAAGCAGTACCTGCCTTTCATAAACCCGTGCTGACTGGGCCTGATCACCTGGTTGTCCTGTACATGCCGTGTAATGGCACTCAACATGATCTGCTCCATAACCTTCCCCAAGGTGAGACTGACAGGCCTATAGTTACCTGGATCCTCCTTCTGGCTCTTCTTGTAGATGGGAGTCACATTTGCTCACCTCCAGACAGCGGGGACCTCCCCAGTTAGCCAGGACTGCTGACAAGCGATGGAAAGTGAGCACTTCCACCAGCTCTCTCAGTAGCCTTGGGTGGATCCCATCCCACCTCAAAGACCTGTGTGCATCTAAGTGGTGTAGTAGGTCACTGACCATTTCCTCTTGTATTATGGGGGCTTCGTTCTGCTCCCCATCTCTCTCATCCAGCTCAGGGGTCTGGGCACTCAGAGAACAACTGGTCTTACAGGTATAGACTGAGGTGAAGAAGGCATTCAGTGCCTCAGCCTTTTCCTTATCCTGGGTCACTACGTTTCTGCCTGCATCTCTTCAGTTCTTTTTTCAGGGAACCACCTCCTTCATCCTGGCAATTATATTTATTGTACCTGTTTGGGGCAGCTACCAGGAAAAACACTCTGTTCTCCTGAGTCAGAAGTTTATGTAAATCCACAAGGTGAGACTCAGGTCCCTTGATTCAGCAGGTACCTTTTTTCCAGACTTGTGAACAGTCTTGCTTACTGCTCCAGAGCTGCAGAGTGTAAGTCAGTGCTGCTGAGAGGGGAAAAAGCTGTGATTCTGGGATGACAGAAGTCAGCTAATGTTGGGGGTTGGTATTTCATAACCTGGCTTTACGGTCAAAGAAAATGAGATCATATCCTGTTTTGATAAGGCTGAGTGAATCTCCAGTCCTTTCACATAAGGAATATCCCATCTGTGGAATGGGGTTTGTGAACTTGTAATAACTTGATTGAAGATTGATACTCTGCTTGGAATCCTTGGAGCGCTCCCATAGCTATGTGAAGTATGCTAATAATGTGATAATTACTATTTTAAAGTCTGTTTGCCTTTTGGCATGCTTCTGCTGCTTAACTCGGGTTCCTGGGCTTGCACTGGAGAATAACGCGATAGCTGAAGGGAAGAATCCTTGCGGATGTGGGCTCTAAGCTGGTGTATGTTGATTAACTTGATTTATGCTGCTGGATCTATCTTAACTTACTTCAGTGGAGGATTCAACCTCCACTGGTTTTAAGGTAGATGTATTCACAGCGGAGTAGTTCCTGGCAAAGTTCTCAAAAAACTCTAAAAATACATTCCTGCTTAGGTTTCAGCATAATTTTGCAAGTTACTCTGATATTAGTGTTTATAGCACTAAATAATTGTAATGCTATTGTGTTTCATGCTCTTTATTTTACTGCTTAGGCACCATGTGGTATTGAGATGTATTATATTGCATATAACTCAATACAATAAACATAGCATTACAGAACAGAGCTGCTGCGTTTTTATTACAGGTGGGTTACCTACTGTGATGAAAATAATATAAAAATAGAGGGAGGTTATTACTCCCTTTCTTACTACTTTTTTATTCCGGAAATAACCCATGGTAAATTAGGTGCAGCTTTCATGAAATTTTATACAAACATAGATCCTGGTATAAAACAGTAAATAAGCTCTGCTAGAACTTTATGGGGTTTACATCTGATTTTTAAATTAGCTTATGTTTGTAATGCTTTGCCTCAGAGGTTACTTGAAGATAAGTCCTGAGGGTTATTGCATATTCTCGGTTGTGTCTGAAGGCAGTGGATGCCAAGAATCTCACTTTGCAGAACTGACCCATTTATTCTTTCTCTTATTTAGCCATATGTAGATTTTTTTTTCCTTGCATTTTAACCAGAATACTCCAGTAACTATCCATCAGAGACTGAAACACTTAGCTAAGCTTACTGAGATGAGCTGTCCTCTGCAGATGACTGTAATTACAGAAATACACTGCATGGCTCTCATTTTTTAATGTGATTCCAGAATGGGACCTGATATCCAAAAGAAACCATTGAAAGAGTATTTTTTAGGCAGTACATGGGAAGGTTCAGTGTCCCAAGGCCTTCAACTCATTCTTACTAGGTTTTTTTCCCCCCAGCATACTGAACAAGGAAGATGCAGGTAGAAAATATAAAATAAGGGGCTGTTTCTCAAATCCTGCTCTGGAGCTTATGTGCCTTATTCAGGGCTGCAGGTACATGCCTCCCTCTGCTTTTGGTATCCAGAGTCCATATTCCCTCCTGAGGGTAAGTGCCCATCTGAACTGCTTGGATAAGCTAGGTAAAGCTCCTGGTGTCTTTTCAGAGTGCCCTAGCTCTGTCTGAGGAGAGATTAGCAGGGGTAGATCTACATATTAGGCATCCTCTAGCCTGAGGGACCCCAAACCTTCCTCTCTCAGCAAAGTCCCTATCAGCAGTCTGTAACGTGGGCACCACAGGGAAGGAATTTTCCCAAAGCAATGCTAAATTCTTGTAGCTGAAAAGAGCATACGAGGCGGAGCTTGACTCTAGCGTTGTGGTTAAGTGCTGATGTGGCAGTGTCGGTACTTTTCTTTTTATTTCTCTGAAGTTCAGTAACTGTTTAATATGACAGTAGAGACAGCCCCATCATCTCAGTCCTGCCCACGTGTCCTAGTGGCTCTGCAGAGCCAAGCTTCCCCGCACTGGCTTTGCCTCCCTCTTTGGCAGATCCTGAGCTTTTCACAAAACCTTAGCAGGAGAAGAGGAAAGTCCTGCTCAGCCTGGCCTACTCCTGACCAGCTATAAACCTCTCTTAGGAGTGGCTTTTTGTTGAATCCCCAGTTTCTAGGGCTGAGCTAGATAGCGTCGGTGAGCACTGCGAGACTGAAGCAGAAAGAGGTGTGCAGGGATTAGGGATCTTCAGAGCCAAACAGGAGGCTGCATCTATATTGTCAGATTGGGGTATAAAGTTTACACAGTCCTGTGTATACCAGAGTTCCTTCTGAACCTGGTCCTAAATGTTATCCATTTTTCACATGTGCCTCTTTCGCTACACAATTCTTTCTAGGCCAATTGGTTCTCATACCAATTTCTGATACCTAGGACAACATAATTAAGATAGGATGTAAAGGATGTGTCATATCTTTATATAACCATAACACTATTTTCCAAATTGTCACATAATTTGTATAAATGAAAGAGTTATTATCAGACAGATGTTATAGCAAATTACAACCGACATGGGTTACAGAAGGGAGTGAAAGGCAATCTGGATCAAATGTACAAGGAACTGCTTACATATGCTGTGTTTTAGAAGTTTTATCTGAAAGAGAGGCAGCAGGTAGGAAAATTTCAGCCAGCCTTTCATATCATCTGTCTGCCAAAGCTGATTTGTGTGAGCAGAAGTTAGCAGATACCTGTCATCTCCAACACTACACATTGCTTGTATCAGAGCACCAAAGCCCTGGTTCATAATACATTATGCAGATTAATTTGTCCTGGGTTATTTTTCCAATGTCAATAACACTGTTTTTTTCTTAATACTCCTATCATTTTACAGCAACACACGGCCAATGGAGCTACTTCACCTGGACCCTCGTCTTCAGTTTTATGCAGAAAGAAATCACATCTACCTACCCGAGCGTTAGTGACCTAGTCATGCATGGTACTAAAAAGCATGCGATGCTGGTCCCGTGGAAGGAGGCTCTGGCTCTGGCTCCCTGCAGTTATTACTATTCAGCCTGCTCTAACTGTGACCGCCCTGGAATTTTAAATAGAGATGCTGCAGTGGCTCATTGGGAACAAGTGAAGCTGTTCAAGTGCTGATTATTCCAGCAGAGCCTGAGAAAATTAATTAATAACTAGGTGTGAAATTAATGTACACCTTCTGTTTTCCCTAGTACTTTTCCCATGTTGCTAATTTACTTCTGCACCACCAAGGGACAAAGTAGATTTAAAGAACGTCTGTGGGAATGAGCTAAAACTCTCCCCAGGTAAACCTTGTTATATTTGCTAGCGTTTTTAGTATCATATAGAGCTTTGTCTTAACTCTTTAAAATGTCTGACTCCTTAAATCCTAAATATTGTTAGTGCCTATTTAAACAAGATTGAATTTGCTGATGAGAACGAGAAAATAGTGCTCTGCCTTTATATTATACTATATCAATACATACTACATTATTTCATTCTGTCTTATCCTGTGTGTTTGCATTTCAAATGCATTGTTTGAGGGTGTCTATACAGGATGTGCTAATGGAAAATGGTGTGAGCTGATGTTAGGGCTGCAGTATTGTGTATAGTTTAGCAATGTGGTGTTGGGGGGATTTTAAATGTTTCTGTATGTTGAGAAGGTTTTACTCGGGGGGAGTGTTTAGTGAATCTTTACAATGAGAAGTATGTAAATGAAGTTGAGTGGACCTGATGGCCTCCATATGAGCACTTAATTAGGGACTGCACCAAAATGCAGCATGAATATTACAGACATTTCAGTGAAATGATAGCTGTGACTGTCACCTACATTATAGGGTGTGGGAAGATCTCTTGGAAATCTGAGGTGATGCGAGATGTACTGTGAATCTCTGTTCCTCTTAAAAGGTGAGATTAAGGAATTTTTGCTCTAACTGGACATCTCTGGACCCTTTACGATGTACAAGGCTGTAGCTGTGCCTTAGTGCTCATTCTGTTGACTCAGTCTGTGACCTTTGTTTTCTGCAGTCTCACTGACTTTTTTGACTACTCCAGGCTACTGGACAAGGATGAAGATATCTGTAGCACAAAGAAAATTATGCAGTTGTGGAAACTTCCACGAGACTAGGCAGAAGCAAGTCTCTTAAGAAGTTTAAGAAGCATTCATTACTGTGGAAGCAACACATGACACATGAGAAGATGAGAGGTTCCTTCCCTTTTTGTGGAAGAGAATAGGAAATCCTTTCCCAAGCAATCCCCTTCCCAGTCTTACATTTTCCTGCTCGTACTTGACTTGGTAGGGAAGTTTAGCAGGTCTTCACAGGAATGCTTTGTTGCTTGTTTTGAATTTGGTGCTATTCAGGTATCTCACTTCCATTCCAGTCAAGAGTACCATTTCGGTCAACTAGGAACATCAAAAGGAGAAATTACTTTTGACACACTCCAGCAGTCTTTGAAGTAGCTCGTTTATAATGTAGATAATTTCCCAAACTGTTCTTATTGCATATGCTAAACAAATAATCTCAACAAAATTGAGCTAGCCCATCTTGTTCAGATTAGCCTTCTTGCCAGCATATTAGCAGAGGGACTTTTGTGGTCCCCAAGCCTGTTCGTTTTAGTGATGTTCCAAAAGGTGGCACTTCCCTTTCTTTGGGTGCTATTTACCATGAAAAGATCTTGGAATAATCTGGAAGGTAAACAGTTAGACTACTTGTAAACTGCGGTAGGAATAGATGCGAATATTTAGGTTTACAAAGGGTAGTATTTGCGTATAAATCCACAGAACAGTTTATGTAAAGATTTTTAAAAGGGTGATTCATCAAAAATCAGTTACAAAAATACATTAGGATTAAATAGAATCTAAATGTTATGGCTGGACTTAAGTGGCTTGATTATACTTTTAAATGTCTGGCACTGTGTTTCCACAGTCCTAATAAACTGAATTTCTATTTCTTCCAAAAATTATTTCTGCTGTTTATCCCATTTGAATAAATATTTGTGCTTGGGCTGGCTGGCAGGGGGAAGGAGGCAAACCCCTTCCACTGAAGTCACTGCTGGGGAAAGTCCTGAGCAGCACCTGCCACGTGGAACATGGCACGTGCCCGAGTGAGGGACTGTCCCCCCAGGAGCAGTTAGAGTTGGTCTGTTACTGGTGAGGCTCGCCACCTCCCAGCAAGAAAAATTTTAAGGCTCTGTCTGCGCTGTCTTACTTTAAAACATTCTTAGTGCAGTGCTTATTATTATTACGGATTTCACCAGTTTTGTGATGTGGATGTTCCATCTCTTCTCCTAATCTCTTTCTAAGGCCACCTCTTCTGCTTCATGCATGCAGATGGAATCTCCTAAGTAAAACAGGACCATTTATTCCATGCCCCTGTTTAGCCATCTTTTCTGTTTATGGATCCTTCACTTTAACCAGAAAGTTTTTCTCTGAGCAAAACCAGTGTTAACTTATCAATACACACACAGATATACTTAGGGCTGTGTAGAATAGCTATGCATAATTATAACAGTATTTCCTGATTTCATCAAATTAACAAACTTGGCCATCATTAATAACTCAGGTCAATTTTTGCTTTTCATTTTGTTTGGTTTATTTGCTTGGTTTAGAAATGGAAACTGTCCTTCTATTTAGCTTTGTCTCTTATCTCATATAATAGGTAGGTAGGTGGGTAGGTAGATAGATACATCCAGGAAAAAGAAAATGAACATAAACCTCTGTATCCCACTGAAGAGGAAGAATAAATTTTACTGAATTAACTGGAAATGCTTGTAGCCCACGATTGCTCTGTGCCCTCAATATGTTTGAAGGCTGGTGGCATGTCATATGTGACTTCAGTGGCAAAACCAGTTGCAGGCTTGTATCTTCACCTCTGTGAGACACAAGCCCCATGACAGGGAACAACATTAAAATCCGTAAAACTGAATAGGAGGAGAGAATGCATGACGTGCTCCAAATTTTAATTTCCACCATGTGGCATGTGCTGGGGGCAAACAAAGCAGCTGGTCTGAGGTGGGACCCTCCTGGGTGCGTGGTTGTGCACTACTGACCGTCACTCAGCGAGAAAGGGAGGGAGGGAGGGGACTGTCCTTTTGACTGCCCACTGGGTGCACACCACTTGCCACCAGACCATTTCTCATCCTCTGAGTTCTGATTCAATATTACATCTGATTACATCAGATCTAGGAATACATCCCTCTGATGCCTGGCGGTTACTGCTTTCGGTGCTCGGATGAGAAAAAGAACCAAATGTCATTTATCTACTGAAAAACATCAAACATGAGAATGTATCTTTCTCCCATGTTATTTATTATGTCATATACATTTCCCAATCTTTCCAGTCTCTGTGTAGTTCAGAGAAGCTTTGGGTTCCTAACAGCCTCCTGTTCACAGTATTAAAGTATATGCTTCTATACAAGCAGAATGCAAGACACTGCATTTTATATGTCTGTGATTTGCATTATTTTTTCCCTCAAAATTGGCCTACTTCCTTCCTCTTGCCACCAAAGCAAAGTCTTTCCTTTGTCTCCTGTGCTTTTTTGCTTTCAGTTTTGCTTGACTTTGTAATGGAAATAGGAAAGTGGGAAAGAGTTATAAAGTACTTGGAGAATCTTAAATGCCTGCAGCTCTTATCAGAGCTCTGTGGAAGGGCTGCCACCTGCATTCTTCATTTCACCTCTGCTTTGCCAGGCTCTTCTTCATCCCTCTTCCTTGACCCAGCTTCCTATGATCCCTCTTCCCCTCCCTATCAATTTGGAGCAGAACCCTAGCATGTATCCTCGCCTTAGACATGCCTTGGGGGAGCAAACCCCAAAGTTGTTATTCTCCTTTACAAGGTCTGCCTGGCCTCCTCCCTTACTATCTTTTCCCCGCCACCCCTCCTTGTTCTGCATAGAAAGGACTCCTGGCCTTGTCCTCTGAGCTCTCCTGAACTTTGGGTGCCAGCCATAAGCTCATTTCACTATAAGAAAACATCAATTAAAGTGAGTGGAAAGACTCCTGATGATTTTGGGGAGGTTTGGATAACAGCCATGAGACCACAGGATGAGTTGTGTTGGTCAGAATTTCTTTATGTAGCAAAACCTATCCAGCAAGTCAGAGGAACACCATGGCTCTCACCCTAATTCCTCAGAACACTTGCTCGCTGTTACAGCCAGCGGTACCTACAGCAACAGTGAGGAGCTCTTTCTTGAATTATGTACTGAGCTATTTGAAATGTAATTACCTTTTCAGTGATGGCAATATTAAGAATTTACACTCCCTTTCCACAAAAAAAAAAAAAAAAAGGACTATTTGGTACGTGAGGCATCATTGTAAAAGTGGAGATGGATTGTATGAATCAGTCAGCCACCGCCTTTATGAAAGGCTGTGCAACTTCCTGTGTTTTTCATCAAGGAAAACAGAAAACACTCATTCTCAATTTTTACTGATATTTAACCAAATTTTTCCAGCTTTACTTTATCCATATCATATTGAGGTTAACTTTTTAAAAAAAATATGTGCTAAGTTTGATGTATTTAGCAGTAGCTTATAATTAGTCCCAGCCTTCTGATCATTTGTGTTACTCTTCACTGAACCTTTTATTTGTTTAGTAATATTTTCTGCTTGTTGAAATTAATTTTAAAACTCTCAACCTATTAGCCAAGTTGTCCCATTCAAATTTCAACATTTGACTGGTAAATTGGTGCAACAAGGTGGGCATCTTACATTAATGTTTTTAAGGAACATCTTAAGAAGCTACTTTGCAAAGCTTGGAGCTCCTGATCTTCTTCTTGACATATATCTCTTAACTATGCACACCCGGGTATTCATCCATTCTTGGCTTAACTTTCACAACAAGATCTTTCCTCTGAAAATACTTTTTGCCAGTTATTTCTGACCTTGAGATGCACTTTTGCAATTTTTCCAGCCTTTGAGACTAAATCAGAATATCCTCTGGGGCCTTTGATTCCTGGCTAATAACTAGAAAATCATATGGTTTTAAATCCTTTCATGTCATGTACTGGATCTGTGCTTTAAAGTTATGTCAAATGAAGAGAGTACAAAATCTGCAAGCTGATCCACAAATTATGATTCATTGGTTGATGCTTATAATCCTTTCCTCTTGTTTTATTATGATTTCTCAACTGTGAAATTTTTTCTTCTGTACCTCTGCCAAGCTATATGTTCAAAGTAATTTAGTTTAGAAAAAAATCAGCGTGATCCTTCATCAAGGAGAAAAGGGGTGGCTGCAACAATGATAGTGTTGCTATTTTAGACAGTCAGAAGTCACACAGTCAAATAATGGTGATGTGTGGCAGATAAGCTGTTTGTGCAGCACTTGACTGTGAATTGGAGCCGGGACAGAAGACACAAATCATTCATGTCAAAACCAAATCCTCAAATAATTTATCAAATCTTATTTAGAGTCCAAGAGAATTGTAGAACCATGAGACAAAGGAGACAATCAAACATTTTGAAGAGATCTCCGGTGTTATCTCATTTGGACAAGTAAATGGCGAATTGTTCCATCTGTTTCTCAATATCAGGCTTGGTTGGGATTCTTGCAGGTCTTACATTAAAAACAACAACAACAACAAAACCCCCCCCAAAACATGCCTCAAACCCCAATCTGTTTTCTTTACGACATGCTCAGACCTGTGTGATTGGAAGTTGAGAAATTACCCCGAACAACCTCTGCCATTGTTGCATTACACTAAGTGAGAAAGCAACACTGGCACCTAATAGAAAGGCCCACGATTTCCCTCTAGGTTTGTCTGAGGATGAGTTTGGCCTCTCCTCTTATTCGCATGAGGAGAAGCTGATAATATCATGGTCTCTGAAGAATGCTGTGTATTAATAAGAAGATTGTGGGGACATCTTCTTAATCAAAAATACATGTCCAAGTGTTGACAAAAATCTTAGTGTAGCTTGGATTATAGAATAGTAGAACAGCCTAAGTTGGAATAGACCTTAAAAGTTCATCTGGTTCATTCTTTTGAGGGAAAGAGAGCCTAGATGAGATTATCTAGCACCCTGACCAATCGCATGTTGAAAACCTTCACCACATCCCTGGGGATATTGTTCCAAATTCCTGTTGTAATTTAAGCTAAATAAAGGCTGTTCTTTAATGAATGCAACGGTGAATATTGCTGAAGCACATCCTCATTTGTGTTGGCTGATGGCACAGTTGCAGATAGCCTTCAGAAAAGTATTTAAGAGTTACTCTCCTTTTACTATGTTGAAACAAAATCTTCCTAGCTATAAAGTATTAGGATGCTGCCTACCCTTATCTCTGGAAGGAGACCCAGGGAAGTAGGGATGATATACCTTGGCTTTTTAACACTTTCCACTATTAATGTTCTCACAACTTTTTCTACCAGACTTTTTTTTCATATTATTTTCAGGAGGATTTTGAGGAGAGGGAGTACTTACAGTTGATGAGTTATTTCTTCTTTTTCCTGATCAATTCTGGTGAGCTTCTGCTGAGGTGCAAATGCCTGATGTTGCTCTTTCCTCCTTTCACACATGCATAACAAGAAAAATCCATGATAGCAAGCTGAAATATTCACAAACCATGAAGCTCTGTGCCTGGGCTAATTCAGAAGCCAAAGCAGAAAACACAGGTTTTTTTCTAATGCAATCTTCTTTCTAATGCAATTTCTAACATGTGCTACCAAAATACACTGCTAAAACAGTGGAATGAGATCTGTTTCCAAATCTGCTGCAGGATCCCCCAAAATCCCTGAAGTATGATATGAAGAGAGAAGAAGGGAGAAGAAAATCTGAGTTCTTGTTAACTATCTCCCAGGCCTGTGCGTGGGCAAATGGGATAATTACAATCCCCATTTCACTGTATGAAAGTGTATGGGTATGGAGCAGGGAAGGAAGAAAAGAAAGTTACAGCAAGATCAGTTTGGGCAGTGACTTATAACCCAGAAGTGTCTCAAAACTTAGCAGCTAGGTAAATCTCGTACATATCCTTCCCTTTCTCTATTGCTAGGAGCCTCAGTCATTCTCCAGGGCTGCACTGCCCCCGGTGCTGTCTAAACACAGAATAAAAAGACAGTCTCCGTCACAGTTTACAATCACATCATAAAAATAACAGGAGCAAACAAGAAGCCATATGCTAAAAAAAAAATTATGTATTTTCTGAGTTGAAATTTGGAAATGTCAAGTGAACTTCTGCAAAACCAGCTTTCAGACATCTCAGTAGACACTCAGGTATATACTGGGATTGGGCACATACCCCAAACACAGGTTTAATGCACAAAGCAATGTTAAGGGTAGTATTTCCTAACTTTTTTGTGTTTAACATTTCAAGTCACAACTCAGTTTTCTTTAACATAGCCAGTTAGAAGTATGCAAATAAATGTATATATATAATTCTAATAATAAATGAAACTAAAAGCATTGTTTTGTTAATGAATTCAAATGAGTGAATTACGGTCACCACTTGTCTTCCGGAAAAAAAGCTTCCCTTGGCTGTATTCACAGATTTCAGCAGCTTCAGTGGGATTTCATAGCTCAAACCTTAAATTCCACTGTCAAGCAATGGACAAAAGATCTCATGGAAGAAGTGGAATTTATTGAACAGGATTCCTGAAGACACCAACTTACAATGAAGTTGAGTGATTAACCAAATGTTGTATCCACTCTGAAGATTCCAAATCCGTCTAGTAGCACAGAAGGAAATGCAATGTGATTTCTTTTACATGGAAGTTGGAATGATTTCTGCCAATAGCGTAGTCTGTAGAACACTGATCCCTGGGAAAACCATGGAGCAAGTCCTCTTGAACGACATTGCTGGACACGTAAAGGAGAAGGAAGTGATTTGCAACAGCCAACATGGATTTCCCAGGGAACAATCGTGCCTGACCAACCTCATTTACTTCTATGTTAAAATGACTAGTTTTGTAGGCCAAAGAGAGCAGCAGACGTCATTTCCCTTGCCTTCAGCTTCCAACAGGCTTCCAACAGCGTTTCCTTCAATACTTTTGTAAGTTGGGACATTACAGTGTGAATGGGTGGACGACTAGTTGGTTGAAAAGCAGTTGAGTGGTTGGGCTCAAAGGACAGTGATTAAAGGATCGTGTTTACCTGAAGGCTGGTGACAGTGGAGTACCACAGGGACCTGCCTTGAGACTCGTTCTGTTCAACGTCACCGGACCAGCCCAGCCTGACCTCAGCCCTGAGCCCACTGTGGCAGGGCTGCACCAGGGACCTCCTGAGCACTTTTATGGTATATCCTTTGTATAACTCTTAACATCTGCATTCTGGAAAAGATATGTTTAGAAATGATGCAAGGTTTTTACTTGTGAAGGCCTGTTCTTATCATGTAAGTAAGTTTTAAACTACTTACAGGAGGCACCAGGCATCACCGAGACCTATTAAGGCTGAACAATGTTACTTACACCTGAAACTTTAATCTAGTGTAGACTCTAAACAGTTCTTAGATTTAAATTAAGAAAAAAGAAAGCAAAATCAACATGAAATAGGAATAGATGTACTTAATAATTAAAAAAACCTGCTAAGTGGTAACTCACTAAAAATTGAATTTATTTGCCAGAATGAGCGCTGAGTCACAAGAAGTCATTGTGAAACCAGCTGAACACAAACAGCCAAATTCAGCACTCAGATGCGTTCACATAGCTATCGTGACTGGGAACAGGATTGGCTCAGAGCACAGAAATGAATAAGCCTTCACCAAGCGAAGAAAAACTGAGCCAAATTTCAGAAACCACATCTCAGGGACATTTCCCCACTGTGCCTCCGGTTGTGATCTGGTGGTCTGCTGAAGTGAGAGAGAAGAGAAGCATGAAGTCAGCCAGATAGCTGTGTCTGCAGGCACCGAGCAGCAAGAGGCTGGCAGCAGAGTGGCAATGTGCCTCACTGAGTATCACTCTGTCTTTAAGAGCTGAAACTGCACCATAAAAAGGAGGTTCATTAATTCTTTACAGTCATTTAAAGAATGATGGATGGGTGTGCTTTGTAAAAGTGATACGCTGCTTGCTGAATCATAGATGTACTCCTCCTGAACAGGCATTTTGCACTGATTTTTCCTCTCTGCCTCTGTGACAAGATAACTTGTGTTATGGGAAGAGTCATTCTATAGACCTGTTTTCACTAAGTTACTGAAGGATGCTTTTAACGGCTTTATTATCAGTAAGAAAAAAGAAACTAATTTTATGTGAAAATATAACTTACTGTGTGGTGAATTACAGTAATTTAATATATTTTGAAGATAGGGTTAGTGGTATTACTGTCCCCACATGAACAGAATCTGGCTGGACAAAAGGGGGGGGGGAGGGGGCGCGGGGCGGGGAGCGGAAACAGCAAAGCCTAAATTAGCCTAGAATTTCAGGACAAGACCATAAATCTAAACCAGTTATTTAACTAATGAATATTTAATTAAGATTTTGTGGGGACAGTGGAGGAGAATACTGAGAGAAATTCTTACTCTTAAAAATTACTAAAGGATCACTAGACAAGACGGAGTTAATTTCATTCATATTCCTACAGTATTTTCTAGGCTGCCCGAACCCTTTTCAGCTATTTTCAGTGGGACAAGACAGTGATAAAAGCTGCTGCTGCTTCTGCTCTCAGTGCTCCTGAGCAGACCTACAGACAGCACTTAGCCAGTCTGACGGACCTGAGGAGAAGGTGCTGCAGTGATAGCGGAGCTGTGTTTCAGTACAGCAGACACCTCTGACCACAGCAGCTTCGCTCCCTTGCTATATTTTTTCTGTGGAAAAAACCCAAACTGTCAGCAACGTGAGTCTATCTTAAGCTGCTAAACTTAATTATTTACCCAAAGATAAAGAAGGTTATTCCGAGAAATGAAGCCATTCACAGTGTAAATCCTGACTGTGTTCTCCAGACGCAAGGTGCCTGCAGTAGAAAGCTGGTCCCAGGAACCCGAGACAGGATCCCTGCCTACCCGGCAAGGCTGGAGGGTTTCTCCCTTGATAATGATGAGCTCTGCCTAACGATGTGCACCGTACAGGAAACAACGTACAGTCATCTGTAGTGATGCCAATGCCTGTGGCCACTGACCCAGGCACAGACATTAGCCATTAAACCCATGTCAGTTTAATAAACCTATGCATGCACTGGGTAGGAGATTACCAGTGAGAGGAATAGCAGCTGCTCTGTCTAGTGGTGCTATAATGGTGTGATGATGGCAGAAATACTGAGGAATAAATAGGTGTTTCCATTGCTTTAGGCTTTTCCTCCGGCACGGCACCATACTGCCCCATATTCCTAGTCACATACTATGCAAATGCACTGCAGATATTTTAATTTTCCATTATGTGTATGAGGAATAATGCTTACATCATTGGCCTATAACGGGATACTCTTTCACGGGCACCCCCTTGCCATGGGGAAAGAGCTTGCGTGCCCTTGTGAAGTTGAGAGCTATGCTGGTGGTGGCATATGCCTCCGGTAGGGTCTCCCAAGCCAGACAGGTCTCAACTGAAGGGTCAGACAAAGTGTGTCCACGGGCAGGATGGGCTCACTAGCCTTCGGGCAACCATCCTAGGAGAAGGACAACTCTAACTCCAAACCCGGGCAGATGGAGCTCGTTTAGCCCTGTAAGGCCATCCATCTAAGAGAAGGATACTCTAACCAAACCTACGACCTGAGGACTTCGCTGTCACCGTCCAAGCTCGCTAGGCCCTGGCAGATGAACCTCAGGTGTAAAGGGTGGGGCCAGTCTCGCGCACGCTGCGCCTCACCTAAAAAAATCCACCGCGCAGGCTTGAAGGGTGTACTCATGTTTAAAGCCCTTCCCAAATCTTTGTCCGCGAAGCCAAGCCATGATAACGGGATAACCTTCCCTGCCACGAAACACTCAGCTTGCGCCTAGCTGGTATGGAGCACAGAAGACCGTGGTCCATTGAAGAAAACAAGCTGTGCAGTGATGCAGTGAGCTAAATGAACCTCTGCCAGCTCAGAGGGACTGGGCATGCAAGCCGGCCACAAAGCTCCCACTTTGCCTACCAAGGAGGACAATGCTTGGCCAGCGCTGCATACTGCTATGTGTTAACCATTGGCTGCACATCTTGCTATGTGTGCTGTGTCTGCATAGCCGATTTAGTAAAGACACAGCATTCTCCCCTCTGTCTGCTGAGGATGCTTCTCTGTCCCCTAGTACAACTTCCGCTGTAATGACATAAAAAAACGGGAAGCATGAAAAATCGATAAGGCTATGTGTTCATTTGTAAAAACCACTAGTGTGTAACAGATACGTATAATAAAATCAAATACGAGAAAATACCTTTTCTTTGCTAATTAAATAAGCTATACAGATACTGTCAGTACAGGTTGGTCTTTTCCGACACAGCCTCTTGATGGTCTTTTCTACACTCACCTTCTTTTTGCATGTTGATTCTAGCTAAGATTTCCTCTCAATTCTAAGGTTTTGGCATTGTTTAGTGTAACCATTAGGGAACAACCAGCCCTCACTGAGCCCTGAGAAGGGCAGGGAGAAAAAAAAATGAATTACAGCTACATGGTGATTTCTCTTTCTAATGGCATCTCCTCTGTGAGTGTCTCAGTATAAGCTGTGGTGCTTGTCCATAACAGCAGGAAACTGAAAGTTTAAATTTTAAGGGAGCTGAATAAAGAGTTTGCATTCTTCCAACTTAACTATTTTTGAAAACAAAGCCACAGTTTAAGGATGCCAGAAAGCACAGTAAAACCTGCAGCCTCTTGCAGACTCAGAACAGGTGCGTTTGGCTGGAGTAGGAGAACAGAAAGAGGGAGAAAGACCACCGTGAAAGACGAGGAGAAAAAGAGGAAAAAGTTTGAGGGAGCTACAGAGAAATAGGTGAGTCGGAGACAATGGCATCGAAGTTGGCATTACAAATAAATAATGGCATAATTTTCCTGGCGGTGCAAAACTGTGAGCGGATTGTTGCTTAGTGCCATCTGCACTGGCTGATGGACACCACGTCTTTTTGGATGTAGAGCATGGAACATTCCTGAATATGTTAATGCTATAAACTGTTCATAGATTAGTGTTCACTCTCACAGAAACCCTTGAATTAGAGAAGGAAATGACCTGTCATACCAACTTAATGGCCTCCTGCAGATCTCCTGCACTCACGTAAGTGACTGACCCAGCAGAGATCTGAAACCACTGCAAAATCTTGCCTGCAAGTGTAGATCCTGTTTGTGCCTGCAGGCAGTGTGCTCAATTTACAGCCAAAGCTGAACGCCCTTTGAAAGCTGGTCCTTAAGGTCATATCCTCTGTTCTCAAATCTGTCACGGATTTTTCCCCTACAAGATATTCCCGGGGGGTTTCTAGTGCATGCTTGTCTTGTTTGGTTTTCTTTTTGGTGGGGAAGAAACAACAGCCTTTGGGAGAGTGCAGCTAATCAGATTTACATTTTGTTTCACCAGACTCACTGCTACTATCTTGAAAATAACTCCCAACACAGTTTTGTACTCTAATTCATTATCTTAGTATCTCATAATCGTTCAAACTAAATAATAACAACAGAGATGTTCCTAAAGGAATTCAAAGAATCCCTAGCACTTTCTTTTCCTTGGCATTTTTCAGTCCAGGTGTTTGCTCGGGCTGTGTGATTTTCAACTTTTGAGATTCTAATAATTTGTTATACTGATTTTTCCTTCATAATCCTGCAATTTAGGTTGGGGGCAGGGCTGATTAATGTTTCTCATCACAAAGCAGCATGGCTCTTGGAGCAGGGACTCTCCTCTGTTTAAGGTTTTCCTGTGTTTCCTAAAGAAAGTCAGATTATAATCTCTGATTATATTTATTTATTTATTTTACCATAACTGGATCCCTTCAGTGAGGAATACTTTGCCCCCATACTCTCACGGGCTTTGTCCTGTGCTTTCCAGCTTGTCCGTGCTAGAAGAACTTTCTCCACAGAGAATACTTTACCCTTTAAGTGTTCGCATACACTTGGCCACCTCTCTTCAGAAGTGTCACACAGCCAGTATTGAGCTTTTTGAGCTTAATATTTTGCCATGACTTTCTCAACCTTCTAGGTTCTTTCATTTACCTGTTTAAACTCTGTAAGCTCACTGATGTGGATCCTTCTCGTATTACTGTTAAGTATCCTGCTGGGTAAATGTGAAGGCATTTAGAACTGTAAATGTCAAACCTGATAAAGGCAGAAAGCTTAATTTGTGTAAAGCATTTACATTAATGAAAACTGCTCAGTGGAAGTTTATAAAATACTGAAGTAAGTTCTTTTAAATGATTCTAGGTGTCTAATAATAACAAGGCAAAATTCCATTGTTTAATTGAGAAGCTGCTAATTAGAAGGATAAACAAAACAGATTCAGAAGGGATTTAGTAGCACATTGGTCAAGCCATAAAAGGCATACAGGCAATCTATAATTATTTGATTTCTCTCCTTGTTTTTGCTTATTTTACACTAGTACGTTAGACCATTGGAATTCATCCCTCATTTGTAATATTGTGAGTGATGGGAGAATCTGCTCACATTCTGCTATTTGATATGTAAGTGCTTCACCCTTTCCCCTGACAGACTGCAACAGAAGTGTGCAAGCACTTAGAGGCTCTTGCAGAACTCACTAGCCTTTCCTTCAGCTCTGTCTCCATCTGGGTCATTAATTTCCACATCATCAGTGCTGAGAATGCAAGTACAGTTAGCAATTAATGAAAACATTGTGTTTAGCGAACTCAAAGGCATCTTATGAAATTGTTTCCAGCCTACCTGGGCTCTTAGCAGTGGTACAGGAGTATAATCTCTTGGCTATGTGAAACATGCTGCTGTGCAGAACTGGGCCATGCAAAACCACCTTGCTTGGTGTTTGTGAGTTGTCATTGGCAATGAGGACTGTAAAGTACCCTGCAGATGTACTGAACATCCTTTGGTACAATGTTAAGATAACAATGGGAAAATAATCCCTCTGTTAGGAAAATCCAGTTTTTATTCCAGAGCAATTCACATGAAAATTCCTTGGTTAAGCGAGGCCTTTTGCCGTACTACAATACACTATTGTGGCTAATGGTTTTGGAAGATTTTTCAGGGCAATAAGCAGTAAATTCCGTTGTCTAAAAATGGCATGTAGTGTCATTTGAGATGTCCTCGGGCAGTGTGTGGTATCCAGCTGCTCCAGAACAGTGTAGGCATCCTGTTGGTCGTGTCACATCTGCCAGGCACGAGCGTCTCAAATGCCCTGGGGAGCCCAAATGGCACTAGATGCTGGTTTAGTCCACTGAATCAAGCCTTCTGTGTTTCTTTCTGGTGCATTTAAATTGAAGGTGGGTGTAAGAGGAACTAATTTAAGGCAAACTTCAAGGCAAGTCTTGCTGAACATCTCCTGTTTTTCTACAATTTTCTCCCAGTCCCGTGGATATCCTAAGCACACCGCCTGTAAATATAGGCAGTTTCACTGCATGCAATTTATGCAACTAGATTTCATCCTTAAAATACACTTAACTCCTGTGTAGGCTCCTACATCCTGTGTACGAAGCTCTACCTGTCATTTAAGTCTAACGTACTTGTTCAGTCTATTTGCTTTTCACTAATACACTCGTCCCCCTTAACTTTGAGGCACTTCTTGTGGAAATGAATTACAGTGTGGGATCAGAGCTGTGAACACAGAAGTTAAACAAATGAAAATTAAAGACAGTCAAATCCTTTTCTTTATATTTTAAATAGAATACAAGGGCTTATGATTTCTGATGGGAGGATCAATGTAGCCTTAACAGTGTTTTATTTAATGTGTTTTTTAGCACAGAAAAAAACATGCTGTCATAGTTTCTCCTCCGAGTGACATCTCTGTTGGAGTCTGTTATTCTCAGCAATTTTGAATTTTCCCAGGTAAAGTGACAATTCATCATTTTGAAATGATGTTATCACTCAAATTAGAACCCATAGTTTTTGTCTTCCAGGGAAGCCAAAAGAGAAAAAAAAAAAAAAAAGATAGCTAGTTTTCTATATCAAGGAAATACTCCTTCATAGATGACAGGGAAAAGAGGCATAGGTGTTCGGCAAATTAGAATCTGACTGTAGATATATTTCAAAGAATGAATGCACAAAGTAGAAATGTGATACGCGTCAAGTTCCTAATACAAGAAAGAACATATTTCACAGCTGCACAGTTCGAGTCACCTTGAAGAAGTCTTTACCCAGCTCTAGGAAGAGCTCCAGTTCAATGAACTCCAGTGGGAATTACATAGTGGAAACATGGAATTTAGTTCAATCCTCTCAAGGACAAACCTGGCCAAGAGCTTTAGGATGTGTCAACGGGAACAATTTTATAATATTCTAGCAACAAATTAGGAACTAATTTTGTTCCATGTTGTACTTATGTAAATTTGACTGTTACTATGAACCAACAAGTGACCGGTGCTTGAAAACTGGGCACCATACTGCTTCTACGGAGGTCCCCGAGATGTGTCAAGGGTGGGCCACAAGAGGTATTCCATAAGAATAAATTCATGCCTTGCAGCTGCCACCCCAGAAGAGGTAGGCTCAACAGACAGAGCTGGTGGCTAGATGGATCAGACAAGGAGATGGGTGTCTCCAGTATGAAACCATAGGGCTCAGGAAACAAACTGCTTCAGTGCAGCTCCCCCATGCCAAAATTCCTGGTGCCCAGATAGAAATTCTAAGTCCTGATGATGACAAGTGATCAAAAAGACAAACTATTATTTGTAAGGAAATATCCCTCAGCTCCTGATTCATTCTCCACACCAAAGTCTGCCAAACTTTCTCAGCAGAGCAGTCTCTTGGAAGTCCTGTAGGAGACTGTGCATGTATGGGAACATTGCCTTTTAGCTGGCTACAGTGGAAAGGTAGGTGCTGCAAATTTCAGTGTAATTTAATACAATTTTGACAGCAGGAGAAAGTGATATGCCCTGGTCTTCCAAATACAGGTTCAGTCCAATCTGGCTTTTTAATTGGACTGCAACAGATGATTAAATTATTCAAATAAATGATGGAAGTAAACTTGAACTAAAATCCTGCCAAAGGGGAAACTGCCATTTATTGAAATGGTTTCATATGATTTTGTTCTGCATACTGACAAATACACAGCCATCAATATTCTTGCCTCAGTATGACAGACGCTGTTCAGATTAATAGCTGGCCACTTGGGTCTCAATACGAGTTTCTATTAAAAATATTGATTAAATTGCCATCACATTTTTAAATGGGCAGACCATGAAGAACTGCACTGCCCTGCAGCATTATTTAATATTTCAGCAAATTCAAATATAGAATGATATAAAGAATTTTTGTAATTTAACTCCGAAGTGAAGAACATGTGTAAGCCAGCTGTTTTCTCATTCCCTGATTCAAGGTAGAAAGAAAATTCAATAGTCTTACCTTTTGGCAAATGGTGCTTTGGAGAGAAGAACTCTAAGGAACAGAAATTGAACATTAACCCTTCAATAGCAGAGTTATTTTTAAAATCATCTGAGAGGCATTTATATGCCTCTATTTTTGTTTACAGCTGAAGGAAAATTTGGAAGTAAGGTAACCAGCTCCTAGAATCAAATAGAGAATCACTGCTAGGAAAATCCCTGCCTCCACGAAAACGGAGTTTTATTTACAACTGCTCTCAGAAAGTGAAAATTTTTCAGTTTAAACTATTGGTACCGAGCTATGGGACTAAGATACGAACCTGTTGAACATTCTGCAAATCACATTAGTGCATCCACCGGTACAAAAGCATAGCCTTGAAAGCAGTTATTAGGTAACCATCTGGAGCATGGGAAGGGTTAATCTACAGGAGAAATTAGATCAGGGGATAACTGGAAGACTAGTGGACCTTCAGCTTTGGGAGTAGGAATTGATATTGATAGGGTCCCTACAGACTTGCATAGCCTTCTCTGTTTCATTATCACAATCTCCAAATGGTTTTCTTCTCTTTCCACCTTCAGATAAAAGTTTGCACCTTCTTACCAGAGACTGATTATTCTGATTTTTCTAATTGTGAGTTTTAAGGCAGGCTATCTGTCCCAGATACAGTAGATAAACTTGGTGCCACAGAAATTTTATATGGAAAAAAGTTGAATCTGTCATTTAATCCAACCACTTTCACAGCTATATCTGCCTTCCATACGTTGCCAGAGATGGTACATGTAGAACATAAATCTGTTTGACAAAAAGAGAATAGTTTCCGAAAGTGGGGAAAAAAGGCAACCCAATGAGCAAGAGCAAGTTCTACCCAAACTGTTAATGGCATGGCACTGCACATGTGCACTTCATGACTTTGCATAAAATTCATAATGGAGCTACGCTTCTTACTGATTATATATATGCAACCACTAAATCTTACATTAATGAAATACCTTTAGGAATCATCTTTTAAGGTAAGTCCTTACAGCTGAGGTAATTCCCGTTTCCTACATTTATCCTGTATTTGCTCCACCCTGAGCCATGATTCAAAGTCTAAGTTGTTTGGATACTCAATCTGATCTTGAGAGTCCAGTGAAGTTCTTAATACTGAGCAGGAAGCACTACTCATTATGAAACCAAATAGAGAACAAAGTAAAATGATAAACCAAACCAAACCAAACAAACCCAAACCAAAAAGGCAAACTGCAAATCTAAGTCAGAGTGATGATCACAATGAAACAAATACGTCTATCTGGTTGTTTTGAGAGCAAATCAGATCACATTTACTGAAGTATAATCCATATTGAAGCATTAATCATCTCACTGTCTGTTGTGTATCGTTAATATTTCATACAGACCAGTGTGCATTTTTCTTCCATGAAAATCTCCCACAGTCCTGTAGGATGCACCCCTATTAAATGCAATTCTGTGTTGACGGATCTTTCCAGCTACTGGAAATTCTAAAATACTACAGCATCTCTTACTAGAAATTGCCATGGCAAAGTGTCCTTTGAATGACTGTGCACATCCATCATGCGGATGGCTTTCAATATGCAATGGCTTTCAAGAAGAGGTTTTCATCTTTATGGGATACATTTCTTTTTCAGGTTGTTACACCTTCTTTGATTTGATGTTTAAAAATCACCCATGACTTTGGCAATATCACTTTACACTGTTCACTTCGTGGAGATTAATCCCCACAGCTTCAAAAAAGTAGACATCTCTGATTTTCCTACAACTATATTCCAGCTCTCCCCACTACAATGAAGACCTCAACTGTTGAAGTACAAAATCTGAATATTTAGAGCTGGAAATAGCTTTCATTAGGTCCTCTCATCTATAGTTTTGCCATTTCAGAATTGCTGTCTTTCAAGAGCTTTTGTCCAAGTTAGCTATAAAGCACTCAGAGAACAAAAGCAATGAAATTTTTGTTTCAATTACCTGATAGCTGGAAAAGATTTTCCTTCATTCGGGAGTATCTTTAGTAGTTTGCCTTCTATTTTCAATTCTTGTATTTCCTCACCTTCCTGCAGAAAACGAAATAATCAGGCAAACAGGAAAACCCCAAACTTTGCCATTATCCTTCATTTCAATTTGCATTACTGGCTTGGAGTGTAAATTATACTGCTCTGCCTACTGTCTGGATTTGTCTGTATGCAATTCAGATGCAGCCAGCATTGGAAGGTTTGTCGTAGACAAAGAAACCTTCTGCAGAACAAATTCTGTGAAAGTGTGGGCTTTAATTAAATTTTGTATCTGCTTCATTATCATCAATGGAGTCATAAAGATTATGGTCAAGAGAGATTAGATTATTCTGACCTCTGATACCCTATAATACAGGTTTTTTTTCTTTCTTTTTTCTTTCACCCTTATAGCTTTGTACTGAGGCAAATAACCTGAGGTTTTACTACAACACATCCACTGTATTCTAGACTTTCTTAAGGACAGTCATACAGGATAAGCCTTATTATCAGGGATCCGAATCGAATGTGGTTTTGTACACGTCTTTTTATTAGGGTGAACCAGAGGAGTACACGTGATCTTCTGGAAGGTCCCTTGTAGGTTTAAGATTAAATCAATCAAGCAGTAGGAAAAATAGCAACACAAACTGTAGCCTATAAATAACTTATGTTGGAAACAAGGGTTGGAACAATGAGTATCAGGAGCATTCCTGAAATACATTAATGTGAACATTTAAATGGATAATTTTGAACAATGAGTATAGTTGTAATTATCAAACTGTGCCTGAAAATATAATGTAAAATGGAAAATGTCTGAATTAATTGGATAAATTATTTACCATGGCTATTGCAGTCAACATTGCATGACTGCTTCAACTTAAGACTGATGGAAGTGGTATTATTCTTGACTTTTTGCTGATTTGTTTCCCTTAACATTAACCTACAGTACTAGTGGAGGGATGCCGGTGATTTGATTATACTATAAATAGTAATAAGAAAGGGTTTAAATTCCTGCTGCTTCCATCTGCCAGTGATTCTGTGTGTTACCTATGGTTATTTACCTTACACTGTATTTTTTTTAATGTCCTAAACAAATACAGTGCCTTTTCTGGAAGTGACATCAAGTGACAGCATGTCCTTAGGTATCATCATTGACTGATACCTTTTTTATTAACTTATTTTAAAGGAATTTCAATGCTTCCAGATATGATTAGATCTCAAGTGGTCTAAGTACCTGGGATTACAGCAGGTGAACACAATCTCCAGCTGAAAGCATTAAGGCTTGACATAAGCCTCTGAAATTGAAATTGTTAATACAATAGCTCTATCACATTGTCCAGAAGCAATTGACCCAATCAATTATAAGTAATCACTCACTTCAAATATAGCTGAGTGACACCTTTAATGAAAAATGACTGTGTTCTATGTTTATTGACAAAAGGATACAACATACTGCTCCCAGAAAGGCCAGAACATTTTAATAGAGTATTAAGAATGACAGTAAAGAACCCGGAAGACAATTAATACAATTAATTAGTTGTACTAATAGACCTTGAAAACTCTGGGGTACTAACCAAATCACTCCTCTATGTACATTTTGTATTTCATATGTAATGCAGAAATCCTGGTACAAGAGGAAAAAGAAGGACTGACCTTCTGAGATGTACTTGCCTTTGGTGAAAGCTGATTGATTCTGCTGATGTTCCAAGCTGATAAATAGGAAACATTCCTGCACCTTATCTTGGCTTTCACTGGAAAACTAGAAACAGACCCAAGCTGTTGATCGGTTTGTCAAGATCTGAAAATGTTATGGTAAGTATATTATTAGATCATGATATAAAAGATCTTGAAATATATTTCAAGAATCATTGCTGTTTCAGGTAGAAACCCTTCAAAACTCACTTCTTTCAAATTCTCAGATATTCAGTCATGAAATAAGGTAAGACTGGCCATAATGAATCAAACCTCTTGATGTCTGAGTGACATTTTTTAACTTTTATAGTTAATTCTTGCATTCATGAAACTTTTTTTTTTTTTTGGGGGGGGGGTGGGGGTGGGCGCAGAAAATCCACAAAAATGTATATTATTTTTAACAGCTATTATAAAAAGTGTTCATTTGTGTTTGTGTCTATACGTGAACACACGTACATGCTGATGGAGGCATAAAGGACCAATGAAAGAGAATCCTGTGGAGTGCCTTTGTCAGGAAGCAGGTTCTCGCACCAGGGATTCACGCCCGTAGCGGATGCATGGCCGCGGGCAGCTGCCACCGCCCTGCACCCTTCTCCCCTTCGCAGGTTTCCTTTGCCCCCCGTAAACGCGTCCGCTTTCTCCGCCGCCTGCCGGCAGCGGCGCAGGCAGCCGCGCCGCGCTGCCCCGGGTCTCCGCTGTCTCACATCCCCCCCTAGCGGGACCTGGCTGGTACGCGGATCTCCGGGCTGCCCCCCGGTCCCCACCTTTCCAGACGTCTGTCTTCTGTCAAAGCCTTGCTTGTGAAACCTCAGTCTCGAATAAAATCAGAATCATTTTCCGTAACATATAAATTATTTAGAACGGTAACAGACCCACCAATACAACTCTTTAAAGGGAAAAGGATCAGTTTTTTTGAACATTTTGTTGTGCTTTTGTGTATTTTTTTTTTTTTTTGAGTGTAGAGCTGTTTTTATATTTTGATGTGGTGCAAATCTGGACAAGGACAATATGGAAATCCGTATGTGCTGTCCTTCAGTGCCTTCCAGGTTAATTTGCCGTGTCTGCAGATGACGCTTTCTCCTGGCCACCAAAACTTAATCCCTGGTTAGGACTGGGATGTCAAAGAAGCCATCGGGCATTTTGCCCTGTAGCTGTTATTCTTCTTGGCACAATCTGAAAATTGTGTTTAATATCTCCCTGCAACCTCGGTTTGCAGAGCTGCATAGAAATGTGAGCTTGTAGTAAAACCAGTAATTAAGAGTGACACAAAGAAAGATTACATGTCAGCCTAACGTTTAGAATTAAAAGAAAGATTTTGGTGTAAAGATACATGATGTTTCTGGTACTGAATTACGTTTTAGGTCTTTCTGTGCTGCTGTAACAGCCTGGAAGCTCCAAGTCAGCAAGTGTCGTGTCTGGAGGCGCCTAATTTTCTGAGAAGTCCCTTAATTCCTTCATGCTGTGACTGCGTAGGAACATGCTGGTCTTGAGAGCATGAAGCTGCCTGGTGCCTCAGTCTGTGGAATGCGTGTGAGGAAAGCACTTTTAAAGCTACAACAGGAATTTGAGTAGGTTGGTTTTGTGGTGATCACCAGTGTGGCCACATTGGATTAGCACTGCAGAGTTCCAGGGATTTGATTTGAGTTCTAGCATCCTTCCAAGGATTTGATCTGCAAAGCTCATTGTTATCCTGCTTCACTGAATATTGTTTAGTATCTTCAAAAAATAAGTCAGGCAGTGCCGCTATATATTTTGTTCATTCTTTCACAGCTTTTGTTATCACCCCTATGTTGAAAACACTGACAACTGATCATAGCTGTACGAGAACAAACCATCCTTGGGACAATTTATAGAATAAGAGTAGCAATATGCTTTTGCCTACCAGTCTTGCACTGTGGAGTTTGCAAGGGAGCCAAAAGGAGTTTCACACATTTTTAAGTGTGTAGTATTGCCTTGAATGTGTTTCCCTGGATATCATGAATATTCAGAACACTTTTATGCAGTATATACTCAATTCTTGGGTTATTAAATCTACCCGTGTCCACAATCAGAGCAAACCCCTTTTTCACAAACTCGTGGTGAGTTGTTACAGCACAGACCAGTGGTAGAAGTGAGCTCTTTTATGGTGGTATGGAATACAAGGGCTCCCAGCACATGCACAGGCCAGCACTTTTCAGATGTTGTCTGTGGGTCAAGCAGATTGCATATCAAGGACTCTTACAATGTCACACTGAGACTTCAACACTTCCATTTCAAAGGCTGGTAGAGATGCTATTTGTTCTTGATTAGAATTCCTACTTGAAATCAAATGGTATTGAGGGTAGGGAACAAAAGTTGAATAAGTAATGAAGATCTATTTGTGTGCCATGGAAGGAAAAAATCATAGATTTATCAGTGTCACTTGACTTTATGTGAAATCACAGAATGATCTGTGCTTTACAAAGTGGTTTCATGAAGTAATCCAAAGAGATTTTACTTCTGTTTAAGCAGTTTACCTGTAGTTTATAGTGTGCGTTTCCCTTTCCTGTACCTAAGATTAACCCTCATTTCTGGCTCATTTTGGCTAATCAGCATGATCTTCCTTTATCAGTAAACATTTTTGGCAGTCTCTCCTACAGTTATCAGCTTAACTGGCTTCATACCTGTGAGTACTTTCCAAGTTTCAAAAAAGTAATTTATGGAGAGGATTATAAACAGGGACTAAAGAAGTTCGTATGAAATGTAGTAATCACTCGCAATTTCCATAAACCAGCGTGCAGTGGGTGGCAAAAGGAATTCTCAGGCTCTTCTAGATTTTATGGGCTTGTGCTGTGCCCATCTGAAACTGTTGCAAATAAACCTACTTTCTTCAACAACAGACTTACCCAGCTTTAAGAGTATTTTTGAAAAACAGGTTAAGAAAAGCGGGTTATCAATGTTCTAGTTTCCAAAAACATAAAAGCAGCTTTCTCACATAGGGTGTTGTGAGAGTCTTTGGATTTCCACCTCATATCTTGCAGTTAGGGAAACCTCAAAAAGAAAAGAAAATTTACCACACTGAAGACCCAAATTTTCTCAGATTTCACTTTTGAAGTATTATTAAATGAATATTTTTATTTTTCATTGAGCGGAGACAAAGAACTTTGGCTAATTCAGTACACGAAGAAAGACAGTTCTTGCTTACAAGTTCTTTCTCGCTGCTTGGAAGAGTGCCTGTTCTTCTGTATGAACAGAGGGATGGGCAGGCAGCTGTTCTCTTCCAAGCCTTTTGTGAGATAGGCAAGAGAGGAAACCCACTGCTTTGCACCTCTTTTTGTTGTCTGTTTTTTGTGTTCCGTAAATACGAAATTGGAAAAGAGCAATATTTTCACGAGATTGTAAAACTATGAATTCTGTATTGACCACAAAATAAAGTCCTGACATAGAGCTTCAGAACATATATCTGAAAGATACTTAAATATGTATCAAATATTATCCGTATGTGTATATATATATATAAATATTCTTCGCTTCCTGAAACGGTGAGCTTCTGCACTAAAATTGAGACTTGTTGAAAACAGAGAGGGGGGGGAAAAAGATGCTTGGAGGGTGAAAACCTCACTTTCTGCATTAGTGGTTTGGTTGCTTGGCAGGGCGACAAGAAGTCAGAACCTCGTTTCTTCCCCAGGGATTGTTCCTCTGTGGGGCATTAAACTGCCAGCAGCAGTAATGCAAAACCGTCCCCCAGTCATCAGACTGAGTTTCTTTGGCGTATCATTCTCTGCGTGGAGGAGGGAGCTCAGGTTCCCCAGGGAGAGAGGCCATTCTGCTCCTGGGGTTTCTGGGCGTGCTCAAAGAAAACAAGAGTAAAATCAGGAGGTTTAGGTACACTGCTGAGGGCTCAAGCGCTTGTTCAAACAGAATCCTGGTGGTATTCAGTAAATACTCTCAAATTTACTTTTTTCCTGAATTATTTCTGAGGTTAATGAACTTTTCAATTCTTTTTCATAGAATCATAGAACCATTTAGATTGGTAAAGGCCTCTAAGATCATTGAGTCCAACCATAAACCTAACACTGCCAAGTCCACCGCTGAACCGTGACCCCCAAGTGCCACATCTTTGCAAAACAGCACAGCTTTCTCTGCTGGAATAAAAGATGCCTCCGTTCTCCGTCAGTTGTCCTCTGTCTTGCTAATTAAAGCAGTGGCTTGGAAAGCCAAAGATACTGGTTTGAACTTCATAGTCTCAGCAGGGCTTGCGAGCACATTTACCGCTTTGGGGACGAGTGTTCTGATCAGCCAATAATCAGCAAGAACCTCGGCAGCAGCAGGAGCAGAATCACAAGTGGTCTCAGCCAGGACGGAGCGCAGGGAGGGAGATGCGGGTACCGCTGGTTTCTTGGGGTTTCTGGCCAGAGCAAGGATGGGAAGAGCACCGCAGGTCACACCATGAGGGGGGTTATGGGCATGCTGAGCATCGCGGGTGCTGCCTGAGCTTTGCAGGAGTTCATGCTTTTCCAGGGCCTTGTTATCGCTGAGGGAAGGCTGCTGGGCCAGAAATAGGACTTGTGTGCTTCAGTCCCCCATGTCTGTAGTAGGACCTAAATTCTGTATTCACCCTCATCCTCAATACTTACCCTAACTCACCCTTAAGAAGAGTTCATGTAAGGACACTGTTTTTCCATAGGAGATAACATCTCACTGGCTTTGCCCACCAATTTTTGCTTAGATTTTAGACAGGATAATTTGCAAGATACAAACTTGATTGACTATGAGAACACTGAATCAATTCTTACATTCCTATCTTCTGAAAATATTCTGTAAATACGGAATAGCCTGAGATTATAGGTATCCATGTTGGTTTTTATTGTGAACAGGTTTACAAGAACTATACTTATGGATAATATGCCAGTGTTAGTTTTGAGGGCAGGTAATTGTAAGCTGTTTGAATGCAGCCTTGGAAAGTTGTAAAGCTGCTGGGTTTTATTATTCAAAGTTGGCAGGTAAAAGTTAACCCTGAGTTTAATGCTCTAATACATTACAACTAATTTTTCTCACTTTATTGAACTGATTTTATTCTGTTTGTCCTATTCCTGCTTTTAGCATGCTTTTGATAGAATGTAGATTGCAGTAAGGTTTAACATCTAGAATAATAATGTTATCTCGTATGGGCTGTTATCCCTTATGCACCATTCACGTTTGCTAACAGCTAACAAGCAGTTCCCAGCCTGAATTGTGGAGTCAGGGGGTTTTATGTTCTTTATGCCTTGTCTGTACATGTCATTCAATTACTGATACACTGTGCAACTTGACTACTTTTTTCTTTCCGGTTAATTTATAACTTTCTGAGAAATTAAAGAAATGAATGTACCTACATTTAAAATCAAAGCAGACTACCGGACTTGATGTTCTTTACTGCCTGGGAAAAGGACTCATGGATTATACTGGAAGATCCCTTTCTGGGAAAATCTTATAACAGAAACTGCTAATTCCAGTAGATTAATTTTCCAGTTGTTTTCCCAAAGCTGTTCTTATGGGAACCCCTTAATTAGTACTATATTTTTAATCAGTTTGGGTTTTTACTGGCAGTCAACCCTATTAATAATTTTTCCTTGCTTTTATGTAAAGTGTCTTGATGTTCAGTTCTTTGCAGACCCTTTCCTGTCTACAACACAGTTAGTCCTGCAGACTGCCAAAAGAAAGAAGCAGTTATGCTCCTCAAATGATTCTGGCCAACATATATTCAGCTCTACAACAAATGGCAACAAAGTGGGTAGAGAAAATGAGAGGGAAGCCTTGAGATGTTGATGTCCTCAACCACCCCTGTGACACTATCAAGAAACCCAGTGAGCGTTCCTCTGCCTTTTAGCCAGCAATGCCTCACACACTCTGTCTCTGTCCTTCAGAAATCTTTTAAAATTGTGTATTTCAGACCCATTCTCTTTGGTGACATTAAATTTCTCTTGTCTGCAGCAGAAGAAAAAAAAAAAAGGAAAGTGAGAGGAAAGCTGATCCTCTTTGTTGCCGTGGTGGTGATGTGGGGAGAGGACTTTAAAATGACCAGCCTAGGTCACCTGCAGGTGAGTGAACACAATTACTCAGCTAAATGTGAATGAACCCACATATCAATCCAAAAATTATTATTTCGACCAGAAAAGGCTGCCCATAAGCATTCTCTTGTCTTGTGAATAAAAAAAAAATAATAAAAAAAAATTAAATAAACGTGATCAACAAATCTTACTCAAATGTATGGAATAATAAATAAGAATCTATAAATAATCGATTCTAGCTCTGTTTCTATGGCAAAAGTACTAGAAAAAAGGGACTTATTTTCAAATACTAAACAATTTGTAGACCAACAAAAAGAAAACCACATTCATTTTGATCTTCTGGATAAAAATTACTTTGGTTAGACTTCAGTGCTTATTTAAGTATAGAAGTAGCTCACTTTAATTCACTGTTATTAATGACATTGCCTAACTAAACATAAATATTTTGCTTTGTGACTAAACCAGTACTTCCCATTACCAAATTCATTCAAATGCTGAGTGAAAATCTGTAATTATTTAAATGAGAAGATGAAAAAGCAAAATTAAATAAAACCAGAGGATATTCTGAGGACAGGACAGAAAAGGCGAGATTTCTTGAGGGGAAGGGAGATCATCTGCTTCCCCTTTGCTCTTCTGACATGGCCAACATAGACAAATGTTCTGTCCCTTGGTTCAGCCACGTGTGGAAAACTCCTCAATCTCCCCAAGATTTCAAAGACTGCCACAGAAAGGCCATTGCTGTTTGTAAAGCCCGGAGAAAAAGGATTAGAATTACATCAAAACCAGTCACTTTTTCTAAACATCCAAAGCACAATGATTATTGCACAGCTGATTTTCTCTTTGGTAATAAAGAAGATGTTTTTCATCAATAAAGGTGCAAGCGTATCTTCAGCAGGGTAGGAATTTGGGGAAAACACCTACTTTTTTTTTCTTTTATTTGTGCAGGTTTCTATTTTTGGCTGTACAGCCTTTATTTACATTGCTGGGTAGTCCTTAACGTGTGGAGTTACTGGATTCAGTGAGATTACCCATAACAGTAAGTAGCAGATGATGTCAATACACATTCTGAAATTTTGTTTTATTTCATTGCTAATGTATTCAGTCATTGCAAGACCCTGTGAGGAAATTTAAGGGGTTTTTTTTGTGAGAGACTACGTTACTTTCACTCTATGGTTTGAAAACCTGAAATGGCTATATTTGTTTCAAATACTCCCATCCTTTGGAACAAAATGACTGGGAAACCTCACCACCAACATGGAGAAATAAATGATCACAAAATACCATGAGACTGTCTCAGTGCAGGATTTTTTTAATTGAAATGGAAAACAAAATAAACAAAAAACTCAAATGTCGTTCAAGGTCCATATAATTCATGTTTATCTTCACTGTGTACAGAAGGTGGAGCCAAATTCATAAGGATCTGCGGACTCATACTTCATTCTTTGTTTGAATGATTTTCTACTGTCTTTCTAGAGAGGCAGCTAGCTCGGAGGAGATACTGATTGGAATCAGTCACAATGTTGGGATAAATCCTTTCAAGACCAACTTTTCTGGTGTTTAAGCTTTCTGTAATGTGGTTTAGAAGTTGCTTGGAACAAATGAAGAGCATCTGAGCCTCTGTGTATTACCCTCTCCCTTTCTGTCCATCAGCAAGCCAGGAATGAATTTGTATTTCTAAATGTAGCATGGGAAAGCGAGCAAGCTGAGCGTCACCATGAAGAAGTTGTGGTGAGGACTTAGTGGTATGAAGTGGCAGGCACCGTCGAGCACAAAGATCAGAAAGGAAAAAATCACCCCAGATTTTGAAGACTGTATTTTCCTTCTCTGTGATCCTTGTAAATTTTAAAAAGAAACACCCAATTACCTATTTTCACTGCTAGCTGGCATTTCAAAGAGCAACTAGAGAATAGGACGGAATAATTTTCAGCTTAAAGGATGGAGCCTGGCATTAAGAAATTTTGCTCCTAATCCTGGCTGTGCCATGAGCTGTCTATGACTCAGAAGAGCTGCTGATATGCTCCATGACAAATTTCCCATCTCCATAAAAGAGGATAATAGAACAAAACTTGTTCTACATTTATATTTATAAAACACACTGAGATTCTACAGAGATGACTGTGCAACAGTGCAAAATATTTCTGGAGCAAAAGTGACCATTTGCGAGGCCAGACTCTGATTCTATGGCATCTGTCACTGAGAACTTCACACTGTCATGTGAGGTGTTCCAGTTTTGACGTGTTGCCAGCAGGATCTCTTTTAAAATAGCAGGTTTTTTCTTTCACTGGCAGACCAGTAAGAGCAGAATCTATCAGATGCTGACTAAGCCTCCTTTTCCCCCCGGGAATATCTCACTTGAATAGCCCTGTAGCAAATGGATCTGAGAGACCAGTTTCAACAAGAAATGGCAAGCGTGCTCACTCAAAGACAGTCTTGTGATTATCCTACCTTTTATTATAATTATCCTTATGATTATCAGAAAATATTCTCTTACATGCTGTATGCTGTGCCTCCCAGGTGGGAATAGCTACCACCTTGAGGGATGACAATTGCCTCGAATTGCCTTTGCTTGGACAAGAGATGACCCTTTAAAACTCGGCAGGGAGGGGAGGCTGTGTTTTGCAGACCCGATCGTTTTGGGTGCAGCAGCTTCTAGTGGGCTCCAGCCCAGTTGCCCCAGCTGAGAGAACGTGCAAGCGGTGTGGCCAGCAACTTCAAAGCTGTGTTCTATTTCTGCGTGATGTGAATCCCTTAAACAAGCAAAAACCCCTGGCTGCTTAAAAAAAAAAAAAAAAAATCATTAGACTGCACATTTATGTGCTTAGGTAATCAAGAAATACCACATTATTGTTCCTTGGACATTCTGAAAGCTTTACCTCAATAGGGCATGAAACAGGCCACACATTATTCACAAGTCTGTCTTTAAAGCTGAAGGTGTGAGAAGGGATATCGGTGAAAACGTGCCGAAGCTTACGTGCCATCCAGGGACGTGAGTGACTGCACAGCTGCCTTGAAAGGCACCCAAGAAAATCTGTATTGCATGTGTATATTTATCTATATTCTCTGAATATTATTTGGTTCAGTTTACTTGGTCCATGGACTTCTCTCCCAAATTGCACAGTACGAGGACAGCGCTGTGCATGGAGGTTCTGGGAAGTGAATTTTGCGAACGAATTGAAAACAAGTGAAGACATGCATTTGTCTTAAGAGCTCCATAAATCACAGACATGCTTAACTGGGAGTAGACCATGAACCCCACTGGTATCAACAGGAAATTTTGTAATGGTTAAAGGACTGGAGAGCCTTCCAAATAAAACATTCACAAGGGCTTTCCTGGCAAATCAGGTTACTAAAATGTTTTTGAAGGAGTGTTTGCAGGCGCTAGGAGGAAAAAGATTCTGTATAGAGTTCTGTACTTGTGTTCAGATAATAAATAGAACGCAGTGGATTGAGTTCTGCATTAACCACGAATCTGTGTCAAAGGCTGGAGTACTAAATAATCCAATTTATGGTTCCCTTTGGTATGTCTATTTAGAAAAGCAGCAGCAGTATCATGGGCTCTGAACTATTTCAGTGATTCAGCCAAGGATTCAGCAGAGAGTGGACAGAAATCCTATGGAAGTCACCCGGAGGTTCAGTCCCAGAGATGCATTTGATGGAGCCTGGGTTGCAGCACCGCGTCTGGGTTGCAGTGCGAACGTGCCCTTACGGCTTGTGCTGTAGCCTGCCAAACCAAAGACAAACAGGTTCTGGAGTTCTAGCGTTGCCACACTGAAAGATTGCTTCACAAGACAGCGCTGTTTGCTCCAAAAGACAAAATATCAGTGTATGGCAATGTAGGTCCCAGAGAGCTCTAAGCCCCCAAATCTTCATTTCTATCGTGTAAAAATAGTCGGTGTTCCATGATACAAGACTTCAAATCTGTGATCTTCTTGCCCATCTCTTAGTCTGTAATTAAGAACAGACTAGCAAATATCTCAGGTCCGACAGCCCCGTGCTATCCTGTTGAACGCAGCTTCGCTGAAGAGGGGTTGTGTGTGAAGGCATTTGTTTAACCTGAAAAGCTTATTTCCATTGTGATGCAAATGAGTGTGAGACTTTCTGGTACCCTCATGAAATGGTAGATCATTGCATCAGCTGAATATGTTCTGGTAATAGGCTGTGAAACATGATCATGAAGACCTATTTCTAAGCTCTAGGAGACATTTCCAAGGCATTTTTATCAGGACTAGTAGTAATTCTTCCTAATTCTATACAGTATCACGGTGGAGACTTGAAATACTTTCCCTTTTCATGTGAATAATGCCGTAGCAAAGCCAAGTGTAACGCTTATTAGTGCTGCAAACTTATTCTTCCCTTGTTACTCACATACACATTTTAGTTTTCAAAAATGGATTTGAAGAGTGTTGGGCTTCTCACAAATACTGTTTGTTTATTTAAGTGGAGAAATACTTCTCGGTCCTTCATTTAAGAACAGAATGTTTGAAAAATTGCAAAGCCTATACATATACAGGAAGATACATGGCAAAATGCAAGATCGGGCAAGCCGGACTTTGTGATCTTGCCGGCTTTGACATGGAATGATAGCACGCTATAATTCAAGGATTTTTTTCCTGGCATAATTCTGCTTTCCTAAGGAGCAGCTTTTTCAGGACCAAGATATACAACATCCCCAATTCCTCATTGTCCATGTTGGCGGCGTTTTGTACTTTGCTCTAGAATAACCAGTGTTTCACAGAGCAGTAGGACAAGCATTATGTGTATTCTGCTCACTGTCTGTACCATAGTCATGGAGGCAGCGAAACGCTATGGTTTGTGTATTACAGTTTCTCCATTATCAAAAAGAATTCCCACAGACTGTTGAGCAGAAAGCTCCGTTTCTTTCTTTCTGCAACGAGAAAAAACCGCTGTAAAACAACACTCAAAGAACATGAAGAAAAGGTTTATTTCTACCACAGGGCTTGGACAACTGTAAAAACTAAAAAAGCTGTCAAAACTAACAGCCAGCATCAAAGGAAAGGGGGCGAGCTAGGGAAACAGGTCGTCCCCATCTGTAGTTGGAGGAAGGAGAATGGAAGGTGTACGGTTGTGGTGTACGGTTGTACTGTACTAGCTCTTTTTCTCAAACAGGAGGCAGTGTGGTCTGCTAGAAGCAGGTCCAGAGCAAGAACCAGGACAGTGTTTGTTTCGCAGCTTTAAACCTCCCTAATGAGTATCTTTCTATAAAGAACTTGCCTTAGTTCTCCAGAGAGCGCTGGGTGAAAAGCATTAGGTAAGGGCTGTGAAAAATAAGCAGCAATATGTAGGTTGTGATGTAGGGTGTAACATTTATTATTTCAGCAAGAAATTGTAGTGAGGACCTTTATTTGGGAACCTCTCCCTTCCTTTATATCCTTTAAAGAGTAAAAAATGCTCATCCCTGCTACTGAGCCCAGAAATAGCCCATGAGAATAACAAATGAGTCTGGTACAATCCAAAATGTGAAACTTCATTGAGAAGTATCTAACCAAGAACACTTCCAGAGAAGTTCATAAGCAGTCCCACAGAGGAGCTAATACCCCATAACACGAACAAGTACAAGACCAATTCCTAAGGCAGTTTGGACTCCATGCTTAACACAGGCAGAGAAATAAATTAACCTCTGTTCTACAGAGGAAGCATTTTTCAAGGAGCATTTAACTAGGGACTGGTAAGGAGCAAAGCTAAACTAGTTGCATTGTGATTGAATAGGTCTGTGTGGGAGCGTGCTTTTATTCTGTGAAACGCACTCAAACTTATCAGAGGCATTTCTTCTCACTATTGAAGACTGATTCGCTGTAGGATGCTTTATTTTCTGAAGTTTCCTGGAAAGAGTTTCCTGGGATGTGAGATCATTTCTTAATTTCTCCCATGAGATGGACACACGCACACAAACACACACACACAAATAATAATAAAAAATCCCGTGTGATGGGTATCTCCTGTAGCAACAAACACACTGCTCCCGGTGTGTACTTTCATGTGTGCACGTAAAGGAAACAGAGCGAAGTAAACAAAGCTGCGTTCACAACAAAAAGTAGAGGGGGCTTGAGAGGGCTTCCTCTCCTACTGGTGCCAGGGAAGGGACGGCGACAGCAGCTATGCGGTGCAGCCCCAGCATCCGGGAGGTTCCCGCTGGTTACCCATTAATCCCTTTCATGCCTTTTTCCCTCTCCCTGCAGTGAACCTCCTGGTGCACACCAGAGAACTAAGCTGTTTCATCTGTCCCGGGCAAGCCCAGATCTGGATCAAGTGCCACCCAGGTGCCTTCAGTGATCGGGGGGGGGTGGGGGTGGGGGTGTGCGGGGGAGCTGCTGGCTGCCCTGATATTTGTTTTGTTACATCAGCAAGAGCCGACTTTCCTGCCTCAGCTCTCTCCCTTCTCCTGGGCCGGTTTTTGCTGTGCCTTCAGTTCTGTCCCTCCTCCCCCACCTCGCTGCTCTCCCGCTGCACAGCCCCTCCTCCCGGGCTGCCACCCCTCCCTCTCCCCTCCTCCGGCACCGTCACAGCCCTGCAAACTTGTTAAAAGCTCTGCCACTGTTCCAAGTTAGAAAAAACTTTTACGAGGGATCAGCACTTTTCTTTCATTAGTGGGGAAGGAAGGATGAGAAACACCAAGCGGCCGTAGACTTCTAAAGTTTAAATAGACAGGTCGGAGTGCCTGAACGTGCTCTTCCCTTTCACTGTAACCCGCCAAAGAAGAGTTCTGATCCAGTTTCACTGCTGATCAGCAAGGGTAAGTGGAAAGTTTTCCTTTTTCATCTTTTTGTGTATCGCTTTTTATGAAAACATTTTTTTTTCCTTCCACCCGAAGAGTTTTGCGTTGTTGCGCTGATGGTTGAACTTGTTTAAAAATACACATCTCTAAAAGCCTGAGCCCTCTGAAAGGGCTCCGTTCAAACTTGGAGGAACTCTCTGCTTTCTTTCGTCACACTTCTTTCCGTGTCTTCGACTATCACACTTCTACACCTTCTGACCTGGTTGCGCTGGAGGAGAAGCTGTTCCACTGAAGTTGTAACTGCGGGGCTGAGCTGCAGACTTGTTGCTGGTGTTGAGGTGAAATCCCTCCTCCCTGCTTGCCTCGGGCTAAAGGAGCTCCTTTGGAGAGAGGGAAAAAAAAAAAAGGCCGAGGTGCGCTTCATCCTTCTCTGGTGTAGCGAACCCCCAGCCCGAGTGAGGGGCGGGGAAGCCCCTGTCCCCAGCGCGCCCCGATCGCGCCCCGCGCGTCCTGCTCGGTGTGGAAATCCTGGCTGGCGCCCGGCAGCTTGTGCAGAGCGAGGGTCTCGATGAGGTGCTTTGTTAAACGCTGCGGCCGCTGACGGGGTGACTTTCACGTGGTCTTCCTGATAAGTTTTGCCCTTTTCTTTTAAAGTAGGTGTGATAAAATCCAGGCGCGGGTTATGGGTTTTTAACCTGGTTTGTGTATAGTTACTCTGTTTTAGCAACCTGGATGAGGGGTTTTAGAGAAGGAATGGAAGGTGGCGTGATGCGCCTCACCGCGTTGGCAAGGTCTGTGAAAGCCTTGGGTAGGTGCAAATGAAAGTTGTCTAGGAAGAAGCGTGCGAGAATAGCCACAATATGTGTCATAATCCAAACGTGACACGTTCCCTTTATATTTACCTGGAAGGCTTAAATACCAAAATGCAGAGGAAAAAACTGCTTGAGCAGCATCTCGTGGAGAACTAAAAAGCTTTTTAAGTTGCAAGACTTGGAGCGATTCCTTAGAGCGATTGTTGCCTGCTGCTTGCCAGTAGTTAAAGAGCAACACGAGGAGGCAGAAAAAAGAGCCTTCAGCTGAAAGGCAGACGAAGCACAGAGCCTATCTTATCGAGTAACACATTCTCCTCTTAAACAAGAATACTGTGTGCTTATGTGTGTCCTCACATGTCACCTGGAGATAAACAGCGAGCCTCACGAATCCGTCTGAGGAGTTCCGTTTGATTGTCGTATGTCAGATTGATGATGATTGACCTCTTGGTGATGGGCACAAAAATGGGCTACGGACACCTTGTGCCTGGCTGCGTGCGCGTGCGTGTGTGTCTGCAGATAGGGAGCGAGTTGGAGGACTTGCGTGAAGCTTTCATCCTGCCATGGTGAACATCTGGACAGCACACTGCTCTGCAGAATTTAAGCCATTAGTCTTTGGGATGTTTACTGAAGTGTTTCCTTCGGAAACTTCAAAGCCAAACACTGGCGGTGACCCACAGTACCTAAGGAGCATACAAATGGGAGAGGGGGGAAGAGCAGGCTGGGAGCAGGAGCAGGAGGAGAGGGACACAAGGGGTTTGATTTGCGACATAAATCTGAATGCCTACACGCTCAGGAGCGCAGACAGATGCAACGCTGTAAAGTTAGCTCAGCTCTCGTGTTATGCAAGCCCAAAAGACTACTTTTATTTGTCTCTGAAATGAATGTCAGTTTAGGCCAAGGATTCCTGTGGCCATGAGTAAGGTTAGACCATTGAGCAATGTGACTGCTTCAGCAGATACGTTGCTGTCTTTCTGCCGGTCACTGGTATCTCCTCCCCGTGTTACCCACTGACTTTGTCTTGCAGGGAGGCACCTGGTCTGTTGTGATGCCACGTGTACATTTTAGAAATCCAGATTTCAAAATACGCAAGCAGCAGTAAGAGGGGGCCTGAGGCCCCCTCAGAGAATTCCGTGTTTCTCCCCTTAATTCCAAAGGGAGTCAGGAAAGGGATGGATCTGGGCAGTGAGACAGGGAGAGGGTAGACCAGACTTGTACGACTAGAGAGTGTCTAAGGAAGTGCTTACAGTTGCTTCTGCTATTATGCTTTAGAATTAAATTAGGTGGGGAGGGTACAGCATGGGAGAGGCAAAGGCTGTGGGGTAGGTCCACTGGTGACCGGCCACCAGCAATACCAGCAGACAATGAAAAGACAGACCCCACCATTGTGACGCTTTGAATTGTAGTTACTGCGATCATTTAGTGCATAATCTTTGTCCAGTGGATGATAGGAACTGAAGCTCATCTGCAGACCTACAAATGAACTACACCTTCCCAGGGGAATGTCTGGAAGACATTCGCTGGTTTTTGGTAAGATTTCAGAAAACTAGCCTTCCCCATTCCAACCCATCCAAACTGCGTCAGTTGTACAGCTCAGCTGCTTTCTCTGCAATGCTGGTGGCTGTGGGGAAATACTCTAGCTGAGTGATGTTCAAGGACCAGAATCTTCTCTTTTATTGGCTATTTATGTCTGTGCAAGCACACGTGAAAAGGTTGGAAAGCTTGAAAACCCGAAACTTTGGCCTGCTTCCCAACTGCTTCAGCTGCGCAATCCCATTGTAGCTCCCACTCTAACCCTTACTGTTCTTCCATCCACTAGAATGTGACCTTCTAACACTGTAGTCAGACCTGGGCATGTTACGCAGCACCGAGTTTACATTATTCTTCCTGGAAAATATGAACCAGATGACATGATGAATGCGGTTAATAAAAAAATACTTCTAGAATTTCTTAATTGTGGCTTAAAAATCAGATTTCTTATATATGTGATCATCCAAAACCCATGCGAGATAAGTGCTGCCATACCCCCTGCTGCTCTATGGCTTTTTTTCCTATCTTCACCCACACACAGTAGGAACTGGAAGAAATCCATCTTTTAAAGAGTTTACTAGGCCAGCATTATTCTGTCTCAGAAAAAGGTTGTAATCCTGTTAAGTAGTAATCAGTAAGAACTTATGAAACACACGTGCTCATTGTCAGCCGTATCCTTAAATTCCTGAAGGACTGAAATCGTATCAACCAGGCCAATCTGTGCCATTCGGTGGACTCATTTGAAGTGTTTGGAAGTGTTAAAAGATGTTGAAGGGCAGAATGCTGAAGAAGTGTTTTTAAAAATTATCTGCCGTATGTTTCGAACAATTTGCAAGGCTACAGTACTGAAATAATTGTTTGATGCAAAACCTCTTTCTGTACCTAGCAAACGGATTTTGTAGTCAGTTAATAAAAATGGTCTTTCAGTGCCCTGAAAGCAGACAAGTGAGATCGGATGAATGAATTTTCTGTACAACACAAAGTACTGTGTTTCGCAAAGCAATAGAATCCACTTAAGCAAAGGAATAATATATTTGTGCCAGCACAAGGTTATCTGATTAGTAGAACAGTGTTTTGAATTGATGTGGGGGGTTTTATCACTGGCAAAGGCTAGCAAGTAGCTGATCTCTTTAAAAAAATGTTGCATTTCAGAACTATGTATGAGTAAGTCAAGCATGGAATGTTTCCTCCTAGAGTTCATATTGCCAGAGGACATAAATGAAACTTAGCAATTTTGCATGCTGAAGCAAATGAAAAAATAGGTAGTAAATTCTCAAAATATTGCAGGTGTGGCATTAAGTAGGTCAAAGCTCAAGTAAATCGCGTTGCATCAATAGACCACAGTGGAGCGTAATTATAAAACAAACCACACGTATCTGCCTAGAAATAACACCTCCTCTGTTTTCTTAATCAAACTTTCAGTCTGAAATAACATTTAGACAGCATAAAAACCACACTGAGTCTGAGGAAAGTGTGTTAATGCAGTAGTTTCGAATCATCGGAAAGCTGGCTAAGGCAAGAAGCTGTCACTTGAAAAAAGTTCCTTCTGTCCACTTGTAGGACATGGAGCAAATAGCTAGCCTTCAAAACAAACCTGATGTGTTGTGTAGTTACAGGCTGTTCTCTGCTCTAACCATCCCAGCCCGAGGAGGAACGCGGCCACGTTTCACTGCAGTCTTTCCCGAGACCTCTGTGCTTGTGTGCCCGACTCCTTCTCTGCCACCCTGAGCCTGTAAAGACAAACTAGCCTTTCCTGGGGAAGGACTGAGTCTGGGCATGGCCGGAGGGACGTGTCGTGGATAAACGCACTGGCTGTGCTGCTGCGTCCTCCTCCCTCCTGGAGTCCGAAACAGGCCTGCCCCTTTGATGGAGCTTCACTCCTGTGAAGAACTAATTACCCGAGGAAGGGTCTGCACGCTGCAGTAGGTGAGCTTCAGCACAAGCTGACTAAGCAGACTGAGGAAGCGGCCCTGGGGTATTTTCCAGGGGTTCAACGATAATTGGCATCTCGGAGCTATCAGAGCGAGTACTTTAAACACTTGTCTCCCATTACTCTCTCGGATGCCTTCCGATGGCAGAAACGGTGTGGTTTTTATTTGGCATCTATTGTTACGACTGAGTGTGCCAGATTTATCATCTTGTGTTTCCAGTGACTCACTGCTTCTTGAAAGAAAGTCTCCCTGGTGCTAAAGTTTCCTGTTTTATGAATTATCCAAAAAGGGCTTTTGCTATAAATGACTGGCGCTAGGGAATAGATCCGTGATGCGAAGGGGAGGAAATAATTTGGACGTTCCTGAAACCATTAATACCAGGAAGGGATTACTCAGCATGCACGGAACAAATATCTATACGCAGCAGCGTCTGCTTTAAAAGGGAAGCTTCGTGATTATTTTTTTCTTTCAAGTGCCTGATCTCGCATGCTTGTTCATGTGGGACAAGTTAAAATGTAAGTTTTTATGCAGAGAAGATTACCTTTCTCAAGCTGATAAAAATCCTGTAGTAAACTTTGTTTTTCCTAGGAATCTGGAACATCGAGTAAACCATTTAATTTCCTTTATGTCATCCTGTGTATTTCCAGACTGTGTCCCAGAAATGTGCACTTTAAAACTGAAGTTGAGAGAGACAATTTAAACTCGCAGTGTTCAACACTTGGAATGCAAACTGCACGCCAGCAGTTGCTGTAAAAACAGAAGGAGCTCATTTACCTTTTTTCCTTGCTAAAAATTTTTTCCTTTCAAAACAAAGTGGAGGAATTTAAATACAAAAAGATGCAACTACAAAGCTGAAACTACAGTAAATTAAGCAAGCCACAGATAAACAGGAAACCAATTCCACCAATATGGTAACATGAGCTTAGCTGTGCTTCGTGTATTTACTATTTTTGGTTCCTTCATGAAAGTGTAGGTAAGGACTGCTAACTTTGATCTTTCTGCTGCAAATAGTAATGTATAAGCTTTATTTAGATAGCAAGTTTTTCCTGAAGTTGAGTCTAGTGTAAACTTGGCATCATTAGGAACTGTACTCTTAAATGTATTAGACACAATGTAGTGATACGCAAGAGCTGTTTAATGTTGGTGTAGGAAAGATAATACATATTTTGCCATCATAAAAGTCTAGGTATCCATCCCTCACATCGACTTAATGGTTTGCTTTCTTATTCTCTTAAAGAGCTAACATAAAAATTACTGTGAACTCTCCACAGTTCACAGAAAGAGAGAAATCTTTCATTTATTCCTAGCATATTTGGGCAGAGCCACGAAGTACTTCCACAGCCTGCTTCAACAGTGTGTCACAGCCATTTTCTACCTGAGGCAGGGGTAGATCACTGAACTGAGGCTGCCACCACGGCAGCTGAGCCAGCCGCAGTGGCAGCTGAGGGTTGTCCTGGACTTCTTGAAAACTGGAGTGACATTAAAAACCTCTTCTTTCCTTGTACTCTGAGACATTATATGTTACTTTCTCTTCTCAATTTCCCCGACTTCCCACCCCACCTGCAGACTAGCTAAAACTCTGGTTTCTCTTCAGATGGTGTAAAACACATGAATTAAAACAAAGCTGACGTTGCTGCTTTATTAGCATTGATCTGTGGTTTAGTGTGTCAAAGGTATTAAAGCTCTGTCTTAATCACCACTGTTTTGTTTTTGTTTTTTCTTTCTTTGTGTCCTTCTTTAGCCAGCATCCTGTAAAGATGGGTGATTGGAGTGCCTTGGGAAAACTTCTTGACAAGGTTCAAGCCTATTCTACCGCAGGAGGGAAAGTGTGGCTGTCTGTTCTCTTTATTTTCCGAATCTTGCTACTGGGGACAGCAGTTGAATCTGCTTGGGGAGATGAACAATCTGCTTTCCGGTGCAACACTCAACAGCCTGGTTGCGAGAATGTCTGCTATGACAAGTCCTTCCCCATCTCCCATGTGCGCTTCTGGGTTCTGCAGATCATATTTGTGTCTGTACCTACCCTTTTATACCTGGCACACGTGTTCTACGTAATGAGGAAAGAAGAGAAGCTGAACAAAAGAGAAGAAGAGCTCAAGGTGGTCCAAAATGATGGCGTGAATGTGGATATGCACCTCAAGCAAATAGAAATTAAGAAATTCAAGTATGGGATTGAAGAGCATGGCAAAGTGAAGATGCGTGGGGGACTGCTCCGTACTTACATCATCAGCATCCTGTTTAAATCTGTCTTCGAGGTGGCTTTCTTGCTGATACAGTGGTACATTTACGGGTTTAGCCTGAGTGCCATCTACACCTGTGAGCGAGAGCCATGCCCGCACAGAGTGGACTGTTTCCTTTCCCGTCCAACCGAGAAAACCATCTTCATCCTCTTCATGCTGGTTGTGTCCTTGGTGTCTCTTGCCTTGAACATCATTGAGCTTTTCTACGTCTTCTTCAAGGGTGTCAAGGATCGTGTGAAAGGGAAAAACGACCCCTACTCCCACAGCGGTGCCATGAGCCCGTCCAAGGACTGCGGCTCCCCCAAGTATGCTTACTACAATGGCTGCTCCTCACCAACCGCCCCCCTTGTCTCCCATGTCTCCCCCGGGGTACAAGCTCGTTACCGGAGACAGGAACAATTCCTCCTGTCGTAACTACAATAAGCAAGCCAGCGAGCAAAACTGGGCCAACTACAGCGCGGAGCAGAACAGAATGGGGCAGGCTGGCAGCACCATCTCCAACTCGCATGCCCAGCCCTTCGACTTCTCCGATGATCACCAGAACACTAAAAAATTGGCGTCGGGACACGAGCTGCAGCCTCTCACCATTGTGGACCAGAGGCCTCCCAGCAGAGCCAGCAGCCGAGCCAGCAGCCGGCCTCGACCTGACGACCTGGAGATCTAAGCTTCTAGCTGCAGTACTTGCTCAACTATGAAACGACGTGCATTGGAAGATGCAGTCAGTGCTGATCTTGTTCCAGTGGAGGTGGTACTTAACAGTCTCAAGCAGCAGATTTTAACAATCATAAAAACAAACAAACAAGCGAACAAACTTTTAAAATACTTGCTGGTTTTTGGGGGGTTATGGGGTTGGTGTGGGGTGGTGCAGTACACATTGGTATTTAATGTAGCTGGTTTAAAGAATTTAAATACTAAAAAAAAGGAAAAAGGTAGTCAGTACTAAGGTAGGGGGTGGTTTTTCTAGAAAGGCTGTAAATATCTGAATGTATGTGTATGTGTGTACTATTGTGTTTGTTTCTAAAGAATCTTCTGTAATACTAAAACCCAATAATAACTGAACTCGCATTTGTCAGGGTGAAGTGCTGTCTGAAGATGAAAACATTTTTCCTATTCAACAAGCGAAAAAAACACCAGGATTGCCTCTGATCATTTCCCTGTCAAGAACATTCCATTCTTAGAAAGTGCACTTTGAAGGTAAAAGTTTCCTACATGGTCCTCCAGGTTGTTGAAAGGCTCCTATGAGGACAATCTACAGCCTCTGAATCATTCAACTCAAATTTCAGACATGGTCCACCAAGAAATACTTTGGTCACCTGCTTTTCCAGCCCTTCACACAGGTAGATTTTTGTGATGTGCGTAAGTGGGATGGCTCCACACTCGTAGAACCGGCAACCACACTGTCTTGCCCACGGCAATATTCGTGTCCTGCTGCTCATGTATGGTCTAATTAGCATTATATAAAACCCAGTTTGCTGCCACTTGCAGGTTTAAGCACTAAGACAGGCAAGCAACTGCCTTAGTGAATTTTATCACACCTTTTTGTACATTAAAGGTGTGCATACATATGTGGAAGTAAAGGTATACACAGAGCACCCTCAGAAGCATACACTGAGAAATAAACGCACACAGATTACTGCAGCTGACACTTCCTCATGGGTATTGTGAAGATGTGGGCCACTATGGTGTTTACATTCTCTGATTCCTTCAATGCAAGAGAAGCACATGTCATTATATTTTTTTAATTCTATAGAATATTTTCCATGTATCCTTAATGGATGCTTTTTTAAAAAAAAAAAAAAATATAAAGGGCCTAATCCTGAATATCTTGCTCTGGAAAATCTCTCTTTTAAGTCCGTGGGAGTTTTGCCTGAACGAAGGCTACAACAGGATCAAGCCCAAGATGTAGTGAACCATGTTCTTACTGGCATGAATGATTTTCTTTTGTAGAAATTAGGAGTGGAAAAGACCCATTAGGTCATCTAGCAGATCTCCCTGATAGATAATAATGATGCTTGAATGATAGAAGATGTAGTACTGTAAGCAAGCTTTAGTCTCTTATGTGAGAAACTTAGAAGAAATGCTTTGTGCTGGATTAATAATAAAATATGCCTACATGACTTTTGCAGTAACTGGTATTTTTCTTGTTCTAAATATTCATATTTACTGATCTGTATTGTCCACTCTGAGTTTGACAGTTAGGTCTTTCTAGATGGCTATAGCAACTTTAGTGTTTACACTTAGATTTTGTTTGTAATGCAAGTGAAGTTGGAAGCATTTTTAAGGAGTACAAGTCTAGCTAATTTATTTGAAATATATGCTAAAGAAATCTACCAGTTTCTTCAAATGCACAGCCTCTTAGCTGAACACGGATTGGCCAAGGAAATACATAGCTTGGTTTCATTTTGCAGCGACACAGACAAATTTGTTTCATTTAATACATCATATTAATTTGTTTGACATTCCATGTTAAACTACTGTCATGTTCAACTTCATTGCATGTATGCAACCATAGTCCGTCGGATCATGTTGTCTGGAGAACATTAGTCAATAAAGTTTTAATTTAGTATAAATATATTTTCTAATTGTCTTTTACTGTATGTTCATACGTCTTTTGTTCCAGTCTTATAATCCAAACTCCTTCCTTCCCTCTTCATTTTCCCCCAGTCATTCTGCATTTCAGCAGTATTCTTGATTTAATCCATCTGGATTTTCTTTGAACTGAAATTTCACAGGACAAGATTCAGATACCCTCACAACACTGGAAAAATGAGCATCATTTGTGCCACTCCAGGAACAAAGTCATACTAAGCATGAACTTCTAATTCAAATCTTGCCATGAGCCATAGAAAATACATTTGCAAAGTATTATAAAGAAGATAGTAGTAAGACACTATCACATAGCTTTTCAAACAATTTTTATGTGTGGTCTAGATTCAGCATTATTAAATCATTGCCTGTAGTTTACATTTCCCCATGTAATCAGATTGCTTGACTGACAGTCAGTTTCAATTTCTGGCGTGAAATCTTCATTCCTTCAGAGTCAGTGGGAGAAAGGTACTGATTTTGATAAGGCTGGGATTTCACATGCTGTCTACTGCTTCAGTAGGTCACGGTCTGAAGGCATCCAGCGCTTGGCTCTCCAGCACAGGACTCTAAAGGAAAGATGGTTCAGCTCCTGTTGTATTTGAAAAATCAAAATACAATGGTCATGCAGTTACCATCCGGCTTTCCGCTTTCAAATTTGCTTGTCATTTTAAGTCCAAACTCTTCTCCCTCCTCTTAGTAAAGGAGAAAAATAGGCAGGCTGGCGGTAGCGGATTAACAGCTCTGAGAGGTACTACACAAGCACCAGCACAAGGAATGACCCCTTGAAGTATTCCTTAAATAATAGGAATGACTCATATTTAAGTTGGCTTGTCCTAGTTTGTTTGTACAAAGGGAAGAGCATTCCAAGCATTTTGTGAGGATCATGCCCTTGGAAAGGTGGATACAGAAACACCCAGACCAAGGGCTCATCCTGAGACAAAATCCAGTGTCTCCTAGACAGGCTGATTGTCAGGTATGTCCCAAGTTAAAGACTCAGTTCCTTGGGTGGTCTTGGGACAACTGATACACATTAGTGCTTCAGTGACAAGGCTTTCTGAGTGTTTTTTTGGTGGTGATGCACGTACGTGCCTGCGTAGGGTAAAGATGTTCCACAGGCTGTTTCTCCCACCTAGATTTATTTCCGTGGAGTGTATTTATTGCACACGTTAAAGTTAGCACAGTGACATAATTTCATGTGCCATTCATGCAATTCTTCATATGCTTTCTCGCAATGCATCTCTGTAGAAGGGTATGTTAGATAGTGAATTCAAACCGGAAAAGGTGGTGTAAAAATACACATCTTTGAAGGACTGCAAACAAAACAGCAAGAAAACCCAAATTCAAGACCTGTTAAATATTTAAAATTTGTGTTGGTGTTTTTTGTAGAAGTATTTTCAAAAAAGGGAAATACTTCTTAAGGCCCCCACCCTGTCCTAGTAATTTGACATGTTTGTAAAGAGTAAAGGTGGAAGGACAAGTTACAGACAGCCTAAAATACATATGCAGATCATGTAATTTCAAGGTGTTTTAAATACAGTGAGCACACCCTGATTGACCATAATCTCCCTGAAGATGTCTTCCTTTCCTTCTCATGCTATTCACTCCAGCCATTTGCAGTTAGATCTGCCAGAGGACTCTGACGATTGAGGTGGGGTGCATGGCCCTTGAGGATTTCTCTTGCAAAAAAACCCCAGTCCTCTGATGGCATAGAGCTGTTGAAGCTACTCCTACATTACTTTCATTCCTACTGACAACATGGACAATAAGGTCTGAAGCATAATTTATGCCTGAGAAATCACTACCTAGATGTATTCTGTGGTTCGGTCACTTGAAACTATTTGAGGGTCTTCCATTTTATTCTCATTTAGTCTAACATGAAACATGGGGCTGTAAGATCAGCTCTCCAAACAGATGACTGCCTTTCCTTGGCTTAAACCATGTGCTTTTGACTGTGCCCACGGACATACTCACACCCAGACTCTGTCAGTACTGGAAAGTTTGTTGGGTGTAAATTACATGATGCTAGCGCATCACTAGATTGAAACAGGAAGAGCTTATTGGTTCCTGTAGTTATTTAAAAGGTATTTTGATAGACACAAAAGGAATGCTTCTCTTAAACTTGTCTTAAATAATCCTTAACATGCAGCACTACCAAGAGACCCTATGAAGCGATACAGACACTGTGCGTGCATATGTGTTAAGCATTAGCTGTGGGCACTCTGTCTAGAAATGGTTTAAGTAGATAGAGCTGCTCAGCAAACTGGCAAACCAACTGCCTCCAGAATGGCTGCCTTCACTCTTTCCTCATGGTAGCCAAAACGCTGCATCCAGCTTACTGACTTGCTGGAATTTGCAATGCAAAGGCACCTTGGGCAAAGACAGACAGGTTTGTACAGCGATGTTATGTGCTGAGGAACCATAGTGCTGGAAGCTAGAGGCAGAGTCTGGGACAGGCTGCACGGGGTTGGTAATACACGGTCAAGGAAGTCAACTGGTCAAAAGTAATGGCTTTCTGGTGGCCCATCTGTTAAAAAGGCTTTGCTTCTACATGGAGGAAATGTGCATGATAAAATGAGACATGGGTGCTTAGCCCAGTATAAAGGGAAAAATGTTCAGACATTTAAATTGCTCCTTGAAACAAGCCTGGACCGCAGTTTCATACTTCCCATTAGAACAGACAGAAAATGCCCGCGTGAGTTCCAGGGTTTCAGGCATTTAAATCAATATAAAAATTCTTCTCTGTTCCAGACATAAACAAGCTGGACCCAGAAAGATGCAACATCTAATTTTCATTGATATACCTGCAAAGGGAAAACTTAAGAGGTATCAGCTACTAAGTCTTGAATGGTGACCACCCGAATTTGTGTAATCATACCATTTCCTCACAACTTTCTTTTTACCGTAACTCAGTGCAGAGGCAAGTTTATGAGAAGTAATCTAAAGGTATGCTGTTTTTACAAACAGACACGAACTCTGTAAATGGAATGAAATACCTCTATGTTGTGTCCATGTCAAATTTACACTGGACTACACGCGAGAGCTTAGGGTGCTCTGTAACTCTGCTGGGTTGGGCAGCTGAGGAGTGAAAGCTTCACTCTGCCCCTCCCCATCCTTGTTAGAAATTTTTTCATATCCCAAACACCTGAGCAGTTTTGCCACGCTGCTGACTGTGCCTCTGTTCTCAGTGGCTCTTTTGTGAGATTTGCTGGAGTAGGAGTCTCTGCACCCTCCTCTTCCTCCTTCTTTTCCATCTATAATAGAAGCTCTGTAGGGGAAACCATAAACAGCCCCAAATATGTAAGGAAATACACTGACAAGTGATGGCAGAACAGTGCAAACGTGGAATATGCAGTAGGTCTCTTTTACACATCTGCAACCAACCGAGTAGGAGAACAGCATGGAAAATAGCTTAAGGGATTAGAAAAGCCTCTGGATACTTCAGCATCTTAAAACCACAGGTCCTTGCTGAAACAGGCTTTTTTGGTCTCAGTTTCTGCTGAGTCATAGAGTTTACTGCCTTTGAAGGCTGAAAAAGCCGGCTCAAATTGAAGTTCTGGAAAAGTTCAAACCTTCACTAATGACCAAATTTGCATGCTCTTCTCAGGGGTATTTACATATAATAGGAACCCTCCGCAGAGAGGCCTCTTCAAAACACAGGCTCTTGCTTGCATTTTGAATTTCCCTATTCAAAGGGGAATATTCAAAATTATCCATGCCTCATTACTTCAAAGTGTTTCCCTGGGAGTGCTCTGCCATATATTTGGGGGACTCGTCATAGTTGTTTGAAAGCTGAACATAGAGCCAACTGTAACCCAACTGGGTTTTGTGTGTGAAGGGGAAACATTACTAAGGCAAGAATCCTACCTGGTGTGACCTGGTGTGCTTCTGTGGAGAGCAAGGAGTTTCTGTGGAGTGGTGTGAGAGGAGGACCTTGCTCTGAGCTTTAATGAACACCGTCTTATATTCAAGTCCCTGTACTTTTATTTCAGGAGCATGCAGAGGATCCCACCGTGAATCCATGGGCCTTGCTGAGGTCCAGGACAATCTCTGAGGAATTTCTTCTGCCTCTGTTTTTGGTCGTTGGTACCCCCCAGCTCTGTGGATTTTGGACTGATGATCTCATTCAGTCCCTCAGTGGTAGGGTGGATGTTCAATTTAGTGCTGTCAAAGGGTGTGCGAGTAGAGAAAGTGGGTCTGGGTTTTTTTCCCGTAGGATTTCCCGTGGAATTGAGGCAAACTGGTCAATCACTGTTCCTTACCCCGAGATGTCTAGCTGTAAAGGTGTGAAGGGATTTCTGCATGGATGATAGTGGATAGTGAAAACTGTAGAAATTCCTCCTTTCTCCCTTCTGGCTCAGTCTTCATCTGGGAGCTGTAATACCCTGTTAATCTTCATCTTCCTTTCCACACCTCCCACACAGCTGTCTTCTCCCACCACCCACTTTTTCTGCCTGTCATCTATGCAACAGGTATTTATGAAAAAGCTTTCCATAGTGATTATCTTTTCCTTGCATCATACGGTAAGGAGCATTCAAGTATCTTAGACTATCCTGCTCCGTAAATATCTATTTATTAGCAAGCTGGTGTTTCTCCTATTTCGTTCATTCAGAATGGGTGAATTAATTCTGTTCGTTTTATTCAAAATGAATCTCACAGGTGTTAACTATTGTAGGGTTTGGCTGACAGCTTAGAAAGTAATTTTGAATCTCACCTCATAGGAGTGAGTCCACATTTGCTTCGATCACTTTCTTTTTCATAGTGTTCTTATAATTAAAGACATCAGAGGAAGTCAGAATGCTAGTTAAAACAAATGCAGCGAAAGTGTGAGGACATGGAGTTTGTCCAAATCTTCCTCCCACCTTAGTCGCAAAGGGACTTAAAGCTAGGCTTCCACTAATGATTATGTGTCCGATGTAAATAATACCTGGAGTTGCACTGATACAGCACTTTTCATCTTCAAAGTGCTTTGAAAACCCTATATAATTAGTGTGCTATGGAGTCACCTCTTACGATACTGGGTGAACTCCAGCACTACCCACTGCAGGAGCCAAAAAGGGAATCTGAATGGCCACAGAGATTATATGTTGCATCCATTATCACAAGATGAAATCGAAAATGCTGAGCAAGGGTATTTTGGGACTTCACTCAGGAGGAGGATCCACAACTAGCAGGAAGCCAGTCTCTCTAAGATAAGGAAACAGGAATGTTTTCTTTGCTGGTAATTTACAACTTTGGATCTCTAAACCCATTTTACCTTGAACTATGTCTCAGTCAAGCTGGCAGCAGATCACAGGTAGATTAGCTCATTACATGAAGTCTTCATCTTCATGCAACAAGAATACACCCATCTTTTTTTTATTATTATTATTAAAAAAGCTTTAATTTGATGGAGCCGGAAGAGGTTCAGATATAATAAATGTAACATTATTATGTTATTACGGACTTCAGTGATAGTCCAGGGAAGCAACATATCTGGAGTACACCATCGGCAGTTGACAGTCCAGTCCGCGATTTACAGTTTACAGTATTTTCCAAGTATTTCCAGCATGCTTACAGCAGGTCCTTGTGAACATTCAGGAGCTTGCTCTTTAAACCAGCTTGGCATTTGCTGGAGATTAAAATCTCCACATAAGTTTGCAAACAGCCTTTTCAAAACTACACGGGTAAGAAAAGAGAAGAAAAAAAAAGAGCAGTAGCAGCCTGTTCAATCTGGCAAATACCACAGTGCAAAGGAGCAGAACATTTTGGATAAAGAAAACTCGGAGTATTTCTGAACTTTAATAATTTCTATCTTCCCCAGACTTGTACCCTGACTAACATGTATTTTCTCGGCAGAAAAGCTAATGTGCTTTATTTGCCTTTTCCAAATAAATTTTTCTTACGGAGGTTTAATAGGGCAAATGGATACCCTTTTAAACCGTTAATGGTCATCTGAAGCATAATCTTGAGACTAGACTTCAAAAGCTGTGATCAGGCAGAAGTAACTCTGCTTCCCATGCAGCTAACAAACACATACACGCACATGCCTTGATTTTTGCTCCATTTTAAAATCAGTGGGTTTTTTAAAGAATTGGTGTTCTTCCCTGTGTATTTTAATATCATACAAAAACATAAACATAACCATATGTCAGAATGAGCTTTTTACTGATGAGCGATGGTTTGGGCTCAGTTTCTTTGCTTTTATTTTTACGGCTTATTCCATTTATTTTAGGTGAAATAGATTCTCTCTGTGTGTTATACTCAGCATATATTTAGCTACTCCTGGACTACTTAAGGAAAAGTCAGCACATGACCTCAAGAGTATGGAAGGTACCTCCTAAAGCTTCCTTTTCTCTTTCCCGTGGTGCATCAGGACAGTTTCATCAGCACAGCCACAACAACCAGCTATCAGCAAATAATGTTTTGGAAAAGCAGCAAAGCAAGAAAAGGGCTGGAGAGGAGCAGCGAGATGAATCATTTGGGCAGTCTTTCCACATTTCAAGCAGCCACAGCTGTTTCAATTCCGTAGCAAGAGATGTTAGCCTTCCACGCCAGCTATTTTTACAGTGGTCTCAGAGCAGGAGGAAGGAAAGGGAGTGACTAGGCACAGCTACATGAGAGGTGGTGTAGGCAAAAAAATTGACAACCGGGAAACGGATGTTTGAAAAGAAAGAGTTGCACTGAAGTAGCTGTTCTGTGATCTTCCTATAGGTAACAAGCAATAAAGGAACTTTGAATTTGAGATTACAGTGTGGGAAGGTGCTGGAGGTGAGAAACTCGGAGCTTAAGAGTCTCCAGGAACGCATGGAGTTTGTCTGGGCCGGACAGTGCACTCTTTTGAAACGTGTAATGAATACATATCTCAGGAGACAAATGCAGTTTGTTTCTCAGTTCTGCCGAGCAATAAACAGCTGTGCAGATGCACGCTGTCCAGTTCAAGGGGATGAGGAGGAGACTTAGTCTCCTTTTTTTTTCCCCAGATTCAAATGTCTCATTTTCAAAACCATTTGTACAGCTGTGTTTTCCCACTGTCACTCCCTGTTGGACATCTCTTTGGCCCTGCTTTGATTATTATTTAGCTGTCATTGCTTCCTTTTCCCCCTCCACTCAGTGGTCAGGTATACTCGGTGTGGCTGAGCGCGGTACACCTATGTGGAGGTACAGCCAGCCCTAGGACTGGGAGCAATATTTCCCCATCCTAGTGATGCTACGGCTGACTCAATGTGTCCAACAGCGAAGGTGATGTTCCTAGCCAGGGCTGAGCGCCTCAGCGGTGTGGCTGCGCCGCTTCCGCAGCTGTCACACCCTGCTGCACTGAGTCACCAGGAGACACCGGCACAGGCTGCTGCTGGATCAGAGATGGGCAAGCTCAGAGAAGAGCACCAGGCTGCTGTGCACAGCAGACCTGCCTGGCATCTTTTTCCACGCTGCTCCTTCTCTTAGGTTTTGCTTCTGCTCTTGGATCTCATCTGCAGTTCTGTGGCATCTCACCTTTCAGTGCCACTGGCTCTTCTCTTCTTTGTTCTATTTGCCATTGCTCTGGGCCATGCTCAGACAAGCTTTTCAAACTGTGAGCTTTCCATGCACTCCCTGTCAGATGTAAATAGGCCATTGGCAGCAGCATTCGAATTGGGTAATTGGTCTGTTAATGGTTAGCATATTGGGTGAAACGAGGAAGATTCATTTTGCAGGTTTTTAGACCCAGAGAATCAGAGAAATTTTTCTTTAGGGCTCCTGCATGCTCTTGGGCCCTTTAATAAATCTGCAAGTGAGTGAACTGAAAGCCTTACATAGCTTTCTCTAAGCAACATTCATCATGAATGTACACACTACTTATAGATTTTTTACTTCCTTTCTTCACTCCTGAAAAACTTAAAACTCACACTGATTTTCTAAAGTCTTCAGTGAAATTTCTCAGGGTGTCTCTCTGATATCATCCGTGACACTTAACATCTGAATTGGGACTTGTCTGAGCCAATAGCAGTGACAGCAGGTCACTGGAAGAAGACTCAGGAAATCTCATCTGTGACAGAATGACCTTGAGTGCTGGAGTTCCTTTCTGTAAATGCTGGTTGTACTCCATCACTTGTCTGCCTTATATATGGAAATTGTAAGGTTTGGGGACAAGGACATGACTAGTGTTATACAGAACTAGACTTACCTGAGACATAGGGAGAGCTCTCCTTTGGAAAAGAGATACAGTCATTGCTCTCGGCTGACTACTTTGTCCTCATGGCTTGAAGATCTGGCCCTCTGATCAGTCAGTTCCTGCAGAGTTTTCATTTGTAAATCAATATTGTAAAGCAACTTCTAATCAGTAATAATTTAAAACAAATCTCACTGTAACCTAGTAGCCCAGGAGCAGATGCGTGAATTGGTCTGTTCTTTGCGCAGTGCAGGTGGTGCAGACGGCTGAGCACCTTGTCTGCCATGCATACAGACAGAAATTCAACTACCCCAAAACACTGGTGCACTGGAGTACAGTTGGTCAGAAAGTTTTCTGGTTTCCATAGGCAATTAATTTTTCAGGAGCAAGGAGGAAAGTGGAATTCAGTGGAATTCCAACCGAACATAATAGTGAAAAAGGGAGCGTGCTCTTTTGGAAAAGCTACCCCATGTCTTTGTGGTAGCTGCTGTCTGGACTAAGGTAACCTGGCGGGGTTCCATGCTACATTAAAGGTTCCATGATGCACCAGGGCCAGCCCTCTTGTCTGTTCCCATGGTGCTTCCTGGAAAATCCAAAATACGTTGCACCAAAGGGAATATCCTTTTCCATTCATGAATATTCACAAATACTCAAAACCCAACCTGATCATGGAACCTGATACGTAAAATGACTTGCACTTTTTTTTCATTAAATGCCCTGATTAACTTGTATGTCCTAATCAAGAATGATAACAAGTTTCGTGTTTAAGGCTGATGACTGAAAATAAGTAGAAAGGTGCGCAAGGGGAAACAATCTGAGACAGAAACTGTCTTTGCCATCTGGATTCATGACATCTTTTGCTTACTGAGGTTTTACTGTAGCAGAAACAAGATTCAGCATCAAGAGCTAAAAAAAAAAAAAAAAGTAAAATCCTTTCTAATATTTATTCATTTTTATACAGCTGCTTTAGAGGTGGAGAAATATTGCACATGGTGGTTTTCCTGCTGAGTGCCATGCTCGCCACAGGGAGCTTGATGAGGATCTTTTGTCCCCACAGAGAATCTGATTGAAGGGAAAGCAGGTGGCTGAAGTGCAAAAAAAAGGAGGAAACAGGTCTAACTCCTACCTCCTGCTGGTAATTCCTGTTGCAGGGTGGGGAGACTTGGTGGTGATGCTTACGTGCCTAAAACCTCGCCAGCATTGGTTGTCTGGTTGCTCCTGCACTTGATGAGTCAACTCTTAGAATCCCTCCTGCACATACCTTTTCTTGACGCTTCGGGTGAGCGCTACCTCAGTCTATTTTTAACAGCTACACTTTCCATGATTAGATTTTAATGCTATTTATTTATTTAAACCAAACCAAACAATTGCACATAAGCCGAACATTCCAGTGGGCATCACGCTCGACCATGCAGAGGAGTCTAAATCTAGTTTAAATTACATTCCTTGAATGGTAGGGAAAGCTGGGTCATGTGCCGAAGCTTGGTGAAGAATAACAGTCATTGTTTCATAGATTGCAAAAACTCTATTAGGAAAAGATAAACAGGTTTAAGGTCTCTCAGTGAGTGCACTGTCTATACATAGCAATTACCCTCACTTTCCTCCCTGCTCCTAGCTGAAGGTCTAGGGGTCACACTCTCACTGCCTGCCATAACAGAGCCAGGTCCTCTGTATATTCACTGAAGTTAAAGGGAATGAAAGACCTGGGGTAATTAAACCCTGTGTCTCACTCAGTTATGTTCTTGCAGACATCTGAGAGCGTGAGGCTTTTAGCTCACTCCGTCCAGCACAGGTAGAAAAGGCAGGGATGGAAATTCAGCATTTTTCAAAAACACCTTTTTCCAGACAAAGAGAGCATCTTCCCCCACGTGTGGCATTGCTGTTTCCGAGGCTCTGTGCTAGGCTTCCAAGCCTTCCTTGTAGGAAGGGAGAGTGTGCTTACCGTTTGCATCCATGTTAATAAAATAAATCTCTTGTGTTAAAATTAGCAGTGGGCAAACTGTTTCACTTAAAACCAGAATTGCCCTGGATTGGTGCCAATCCTCAAACTAAACTCAATCCAATTTTATTTTTAAGTTTTAAAAGTAATAAAAAGCAATAAGCATGCAATGTGTGTACAGACATACACACCGAGAATAGCTCAGGGATTAGAAAAAGATGTATTTAGCATCTGGAGGCCCAGTGTTGCACATGCATATGCACGCAAGTAACTTTACTCACATGAATTATCCCCTGGTACCATGCACAATTTCCTGTCTAATCGGGCAACACCACAGACAAAAGGCTTTAATGCATAAGGGTGCTATAACTTGCAGAACATCACTGCTCGATGCAGCAAGTGAAGAAAGCCAACAGTTGCTGGCGGGACAAAGCTGGCACCAATTAAACCACATCCAGCACATTGACTCCACTTGCTGGAAGCAGAGTCATCCCCAAGTGTTGTGTTAGGGAGTGCAGCCAGCCCTGCCAACAGCAGGATGTGGCTTCCAAATACCATACATTGCATATAATCTCTTGCGTAAACTGAAGCGGGGGGATGAAGGGTGGGAGGGATGAGGCTCCACTGGGCTGTGGCCTCAGAGAGAAAGATCCATTTGGTATACATTGGGAGCATGGAGGTTATTTTGAGGAGTGGCAGGAAGGAATTGTTGTCCATGTACATTATTTCACACATCATAAACTTCATTGCTCAGGGATTTTACTTTAGCAAACCCCATTCCCATGTGAGGTGTCACAGAACCAAACTGTGAACATAAAGGTTGGGTCTTTTGTTTGGATGGTTTTGTCTTCAACTGCTTCAGGGAGGGTGAGCGTGTCTGTGCCTCTGCAATTGTGTGCATGTGCAATAGTCACGTGTGAGGGTGCCTGTCATACGTGTAGACTGTCTGCCTAAACTTACCTCTCCAGAAAACATACATATCTCCTTTTTTACAGGTTCAGAAACCGTTTTGCTGCTTTTGCTATCTTGTATTTCCACCAAAACTATGGCTCTTGCTTAGATGTATCTTCTAGAGAGGAAATGTGGCTTTATAGCCACTTTCTTTCAAATCCATCATGTCCATACTTTACACGTTCCTGTTCTAAGGACGGTAGGGTAACGCTTTGGCGCTGTATCTAAGCGTAGATGAATGATGGCATCTGCTAGAAGGAGCACCTAAGGATATAGTTCTAACTGCTGGATTGGTATGATAAATGTCTTGAAAATGTTGACACACACTAAGTGTTTTCCTGGCTGTAAGGTAGGGCTGGGTGAACTGTTTGAAGCTCCTGCAAGTATTGGTAAATCATCTTCGTATCAGTTGCACAGGAGTGAGGACGTGCAGAGATGAGGTCCCAGTGGTAAATGAACGGGAACCTCTAGTTCTGCTCTGGGTCTGGATGATACCTTCGTATCCTGTAGCTTAATTTTTAGTGTTATCAAGTTGCTAGATTATTCTAAACATGAGTACTATCTGCCTCTGTAAACTTACCACTGTGAAACAGTCAGTGCTGTGAAGCAGCGTTGCCCAGCCTTGGTGTGCACAGTGTATGTTGAACATAAGACCGTTTTGTCTAAAAAGTAATGAAACACAGTAAAACTGCAGGAGACCAACTTGTAAAATGAAATTAAGATGCTGCCTGAGGACCTCCCTGTAACTAGCTGAGTTACAAACACTTCAAATGTGTATTAATTGGGCCATATGGTCCAGTATTTAAGCAAATGCATGTATTTTGTTTGGCCAGAGTGTTCAGGAGAGACTTGAGGTCAAAGCCTTCATGGGCATGATGAAATTTGTGATCAGCTGATGGAAATGTTTAGTTTCCAATAAACTTGAAAGACTCTCCTGCGCATTAACGACACACAGAGTTCATCGTTGTGCAGCTCTGTAAAATCAGCTGCAATGCCTGTACGTGTTTTGTTACCCCCAAGCCCCTTGCAAAAGACTAAGACAGGCTTCTGAGTCATTGCCCCGAAGAAAGGGTGGTGCAGGATTTATCTTTCTTGATGCAAGCACGCAGAGGAAGGCTTCCAGAAGCCTGCTGGCCACCAACCGATACGCAGCCTCTCTGATGGGCTCTGCACAAGGCAAGCCATCATCATACTGCGGCCCCTGCACAACATCACTGCCTGCCCCATCTCCCTGTTTCGTGGTCTGTGGGACCCTCCCACAGTGGCAGTGGGACAGAGTCAGCTGCACTTCTCTTTGGTCTTGTGCAACGAAGATCAGACAAGAGCAGTGAGAAAGACCACCTGCACCAGTCCAGGTAGCGAAATAAGTCCAAACGGAGCAATTCAGCAATCAAAGCCCTTACACTGCCTGTGAATGAAGGCAGGCTGGGGAGTAGCAAGGGGAAGGCTGTTGCAAGTTAAGCCCATGAGCTGCACTCACTCACGCCCCAATCACACTGTTAACCCCAGGGTAAGAGTGTTCATGTACACTTACGATGGATGTGTTTCCTATTGTATATGAAGCCATGTACACATGGAAGATGATAGTTCCTACTTTCATGAGAATCCTTGACCCAGAAGAAGCTAAGGCTATCAGGATCTTTTTCTTTAATCTCTGCAAAACCAAGAATTATAGCTATTTAACTTAGGTTCATTAGGTGACTCATAGAGGTATGCATTTAACATATTTCGCATGGACAATGTTCCATCTCTTTTCAAAAACTAATTTGAAAGAGCTGTTCATGACATGCAAGACAAAAACAGCCTGGTCTGTGAGGCACTGCCTTATGTCCTGATCAACTCTGTCACATTTTCGTGTTTTTAAATTCCTCATCTTTAAAATATGAGTCAACATAAATAGCTTTGAATCTGTGTTACCTTATTAACCAATAGCAGGCGAGTCTGCCCATAAATTATTTACATAGACAACAGTCTTGTGCTAGTAATGTATTTTCACATTACTTAGTAATTTAAAACATGTCAACCCCTTCCAAATAGTACAAACAATCCAAACATGGAACTGATGCTGACCTTAAAAGGCTGCTCCTCTTTATTTTCAGTCGAGCAACAATCATTACCACAGATTATCGCTGTGCATTCTTCATACAACTCCTTATCAGCAGTGCCCCCAGATATAACTCTAAATGGTAAGGAAAATAATAGATGGGAAGGGCTGATGCTACATCAACAGCATGTCCTTTAAGGGAGCTTGTGAAAGACTGTATGGAAAGTATAATATTTTAGCATTAATGAGGTAAATCAATTACATATGTGTAACTGTTTTATAAAGTTAATGAATTGTGTGTTTGACTGTCTGAACCTGCTTCTGACCTTCCTTTGCACCACAGAGTATGCATGAGTATGCGAATGCATTTATTTATATTGACTGTATGTGTACATGTGCATGGAAGTTTTTTTACAATGTACATGTGTATCTGATAGAGCTTTTTGGTTTCTTTTTTCTGTTTTCAAAGACCTGTTTCTTATTCTGTTATTAGGAAACCAGGTCATGGAATAGGAAGAAGGGTATTTAGTGTGAGCTCTGGAGTACAGCATGTACTGTAACCTTCTGGTACCCTAGACTGGGAAAAAATACTGCCCTCTTTCTTCCCAGGGCAATAAATAGAACTGAATTTTGGCTTCCCAAGCCACAGCACATTGACATGGTATGAGCTGGAGCTGGTAAAAGAATAGATCAGTGTAACGTATTTATTTATCCTATAGATGTTTATATTACACATGATATTTTCAGTGTTCAGCAGCAAAGGATGGTAGTCCCCATGTTGCATAATAGACGACACATGTCTTCTTTGGCAGATACTCAGCTCGTTCAGCCAACTAACTAATGAAAAGGCTTTACTTATTTAAAAAAAAAAAAAAGGAACAATAGCAAAAATTCATAAAAGTCTACTCCTTTACTGCCTCTCCCTGTATCTCAGAGCATTTTTCCAGGGAGAGCAGTATAACTTGGAAAGCTGTCCATTGAAAGTTGCATCTTAATCACACTGTTCCCTGCAGACTGGAGCAGATCAAAGAAACAGTAAAACCTCTGTCATGTCCAGAACAGAACACCTGATAACAACATGCTCTTTGGGGAACTGGCAGGTATCAAGATTTGGGGGCAGTTTCCATGATCTTACTGATTTATTGTGCTGTTATCACACCTGGAGTTTGTTATGTATTTAAAGTTATGTGGAAAAAAAAAAAAGCCCTTTAAATGTTTTTTTTTTTCCAACTTTATCTCTGTATTTCACCTGTAGTGGTATGGGAATTAAATACAGTGTTTTCTAGAGGACTTGCAATATTCAACAGGATGAATACCAATACCTAAAGCTGTAAGGGCTGTGAAGATTTTCAGTTTGGATTTTGCTTTATTTTTTCTCTTTTCAATATTGTACCACTATTGGTTCTCATCTTGATCAAACAGTCCATTGAAGAATTGAAGTGTATTAAGATTCGTATTGAAGTCCGAGGGTTTTTTTGTCGTAATAGGTGAAGTTCACACAGTCCGTCCTGTGATAAAGCAAGTCCACTCCCACTGAACCTGAAAAGAAGGGGGGGATGCTTGGTGGCAAGTGTGAGAGGGAAGAAGAGAACAGTAAGGTATCTGCAGTGATTTATTAATAATACCATTAGTGGATCCAAGGGCAGAGAGCAAGACAGTCCTCTCAAGTGGAGGGTCGTTAAGTCTCTGGGATGAGACCAGAGACACTCACCTCTAGGCCATCCCAGAGCCAAAGGGGTGGAGATAATGAACATGGGGTCTGTGAGGTGGAGGGGGAAAGAGACAGAAAAGGAGAACTTAACTACATATTTCATTAAACTGTCCTTAACTAGTCTCCTGCCACTTGAATAGCAAAGACGCTGAGCAATCCTGGGCAAAGCAATGGAGACTTTCCTTTTATTTTCATGTCTATCAGAGATAATATTTTCCACAGGGCTAGTACGTGTTTTGATCCTAGGTTGGAGTTTGGATGATAAGATCAGTAAAGAGTTTAAAGGCTTTTGTTGAATCAGGCCCTTGGAATGGAACATATGTGTTCATTCTGATTTTTTAGAAGTCATATGTTTAGTTATAAAATTTGTGATCTAGAGAATCTCGCACTGTAATAAAATCTGCTGCAGACACAGGTATTGTAAAGATGGTGCTCAGCAGGGGCAGCAGTTAGAGAACAGCACAATAGATTTAGATGCAGAATAACGTAGAAATATGTGTTCAGACGGATTTTTTTTAAAAGGCTGGCGAACAGTTTTCAAATACCTATCAGCCTGATGGTCCCATTCTTCTAAAGCACAATCCAGTTTTCCTTACTGTGCTCATCATTCCAAGCCTATTTCACCTGGTTGCTCTCGGCTTGCCTTGGATTTGCAGGATACGAGGCAACTTTCAACTGGATGCAAATATGGTAAGCACTGAATTGCTGGTACAATATTTTATTTCAACACAGAAAATCATCACACCAGAAGGAGCCTAGTAAATCCCCTTCACAACTTATACCATGGCTCTCCATGATATAAATTAAGAAGGCTGAAGGCTACCTCTGATTGTACATGGCAAGGGTAAGATGTGGTGTAACTGGGAGATTCTTATCTGTGGGGAGTCAAGGAGAAGCTGGGACATAGGGCAAGGAGTCTGCAGCCTTTCGGTCATATGTGACTAATGACTGCAATTTATTATCCCTTGCCTTTTCCTCTTCTTAGAGGCAGGAATTAAAGCCTCCCAATATGTACTGACTGAAACCTGACCCAGTAAAGTAGATGCCTTTCTCTCCCAAGATGCGAGGAGTAGTATCAGGAGGTTTTCATTACTGACTGAGTGGTAGATGAATGGATGCTTCCTAAGCCAGTCTCAGCCTTCTCCTGTTTGACCTCTCTGATTCCTTCAGCTGAAGGTCTGAATCTTTTCAGACAATCTCCCAGATTTGTTCCAAGTTGCATAAAGAGGATATGGCAGAGGGAGAAAACACGGAATTAAACAACTTGCTCTAGTCCTTTCTACAACTCCTAAAAACATCTATGATACCTTTGTTAAACTTTTTGGAGTTCTGACAGTGTACAAGTTAAGGCTCAAGCTGTCATTCTACCTTTTGTTGTCAGTTCTTGAGCTGTGGTGGAGTCCATTGGAGGAAGAACTTTCTGGAGGAGCAGAGAGGAAGCATCAGTGATTAAAAACAAAAAATATGGTAAAAGAGGCAGCTAAGTGATGCTGCCAAGTGAAATACTAATTCCAGGAAATAAGGCTGAATTAATTCTCTTACATATTCATTATAATTTGATTTTTGATTCTGTGATAACATACCACCTTTTTAAGAGGATCCTTGCCTGATTCAGTGCACATGATGGGCTGCTCTCACATAACATACTAAACAATGTTCAGCTACATCCTCCTTGTTCAATATGTGGCTGGATGCCTTATTTACTTCATTCCCTTCTAAAATTAGAACTATTCATCTCCTCACAGGCTTTGCTGTGGCACTATTAAGAGAGCTTCAAAAACTAATTAATTCTTATCTTTGCCAGACTGCTGTGAAAGAAATAAACTGTATTTATTTCCATTTAGAGATGAGGAACTAGAGCATGGACAGATTAAGCCAGAGTAATCTCTGATTTTATGCACCTGATGAGGTATCTAAGACTTGATTTTTAAGTGTTTTGTGTTATCTAGCATGATGTATACTCAAGCACAGCTCCCCTTAACCTCGTTTACAGCTGAAAGAGCTCAGCAGTTTTTCAAGTCGCATGGTATTTTTCATCAGAAAATGGAGACAGATAGTAGCTATGTATGAAATGGTGAGCGATTTGGCCAAATTTTAAAAACTACCCAGTAGAAACACATTAGAAGAGCCCAGTTCCCTGAGCGAATGACCATCTTGAAGAACAAACTACCTCTGCAGTCCCATTGTCATTCACTACCCATTTTCAACCTCTAAGGTGACTGACATTGGTAAGGAACCTTCAACTGAGGGGGTTTCTACTGCACAGTATTGATGCAGCTCAAGAGGCCACTGCTACCATCTTGTAGGGGGAAAACAGAGGTGATGTGTAGTTAAAGTCTGTAACATAATGTATATACATCAAGTTCTAAGTACCTGAAAACTGAGTTTTGGTGGAGGTATTGCTGGGTAATGATATACCAGCTCTCGGTATTATAACAAGAGTTGCAGGTGCCACCTTCTCAAAGATAATGGATTTCCTAGGGGTGGTTCCAAAACCCATTTGAAATATAATGAAACAAACAGTCTTGAATGCATCCTTCTTACCTTTGTACTTCAGTGCAAAGTTTCTTCTGATATAGTATCTGGCGTCCTCGCATCAGAATTGAGCACTGCTGGTGTTACCACTTCCACATACCGGGCTACTCTGTCTATAGTTTTATTCATCACTTTAATAGCATATTGCATTTAATGGAATCCAGATTTCCTACCTACAAATGTTCAAGAAGATTTTTGTTCTGTTTCTCCAAGATTTCCAGCGTATGATAGTTCTAATACAGAGGAAAGACACCAACACTACTGTTCATGTGCCAAATATTTACTTAGTGGAATACAACACAGGACCTTTCATCAATATCTGCCCCATTTTCTGGAATCAAGTCTGTTTATCTAAAATGTTTTTATACAAATTACCCATTCCTATATGCTTTAAAAACTGAGTTCTGCAGGTATAAGGTACTATGTATTTGCCACCATTGCCCATAGTAAAAGGAAAGATTTTTTTTTTTTTCAAGTGTCGAGTCATTTTGCCATGTACTTGGGACAGGCAGTTTGTACTTCTACGTGTGAAGGCACTGCCTAACAAGAGAGCAATCACGTCTCAGCAGCCATGATGTGACGTAGGGACATCTGGGGGCAATTACCTTTGGACATAAAGGACGGAGGTTAAGGCAGGCAAAGAAGCCTGTGGAATACCTCAGGAAGGGCATCCCAGGATAACTGAGCCAGCACGATACCTGCCAGTGTGAAGTTTATCGGTCAACATTTTTGAACATGGTTGATCTCACAATCTCATGGAGACATGACCTTGTATTTAACCTTGTGATTGTTGCCCAGACATGAACTAACATGTATTACTGGTTTAGAACTTAATAGCGACTAGTGCAGGTGTGCTTTCAAGTTTGAACAAATCTTGGTGTTTTTATTGAAATAAATTGATTATGAAAGGCCCTGCTGAGTATGTATTTATTATCAATATTCGCTGAAAATAACATAATTGCTGCTGAGCTGTAACCAGAAAGATACTTAACTGTCCAGGTATTGACAGCTGTTAGTTTATTCTACTTTATTCTAATCTCTTCAGTTTACCATTCTATTATAGACCTGCATTTATAATGATAAAATTATTGATCGGCTTTAGTTAGTACTAGGGATAGATGATAATTGAAAGTTTGAGTTTGGTTTTGTCTCATGATTCTTTGGGTTATCTAAACCTTTTTTTTTTTCTTTGCATTGTAAATCCGAGCTATCTCATGAGATTTCTGACATTTCTGTTTTTTATTATGACAATTAAAACTTCATACTGAAAATAAATTTTAAAATCTTAGCTATTTTGTTAAAGGTCTACATGAAGATCCAGTTTAGGCATATATGGCTCTACAAAGGAGCTGTGGCAGTGAGCATACATCCTCTAGCAGCATCACACATGCTGAATGATTGCATCCAATCTCAATCATCATTTCAAAACCCTTTACTCTAGCCACTGCTCCCTGATCTCTTCAGTAGGCAAGGTCGAACCAGAAAAGGACGTGTCCTTTATGGGAGAAAAAACTCAGAGATCAAAAAATACAGTTTAGAGGCAGGAAAGCATTATCTTACCTACAAAAAACTACCCCAGCCTTGAAAAATGGTTTAAAGCTCTGTGCAACATGCACAATGTAGGTAAATATATGAATTAATATACAGAGAGATTTCTAATAGACTATCACAGAATCATAGAATAGAATAGAATAGAATAGAATCATTTAGGCTGTTATCGTTTAAGATCATCAAGTCCAACTGTAAACTCACGCTGCCAAGTCCACCACTAAACCATCAAAGAATCATCACAGAATGCTTTGGGTTGGAAGGAACCTTCAAAGGTCATCTAGTCCAACACCCCCTGTAGTGAGCAGGGACATCTTTAACTACATCAGGTTGCTCAGACTCATCCAGTCTGACCCTGAATGTTTCCAGGAATGGGGCATCTACCACCTCTCTGGGCAATCTGTTCCAGTGCCTCACCACCCCCATCAAAAAAATGTCTTCCTTATATCTAGTCTAAAACTCCCCTCTTTTAGTTTAGAACCATGACCCCTTGTCCTGTTGCAACAGGCCCTGCTAAAAAGTTTGTCCCCACCTTTCTTATAGTCCCCCTTTAAATACTGAAAGGCTGCAATAGGGAAAAAGGCCGCAATAGGGTCCCAATGGAGGCTGAACAACCCCAACCCAGTCAGCCTTTCTTCATAGCAGAGGTGTTCCATCCCTATGATCATTTTTGTGGTCCTCCTCTGGACCTGCTCAAACAGGTTCATGTCTTTCCTGTACTGAGGGCTCTGAAACTGGACACAGTACTCCAGGTGAGGTCTCATCAGAGTGGAATAGAGGGGCAGAATTGCCTCACTTGTCCTGCTGGCCACTCTGCTTTGGATGCAGCCCAGAATATGGTTGTCCTTTGGGGCTGCGAATGCACATTACCAGCTCATGTCCAACTTTACATCCACCAGCACCCCCAAGTCCTTCTCCGCAGGGCTGCTCTCAATCCCTTCATCCCCCAGCCCATACTGATACCGAGGATTGCCCCGATCCAGGTGCAGGACCTTTCACTTGGCCTTGTTAAACCTCATGAGATTCACACAGGCCTGCTTCTTGAGGTTGTCCAGGTCCCTCTGGATGCCATCCCATCCCTCAGGTGTGTCAACTGCACCACTCAACTTGTTGTCATCTGCAAACTTGCTGAGGGTGCACTCAATCCAGCTGTGTCATTGATGAAGGTACTAAACAGCACTTGTCCCAGTATGGACCCCTGAGGGACACCCACCACTTTTCACCGATCTCCATCTAGACATCAAGGTATTGACCACTACCCTCTGGATGCGACCATCCAACCAATTTGTTATCCACCAAACAGTCCACCCATCAAATCTATATTCCTCCAATTTAGAGAGAAGGATGTTGTGGGAAACCATGTCAAAGGCCTTTCAGAAGTCTGAATAAGTGACATCCATAGCTCTTCCCTTGTTCACTGATGTAGTCCCTCCATCACAGAAGGACACTAGGTTGATCAGGCAGGACTTGCTCTTTGTGAAGCCTGTCTTGAATTTCTTCCCTGTCCTCTGTGTGCCTTAGCATAGCTTCTAGGAGGATCTATTCCATGATCTTCTCAGACACAGAGGTGAGGTTGAAAGGTTGGTAGTTCCTGGTGTCCTCCTTTCTACGCTTTTTAAAAATGGGTGCAATGTTTCCCTTTTCCCAATCACCAGGGACTTCACCTGACTGCCAGGACTTTTCAAATATCATGGAGAGTGTCTTGGCAACTACATCAGCCGATTCCCTCAGGACTCTGGGACGTATCTCATCAGGTCCCATAGACTTACGTATGTTCAGGTTCCTCAGGTGGTAACAGACCTGATCTTCCCTTACAGTGGGAGGAACTTTGGACCTCTGGTCCTTGTCTTGCTGTCCATCGACTCGGCAGGGGTCGATGTGGTGTGAGAAGAGATGCTATCAGTGAAGACTGAAGCAAAAAAATTGTTGAGTACCTCAGCCTTCCCCTTGTCTGTTGTTATCAGTTTGCCAATCATGTTCATCATGCTTTCTTTAAGCTTCCTTTTCTGATGGTCCTACCTCTAGAAGCCCTTCTTGTTATTCTTTGGATCCCTTGCCAAGCTCAGCTCCAGCTGTGCCTTGAATTTCCTGACCTCATTCCTATGCTACTGGGCAGTGTCTCTATTCTCTTCGCAGGACACCTGTCCCTGCTTCCACTGCCTGTGCAGTTCCTTCTTGCCCTTTAATTTGACCAGCAGGTCTAAATTCAGCCATGCCGGTCTCTTGCCTTCCTTGCCTGATTTCTTACACCTGGGGATTGACAGCCCTCGTGCTCTATGGAAAGCATCCTTAAAGATTCGCCAGCTCTGTTCCGCTCCCTTGACCCTGCACCGCATCCACACGTCTTTTAAATACCTCCAGGGATGGTGACTCAACCGTTTCCCTGGGCAGCCCGTTCTAATGCTTGATAACCCTTCCAAGTGAAGAAATTTTTCTTAATGTCCAGTGAAGAATTTTTTCTTGATGTCCATCCTAAACATCCCCTGGCACAACTTGAGGTCAATTCCTCTTGTCCTGTTGCAGAAGAGACCGACACCCACCTCACTACAACCTCTTTTCAGGTAGTTGTAGAGAGTGATAAGGTCTCCCCTCAGCTTCCTTTTCTCCAGACAACTACATTTTGTGTTCAATTCTTAGTGATCTTCACTGGCAGTCAAATGAGAATTTGAAATACACTCCTCTGCATCACCTAAAAGAGTAAACTCAATCCAGTTATTTTGTGAAGGAAAAAATACCGACCAAACCCCTTGAATTCTCTTTGCGGGTTCTTATTTAGCTTATTCAGAGTATTTGGCCAATCCTCAGCTATTCAGGAAGGCAGTTACACAAATTTTAGCCACTGTTATGAAAGAGTGATACCAAAACCAACTTCTTTACACTTTCTTGGGAGCTATGTTTAAAATATTAGCATCCAGTCAGCAAAGATAAACTGTGCATGTGATTTAATGAACTAATAGCACAAAAGAAATAACGAAGAGTCATAAAAAGGTTATAAAACCATCAGGTCGTGAAACCAACGAAATTATCAAAAATGTTTCATAACTACATAACAAGTAGCTGTATGGTATGGGCTACTAATACATTTTCTTTGCTATGAATAGATCCATCCATTTTACTGATGAACCTCAAAGGAGTGTTATAAGCTTCATGACAGACGCTGAGTAGTACTTTACTTTGAAAATAAGTAGCTAAGTGGAACTGCACAGACTGAACACTTTGTTCAGTGGGAGTCAGGGTACCAAAATCTGGCCATTCATGAATTAGGGTCAGATTAAACCTCTCATTGACCTCTGTGGGAGTTTTGCCACTTGCTTCAATGGAATTAGGATCCAGCCATCAATGCTTTAAAGAGGTTCAGTAGTTAAGTGCTGTTGAAATGCAAATGTACGTTTTCTCTTAATCTGATCTTCCCATCTCCCCATTCAGTGCTGTTTGTAGAGAATGTTATTACGGGCTGTTGCTCTGGGACCTGTGTTAAACAAAGTTTTGTATGCTCATCATCCTGTAGCACACGGGAATACAACGACAAATTTGTTAATAACAATTCTAAGCAACACTAGTGAGTTGTTTTGAAGAGTAACCAAGCCTTTCTGTATTACCAAGCCTAAGCAAAGATGAAGTTTTCTATGCTGTTGAGTACAGCACATTCACTTAACACTTAGTGTGAGCTGACCTGGTCGGTGTCATTAAAAAAAAAAGTCTCTCAGGTGTTCGGTTGCCTGGAGACACTACTTGCAATTGTTTAAAGTAACGCTTAGAATGACTACAACAGAAAAGACTTGTACAGGGGAAAAAGAAGTTGAGTTCGTGTATTTGATGTAACTTAACTGCTAGCTCAGGTTCGTTCTTGGTGGATCAAATATCATCAACACAAATGAGTGGATAAATCAGCAAAAATGCCATTTTATTAAGATGAAACCATGTCTCTCTCTTCCTTCTGCCTACCACAAGTCCCCTTCCTATCACAAATTCCTGATTTCTCTTCCTCCTCCCCAGCAACAGTAATTACTAATACCAAACCAGTTGCACTGGGGAGTAGACGCATCCTGTTCAGCTTGCTTGAGCTCTTGAAAAGCAGTCTAGACCTCTCAGCTGCAGCCAGCAGGACAGCACACGTATTTCTTCTAGACTCAGAAGTGTACACACATACACACAGCTGGTTGCTTGCCCAGCCAGGAAATACATACCTTCTGACTGGTGGCTTCAAGGCAAAGTATCGCCTCTCAGTCTCAAAGAGGGACAGGTGTCAGCATCACTCTCATTAGGAAAAGATCAAAGGAATTATTTTGTAAGATATGTGTTATACAGTCAGCTGTTTCCCACAGCTTTTTGAATAGAGCAACCAAGTCAAAAGAAGAAAGAAGCATTTAAAAAATAAAACCTTAAAATGTAATTTCGACCACCTCATGGTGTAGCGATGGTAGACAAGAGCTAAACTTATTAGCTTAAACTGTTTTTTCTGCTGACTAGGTATCAGGTCGATGGTTGTTTTGGACATAAGAGTAAGGGACACTGCTGATTAAGTTACAGTCTGTTACTATTGCATATGGCAATCGTTACAAATTTCACCTTAGTGCCTTGCATGTACTAAGCTAATTAAAAAGACAATTGGCTTGTTCATTGTAATGAAAGAACTAATAATAATATCTCTTATTTCCCTATCAGTAATATTCTAATTGCCAAGAGCACACGGCAGGTCACGGTGACACCTGCTCATTTTGCAGGGACCGTAGGTTGCATCCTTACTGTAATATAAAAGACACAGGCTTGATTACTATCCCATAACTATCCACATTGTTTAGGTTTTAAACTACTTTCTGCCATGGTTTTGACCCTTGCCCCTCAGATGTGTCCTAGGCACAATTTGGGAAGAAGCATGGCCAATCAGCTGCTATTGACTGCTGTCAGTAAGCTTTATGGCTGGGGCTACCATGGCAGGGAGACAGAGGAAACCAGAAAGAAAGCGTGCAAATCATGAGCTCACATTTACTCCTGAGGACAGAGAAGGATCCCTAAATAGTTTCATTTACTACACTTGAGTATGAATTCCAACCGTAACAAGACATGTAATTTCCATTAGAACAACTCTTGGTCTTGCCACACCAATAGCACTCCACAAAGAAGGAGGAAACATAGAACTGGGAAGAACTTCATCAGGGCTATTTAAAAGAACATGTTTGTGCTATTTATACTCTCTTTTTGTACTTTTGGCCACAGGACAGTTGGATTTTGTGCAGCTGAAGAGGATCGTAAGTGCATGAAAGCAGTGGAATTACTCTAGAAGATGCAAAAAGATCCTGACTGGCCCTGGGTCACAGTGAGGTTTAGAAGAGAGATGACATTTCACACACTTCAATTCAGTACATATTATTAAACAGAACGAATTGTCAGAGGACCTTTGGGTGGCATTGAACTATGAGGGAGGTTAGAGTTAGGTCTGCTTTGCAAAATAGCAAGATGAGCAGCATGGGAACAGAAATGTGATTTTCACCCAAGTTCCTACTTTTCCAGGTGATCCATAGGTAACTGTATTCTTGCCTCTATGAGATACAGAGTAACATCTTTCACCACCACTTGGTTTAGACACTAGTTGCAGTAATTTTCCTAGTAGCACAACTCTTCCTAAGATCCAGCATGGGTCCATGATTCTGAGAAAAGTGCTGCTTCCACTCTTGTTAAAAAACTGCTTGCAAGCCCTGCAAGCACCTGTGCTTGTCTTGGAGAACTCCTCATTGAGTAACTTTGCTGAGCGGGCTTAGCCCTGCTTAGTTTATGGGATCCAGCATGACCACAGCTGAGGTGATGTCCCACCTAGCCAAGAGAACAAAGCAATTGTGTCTTGCATATGAAGGCGTTCATTTTGTTAAAAAAAAAAAAGTGAACTAATTGAGGAGACTTTGGTGAGAGGTTTTTTTCTTCTTCATAATGAACTACACTTTGAGGGGGTTTATTTTTAACTTTGGTTGAAACTCTTTTGTACAGAAAACTGTGATTTATGAATTCCAGTCTTTGTTAGGGATGGATAAGTTGTGGAGACTCTGACCTGTGACACTACCATATTTCTGCTAAACAAAGTCCAGTGTGCCAAAGATGTAGCAAGTAGTTACGACAGGCTGTTACACATGATTTTATTCTCATCATCTGGTGTTTATTTTGGGATAATTCTATTTTGATATTGGAAAAACCAGACTGTAAAGACCTATGGTAAATACATTATACTACACAGTTCTCAAAAGCCTAATGGAGGTGTCCTCAGTGAGTACCTAGGAGATAGGAAAATTATTTTCAACAATGAAAGAAGAAGGTAAGAATAATCTGGGACACCATGACAAGTCAGAAGATTAATGAGATTCACCCACTTGTGCAAAGCCTGAGTAATTTACTATTGCAGCTCACAGTCTTTGTTGTTTCCCACCTACGTAAGTTTTCTAGGTCACTGCCTCTGGTGTCGTTCTAAACCATGCAGCTTGCAACTCCACTCCCAGCTCACCTCGCATCTCCTGGGCAGTGGTAGAATCTCTGTTGCAACTTCCAGGATATGTTGAGTTAGCTGGTACTGCATTTCGACTCCTGACTTCTCTCCTATATTGCCCCACCCGTGAAACCAGATGATAGGAAGGGGAAGAATAGGGAAGGGAACAGATCAAACTGAAGGTCAGATGAATCTGAAGAACTAAAAGAGCATAATTATCATCCAAAATCACATTCCAATGCCATTTTAAGATTATACTTTTGTTAGAGATATGGATTCAGCCCTAAATTCCAGAAAATATCATCTAAGTTATCTGCTTGCATTTTTATAGCTCTATAAATCTTTAAGGCCAAAGTCTACCCTTCTAGACACGTAGGACTTCATTTATTCCACAGAGAGTTGCCCTCATATATCAGAGGGTAAAATCTGGTTGTATTTTCTAGATAGCAATAGGAAAAAGGGGAGGTCTTTCACTTTTAAAAACATTTCCTGTATCCTAGCAATGTCTAGCGATGCTATGCAAGCCTGACAACAGACATGGTTTTGAAAGATATTAAACCTCACAGAAATACTGTGGAAAGACAATGTGATAATCTTTGGGAGTCTGTAGGTAGTGTAGGTTCCAAACATTGTCTTGATTCTAGGCACAAAGCAAATAAGGTAGAATAGAAGGAAACTTCTTCCACACTTGTGTTGAGGTTGCAGAGCTCAAGAAAATCAGATTGTCCAGAAATAAAAACAAACAGGAGAAGTAGGAGAAGTAAACATTTTGTTCTCAAGGTTTTGTAACTCAAAAAAAAAAAAAAAAAGTTAAATCTACCTTTGTGTGTGTGTGTGTGTAGGCTTTCTAAAATCTTGTCTTGGAATTGTTGCTTTACAGCTTAGAGATTAAGTGATTTTAAAGTTCTTAAAAACAACAGCTAAACTCTCTGCATAACCAAGTAAAGTATGGATCAGCTGTTCTAATCCTCCAGGATAAAAAATAAAAACAACGAGAAGAAATGTACTGAGTGACCAGCTTAATGATCTTGTTAGCTACAACGTATAGCTAATTACGAAAAAAAAGGTTCCGAATTTGAACTTTGTTGGAATGAGGTATCATTGTTATTCACTAAGGCACAGCATGGCTGCTCATGCCGCCTGCCACTATCTATGAGGCCAAGCTGACTCTTGACTAGGTTGTGTAATTACCAGAGGAGGACAGATAGGTGGGAGTCTGAAGACGATGATCAATTTAGAAACTGACAGAAGGCTGCTGGCTTCTGCAAGCTCAACATCTTTCAGCCATCTCTAAATATGAATAGAGAATAGAGGAAAAGGGAAATGGCACCGCTGAAAGCTTTTCTACGGAAACCTGGAAACAATTTTCTTTCCATCTTCTGAAATACAAGAGAGTGTGTTCCTAGTCTTCGTGACAAGGTCCTGCCTCTTCATCAACTTACGTGTTCCCAGTTTTGAATAATACCATTTGGTCAGTAATTATCATTGCACATTAGTGCTCTACCAAAGTCTTTAAAATGAAGTGTCTCCCAAAAGAATGTGCTAAGAGGTGTGAAAGAAAATTTGGGAAATATCAGGCTAGGAAAGACTAATTTATAGTTAGACCACTGTACCTATAAATGCAGCACCTTGGCACGGCCTCATATTTTATCAACTTGCATATTTGTGACTTGACAGCATCATGCTCCGGAGCTCAGCTGTAGAGATGAAGGGAAGGAACAGAATTTCCAGAGGGAATTGCAGGATGTCTGACTGGTAGCAGGACACTCTGCTCAATCCTTCAAGTAGAGTTGATGTGATTGTTGAAACAATTACATCTTGTGTTCCTAGTGAACAGTGCAGCAATCGTAAATGAACTTTGGTGGAAATGGAGGTTGAGAGAGGAACCCAAGTGGGTTTCTTTTTTATAGATCAGCAGTGGATTCAGCACAACTTTTTGGCAAGGATTGGATGCTAATATTTTATAATAACTTATTTTATAGGCTATAACATATTTACAAAAAAATAACTCTCATATCTAGCTGTCTTATTATAATGATTGAATAATTTCAAATGCACACTTAGAAAACAAATAAAGATACAGTATTCAAGAATTCTTTCTTCTAAAATCACTTAGGAGAGCAAAAAATAAGATCTTTTACCGAAACCTTACAGCCATTGTTCCTCTAGGTGCAGTAGATCTGGATTCATGAATAGGAGATAAAGGCATGGCTGTTCATTCACAGATCTACTGAATGACTCTTGGAGCCTTTATGATTGCGTCCCTATCCCATCACAGGTCCCTGCTGCCGCCTTCTGCTGCAAACGAGAGACACCTGAGACCTTTTTCTACTCAGGCTGCTTCCCTTCCTATGAGTTTACCAATGAATTGGGTCATTCTCTGTGCCCAGTGAGTTTATGGTATCTCTTTGCTTTAGAGTCCTCCAGTCTTTAATGTACTTATGAAAGTTCTTCGCTAGTAAAAAATGTGAGCTGAGCCCAAAACCAACACTGGCACATCTGGGGTGTCTATTTTTTCTGGCATCACTTTCCAATACAGCTGCATAATAATTAAAAATCTAGCTGATATAATACCCAGCTGGGATAGCTATTTTATCAAATATTAAACATACAAAATTAGCAACGGCAAGCTCTGCTTTCTATGATAACCACAGAATGCATCGTACAAATAAGACATTATTAGCTCTTACTGCTGATTAAAATAACATACACATTTCTGAGGTAGTGAAGTCACTAAACTGATAGCAATGTAGTCCAAATAACTGGGTTCTGTGAATAACCCTGGAAGCTCTGGTGTTGAATATAGCTATTCCTGGAGGTAGCCATGATGGAGGTGGATGGGCTGCCAACGGGGTGACATTTTCTTCATGGTGACTAAAAGAATGTGCTGCATCTGACCATGCCAAGCTAGGGGCTTCCCTTACTTTTGCTCTCATATTTCCTCCTTAAATCAGTGTCTCACAGTCCGTTTCTAAGTTGCTACTCCTGGCAGCCAATCTAATTGTTATCCTCCTTATCACTGACACTGGAAAGGCTGAATAAGATCATTCTGATTTCTGCTTGTGCTTTGTTTTTCTTGATACAGATTATCTGCATTAGTTCACTACTCCACCACTGTGCCCTGTCCATTTGCAGCAGACCTAGTGCCCCACAATGCCCAGTGTCTCTGGACAGTGAATTATTCAGCCTAATCATAGTTCTGTCACTTCCTTTTCATGTAAATCTGTTGTACCTCCATTTGCTACCCTTGAAATGGGGTTCATGAAATCTACCTCGCACACTGGGCTGCTGGGTAGGGCTTAATTCCCTGGGCGCGTCTCCACTGCTGCCTTATTTTGAATCAGGGCATGCTTTTGAAGTGGACCTCTTCATCCTCCCCAATTACCACTCTTTGGTTCACATCATGGAGCAGTCTTATTACGTGCTGTCTGGGTCCTTCCTTGTGTCCAGCTGGAGGAGAAGCTCAAGCTGCGTATCTGATGGGGTTCAATCACCAGGAATGGTTTAAAGCTAGTCTGAAGTACACTCCCCCCCCCCCGCCCCCAAATATTTAGTACTGGGGACATTGGGTACTTGATACTAACTATTTGCTCTGCAGGTCCATTCCTATTGAGGCACAGTATATAATGGAGACGTAGACATTATTGTAAATGATGGTTACTTTTGTGATCCTTGGATGAACAGAACAGCAAAAGTATGAGGTTTTGTGTGTGTTTCAGAAAATAAATGCAGCCTTTGTGTTTTAACCCCAGACTTTGGCTTTCTTTCACTGTACTCTTTTAGTGGGAGATTCCATAGTTTATATAAGAAAGTTTACCTTAGAACATCTAATAGCAAATGGAACCTGCTTCTGCGCTTATATAAATAAAATCTATTCACGCTGAGCTCGTTCTGGTCCATGGACATCACCCAGCAATGTTTATTTTTTTATAGCTGGCAAATTTCCCCGAAATTTTCATTTTGAATAGATGCAGAAGGTTAACACCAGTAGTTTATTTTGATACTCACTCTGTACACATCCTCAGATACTAAGGTACACTTTGGGGTTACAGTAAAGTTAGTTTTAAAGACTTTGCATTCCAAAGTAATATTCCGCTTACCCACCATATGTTTAAAATGGAAATATAAATGCCAACAGAAGAACCCTCATATACAGCATCTTGTTGCAGCACTTCTGTGTTTTACAGCATGCTGTTTTTACTGATGCTATCTTGTGCTTTAGTCTTATTCCACCTTCATATCCTTCACTCCGATTAATTCTGATTATCTCTGCAGTACTATTTTTGATATAGAGACATAGGAAGAATCAGACCTAGAGAATTAATTTTTATTACTTGCACAAGTCTCTATTTTTTCTTTTGTCCTGTACAAACCTGTTGTCTCTGTTTACCATCACTACTGACAACATTAAAGAAAACTCTGGCTTTCTGAGAGGTGGCAAAGTATCGTTCAGCTTTGTGCACATGATTTTATATACACAGCTAGCTCTCATACCCATAAAAGTCTTTCCGTGTCTCTTAGCCAGCAGGAGGTGCTGAGGAATGATGCAATATCTCTTCACTGAGATAGATAGGTTCCCTCTGTGCTCTACACAAAGATTTTCACTGACTTGTGAGTTGGATCTGAGCAATGTCACATCAAAGTGAGGATTTTAGTTCTGTTTTTAGGAATGGCATTTTATGTTTGGTTAGAGCAGGAACATTCTTCTTTTGCTCATGTTTTCATCAAATAACCTTTAAGAGCAGGAACATTCAACCCAAAGCAAGGTTTTCTGTTACTCCAAGAGGGACCAGTGATAATGCACAGCACTTATTAAAGACTTTGCTCTTTTCAATCTATTTGGGATAGAGGTGGGATAACCAATAAAGAGAGGAAATATTGCTAATCCTTAAACTTACTAGCAAGATAAACTGTAATCACAGCTTTAGATGTTATACTATGTTAAACAGCGATCAAAGAAAATAGTGTAAGAAAAATTAAGATACTCTTGTTGTCAGATAATAATTAACAGCTTTTTATCATATGCATCCCGAAAAATTCACCTTCATATTTGTTAACATTAGTCCTAACATAACCAAAATGAGTACTGAACCCTTGAAACAGGAGTCGCCTCCCCACTCCACTGATGCAGCTGCAAGTTTCCTTATATATATTGACTGAGTAAACATCCTCAGTACTCTTCTAGGGAACCATTAGTAAGGGCTGGGAAACAGAGATTGTTTCTCATGTCACTGTATTCGTTCAAGTCCTGGGAGGTTTCAGACCTCAGTGTGTGATGTGGACACCTTTCTTCCAGTAAGGTTTATCAAGCGGTATAGTCATTGAACACAAACCCTTTGTTAACAGGAACAGGCAGGCGTATGCATTTGATCACTTAACCAGCTAACCAAAAGCAATCACTAAACCATCGACATGCATTTTAAAGAAAATACAGAATACCATGGAAGACACCAGGGTGAGAGAATGTCTGCTATAACACCTATCTGTAATAATGGGATCCTACAATACTACAGCGTATCAGTTTGTGAACACTTTGAACATGATACTGTGATAACGAAGTGCTGCATGGATTTATCAGAAACAAATCCATCTCATTTTTCTTTGACAGAGTAACTGGTCAAGGGAGTAAGAATGATTTTAAGAAGGCTTTCCACACAGCACTATTTGGTTTTCTCAAAAGTAAACTAGGAAAATACAGTGTAGATGAGCTCACTATACCTACATGTGGAACAGATGTCACTTCTTGGTCTAGTTCTACTCAATATTTTTATGAGTGACTTGGAAGATGAAGCAGTAGATCCTCAAGTTACGCCCGCAGATAGGAAGTACCAGCACTTCAGAGGACTGCATTAGAGCCTGGAGAGATGATCTGATAGGAGTAGCACAAATTCAGAAAAACAGATAAGATTAATTTGCCACATATCAACTGCATGAACACAAAATGGGAAATATTTTTGTGGGATGAAGGATAGGAAAGAAACCTGAATACCATACCATCTCTGAACTGAGTAAGAGTGAGCTTCATCATATGGCTGAGGAAAGACAATGTAGTGCCTATTAGCAAGGGGATCTTCTGTAAGGTGTGGATGGGTGTTCTGTTTTACCCTGTTGGCACTGGGGAGACTCGACTTGAACACTTTGTCCTGTTTTGGGCACCACACTTCAAAAATGGTAGAGACAAATGGGAGAGAGTCCAGAGAAGAACAAGAATGATAAATAGTATGGAAAACACGCTGCATGAGAAAGGTCAAGAGAATAACTTCTGTTTAGTCTAGACAAAGAAGATGAGGACAACCTGATGGCAGCCTTCCTGCCTTCAGAGCTAGCTGTTCTCCATGTCCACGGGCAAGTAGACAAGAAGGCGTTGATTTAATTTTCAGCAAAAAGGGTTTGCTGCTCTATTGGGAAAAAGCTGTAAGTTAAAAGACAGCGATGTGATGGAACAGGTCCCAACAGCCTGAGGAATGCACTGCATAGGACGGTCTTGTGCAGGGGTAAGATGTCTCTCCTGCATGGTTCAAAGGCCTGAGGATGCCTCCAAGCAGGGAGAGAGAACATCTGTCTGACAGTGTGTCTGTGTTTTCTGTCTTTCAGCTTTCTGACAAGAAAGGAAATTCCTGCTGGATTTTAACTTGTGGCATAGAGTTTCTGTGCCCTACCAGTATTTTCATGATCTTCAAAGAAGATATTTACCCCGTTTGCATGATTTCAGTGTCCTCTTTTCTTGCTCAGACTTATCCACAAAATTCACGGCAACGTGTATATCACTATTAGTTTCTCACTTTGGGATTATTGCTCACATTCGCATTTTATGTAATATGAAAAAACATTCTCTCATTCAGGAGTATGCAATATACTGATAACAGTTTAAAAGGAAAATATTGACATTAGTCTGGTCCTGATAATGCAAGCAAGTAAATATTTAGCTGACTCTTTAGCAGCAGGTTAGTCGAGAAATGCTGCACTACCCAAACCCAGATGTATAACCAGAAGATTCAGTTCCCTTCAGTCCTTTCCTGGCTCCAGATCTAGGTACTAGTGCAGAAGCAGAGTCTTAGCTGCTTCCCACATGTCTGGACATGCCAGTGCCTCAACTCATCTTACTTCAAATGCCACTTTAAAACACATCTGTGCTGTAATGCTTAAAAGGAACCTGCTGTGCAATAACATCTTATGTAAATTGTGACTTGTGGTTGTTGCTACAGCTTCACTAAGCATTACAAGCACATTTCACCCCTCCACTTTAACTGGCTGCTGCTTGTCTTAAACACCCACCTTGTGCTTGAGTTTGCAAACTTTTCAGGTCAGAGTTTACCTGATGTCTTTACAGTGCTCCATGCACCACTAACGTACTCTAAGCATTATCTACACTGTCTCCTTTAGTTCAATAAATCCAGGCTATGTTTAAGCTTTTCTTTGTAACACTTGAAGAGAATATTTTCCTGTCAACCTGGAGTTATCCTCTGGGATTTTTATTAATGCACTATGGACCTTTATACTGCAACATTAATTTCTCTTTCTTTGGCTAATGCAATATTGCCCTACTCCTATCTTTCTAGGAGGCTTCTGCAGTGCTTATTTGCTGTTCCTACAGCCCTCTCCTCCTCTGTGCTCTTCTGCTGGCTCATCCTTCACTGCCACATCAAATGAACTACTCGTTGCTCTTCTCAGTCTGATTCATGGCTTGCTGCCATCCTCCCTAGCAGCCAGTTTTGTTCTCTCTGTTGGCCAGCTTACACCACCCATATCCTAGATTTTCCGACATGTACTTGCACATTCCCAGCTCAAGGTTTCTCAGCAGAGTAGGCAAAATCAAATTTTGCTGCCCTAGCAAGTAGACTGCTGGTGTGCTGGCATGGTTGAGAGTGCTTTTAATAGTTTCTTCTACTCCTTTTTGTACTGACCGTCCATATCAATCATCTCCTCTCTCCCTTTTGACATCCCCACACTCTCCTTTTAGGTTAGAAATTTATTGAAGAAGGAGCCATTCATTTCTTTCCCCACCCAGCACAATGGTGTCTTGGTCAATGACCGGAACTCACAGACAAGTCATCATTAACATCTGAAGGTTTCTGCTTTCCATTGCAAAATACATGCTTTTTAACAAGAAAAACAAACAAAATTACTCCCAAACTTGGGTTCTGGTCCTTAGGCATTTCTTCATTTTCTTTTAACACTGACAGATCCAGCTGTCGTTTCCTTATCACTTCAATCACTCTATGCCCTTTAAGCACTGCATGAGACTTTCTGTTTTTATGTTCTTTGCTGGTTATTTTGTCTTCTTTAACAGATAGTCCTTGGATCATAGCTCATCCTGCTTTGTCATTTTTCCATGTCCAAATTATATTTCCAACATTTTGCAGCCCAGTAAATCATATAATCAGTCACTACTGCTTCACATTAACCCTAAAGAATGGGTTGTCTGCCTGTTTAATAGAGAAGTTCACCGGAGTCTGTGGTGACCTCTAATGGCTGTAAAAATCCTGTACTGAGCACAAGAACAGAGGGATTTCTGGGTTTTCCACTTTTAATCTACAGAGAGCACACTGAAGATTTCTAGTGCTATTCTTTTTTGGTCAGACTGATGACTCTAATTGGCATGAATCCAATGTGCCTTTCAGTGTCCCTTATCTTGTTCAACTATTATTTGAATACCCTGGAGGAAATCATGAAACATCTAGAATGTCATCAGTACGCAGGTTCCCTCGGTCATGCATCTTCTTCACTCCCAGAGCTGATAATCCAGAGGCCTCAACACTTGGCTGAAACTACCACGTTCGTAAAGGTCAACTGGCTAAAACTCACAGTGAGCAAAACATAAGCAATAATTTCAGGAAATGGAAAATATTTGGCAGAACTACCCACAGCGTTTCCCACCATGGGGAGCTCTGCCCTGTCAGATAACCAACTGTAGTTATTGTCTTTATGGATTTGCAGAAGTATGTTGGTTTTGTTGGTGGGTGGTGGAGAAGTGATAGAGCTACATATCTTGTACCTTAGTCACAGTGACCTCCCTGTTGCTGGGACTTCCAGCAATTTTCAGCATATTTACTGCAGCGTAATGTACTTGGGAAGAAGTTGCACCCACCCTGGAAAGAGTCGCTCCAACAGCATTTGCCTGCAGCAAGACTGGAGATCTCATTGCTATGCTTGTTTTGCCAGATGGCTAATGTATGACAACGTGCTTTGAAGTCCCAGGTCTCCATCTGGAATGAAGGATCTTCAGCCAACACGTACCTGCTCTGCGCAATGTAGCATGTAAGCTGTTAATAAGGGCTCTTATTAAGATCTCTTTTCATTTATTAAAATATAACTACATGTATAGGCAGTGGCAAATGAAAAGGAGGGCCGGGCAGAAACCACAGTTGGCATTTTAACAGTAAGGCACATAGATGAAAAAAAAACCCAGAAGTCAGAAAGCAGCATACTTGGTGAGTCACACTCATAGTTTGGGTCTAGGACGGCAAAGGAGAGTTATCGTTACCATATACAAGGTTGCGCTTCATAGGAAATCATAAAGATTGCTTCGGAATTATGAAACTGCAGAACTTGTTGGGTTTTGGCCAAGTCCCAAAATACCTCGTTCAGGTTTCATTGTCTGAAGGACAGTTTGACCGAGGAAGGAAACTAAACCCAAATGTCTTGGGTTAGGATTTGGCCTCTTCTGGTCTCTTGATCATCTTGCCATTCTGTAGGAAAAAAATATAGTATATGAACTTTTATTTCTGCCTTTGCTTTTTGCTCAAAAAGTGGGAAAAATAGTTAGGTTTGGTAAAAATTCCCTAGTGTTGGATAAGCACTGCAAAATATATCTGCAATGATTTCCTCAATTATAAAGGTTAAATCAGAAGTTTGCCTATTTTGTTGCTACTTGGACTCAGTTTTAAGATCTTGAAGCCCCAGGTCCAACCTCTTGACTCAATAGAGACCTGTTTTAGGAAACTAAGATTAGTAATTGCCAATAATTATTTTAAGAGAGAGCCACTATGTGCTCATTAAATGAAAGGACTCATCTTCCATTCTTTTCAAGACCACTTTTCATAAGTACCCTAATGATTGAGTTTTACTGGCACAAAAAACCCCTGCCCTGGTGGCAGTTTCAATTTATATTTGCAGCCCTGAAAAAAGTTTCAAAGAGCAATTTGAACTGTACAGGAAATCCACAAATGTGAGTGTGAGCTAAAAATGGCATTGCTTGGATTAGTGGTTTGGTACAGAAGCACTGGGCAGACACAGAATGTTGCATACTCAGGGTAACAAAAAAAGGGGAAAAAAGCTTCGAAGAAGCAGCAAAAGATTTAGGGGAACATAACATTCAGAGATTAAAAAAGGAATGAAAGTTTTATGTTTTACTTAATACAGAAACAAAAGAAAATGGTAAAAAAAGACTTGAAGATAGTGAGAGGGTTTTTTTAATGAGTGAAACCAATTAAAAATCCATCTTTAGGCACGTTAAAGCAGGATCTTCATTAAAAACCACTGTAAGTGAGATTTGAGCTGTAAAATAGAGTGGGGAAAAGTCTACCTACTGTTTGACCAGACACTTTCAAATGAATTTTCCTATACCAGACAGCTCTGAGAAACAGACACATGAACAAAGGCCTCCAAGAAGAGCATCAAGCCTATGGCACATAAGGAAGTTAGGAAAAAGTTCCAGAAAAGAAAAAGGCTAAGGATAAGCAACAATGTACGTGACGTGGCTGTCCACATGAGAAGTGTTCATCGTTTGATGCGTATGTCGAAACGCCTAATAAACCAAATTTTGCAAAAATGTGGATTTGTTAAAGACATCAGCAGAACTGAAGAGTTTAAGCACTTTAATGTGTGAGCAAGCTGGAATTTCTTTATATTGGGTAGACCAGGAACTATGCTGATTCACTAGTCCATGCTTGGGGGGGAAAGACTTGTAGAGACATGTTCCTAACCTAACTGATTGAAGAACCGGATTCAGAATAATGTTAGACATAGGAGTGACAAAAGGTTTTAGCTGCAAAAAATCTGGTAGAAATGTCAAGGAAAAAGTGAGTTTTGCTAGACACTGAGATAAGTTCCACTTTTCAAAGAAAACAGGAGCAATTGCAAAAATATTTTTGACAGTTATATACAAGAGCAAGGAAAGTAGAAGCTTCGTCCTTAAGCATGTGGCAGAAATTAGTAAGCACAGGGCAGATAACATAGGTTTGGCCCCTAAAGTAACTGAATAATTTGCCTCTGAGTTTGATGGGGAGAATAATGTTTGGGATGAAGGCCAGTGTAGAGGAGTTGATGGAAGTAGACTCCTCCAGAGGTGGGGAGAAAAAGTTGTGGAGAACTTGGTTTGTTCAAAGCCTCCACAAAGGTCAAAGAAACGCTACGGGACGAATTGCACTCTGCCTTCAGTATAGCAACTGGGACTGACAGTATTTTAAAAACTCCTTCATACCAATGAATTCAGCCATGTCAGGCACCAAAATCATTACATGCCGTTGGGCAGTTGCCTAGTGGAGGAGTTTGGTGCTCCTACTTGCCTCTTGCTGTTCTTATTTCTTAAATA